>OY294044.1:52397773-52738593 GCA_958510825.1 Brachypterus glaber | reverse complement strand
CAGTAACCGTCCAGATATTAAACATATCTGAAATTAGATCAATTTTTCGTTTTAATTGATAACACAGGCATGCAATAAAATGGTAATTATACAGCGTGGAATTTTCAAAATCGATAACTTTAAAAATACATTTTATCCAATACATACAGATAATAAGACAATTGCCAGCTTTATTTTAAATAGATAAACTCAATAATAACCCCCGCGTGGCTTTTACTTATTGAGTGGATTATTATTTATTTTACCCACTCAACTGTCACTTGTCAAATTATTTTCTTGTAAATGCCATCAAAATTTTTAATAAAAATATGAATTCCTAAGCTATTTATTGGAGAACCTTGTATGGCACTCATGGGTAAACCGATATTGCCCTTTGAAAATTAACCTGCTTGGCTGACGCCTCGCAGGTTAAGTTTCTCATGGGCAATATCTTACTTTACCCACTAGTACCATAAATAACTATTTTCTTCAAGCGTACTAAAATGTTCATATTTTATAACTGAACACACTAGTTAGAAGTGATCTATTCTTTTACAGTAAAAAAATAAGTTCATTGTTGTACGCCGTAAAAAACAGTTAGTTAGCAAAACCACCACTGGTGGCAGCACTCTGACTTTGATAACAGCAATACTTTAAACTTGTTGGTTTATTATGTAAACAGCTGATTGACTCGAGATTCTGTGCAAAACCTTGTGCGAAATTGATTAAAAATGATTGAAGAAGAATATATGGTTTATACACCTTCAAATCTCTCCGAAATTGCAAATGCTATATTAGACAAGTTACCATCGAAATCGCTAAAAGTGTACGATTTTGCCTAAGAAAAAAAATTAAAATGAGCTAAGGAAGGTTTAAGTTTATTTCGAAAGGGTTTTATTGGACTATTTTAATAAAAAAGAACATGCTTTATTACTGAATAAATTAAATTCAAAAATTAATATTTAAAAAAAATATATAGGATGCTTGAAGAAAAAATAGTATGTTTCACTCAGAGGAAAAGTGCTTCGCGTCGTCCGTAAATTCTACAGACTATTAAAAAAATCATCACTTTTCCTCTTAGTAAAACAGTATACTATTTTTAATTCTCAGATAGGTCGATTTTTATTTAAACGGGACATTCTTTGATTTTAGTTACGTAAGTGACATTAAATGTCAAATAACTCGAGAAACCCTCATCCGATTTTCAAAGAAATAAATGTTATTATTTACCCATTCACACCGATCCAAACGGACGTTTACGACCCAGTAACGTTGTTTTTTTTTAGTATTACTATCTGCCTATGTTTGGGGTTTACAGAAAAAAAATCTACTAACGGCAAAGATTTTTTAATGGAAAAATTCGTTGCAACCACTTACAAAAATAGAAACTGCAAAAAAGAATTGTCGATTGAATCTAAAACGCTAGTGTCACGGATCCGTGACATGCGCACATTCGTAACGACGGCCTTGTCACGCATCCGTGCCAGACGCAGCGAATGGGTAAATCAAAATCATTTCTGATTGTCAATTTGTTTTTTTTTTCAAATATACGAAAATCAAAGAAATTTGTATGAAAAATAATAAAAATAATACAAAAAGTTCCCATGAACATGGGTCAAATATCAAAGATATCAATTTAAAAGAAACAAATGTCAACTAACTCAAGAACCGATAGCATTTAAAAGAAATATGAAACAAAGTAGGGATCCTAAATAAAGTGATATTAAACTTCACACGTGATGTTTAATGTCATTATATATAGGGACCCTAGAACAAAGGTTCCCTATTAAAAGTTCTTGAATGGGATTTATAAAATCGGGTTGAAGTAAGAGGATCAAAGTGCTAAAACTATTTTGCTAACATTTTTTAGAAAAGGAAAATCTAAATGAAAAAAAATTCTGACATAAAAATTTATTTTTCGAAATCCGTGTTTTTTTAAGCTATAGGAGAAAGTATATATTTTGGTTAGCGGCAGTATTTATTATGAAAATGTTTTCAGGGAAAGTTTTCCTGAAAATCATCTTCATTGTTTACCAATTTCATATTCCGTGTCAAATGAAGTGTCGAGACTTTTACGTCAGCAAAATTAATTGCATTTTTTTATGATCCTACATGAAAATATATGATTAATTGTATTAAAATCTTATTACGACCCAGATTATTCTGGTGGGAACTCAAAAAGGAATTATAGAGTTAAAAATTATCTTAGTTGCATTATAGTATATTATGTAATGAAACAAAAAATACTGTTTTTCTTCATATTTTGTAACTGAACACACTAGTTAGAAGTGATCTATTTTTTTATAGTAAAAAGAATGAGTTTATTGTTGTACGCCGTAAAAAAAAGTTAGCAAAACCACCACTGGCGGCAGCACTCGAGTACTCTTTGACTTTGACAGCCATACTTCAAACTTGTTTGTTTATTATGTAAACAGGTGGTTGACTCGAAATTCTGTACAAAAACCTTGTGTGAAATTGATTAAAAATGATTGAAGAAGAATATATGGTTTATACACCAACAAATCTCTCCGAAATTGCAAATGCTACATTAGAAAAGTTACTATCGAAATCGCGAAAATTGTACGATTTAGCCTACGAAAAAAATTTGAAATGAGGGTTTTATTGGCCTATTTTAATAAAAAAAACATACTTTATTACTAAATAAATTAAATTCAAAAATTAATATTTAAAAATATATAACGGATGCTTGAAGAAAAAATAGTATGTTTCACTCAGAGGAAAAGTGCTTTTTTTTACTCGTCTGTAGTTTCCGGACTCCGTTTCGCGTCGTCCGTAAATTCTATAGACTAGTATAAAAAAGCTTCACTTTTCCTCTTGTTAAAACAATATTACTATTTTAGGGCGAATGCTTGACGTTTGTTCGCAACAATAATCGCCATAAAAACAGTTTTCGTCCGAAGAGACGGGGACTAGTTGTCGCAGAGGTAAGTTGTTGCAGTGCATATAAATCAAAAAGTGCGTTACAAAAGTAAAATTTATCATTTATAAGCCTTAAAACAATACACTAAAAGAGCAGCAAGGTAAAGCAAAAATGTTAAAATTAAAGCAACCAGTAACCTTTTGTTAGTGTAAAAAATAGGAGAAAAAATCTTATAAAGGTTGGTCTGGAAATGAGCCCTAAGGGAGCTGCGACCTTACAGAGATGGACATATTCTGTGGGGAAAAAAAAATCACCAATAAGATTTTAATGCTGCAGAGCAATTCTTCACTTAAAACTAAGCAAAAAAGTATTCCTCACCAAAACACCTAAATTTAATAATAATAATAATAATTTTTTATTACAGCACAATGGCCATATACTACAAAATAATAAAATGATTAAAAATAAAAATAAAGCAAAACAAAATAATTATAATTTATAAATAAATAAAATGATTAGGTCACTTGTAAGAAACAAAGGCGTCGCCAAGTGGCGATTTGTGCAGAAACCCAAAAGCAGTCCGAAGATACAAACGCTTTTAGGAAAACATTAGGACTGGAGAGTAGCCGCTTCACAAAAGAGGCAAGCAACTTGCGTCTCAGAGCATCCAGGGTATCTATTCGGGCAGAGGCAAACATTTCCGAGGCACTACTATAGCGCGGTAGTCTATGGATAATGCGATATGCATCATTATAGCATACGCGAAGAGTTCGCCACGAGGCCACCGTATGATCAAGCCAAATTTCACCACAGTATGCGTTAGAACAAAATGTCCTGAAAAGAGAGTTCTTAACCTCGGCAGAGCACTTAGAGAATTTTCTAGCTAACATGTTTGCGCGGGCACAAAGGTTTTTCTTGTGACGCTGAATGTCAGAGTTGTCACTTAGCATATCATTGATAACGTGACCTAGGTATTTGATTTCGAACACGCGTTCAACAACAGAGTTATTTAAATAAACAGGAGGAACACAGAGGTCTCTATAATTTGTGGACTTGAACACTAAAACTTTACTCTTATTACTATTGTATTTAAGAGAACGTGATTTGGCAAAGTCTTCACATATTTTTATAAGCATACGTAGACCTTGAAGTGAGGGGCAAAGAAGGACCATATCATCGGCGTAGCTGATGCAGTTGACTTTTAGGCCACCAAGAAAGCATCCAGCAGGGGCTTTAGCCAGGAGAGTATGAAGGTCGTCAATGTAGGCATTGAAGGCATCAGGAGCAATTAAACTTCCTTGTCGTACACAGTTGCGTAGACTGAAGTCAGATGAAGTGGCAGATCCCCAGCGAACAGATGCCGTGGCTTTGGAGTTCCAACTTTGTAAGAAGCGGCAAACATAGCTAGGTACTTTCCGACTTATTAAGGCTCTGATTAACTTCACATGATGAACCCTATCAAAGGCTTTACTTAAATCCAGGAATATTGCATACACAGGAGTTTTCTTCTTAAGGTGGTAGTTAACTGTTTCTTTCAATAAAAAAAAAATTGCATCTACAGCTCCCATAGATCTTTTAAAACCGAACTGGTTGTCACTGGTTTGGAAAAAGGGCCTACATCTATTGAGTATGATTAGTTCAAGTACTTTAGAAAACGTAGTAGAAATGGCAATAGGCCGGTAATTAGCCGAAGAAGAAATATCCCCACTTTTGTTTTTAACGATGGGTGTAATTATCGTCTTCGTAAGAGCAGCAGGTGCATAACCATGAGAAAGCATTGAAGAAAAACATAGCGCTAAAATAGAGTGCAATATAGGGTCAGCGTTAATTATATGTTCTGGGCAAAGACCATCCCAACCAGCGGCTTTACCTTGCTTTAACTGAGAGATAGCTAACCTTACATCAGTAGGCTTAACAAGGCAGGCTACATAATCCTCACAGGCTAGGTTAATCAGGTAGTTATCGTCATATAAGTTGCTGAGATTTTCATATAAATTACCCCATAGTTGTGCAATGTTGGCTTCTCCAGAGGTTTGGTCTATAGAGGTGGACAGAGAGACAGGTGTTTTTCTGATTTTTCCACATGCTTTCCAGAATTTAATAAAATCTTTGTCCATATGGCAAGCGGCTAGCGCATCAGCACGTAGCTGTTCTTCACGTTGACGTACGGATTTAAGTTTAGCTTTGAAGATTCTACGAAGACGGCGCCTTTCATCATTTAAGGGGCCAGCAGGTGGGCGACCAGAATCCGTCCACAGAAGAAAAGCCACGTGAGCGGAATTGTAGGCAGTAGACACTTCGGCAGACCAACCAGGTACAGTTCTGTAATTACGGTTTGGCTTGCGTCGAAAAATACTAGTGGCCGAAATACGCAAGGCAGCAGAAATGTCATTAAACAAACTTTCAACTTGCAATGCATGCTGCTGATTAGTGCACATAGGATCACGACAGTATACAGCATTGGGAAGTTTGATAAGCCTAAGCTTTTCCTCTGTAGCGAGTTTATAGTTTCGGACCGATAAATTGCTGTCTTGTCCATTTAGGTATGACAGACGTGAAAGACACTGAAGGAGTGACTTTCGGCAGCAGGGAGGTTTCAAGCTTTAGAGTTAAAGGAAAGTGATCCGAATTGGAGGTCATCTTTAAAACATCAACCGATATAACACTGGATGCAGCAGCTGATGAAACTAGACAGTGATCTAGCCACGAAGTAGTAGAATGGGCGTCGCTGACATACGTAAACGTGTCCTGAGGCAGAGTGTCAATATCCAAAGCAGCAAGGTTCTCATGTTCACAAAAAATTTTCAACTCTTGAAAGAACTCATTTGTGTCGGCGGGTTTAGTGTTAAAGTCACCAAGAATAAGAACATCATCAGGCGCAGTTTCTTCGATGATAGCGGAGAGCCTACCAAGGATGTGACAGAACTCAGGAATGTTATCAAGGTTGTAAGTAGGCATGTACACAGAGGCCAGTAGAATTGTTCTTGAGTTTTCAATAATGGTTACCGCTACTATTCTAGAGTTGTCGCAACTTACGAGTTTAACGTTCTGAGCATACTTATTATGCCAAAGGATAGCAACTCCGCCAAAAGGTCTTCCCCTCAGAATTTGAGAGCTATCCATTGCACTAACTCCATTGAAGCAAAACTCTGGGCTAGCTCTAGCGAGTTCGGGCATGTCCTCCCAGGTTAGCCAGGTTTCTTGTAGTAGGCAGAAATCATAGGTTCTACAAAGGTTTTGAATTCCAGTAAGGTTTCTCCGAAAATTTCGGCAGTTGAAGGTAACGATGTTAAGATTACTTGTCATCTTGGTTTGCACTGGCAGAGTTACGAATTTCCCACACTTTGGCGATAACACCAGGCGGCCAGATCGATTGGTTTGTGGCAGTGTCAACCTTGGAATCTGGTAATCCTATTTTATATGATATAAATTCGCCTGTCCTAGAGTTTATTGGAAATAAAATACAATCAGAAATACCCAGATTAGAGAGATGAAGTCGAACTTGTTGCGCAGAGGTGCTGGATTTAAGGCGAGATATGAAGATATATGTGAATTTTTCGGCAGCTTCTAATGGCGAGGTATCTAAGGGAGATTTGCTACCGTTGATGTGAATTGACGGTGGTGGATTTGGTCTTCTGGAGCGAAGACTGTTCCGTGGTGAGTTACGAGGTTGAGACTTAATAATAAAGGAGTTATAGCCTTTTAAAAAGTAACATTTTTAGTGGCACAAAATGTTACTTCTTCTAATTGTATTTTTTTTAAACCGTTGCTCCTACAGTGTTACACTATATGACATTTTTTATGTATTTTTACTGAAGGAATCTATATTTATTACAAAAAATTCAAAAATATACACATAAAAAAAGTTTGGGGCCTAAATGTGTTGAGGCTCACATATTTTGTCCGTCACGCCTCTGGATAAATTCAAAAAATAAATTAACATAAACTTAATGCCCTTATTAATACCACTATAAAAATAAAATACCAGTTAAAGGGTACAAGAGTTATTAATTGAAAACCTTATTTTTATTACAATTTTAAAGAGCCATAGCTCCCTTAGGACTCATTTTGGGGGAAACCTTTATAGAAACTTCTTTTCATATTTTTTAACGTAGAAACAGCTCTTAAATTTCTCGAACTTATTTCTGAATAACCCTGTATAATGCAAAGTATTATATAACTTCACAGCTTGTTTTTTAAATCGAACTAGGTTATAAATTTCTTTGAAATGTTTTATATTAAGATAAATATTTTTTTCTGATGTAGAAAATTACCATAAATAAATATTTTATGATTTCTGAGATATTCCCTTATACGGTCTTTCCAGTAATGACGATAATGTGGGTCAAAGCCAACACTTTAACTTTAGCAGCAATAGGATTTTTATCACAAAAAAATACCAATTGTAGCGAGGACGAGTTTTTTTGTGTGTTTCTTTTTGCGTTATTATCACAATACGATCTTGGAAAATTATACTTTTTTATACTATTAATCAATATAATAATACACTGGGAATTCGTTATCATAGTAAATACTAAACGTTTTTGCCTATTCGGAACCCCAGGCAACATTTATTAATTACACAGGACCAAAAAAAAAAATAAAGTTTGTTTTTTATAAACCAAACCGTATTTTTTTCTACGTATTTGAGGGCGCTAAAAACGAATATGGCAATGAAAAAAATTCTTGACCCTCAAAATTTTGAGATATAGCGCACATTGTGTTTTTTTGTATTCACTCAAGACCAAAAAAAAAAACAATCCGTAAGATTTCAGAAAAAGTTTTTTTATGAAAATATTCCTAAATAAAAATTATTTACGCCATAACTTGAGGATTTTAAATATCTACCTTGGTTGATTTTTTAGAGGGCACAAACTCCAAATATGGCACTGTTTTCGTGTTTTTCTGATATATTTCATTAAAAATTTTATATAAATTAGATAGCCATAGCCAAAAAATTATATATGTAATACTACTATATACATATTTTTTATAAAAAAATTACACATATTTTTTATGTCCAGTGGTATGGAGTCTGGGGGGTTTATGGTTGCACATGTCAAAATAAATATATCACAACATCGTCTAATACCAGACTGTTTTTCTCAAGGTTATGTTAGCGATATAAACAATTTTGACAATAAAACAACTCCCTTTTCCCTAATTTGTTTCAGTAAAAAGTCCAAACCATACGCACAATGAAAAACCATCTTTCCTTTTGGTCAATAAAAAGAACATAACAGCTTAGTTTAGTTAGTGATGTTTGTGATGCCTGATAGTGAATCAGCCATTATACATAACAGATTATGCTTTAATGTAATGTAATGTAATTAAAAACAAATGTTGCGTGAGGTTAAAAATAAGCAAAAACGTTTAGTATTTACTACGGTAACAAATTATCAGTGTAGTATAATGATACTAGTTTTAAAAGACAATATTTTTTGGCATGAGCAAGAAGTTAGGAAACAACCCCCTTATGGGGAATGTTTCAAAACCTATGGTCAAATAAAAAAAATTCTTTGCTTTAACCCTTTGAAGCACACATGACTGTATTACTAAAAAAATAGTTGTATTATAAGTTTTTGGGGTCGCTGATTACGAATCTGTTATCAGATTTTCAAAATTCAAAATTTCGGATCAAATATGGCTGACCGAATTCGTAAAATTAACCCTAATCGTAATAGAAATTGTTATATATGGGTTTTTGGAGTCGCTGATTACGAATCTGTTATCAGATTTTAAAAGTTCAAGATGGCGGATCCAATGTAGCGAACCGAGTTCGTAAAATTAACTCTGTAACAGAAATTGGTATATTAGGGTTTTTGGGGTAGCTGATCACGAATCTGTTATTATATTTACTTTCAGAAACCTCAAAAACCCCAATATAACAAGTAACCCGAAAATCACCCCCCATCCCTAAGGGAGTGGATTTAGAAAAAAAATATTTCAAGATTCAGTTTTAGCAACCTCAAAAACTCCAAATGTACAAATGTACAAATTTCCACGAAAATGTTGAAAACAATTAAAAGTATTTACCCCCTCACCCATTAAATTATCAGATTCGAGTTCAGCAACCTCAAAAATCCCTATACAGAAATTTTCAAATTTTTGTAAAAAATATTGTTTTTCCCCATTTGCAGCCCTTGCCCCACCTCAATGTTCACCAAAAAAAATCCGGAGCGAGAACTTTTGGTAACATACCTGTATGCCAAATTTTAAGTCTTTCGAAAGATGCTACATGTAGGTGCATATAAAATTTTATCAAACTTTGCATGAAGAAGCGGTTTTTGATGCAAATTTTCTGTATTTAGTTTTTTCAAGCTTGACGTGATTTATATATTTTTTGTTCTCTAACATGTTATTATTGTAAATTTACAAAAAAAAACCACAAGAGGTACTTAAAAAATGGAAAAAATGATATTGATCTAGGTGGTAAGTATACTTACCACCATCGTAAGGGTTAAAACAATGTATCTCGTGATCCTTCTAGCCATTAAAAAATCTCCTATATGTCCCCTGACCAAACGTTTTAAGATAAAAGTATCAAATATATTAAATTTTGGGTTTTTGACTTGTATACCGTGTAGAATAAATTAATAGCAAGAGTGGTTGTATATCAGTATATTAAAAAATTATTACAAGCGCTTTCATCTCAAACTAGAGACATCATCAGGGCCAGCCTTGTCAGGGTGAGCTTAGTTGACGTTGACTCAAGCGCCAAAACGCAATGCAATTTTAATGTGTAATTTTTTAAATGTGAAGTAAATGTATTGTCCTGTTTTGTCCTGTTTTGTCCTGCTTCAATGTATACTGCTGTCGTTCTGTAAGCTCACCCTGACAAGGCTGGCCCTGATGATGTCTCTAGTTTGAGATGAAAGCGCTTGGCTACTTATAATAATTTTTTCAATATACTGATATACAACCACTCTTGCTATTAATTTATCAAATATATACCTAAAGACAATATTGTTCAACACACGGATGTGTGGCTATTGAAAATATGCGTGGAATATGAGTGCGTCTCACTTGCACGCACGCACGCTTATAACGTAAAGAAGAGAGCGCGCTGTTCGTTCGATGATAGCTCCCCCTTGCCTCGCAGCTTTAGGTTTGAAGTTGATAGTTTAAAAGTTAAGATAGTTAAGATGTAGTTCACACTAACTAGCTATAAGTTGGTTTATGCCAAAATTAATGAATTTAACAAGAAATATAAGTAATTTTAAGACCAAACTGCGCATTGCGCACGTGCAACTTGCTAGAAATATAATTAATTTTATGACTACACTGCGCATACCTATGTTTAATTACGGCACCGCATGCGCAGTGTGATCATTTTATTAATTTTATTTCTAGCTAATTCCCTACTTATCAACAAGGATATTCGCAGTATAGGCTTAAATTATACGTCTCGTTGGCTTCGTTGATTTTTTGCATTAACTAACCTTAAATAAGCAAAGTAAAAAAATAAAACCAATATTATAATAAATTTATAATGATCTAGTGCTTTTAAGTCGCTAAAAAAATTATGCAAGCTAAAGTGGTCTAAAATTCCTTTAAATTTCGTGTGACCCTATTAAGTGAAAATGGAATTTAGTCGTATACTTTTAAGGTCGATTCGGGAATAATTATCACTACCTACACTAAAATAAATTATAATTAATTGAAATTAAGAAAACTAAAAAACATAACCTCAACTTCTAATAAATACAACAATCAAGATAAAAGATAAAATATTGCATAAAATAATTATAGGATCTTAAAATACACCATAGAAAATGAAGAATTTTTGAAATACATAAACTTTCGTTTTCAAATAAGTTGGATTAGGTTACGCTACAAGCGGTATTGATAATTATAAATCCCTAAGAATTATAACGTAAAAGCCATAGACGATATTTTTACTTATATCTACAAAAAATTACAAACAAGAACCTTTCTTGTAAATTGTTAAACAATAACCAATATATAAATATACAAATTTACTCCAAAATTTTGTTTATGTATCAAAATAAAAAATTAAAAATAAAGACGGCAACGCCGCTGTATTTTAAAAGTTTGTACATTTTCAGTGTTAAAGAAAAACCCAGTAGTTACATAAAAAAATAAAAGGTACTTTTCGAGATAGCTTGGTTTTAAAGCACGATTTTTTACATCCAACAGCTACAAATATAGTAAAGACGATACCTTCGCAATAGACATTTGTTTTTTTCCTTATTCAGTCGCATTTATACATACATGTTTATTATCTATTTGGCATTTACCTTATTGTTGCATACCACGAAAAATTTATTTTAGAAGTTGAGGTTATGTTTTTAAGTTTTCTTAATTTCAGTTAATTATAATTTAGTTTAGTGTAGTTAGTGCCCTTTAATCCCTTCCGCTCCATTGTATATTATATACGTATAATACGTATGGATATTTTTAGGTATACCAAAATTTACCACAATATCCACAGTTGGATATTCGTATACGGGATTTTCCATATACATTTTAATCTAATACAGGGACCTCTACCTTGAAAAACCGGCTGGAGCGGATGGAGTTAATAGTCTTTTGCGCGTGACATAGCCAGTGAAACAAATCTTTTGACCGCTTAAAGTTAAATGTATAACAGGAATGCTTCTTTTGTTTGTGCTTAAAGTAAGCCACACTGTGTCTTTTTCAATTAAATTGTCATTCGACATGTATGTGTCAAAAAACAATGTGATAAAAAAATTAACAAAGTTTAAATGCTTAATTACTTCCTCCTATTAAATTAAGACAGGGTAATATTTGCGTTAGTTAAAACATTTTGGGCTTTTTTATTACCTAATATTAATAAGTTTCTCGACAATCGTATTCAGA
Organism: Brachypterus glaber; assembly: GCA_958510825.1. NCBI lineage: Eukaryota > Metazoa > Arthropoda > Insecta > Coleoptera > Kateretidae > Brachypterus > Brachypterus glaber. Next base: position 52,726,889 of record OY294044.1, on the reverse strand, counting down.
TTTACCTGCATGCAAAAACGGAACCAAGAGGGATATAATTTGTATTCGTGAAATAGTACTTTTCCGAGACTATTTATAGGTCGAGGAAAAGTACCATTTTCCGGGAGACCTGTATACTATTTTATTCGCAACTGTTTTTATTTAAAAATAAAGTACTAAATTTTTTGAAACCTACATAGATGTTTGAATTCAAATGAAGAAAATAATACTATAATACTTAGTTTTTTAGTTCTTTTCATATTTACCACAAATATTTTTTCATGCATTTCACAAGAAAAGCACAATTATATAAAACTGAAGTTCCACATACGCGTAACCCAAATAAACAAGGCACCGTTTATAACATTTATTATCCTTCTCAGTCTCATAACTAAAAAACATTGACTAAAACTGTACATTTAAGTTTTTTAAATGCAGCAGTTCAGCCATCTTGCTTTAAGCATTTATAAAGATACTTTAATCGGTGGCGCCATCTAGCGGAAATTACTGATTTAAATTGCAGACCAGTAATAATTAGTTTACATGTCAGGTCCAGGCGTAGAAAACAGTGGGACAAGAGATCACGTACTTCCCAAACTTTATTAATACATGTAATGTATGTATTACATATATAGTTGCTAATAAAATAGTATTACATATCGTCGTATTACCTTAACTACCTCGTATCTCAAAAAATTCGATTTTCGGTTTTTTGCACTAATCAATTCTGTACATGATTAGTAACAACCTAAACAAAGTCCTAATTTAAAATTCAAATTGGTTTATAAGTTATGTAGAACTAATTACCTCGTATCTCCTTTACTACTTAAAATAAATAACTGTAACTACCTCGTATCTCCAATATTAGGCCTAGCAAATAATGAAATTCCCGTAGGTGAAAATATCTAAGAAGATAAAACTTTGCATACTTATGTATTTGGATGCGGAAAATATATTGGTGAAGTAAAAAAAGACCTACCACCCTTCCATCTCACCCCCAGTGGTGAAAAATATCCCTTTTATCGTTTTTTTTTTTTAAATATTTATAAAATTTATATCTAGGGGCTTTTAAGGTCGCTTAAGCTAAATTTAATAAAAAAACGTTATCCACCCCCGGCTTACAGGGTGTACTTTTTTTTAAATATTTACAATATTTTCGTGTAAATTTGTATGTGGGGGTTTTCGAGGTAGCTTAAACTGAAAATAGAATTTTTCTAACTTCACCCCCAAAGGGAGGTAGGGGTGATTTTTGAAAATTTTAAAAATCGGAAAGCAATATTCATCCCCTCCCCCTTACAGTGGAGTTAGAAAATTTTAATTATCAGATTCACTTTTAGCAACCTCAATAACCCCTTTATTCACGAAAATTACCCCCGGGGGAGGGGTTGGTACAATTAACCCCCCCCGGGGGTGGAGTTTGAACTTTTTTATTATGATTTTAGTTTTAGCTACCTCAAAAACCCCTATATACCAACTTTTACAAAAATATTGTAAACATTTTAAAATATTCACCTCCACGGGAGAAGTTAGAAAAAAAATTATCATCAGATTAAGTTAAAGCAACCTGAAAACCCCCAATATACTATTTTTACTAAAATATTGTAAATATATAAAAATTATATGCCTTAAATATTTCAAAGTTTTTAATTGAGCAGCCTCGTATCTCCAGTACAGAGTTACGACTTGGAAATAATAGTTACTGTAACTAACTCGTATCTCCATAATTCTAATTTTTGACTCACGTAACTAATAATTTTGCAATCTTTTATGCTTGAAGGGTCCCCAAGAAATAACTACACTTATATTTGTCTACATTACAATAAAAAAATAAGAATTTTAAAGTTAACCGGTTTTTTGTGTCCCCTGAAAACCTGTGAATTTGGACATACGAGGTAGTTAAGGTAACACGACTATATATTTATCTTTATTTTATTAGTTATAATTAATTAATTACGTTAGCTGATAATTATCAGCTAACGTAAGGCTTTTCTGCATTTTATCCATTATAATTATAATAATCATATATAATAATTATCATAGAGGAAAGATAAATAGGTACTATAACTGTAAAAAAAAACAAAATCATACAGTTATTGATCTTTCATAAATATATAGTAAAGGCAAGATGGATCTGTCTAGATACAAGCTTATGATCGTTTTATTGGTATATAAAACTGAAGTAATTTTATATTGCAATTTTATTGAACCTTGTTTTTTCGTCAATATACAGGAAGTCCCAAGATTCTCGAAAGTCAATGTAAGCCAGTGGTATGAGCAATGGGCCTGAGTTCAAGTGATATTATCATGCATTACTGTGGTATTATCCCCATTTAGTAAGGTCCAGTAAGGAAATTAAATCAGTAATTTGGTCGCCACATTATAAATATCAAATTAAATAAATTAAAAATGTTCAGGATCGTTTTCTTAAATTTTTGTCCTATAGATCCAACGTCCTGTTGTCAGGGACTTACCCTCCGATTTACTTTGAAATTGAATCTCTTTACAACAGACGCATTAAGTTGGACCAGAAATTACTATTTAAATTGGTGAATGGTATAGTGGACTTTTAGGGCTTATCAATGCTAAATTTCTTAATTCCTTCAACTACTAGATCATCCCGTACATTTTATAATAACTGTCTTGAACAAACTATGTCAATACCTATTGATAGATTATGCAGGCATGATAATTCTTTAAACTTGGATTTTTTTACAATTTTAAGTTCATTAAAAAAAACAGATTTTCTCAAGTGATATGAGTAGTTTGACTTTAATGTAAGTTTAATTACGTATTGTAATATTAATGTTAAAATGGAATTCCCGTTAATAAATAAATAAATAAATGAAACAAAATTAACTTAGCTAACTCGTGCCAAAATTTGGCGTATATTTGGCGTTTTCATTTAATAAAACCCCAAATACTAGACGCTTTCACGTATTTTTTTTTTAAATATCTCAATATCTCAACTTGGCACAGTGTCTAGGCTAATTATATATCGGCCACTGTAAATAAATTTTCTCAATTCTCTTTGTTGGGGTCACAAGTGTGTCACTTGAGGGGGGAACAGAAATTTTGAATTATATTTTTATTTTCAAATTATTAACATCTTTTATGATAATTTGCCCTAAGAGCACTTCTCTTCTTCGAAGTCGCTATTATTTACCATTTTCGAGAAAAACCAATTTCAACTTTTTGTGTTTCTTGGATAAAATCCTATCCACAGGGTTAGAAAGCTTCGATGAAAGGGGGAGGTATCACCGAACGGACAGCGCGCTCTCTTATTTACGTCATAAGCGTGCGTGCGTGCAAGTGAGAGGCACACACATTCCTCACATATTTTCTATATCCACACATTCGCCTGTCAAACAATAGGTATACTAAGATGCTATGACAAATAAAAAAAAATCAAAATTTTTAGAGTCGTACTATTTTTGTAAATATTTGAAAAAAAATAGGGTGGCGCCTTAAAGAGATCCAGCTCCCTTAAAAAGTATTTTTGTATTAAGGTAGTTTCATCAACATAAAATCGCTTATCTTATTAATTGATATTTGGTTTCTATTTGGCAGGAGAGTTTTTGTACACCCTATATCCCATGTATGTATAAAGATATCAATATGAAGTTATTATACATATTAAGTGTCCATTTTTCTTTACATCGGCATACTTTGGTGCTGATGTATTCAAATCCGCGTATATTTAAAAAAGAAAAAACACTGGTCAGCTAATCCCTTGTAAGCTCCTCCACCAAAATTGCAACAAATTTTATATCACGCATAATCTAGTCGTACATAGTGTAAGTGCACTATGGCCCGCGTGGTCAGGTATTTTGGCAAAAAGTCTTTTAATCAATTTCGATAAAAAAATAAGTCACTATGATCAAGGATAGTTGAAATATTTATCATACAAATAACTTTTGAGATCAGGGCAATAGCTTAAGATCTAAATTTGTTTTAAGAACTTTGCTGTGTCTGGCTGTTTTACATTAACTAAAATTTTGGATTAGTACGGAGTTTTAAAAGTGTCCAATCATTTTTTATATTCTTATAGATGCATACGTTAAATAAAATATAATTAAATATTTTTGTATGTCAAATACCACCTACTTTTTCACAAGATTGCTACATAGTTTAATAAATTACATTTTAGAAGTACCACGCAACGCAACGCAATGCAGTGAATAAAAACAAATTATAAATGAAAATAATGTTTAGTGCCTTATAGACGGCAAACTATTAAAATCTATAAAGAAATTGCACTGCTCTACTACAGAATTTTCACAATCAATGAGAAAATCCCTAACAAAATGTCATATAGCTGCTATTTCACGCTTTTTTGCGATCATCAGTGAGCATATATTGGTATGGTGGCTTTCGCACTGACTGTTGAAAATTTTAAATACTTATCAAAAATAAGAACTGTATGCCATATGGCTATATATAGTATATTCTTCAAAATGCAGTGAGCGCAAACAAACGCACGTGACAACAACGGATTTAGTGACAGGGTAGGACTCAAAACAAAATATTTCTATATAACGGTCCATTGCAATGCATTGCACGCTTCTTAGCAAGTACTCACGTACTGACCTGTTTAATTTTCTACATCCCTACAACATTCGAGTGTTCTAACCAATGAAACCACGCGCCAGCTGCCGCATGCGCGATTGTTTTATTTACTTCTACTTCATATTGAAGTTGAATATACTATAGCGTTGATTCACTACTATTTTTAGTTATTTTAATATAGGTTTAAACAAAATGATACGGCATTAAAATACCGACCGATAGGTTTTATCAGATATCAATACTGATCGATTTCAGCCTACTGATAAATAGTAGGTACTACTAGCCTGCTCTACTTTCCTAAGCTGAAAGGTCCTATCTGTGTATGTTAAACCTATGAAGACAGGACCTTTCAGCTTAGAAGGGCAGTGCTGCGAATGGTAATCTTTTTCGGAGCTCCTGGGCACCGTTGCCAGATTTAACATTAAAATTTCCATTTTTAATGAAAGGGAAAATAGTTTATATTAAATTAAATATAATAATACAAAATTCTACAGCCCTGTTTTTATATAACCAACCGCCTCCCCCCCAAAAAAAATATATCATGCAATTGTTCATCTCGCTTCTTTCTTGTAAGTCTACCATACCACTTAAAGTTTTTTGGCAAATATTATCAGATTTCAATACTTTTTCTAGAATTACGAACTTTCTGCTTAAGTTGAGAACCAGACAAATATTAGTAAAATGAAGCTCAAATATTCCGTAAATATATGAGTTCCTTCACATTTTATAGTATACTATTCGCATCTGTGCTATATTGTTTTGTTAACGTATAACAGTTAACGTATAACAGTTAACTGTGTGAAAAATAAAAATGCGTTTTTTTAATAACAAAGGTATAGTTATAGTTATAGTTATAATAATAATAATAATAATAATAATAATCTTCTTTATTTCATAAATAAAAACTAAATACCTACAAGATAGAGAATTTTGAAATATAAATATTCGTCACTGGGCAACATGTCACAACACTTAAAATGTTGATGTATCATATTCGTTATCAAAACCACAAACTTAAACAGTATTCATTAACACAGCAAAAGCTAGAGGTATAGATAAGGCAGTAGTCACAGTCACTGCCACAAACACAGCACAGAAAGCTAGAACCACAGCCACAGAACATTCGAACAGTGTTTAATGAACACTCTTGAAAACTAAAACAGTTATCTACGTTTATGTTACACCGAACTTTGTGAGCATTATATATTTTCAGAAGTTGTTTAATTGGTCTTAGTTAACGAATTATAAATCAAGTTAGAGGGCCTAGAAATAATATAAGTTTAGAAGCTGCTTAATTTGTTTTGTGTCTTGGAAGTAAACAGATATCAGCTGCTATATTTGACCTATAAAAGCTTTATTCCGTAATTGGATCCAATTAAATTATATTATTTCAGAACTTTTTACTAAAATAAATCAACAATTATTTTTTTCCTACTAGGTAAGCTAATTAGGAACTATCTTATACTTGTATGTATAGTATACGTTGTATATTATATTACAAATAATACAGTGAGTGAAATCATTTTTTATTGACCGCTGTTAACCCTTTGAAGCCTGCATTTTTCTAATGACTGTATTTCTATAAAAATAGTTGCAGATTTTTAAAATTCAATATGGCGGATCCAATATGGCTGACCGAATTCGTAAAATTAACTCTGATTGTAATAAAAATTGGTACATATGGGTTTGTGGGGTCGCTGATTAGGAACCTGTTATCAGATTGTAAAAGTTCAAGATGGTGAATAAAATATGGCTGACTGAATTCGTCAAATTAACTCTGAAATAGAACATGGTATATGTGAGTTTTTGGGGTAGCTGATCACGAATCTGTTATTAGATTCACTTTCAGCAACCTCAAAAACCCCAATATACCAATTTTCACAAAAGTGGATTTATAAAAATATTTCAAGATTCAGTTTTAGCATCCTCAAAAACCCCTATGTACAAATTTTCACGAAAATATTGAACATATCCAAACCCCCGCGAGGGTTGGAGTTACAAAATTTAAATTATCAGATTCGAATTCAACAAGCTCAAAAATCTCTATACAGCAATTTCCAAATTTTTATAAAAAAATATTGTTTTTCCCCATTTGCCCCCTTGCCCCACCCCAATGTTCACCAAAAACAATCACGAGCGAGAACTTTTAGTAACATACCTGTATGCCAAATTTTAAGTCACTCGAAAGATGATACACATGCATATAACATTTTATCAGTTTTTGAATGAAGAAGCGGTCTTTGATGCAAATTTTCTGTATTTAGTTTTATCAGGCTTGACGTGATTTTTATATTGTTTGATTCTCTAACATGTTATTATTGTAAATTTACACAAAAAAAAACACAAAAAATACTTAAAAAATGGAAAAATGATAATGTAAGTATACTTACCACCATGCTTGTAATGGTTAAGGATTGTTTATTAACTACGGTCAATGCTGAAAAAAAAAATAATACAGCACTAACTTTTTTAAACTTATTTATCAAACTTTGCAAAATAATTTTTAACTGATATTTGGAGTTTTTTGGTTTAGGTAGTAGAAAAAATATTATATGTACCACGTATGCGAACTGTCTTAAGTATTCTCGGTAACTAATATGTAAGCTAGCACTTAATTATCCAGCAGAGAAAAATTATTATTAATAGTTTTAGGTAATGCTTTAACTATGGGTGCCATCAGTGATGACTCATTTTAATATCCAAAATTAATTATATAATAATATCATATATAATATTATGTGATTGCAATCGATTGGGTTAAATTAGATATTTAGTAATTATTCTTCCAAATGTAAAATACCTATTTTTAATTTTAAATATTTTTTTTTTAAAAGGTTTGATATAAAATATATCTTAATAAGATTTTATTTACAATTGTATATAAACAAAACAAACACAAATATTTTAATATAACTTTTTATAGCCTATATTTTTTATGTATACTGTTAAAAGAAAATTTTACAAGCCTGTACATAAAAATCATATTTTACGTGTAATGTACTTGTTTAACCCAATGGAGCTCTCTACAACTAGAATTATGAAACAAAAGACGTCTACCCTATCTCTATCTCATTTGTGCTACACTTTCCAGCCAACCAAATAAATACTGTATTTGTTTTTCTTACAACAAATACAGTATATTTGGTTGGCCGGAAAGTGTAGCACTGAGCGGCACGAACGAACATAGCTAATGTGAATCTGTAGAATAAGATAATTCTACTAACATTTAGATCATCATCATCATCATCATCAATAGTTTGTTTGGGTCTTTAAGAGACAGGCGCAGCCTATGGCTCATTTATCTAAAAAAATATTTAATCTGAATTGAAAGTTGGGGCAGTGAGTCTATGCTCACTGATGCGAGTTGCATCTGTCATAATTTGGGGGGAGTGAGTCTCTGCTCACTGATGCGAGTTGCATCTGTCATAATTTGGCGCTGTGGAGTGGGTGGGAGGGGGATGGGGAGGGATGGGAACATTAACATGGGAACATTAACATTAACATAACATTTAGATGGCGCCAGTAATTTCTTTAATACGAATAATATAGTTACACTTTTCGCCCGGCCAAGTAAATATTGTATTTGTTCAACAAAGAACAAATACAGAATTTGTTTGGTTGGGTGGAAGTGGGAGTGTATGTATGTCTTCTATCCTTTTTGGGTAGAACTTTTGTCCCTGTCTAATCTAACGGGAGAAATTGCCATTAGCAAGACGTTGGAAAGAGTCTTACCCTAAAGTTCAAGTCCTTATTATGCTCTTAGTATGTTTATATCATGAAAAGTACTTGCTAAAGTTTTTATGTTTAAAAATTTCATTATTATATTATTTACAGAGCCTGCGCTAGAATAATATTAAACGGTAGTTTCGAATTATCCAAATTTGTAAAATTTTCAAAAAAAAGTCCTAGACAAAAAATTACAAATGTGTTTCATGAAAAAATAAGAAACTTTAAAAATGTCCGTCTGTCTGTTGTCACGTTTTTGAGTACAGGATAACTTAAAAACGAATAATCCGATCGACCCCAAATTTTCGAGAAAAATCAAGTTCTATGAGGGGAAGATCCCTATTATTTTTAAAAGTAATCCCCCCAAAAACACAAAACTTATGGGGGGTTAAATTTTTAAAAACATCAAAAAAGCTGAAAGAAAATTTCGATCAATATAAATTGTTCATGAAAAATTACTTTTTACTAATTTTGAAAGTAAGAACCAGTAATCGGTGAATTTCCAGTACTCGCATAGGCGCCGCGTCGACTCGTTAAGGCGAGGTTTTAAATATTTACATTTTTATTTATTTTTATCTTGATTTTTTTTTAATGATTCCATTTAAACGAGTAAGGTGGGAAAAAAAGTTATCGAGAAATAAAAATTAAAAACTTTAGTATTCTTAAAAGATAAAAATCGAATGTAGTTTTTTTCTTTGAAAAACACCGATATATAAATATGTATATTTATTATGTATAGTTGATATTGTTGTTGGTAACAAATTATAATTTCCGTCATAATTCGGCAAAATCTTTTAAAAATAAAAATAATCAAACATTTTTCCTTTTTCTCAAAAAGGAAATAAAAAAAATTAAATTTATTTGTGAAAAATTAAAAAATATTTTTATTTTTTTTGTTTTCCAAAAAAAAAACATCTTAAAAAATGTTATTCTTTTTTGTTTAAAAACAAATTGTTTTTTTTGCAATTTTTTTTTTGTTTTTTTAGCCAAAACAAAATTTTAGAAAAAAAATAGTTGATTTTTTTTTTAATAATAATTAATTTAAGTCATATCTAGTCGACCCATTGACAGCATTTTATATTATGAATATAATGGATTACCTTTTTCATATTATTTTTTATCATAACTCCAAGTAAGTTTAGAGTTTCTTTCGAAGTACTTCGAAGTACTCGCCAAAAATTTTCTATATTATAATGTTGAAAGTACTTCGAAGTAGGCATACATTCTCAAGAATTGACCACCCGAGTGGTTTCATTTAAATTGGACACTGGTTCTGCGGCTGTATAATTTTAATATAATTAATTTATTATTCGCAAACGGAATATAGCCATTAGATTGATGTAGACTTGTGCGCCATCTATTTCTAGAATAAAATCTAAAAACGTTTTCTTAATCAGCGTGAAGAGTTGACTCTTGGTACTGAAGAGGGCCAGCAGCCCGAAACTGTCAGTTTACCAATATCACTGTACGATGATTAGAAAATAGATTGATGGAATAATAAATTAATGTTTTTATCTAATACATACAGATAATAAGACAATTACCTGCTTTATTTTAAATAGATAAACTCAATAATAACCCCCGCTTGGCTTTTACTTTATTAAGTGGATAATTATTTATTTTACAATATAAAGAACTTTCACTTTCGGGTTTAGACCGTGTTAATGGATTTTCACTTTCCGACGTTTCGTCTCTTACTACTAGAGACATCTTCAGGGATTAATCTGAAACTAAGTTTCGAATCAACTTGTGTCACTATTTATGACGAGTTGTGGTTATTCACCCGTGACGAGGTTTTTCCTATCAAAGACTTCCATATTGCAGGTAAGTGGTAACCAGTGTCCCGATTGATATTGTTAGGATGCTTGATGATTTCTATCGATTCCCGTATCTTCCTTGGCATTTTTTCTGTTTTCTGTTAATATTTGTTTTGTTTCAGACAAATTGATTTTATGACCTGTTTCATGTACATGTTCGGCTACTGCCGATAAGGAAATTTGTTTCTTTCTTATATTGCGCTCATGCTCTTGAAGTCTTGTAGAAATTTTTCTCTTAGTTTCACCTATGTAAACCGTACCACAGGAGCAGGGTATTCTATATACGCCTTCTGAACTCAGGGGTATTTTGTCTTTTGTTGAAGTCAAATATTGACCTAATTTTTGGTTGGACCGAAATATAGGCTTAATATTTGACTTCTTCAAAAGTTTACCTATTTTATCCGTGATACCGCTTACATAGGGAAGTATAACTTGTGTCTGTCTGTCATTGTCACTATTGTCCTGTTGTTTGGGTCTGGGATTTCTGTATTTGTATATGGTCTTATTAATGTCTTTTTTGGTATAACCGTTCATGGTCAAGGCTTTGGTTAGTTTAAGGAGTTCTGTGTCTAGGGAATTCTTGTCTGAAATCATGAAAGCCCTATGAACAAGTGAATTAACTACCGAGCGTTTTTGAGAGGGATGGTGATGTGAAAATGCGTCACCATCCCTCTCAAAAACGCTCGGTAGTTAATTCACTTGTTCATAGGGCTTTCATGATTTCAGACAAGAATTCCCTAGACACAGAACTCCTTAAACTAACCAAAGCATTGACCATGAACGGTTATACCAAAAAAGACATTAATAAGACCATATACAAATACAGAAATCCCAGACCCAAACAACAGGACAATAGTGACAATGACAGACAGACACAAGTTATACTTCCCTATGTAAGCGGTATCACGGATAAAATAGGTAAACTTTTGAAGAAGTCAAATATTAAGCCTATATTTCGGTCCAACCAAAAATTAGGTCAATGTTTGACTTCAACAAAAGACAAAATACCCCTGAGTTCAGGCGTATATAAAATACCCTGCTCCTGTGGTACGGTTTACATAGGTGAAACTAAGAGAAAAATTTCTACAAGACTTCAAGAGCATGAGCGCAATATAAGAAAGAAACAAATTTCCTTATCGGCAGTAGCCGAACATGTACATGAAACAGGTCATAAAATCAATTTGTCTGAAACAAAACAAATATTAACAGAAAACAGAAAAATGCCAAGGAAGATACGGGAATCGATAGAAATCATCAAGCATCCTAACAATATCAATCGGGACACTGGTTACCACTTACCTGCAATATGGAAGTCTTTGATAGGAAAAACCTCGTCACGGGTGAATAACCACAACTCGTCATAAATAGTGACACAAGTTGATTCGAAACTTAGTTTCAGATTAATCCCTGAAGATGTCTCTAGTAGTAAGAGACGAAACGTCGGAAAGTGAAAATCCATTAACACGGTCTAAACCCGAAAGTGAAAGTTCTTTATATCTTAATGGCCGTGAAAGCTTAAAATCTAAAATATTTATTTTACATTTGTCCAATTATTTTCTTGTAAATGTCATTAAAATTTTTAATAAAAATATGAATTCCCAAGCTATTTATTGGATAAAACCTTGTATGGCACTCATGGGTAAACCGATATTGCCCTCTCGAAAATTAACCTGCTTGGCTGACGCCTCGCAGGTTAATTTTCTAATGGGCAATATCTTACTTTACCCACTAGTACCATAAAGAACTATTATAATTTTGTTTAAAATTAAAAATTTCTGTCCTTTTTAATATGATTAGTTACGTGTTTGTTTAACATAGAGAAATGTGTAATCTCTTAATTCATAAGATCATGGCGAATAATACTAGAAACATAAAACTGAAGGGATTAACTAAATCCGCTTTTTATTTCACTGTCATTTCACCATTACGTCCATGTAATTCGCTCAAAATTACTCTAATCTAGGAGCTCATGTCTCTCTCCCAAAACTTAATGCCATTAAGATGCACAATTAAAAACTTAATGTCATTAGGATACACAATTAAAAACTTTGATTAAATTACGAACTTTTAGCAACACATTGCATGCGACGCATGGTGGGAAATTTTTCAAATCTAGCCAAACCAACTTTAAATATTCGGATTATTTTTTTTTTTTAATTAACATATTTATTAACAAAATTTAACAAAAGTAATTAGTAATTTTGTAAAATTAAAAAAACAATTCAATAAAAACTTAAATTTAAATAATATTTAAATAAATAAAATACTTAACCTAAATTTATGTCAACGCCTCCACTTATATCGCCAAATGTACCTAAAACACTGATGGCGTTACCTCTCTGCACTGCCATACATATTCTTTGCCTAAAGTATAAGCCTTCGCATGGAGTTATCTCATTAAGGCGTTTTGAAATGTTAGACATGAGAATTTTGTGTCAGAGCAAGTGAAGTCCCAGACCAGACATTTACCTTTGGAAAAGGGAACCAAAGTCATCATTATACTTTTTACTTTTCTCGTTATGAAAAGGTTATTTTAAGTTAATTCTAAAACTTTTAGAATTTTGTCCTTCTAGAAATTTAATTTGCCCCACTGTGCGACGTTTTGATTGTCTTAGGGTCCCTAAATGAAGTGACAAACATTTATACTAAGGTGGAGTAAAAAAAGCCTTTTAACGAAAACGTGAAATGGTTTTGGCCGAAAAGTTACATTTTGGGAAAAAAATAAATGTCTAAAATTTGGGTTTGATAAGACGTGCTTGAGGTGCTAGTTCTACGTTTAAAATTAAGGCATTTTCTGCCTACATTGCAAGTTAAAAGGAAATTATCCACTTAATATGAAATTTTGTACACTTATAAAGTTCAATGGGCTAAATTAAATAGTTTATTATAAAAATCATATCGTCCGAAAAAAGTAACCTTTTCTTAGCTTTATTTTGCAGAATGTGACGGTTAAAACGTCACGGGTTATTTGTTTTTGGAAATATTGCCCTTTTTTGGAAATAATCTTTTTGACACTACGATAAACCATTTTGTCAATAAAGGCAAAAATTTAGCTATAAGATTAATTATATTAGTTACCTTTGGTTATAGTCTCAAGAGTTATTAACTCCTACATTAGTTATCTATTTCCAGACTGACTGACTTCTATTATTATGTATTTCTACCGGATATATTCTGTGTTGACATTAAATTGTTGGTTAGGAATACCGAACAGATTGAAAATTCCATATTTTTTGTTCACCACTAGTTTTACAATTAAATAATAATATTTCCATAGGTTGTGTACTGATACAACTTATAAATAATCCATAAGTAACAATAAATAATTTTGACAATAAAATATCGGTTCATTAGAACTATTTGGACAATACGCCACAATAGTTCTGTCAAGTTTTAACATTAAATTTTAACCAATTAAATAATTATCATTTTGATTTTACACTTTTCATAAACAATAGTAATCTATGATCTATATTTTAAATCAAACATTCAATTTCATTGATTTACAAAGTCTTATGCAGTAGATCTAAAGACTCGGTCATGCGCAATGAGCCTTTACTGAAACAAGGGCGTGGTGCGTCAGCCACCTTCCTTTCTGATATTTCTGCCATAGAAGGCACTTGTGTGTTTCATTCTGAGAAAACGATCGAATTGATTTCGGTAAGTTAATCAAATTATTATAAACTAGTGTGTATAGTTATTTAGTTTTTCTTTTATTTAAAGGTCGTTTTTCTACCGGACTAGTTTTTCTACTGGACTAGTTTTTCTACCGGACTAGTTTTTCTACCGGACTAGTTTTTCTACCGGACTAGTTTTCCTACCGGATTAGTTTTCTGTCTTAGATGGTCTATTAATCTTTTATGCAAGCATGGTTTTTTTGACATGAGTTTACGCACGTGTGATAATTGACCCACGTTTTATATCCATTATACTACGGTTGATTATGGGCTTTTACTACTAGTTTTCTACAAGTTTATTGCTCCAATTTTAAACTATGGTCTACGCTTTAGGCTTTTTTTAAGCTGACGATAAGGGAACCCAAGATGGCCGCCATGATGGATAAACGGTGAATTTTAGTATTTCAATTTCAATATTTTAAATTTAATATTTCCCTCCTGGTGCTGATTATATATCAAATTTCGAGTTTTTTGGAACCAACTTTACCTTCTGGACCTCCGGACACATTCCTGGCAGGAGTATATGGAACATGTGGTTGAACATTTCTCCGGATAGCAAAAAGTTTGGATCCAAGATAAGTACCTTTTATTGTATTTCCTTATGAAGGAAAATGTACGTACCGATTTTTGAAATGTGTAACCAAATTTATTAATTATATTTCCACAGTTTTGTGTTCACAAAAGGTATTCTGTCATATTTATTTTTTTATTAATTCCATTAAATTTATTAATCACATTTTACCTGTTTAAATGCTTGAACCTCAAACATTTTTATTTTTCAGATTTCCCCTTTTTATTAATTATATTTAATTAATATTTAAATAACCCCTTTTTCTAGTGCATAGAAACAAAGGTAAATATTCCACTTTTTTTGTTTATTATATCTAAATAAAATCATGGTTAATTTATCATAAATAAAGCCACGAACCTACATGACCCCTCTTTCTTGCTGCGTAACCTATTAGCTAGTCGGTGAAAGCACGTTTAAAAGGAACTGAGGTAACTTAACCTTTTGTTCTAGATTAACATCAGGGCTAGAATAGAAAGGCACCCATTAAGGCACTTGACTCCGTGTTTTTTGTATTTGACGGAGGCAAGTGGCCCATTTCATCCCCCCTATCCCTAACTCGTTTAACTGTTGCAAGTGAGCTCTTTCTCAACTGTAATCAGTTCACACACATCTAGCTTCATTTTAATCGTCGCAAGAATAAGCTTTATAGATTTAATAAACAAAATAATCCTTTACTTTTTGTCAACAACTATTAGTTCTGTACACTTAATAAAGTAAAAAAGCCTAGACATTGATACAAACTTCCAGCTGCAGCTATTCGCTGCATCCAAATACCGATTTATCTATTTTTTTTAATACATAATATCTTTTTTGTGAAATGACGCTGATTTTTTGTGGATATCTTATTGTATTTAAAATTTATGATTTTTTTAACGAAACCATGGAAATTTGCAGTTTTTTAAAAAATCGTAAAATTTTGAGTGGTGTGCCCCTGGAGGACACCCCACTAATTCCTTAAACCTAAGTTTAGCATAGTTTTGTAATAAGCTCTTTGGGATCTATGAGTGTGAAAATTTTTTAATTTATCGATTATATACTTTTTAAGTTGTTATGTAGGCAGAAAATGCATATTTTTTAAAAAATACCTCTGTTTCATGAGGCAAAACTGGCTCCTGAAGATGACCTAAATATTATTTTTGATTTAAAACTTTTCGGCTCTACCCATTTTAAGTTTTCGAAAAAAAGCTTATTTCATTTCACCCTAATGTATACATATACAGGCACGCACGGCTTATAATGCTTTTGACGGAAAGAAGAGAGCGCGAATGATCCCTCCCCCTTTCGTCAGAGACTTTCTTTCATGCGGAGAACTATATATGCCTTGTCCAAAATTTCAAATTGGTACTAATACATTACGGTTATTATTTTGTTTGAAGCTAGCAAGCGTTAATTAATTGAGCTGGGGTTTTGCAGCATAATTTTGTTAATAAATTGTTTTATTTTTGTATTTTTTTTGCTATTTAGTTACATCAGTTTAACTTGCATAAGATAGATATTTGGGAAAATGAAATATACTATCCACTATGAATAGTATATAATGAAATACGGCGCATTACATATCTTCATTGTTTTTTTTTTACTTTTTGTAATAGCGCGTTGGTCCCAATTATAGCCAAAAATATTAATTATCTAAGACATTAATTTAGAACCACGCACTATTATTTGCAGACGTATCAAATACAAATAGCTGTATAGTTGCTATTTGGGTAGCGTGCCACCAGTAATAATATTACATAATATTTCATAATATTACCACAATATCATATGTCATATGATTACAAATGTTAATATAAGAATCTAATTACTACTTAGAACTTATCTGACTTTCTTAGATGTTTCTTCGATGACTCTATACATCAATAACTTTATATAGAAATGTGAAAGGTAAAAAAACTTCAAATATATTTAAAATTAATAAAAATATATCTTGCCAATAAAACAAAAGGATTAAACAACATTGAAAAGAATTTAATGAAAGAAAAATGAAAAGTTAAAAACAAATAAAAACAACAAAATATTTTAATTTGAAATGATAAGTTAAGCTTAAAATAGTATTTTTACCCTTCAAATATATCTCGCGACTTCAAATTTGACTTTAAATTTTCACATATTACGTTAATTCTACAACTTCCCTAAGACCCAACTTTACTAGTCGACTACATATTTCCGAATCCCCTTTTTTAACCATAACTAAAAACAGACCAAACGTCCCTTCCCAGAGATGCCGATATACCAGTCATAAAACTATTAACGTAAATATTTGAAGAGTTTTCGACCAAAGTTATATTATTATAAAAATAATATTAATTGAAAAATTGAAAATGAATTTAAATTTAATTAAGCGAAATAATTAAAAAAACTACTTCTACATATTGATTGGTATTGATTTTCATGACATTGCTTCGAAGTAGAAAAAACCATTTTTACAAACAATCCCTAATAATTGCCAGTATCTAAAACAACATCATTAAAGATATTCCCATATTTATACATTAAGAAAACCGAATTAACCAATTAATTAGTCTAATAAAAATGTACACCCTTTTTATGTAAACGCCTCAATTATACAAAATGTAAGCTTCCCAAATACTAATAATATTAGCATCTGAAAAAACAAACAAACCGCAGTTAAGAAAAATGCTATGTCACGTTCAATAACCATAAAAATAAAAATATAAATACTCAATATATACAGTGTTACATTTTTATTGGCTTTTAGATTTGTCGCACTCGAAATACAATGTCAGGATTCCTGACTCAGAAAGTTTAAAAAACAGCGATTAAATTGTTTAACAGTTTCTCTCTCTGCTCTGCTATAAATTAATTCGCTGAACAATTCATACGAAATAAAAATAGAAAAACACAGCAAGTGTTTAAAACGGTTTTATTAACAGTTTTATTTATTTTAAAACAAAACAAAATTGCACTAAAATAGATTTATTTAGTTTTGGTTTATTTATCCATTTTGTAACCAAATTAAACAATTTACAGTATTTTCGTTTATTTTAATTTTTTTCAACGTTCATTGAGACAAAATAAGTGCAATGAGATACAATATGTGCAGTGAGATACAATATGTGCAGAAAGACACAATATGTTCATTGTGACATAATATGTGCAGTTAGACAAAATATATGCAGTAAGCCAAATAGTGCATTAAGCCAAAAATAATAAAAAAAAGTTCCTATAAAGGTTGGTCAGCAAATGAGCCCAAGGGAGCTACGCTCCTTAAAAATTGTGATAAAATGAGGTTTTTAATTAATAACTCTGGTACCCTTTAAGCTAGAGCGACGAGCTTTTGCATGTATACTAGTATTAATTACGGCAATAAGTTTATGTTAATTTATTTTTTTTTAAATTTATACAGAGGGTTTTTGCTCCAAACTTTTTTATTTTTACTTTTTTTGGATTTTTTGTAAAAAATATGAATTCCTTGATTAAAAATTAATAAAAAATGTCTATAGTGACACTGTAGGAACAACCGTTTAAAAAAAATGCAATTAAGGGCAAGTAACATTATGTGCCACCAAAAACGTTACTTTTTAAAAGGCTATTACTCTTTTAATATTAAATTTAGGTGTTTTGACGAAGAATACTTTTTTGCTCAGTTTTAAATGAAGAATCACCCTGCAGCATTAAAATTGTATTGATGTTTTTTTTGTTCCCCATTCAAAATGTCATCTTTGAAGGGCCGTAGCTCCCTTAGGGCTCATTTTCGGACCAACCCTTACTGAAACTTTTTCTCATATTTTTGGATGTAGAATCACCTCTCAAATTTTGGAATCGTAGTTACTGAGGGTGATCAGTAACTACCATTTTAAAATTTGAGGTGGTTTATTTTTTTTATTTGAAAATTAAATGAGGGGGAAAAGATGCGTTTTGCAAAGAGAAAAAACCGTATATTTTACTTATTTTTTCAATTTTTTGCCCTCTATATTTTGTAACTTTTAGGAAAAATGTTAAAAAATAAAAAATAAGAAAAGTTAATAAGAAAAATGTAAAAACTGTTTTATTGCAAAAACAAATAAGTTTTACAACCAAAAATAACATTTACAAACATCATAGGCCATATTTTAAGCCACTCTATATTCTGCTTTGTGGTGGAAGTGAGGCATAATTTCACGTGATTTAACTTACGCGAATAACCCCAAAAATTGCTTCGAAAAAATAAAAAAGTATGTGGACAAATAAAGAATTTTATAAGCTTTAAAATAATGTATCACACGTCCCCTCTTTAAAAACATTTCCCCCTTGCCCCCCTGTCTCAATCGTGCCACCTAACCATACCAAATATATACAAAAAAAAAAAAATTGTATTATGTTATTTTTGTGTTCCAAATTTCAAGTTGATATCTTGAGCCGTTCAAAAGTTAAAGGGGGGACTTTTGACACGCTGCGTAATACACACTATACATTATTCTTGTGAAGAAATACGATATTTTCAATTGTATTAAAGGCTTTGTAGAGGGCTCAAGATGACCTTTAATCTGATTCTGCTTTTTTCACACACATTAGGCATATTAGAAGGCATATTTTGGCGGGTATTTCGTTTTGAAATTGCACATTTACAATTTTTCGGACCACCCTAAGTGTATACTGTACATACACTTTGTATAGTTGCGCCTTCGCCAAAATTGCAAATTCACCGTCGGGCTGCAATGGAGATTTCTCCCGTTAGATTAGACAGGGACAAAAGTTCTACACAAAAAGGATAGAAGACATACATACACTCCCACTTCCACCCAACCAAACAAATTCTGTATTTGTTCTTTATTGAACAAATACAATATTTACTTGGCCGGGCGAAAAGTGTAACTATTTATTTTTATTAAAGAAATTACTGGCGCCATCTAAATTTTAGTAGAATTATCTTATTCTACAGATTCACATTAGCTATGTTCGTTCGTGCCTCTCACTGCTACACTTTCCGGCCAAACAAATAAATACTGTATTTGTTGTGTGAAAAACAAATACAGTATTTATTTGGTTGGCTGGAAAATGTAGCACAAATGAGATAGAGATAGGGTAGATGTCTTTTGTTTCATAATTCTAGTTGTAGAGAGCTCCATTTACTGGGCCCATACCTCCGAAACTAAGCATTTTTTGGTACGTGTTTGTAAAAACTTTTTTATTTAATTGTTTCTAAAAGCGACACTTTTTGTTGAACTTTGTGGACCTAGGGCCAAAAAGTTTTTTTCGCCCGCTGACTTGTAATTTTTTAGCTTTTTGAAAGAAGATGCTTTACCTTTACTGTAATATTTATAAAGAAATATGGCCTTTTGGTCTTGAACTAACTGTTCTTTTTGACCAGATACAGTTATTATATTCATTTCATACAATATAAATTATTTTTCTATAACATAACCTCAAAATATATGTTAACTGATTAATCTGTATTTATCCACTAAAATAAATTAAAAACGCAAAATTGTAAATTGTAAAATCAATTTTAATATTTATAATATACATAGAACGGTTTCAGAAGTATTATTAATTTTATAACAGAAATTAATTAATTAATCACCAGGCTATAGCTTTTTTAATTTGAAAATGAAACCGCAAGCAAAAGAAACAATTCAATTGTTTTTTTAGCGATTTGATTGGATAGCAATTTGTCATGGATAACTAGATAAGTAATAGGCCAGTAAAAAGAAATATATTTTGCAATTTAAAATTAAGTATATTTTAATAATTTATTATAATTAGTAACAATCGAATAAAACATATTGTATAATACACGGGCAAAAAGTTCAATTCGATTTCGTAGGTTTATTAACCTCGGGCCGGCCCCATCGGCCGGCTCTAGGCTTCTAAAAACCTACTCAATCAAAAAACTTAACGCCCTTGTATTATAAATAACTATTTTTTCTCGTTAAAAGAGGTTGTTCTATAACCCAGTATTAAAAATTACTAATATGTAAATGTATGTTTATTATTTTTCATCAATTTTAGTACCCTCAAAAACCTCAATATATGAATTTTAAAGAAAACTACCCCCGCCCAACAAGGGGTGGATTTAGATTTTTTTTATTAGATTCACTTTCAGCAACTTCAAAAACCCAAATATACCAATTTTCACGAAAACTATCCCCCTCCCCTCAGGGGATGGAGTTAGATTTTTTTGTTATCAGAATCACTTTCAACAACTTCAAAAACCCCAATAAACAAATTTTTACGAAAACCACCCCCACCCCTCAGGGGGTGAAATTAAAAAAAAATATTGTCAGATTCTGATTCTCCGACCCCAAAAACCCCTATATACCAATTTTGACGAAAATATTGAAAGTATTTTAAAATATTTACCACTTCACCCCTTCGGGGGTGAGTTAGGAAAAAATTATTATCAGATTCAACTTCAACAACCCTAAAAACCCCTATATAGCAATTTTCAATTTTTTGTAAAAAAATAATTTTTCCCCAGCCTTGCCGCACCCCAATGTTCACCAAAAACAATCCCGAGCAAGAACTTTTGGTAAGATACAAATCTCTAGATTAAAGCGTTCTTAAGTTATCGTGTTGACAAGATTTCCCGGAGAGACCTACCAATCGACCGACCTATCGACCGATCGAACGAAAATATTTTTTTTTTGCTCGAAATTGATTTATATCGACATAAAACGTCAAAAAGGCAAAAATAAGCAAAAAAAATTGAAATTTTTTGCAAGGCGAAAATTTTCAAAATGGGAAAGCAATAGTATTATGAATCATTCCGATTAAAAAAGTTATTGAAAAATGTCTATAAATGCTTAGTTTTGGAGATATAGGAATTTTCTCGATAAATTGCACAGCCTCTGCAATTGTACTATAGTTTAAAAGAATGTTGATCCTAATTAAAGCCAAAAATATTAATTATTTAAGACATTAATTCAGAAAAATACACTGTTATTTGAAGGCGTTATAAAATATGTTTGATTAATATAAAAAAACATCTTCTTATAAGGGGCTGTCCATATATTACGTATAGCAATTTTTCAAAAAATTGACCCCCCCTCCCCCCTGTGTAACAAACTGTCACATTTACCAACCCCCCCCCCCCTGTGTAACGCGTAACAATAAAAAATTTTTGTTTCGCAATAAATTTAACTGTATTCTCACTATTGATTCGTTTTTCTCGACAAAACAAACATAAACCTAAATTATAGTATAACATAACCTTAAAAAACATTTACACGAAAAAATGACTCAAACTTTAAAAAATATTCATAATCAATATCACACAGGGAAAAAAAAAGGTACCTCTTTTTACACTGAGTGTCACATATAACACGTATATTGTTTATGCACAGGTACACAAAATAGTACACACATTGGTCTTCTGTGAGTACACATTCCGAGGGAAAATGTATCATCGCCGATGATTCATCGGCAAGATCACGCAAGAACAGGGCCGTAAGATTTTTTTTTAATATCCATGTCAACAGTTTTTTTACTGAATACAATATTATTTAAATAGGCATAGTTTCGTTAATTTTTGTTTGAAAAAGGGAATTATGGGCTAAATAGTAATTTATGTTGAAATAAAAATACATCTGCCAAGGTTAGGAAATAAACATTTATTAAATTCCGTTACGTAACGTTTACCTAGACTCCCCCTCCCCCCTGTCTCAAACTGTAACAATTTCTCTGACCCCCTCCCCTAGGCGCGTTACGTAATATATGGACAGCCCCTAACACTTACTTTATAGAAAGTGATATAAATACAGCGTGCGTAAAAAGTACGAAACACGTTGAATGATAGGTAAGTTGAGTGGCCAGGGATGTTCGAAGCAAAATTTTGAATTAACAAGTATCTAAAATCAACATCATTAAATATATTCTGATATTTATTAATTAAGAAAACCGAATTAACCAATTAACTTTTTGCCCTACTATGCTAGAAAGCAGTAACTCCATTTGTCATATAGCAACGTTTTCACGTCAACTCTGATGTAATATTTTGAAAACGCTGCTATGCGACAAATGGAGCTACTGCTTTCTACTGTAGTAGGGCGGTATACTGGAAATTCAATAAACCTGTAGTGACTCATCTCTGCTGCTTTCGTATAAGGGGTCCACCTTTGCGAAGCTTTGACGAAATTACTCGAGTCGCACCCCAACTGGTATGATCTTCCAGTATAGTCTATTAAATTTAATTGTCCTGTAATTGGTTAGTCTGTTGGGCAATAAATATATTATTATCATTAAATATATTATTATTAAAAAGGTAAACGCTTTTTAGTTAAAACGCTTCAATTAAGCAAAGTGCAAAACTTTCCATAAACCGTAATAAAATAAGCATCTAGAATAAACATCCTGTTTAGAAAAATGCTTTGTTTGTCACTTTCTTAAAATATCAATAAAAATAGAACTGACCAATATAGGGTGATTTTCAACACTGTTGCAAGAGATGTTTATTTTAAGTAGAGGAAAATATTATCTGATTCACTTAGGCACAGAACACTGTTGTTTATTCACTGCTACAGATAAGGTCTTCTTAGTTACCTGGGAACCAAGGCAACCGTTTTTCAAGAGGAAATCTATGCGATTTATGTCTGCTCACAAGAAATGGTATCGGAGTCCTACACGGATAGGACAGTAAATATCATTTCAGAAAGCCAGGCAGCAATAAAGGCATTAGATTCATATGCCTTTAGCTCGGAACTGGTATATGAATGCCACAGCGAGCTATGTAGACTGGCTGAACATAACAAAATAAATTTGATATGGGTACCAGGATGGTAATGAGAAGGCAGACGATCTTGCAAGAAAGCCGTACTCACAGGACCAGAACCACTGCCAGACACGAGGCCAGGAAAATGTTGCGGAATGAACACCAGCAACATTGGATAGATGCACCTAAAATGAGCCACTCTAAACTCTTTCTAGGGGGGCCAACCAAGAAAAGAACCAGCTTACTTCTAGGCATGTTCAGGAGTCAACTGAGAGCAATAACTGGTATAATAACTGGGCACTGCTTACTGAACAAGCACCGACACCAAATGGGACAGACTACGAGCCCCGTGTGCAGGAGATGTGGGGAAGGGGACGAGGAGCTCTACCACCTCATATGTGAATGTCCATCCCTAATAGGCCTAAGATGGAGGTACTTTGGGAACGACTCGCTGGAACTAAACGAGATCATGAACACTGAAACCGTACCTGGACTTTATAAAAGAAACAGGGATGATATGAGGAGATCTGTGCGGTTAACACAAAGGTCCCTAGGGACCAGGTGTTGAGGGCTGTGAACCCCGCACGGAACTAAACTAAACTAAACTAAACTAGTAGTAAAAAGAATAATTTATATAGCCAGAATTTCCAGAAATACATATTTGTCCTACTGAAATTTTTTTACACATTGAATCTAAATTAAATCTGCAAAATACATTTTCTCTTTGTAAATATTTTTTACTTATTGCTTTGATTTTATCTTTAAATCCTAAAGCTTTTTCAATCATATGTTTTTAAATTTTTTCGCTATTTCAAATTTTACTCATTACAAAACTAAAAAGCAATTTATATTATAACTGAGGACCAGACTTTTAAAATGAATTTTGTCAAAGCCTTAATTTTTTATAAATAACTAAAGGCCCAAAGGGAACGTTCAAGTATTACGTAACCCAAAATGTACCAAAATTCATACACTTCATACCTCGGTTCTACTGTTATTTAAGGCTATAGATTTCATATTTTGGCTACCCCCCTAACACACCCCCTCTTAGGGGGGGGTGGTGGAAAAAATATAACATCTCTATAATCTATAATAACGCGAGAACCGGGGTATGAAGTGTATGAATTTTGGTACAATTTGCGTTACGTAATACTTGAACCCTCCCAAAGCAGCCCTATTACGTCTTCAGAACATTACCAAATAAAGCACACTAAAAGCATTTCAAAAAAATATCCCGGATACCAAATTTTAAAAGGGAAAGAAAAATTATATTTTGGAGGCGGCGTCCGCAAATTTTTGTAGAATTTGAGATTTTGTTCTATACTTTTGAACTTTTTAAAAATAAAAATCTAATTTCTAAAAGAAATGTAGTTAGGCACCTTTTATATTCATACTTTTCAAACAAAGTTTTAACAAAAAGAGTCGCGACAATTCGGTCTAATTTAAAAACATTACTTTAAATGCTTTTAGCAAAGAGTAGGAGGTTTGTAAGGAAATAAATAGTCAGAAAGTTTTCTTTGGAGTTTTCAGCAATTGAAGGGGTCAGTACATAAAGTGGTTATCTTAACTTTTCCAATTTCAAGATTTCGCCTCTAAAATCAATAATATTTGTTATACTTGTACACAATTGTATTATATACTTGTTGTAAGTATAAAAATACTTGATATAAACAAACTTAACTATTTAAAAAAAAAATTAATTAAATTAAAATTAATTTGTTTTAAGTTTAATTAGTATTTGTATTGATGACTGTTCAGATAACCTGAACAGACATTATTTAAAATATACATATTTGTATAAAAAAGAAGAATTTGGTTACAAGGAACAGCAATATTAAAATGTAAAACATAGTCAATGCTAAATCGTGCAGATTAATAAAACACTTAAGTTCTAAATTGTATATAAACCAAATTCTATTCGAAAAAATATCATTCACCTATAATCATTCTTTCTTTTAACACCTTTGACTCACTTTGAAGTTAAGCCTATCAAATACTTCAAAATTCAAACGCCATACGAAACATATTAACAAAAAACAGCAGATCGGGTACTAATAGCTTTATTTATATAAAATTTAAACTATTGCCAACGGTTTCGTAACTGGTTAATTACTTTCTCAAGGCTAAAAAGAACGAAAAAAACGAATTAAAAAAAGGCTAAAGTTATATAACCAACAAAATACTTTTTCAACAATTTTTTGGTTTACAATAAAACTACGAGGACACTTACCTAGATTAAAATTAAACTACTAAATTACACATTAAACAATAAATAAATAATTTGAAAACATTAAAAATTGTAAAAAGGTCACATCTTTAGTTCTACGTGTCAGTATGATTAGATTGGTGGGTCGAAAAATTGATTTTGTTAAGTCTATCTACAAACCTCTGAGGCTGGAGGTTGAGTGAGTCCCAAAATTGGAGTACAGCCCAGTCCACTGTTGTTCGAAACACTGACAAGAAATTATAAGTAACATTTGAAATGTTTTTAGTATTTTAAATACTCTAAATATCTGCTTGCTATCTTTCATTTAAGTTTCTTTAAAACTTAATACAAATTTTTTTATTGTTTACAAACCAAGCTCTTTTACTTGATTTACGTTTTACCTGCTTGGTCCAAGTAAGAAATGTATGCAATTTAAGTCAAGCAGCAAAAATTTAGATTTAAGTATTTAACATTCTTGCAGATTTACAAACTTCTGACCAACTGATCTGAATATTACTTGTTTTAACTAATTGTTTCTTTGTACCTTGTGTTTAAGAGTCACCTTATCTTAAATGAGTTAAGATGTAACTTTAAATTGAGAATACTTAAAATATCTTTTGGCTTAAATTTAGGATTTTTGGCTTTGATAATAACGAGGAGGCGTGTGGATTTTTTAAATGCAAGGGGATTGGTACAATTTTTGTTGATTTTTGTTGTAATTTTTAGATAACACAGGCCCACAATTACTATTATTCAGACCATATTTTTTTACGTATTATTGTAAGCTGAAAACGAATTTGATAGTGAAAAAAAATCTGCAATAATGATCTAGCTCGAAATCTTTAAAGCCCAAAATTGTTGTGCTCTTATAAACTTTTGATCAGCGAGCTTTTTCATTGTCAAATTTGTTTTCAGCGCCCAAAAATACATAACAAAATTATAGTGTGTTTATTTTTAGTAATTAAGCTTATGGGTACTTTTATAAAAATCAGTTAACTTTATGTTTTGCACATATATTTAGAATTATATTAGACGTAATTAATAAATATGACTATGTTAACAGCTAAATACAAGTTCTTTATCGTCCTAATAACAGGTGTTATATATTAAATTAGGATTAATTTAAAATTCGTCCTTACTTACTTAAAATATCAGTCCCTTGTCATGTCACAATTACAATTATTAACAATTAAATGCTTATATTTTTAAAATTCTTATATTTATACAGTTGTTTTACTTTTAATTATTTTTAAGGATAATCTCTAAAGTGTTAAGAATCAATTAATTTAAATTATAAAATAATTTTTATCACTTTTTTTTCAAATTAAAGTAGTGTAGGTACTTAACATCGGGCATCAGTCCCTTGAAACATGTGAAATTTAAAAATTTGAGTTTTTTTTGAAGTACTCCATTCTCTATAAACTAACAACTTAAAGTTAGCAGTAAACACCATTTCTTGCGAGTCAGCCATTTCGAATTTAGTGATAGAGGCGTACTTGTGTTGAGAACTAGAGGTGTTGACGGTCAATATTTCAGTCCCTTGGTAAGTAATTCTGTTGTAATTTATTGGTAATTGTTTTTGATTAATTTTAGTTTAACTTTTTTTGTATGAATAATTAGTATAGAACCTAAAAACGCCAGTATTTCAAGTCCAAACGAAATTAATCAGTCCCTTTTCGTCAGTCCCTGGGTCGTAAAAAAGACACAGTTGTTTTACTTTTAATTATTTTTAAAGATACTCTCTAAAGTGTTAAGAATCAATTAATTTAAATTATAAAATAATTTTTATCACTTTTTTTCAAATTAAAGTAGCGTAGGTACTTTGGGCGTCAGTCCCTTGGCACATGTGAAATATAAAAATTTGAGTTTTTTGGAAGTGCTCAAAAGGTGATAGTCTATTCTCTATAAACTAACGACTTAAAGTTAGCAGTAAACACCATTTGTTGCTTGTCAGCCATTTCGAATTTAATGATAGAGGCGTACTTGTGTTGAGAACTCGAGGTGGTAACGGTCAATTCAGTCCCTTGGTGAGTAATTCTGTTGTAATTTATTGGTAATTGTTTTTGATTAATTTTAGTTTAACTTTTTTTGTATGAATAATTAGTATAGAAACTAAAAACGCCAGTATTTCAAGTCCAAACAAAATTAATCAGTCCCTTTTCGTCAGTCCCTGGGTCGTAAAAAATACACAGTTGTTTTACTTTTAATTATTTTTAAGGATACTCTCTAAAGTGTTAAGAATCAATAAATTTAAATTATAAAATAATTTTTATCACTTTTTTTCAAGTTAAAGTAGCGTAGGTACTTTGGGCGTCAGTCCCTTGGCACATGTGAAATATAAAAATTTGAGTTTTTTGGAAGTGCTCAAAAGTTGATAGTCTATTCTCTATAAACTAACGATTTAAAGTTAGCAGTAAACACCATTTGTTGCTTGTCAGCCATTTCGAATTTAATGATAGAGGCGTACTTGTGTTGAGAACTTGAGGTGGTGACGGTCAATTCAGTCCCTTGGTGAGTAATTCTGTTGTAATTTATTGGTAATTGTTTTTGATTAATTTTAATTTAACTTTTTTTTGTGTGAATAATTAGTATAGAAACTAAACGCCAGTATTTCGTTTCAATCACAAGATTTTCTTTGTTTTTCACGAAATTCATCAGTCCCTTGTCGTCAGTCCCTGGGTCGTAAAACAGACAAAAATTGATATCGATAGATCTCGACGCACTGATTCCAAAAATAAAGGCAAATAATACCCTCAGATTAATATTTTGGAAAATATGAACGAAATAAAATAACCGAAAAAAAAATTTTTTTTGGACTTTTTGGAAAAGTCATATAAGTGTCTGATCCTTTTAAATACATTATGATCAACCCATTTTCCATTAAAAATGTTCTGAAAGAACAGAATTAAAAATAAAAACTATATTTTAGTCATGTAATTTATATGTATGTACCTGACTAAACTGTGTCTACCGGCCTAGCCGTCTATCTGCCTAATAATAATAATAATAATAATAATAATAATAATAATAATAATAATAATAATAATAATAATAATAATAATAATATGACTTAAATTTAGCTGCCAAGTTACCCGACTTTTATAGAAGTACCCTTATATTTTTTTGTGGACTGGTGTAACTAAAAAAAAAAATAACCTGAATAATCGATTTATGTCAGATAAGTTCTTTATCAACTGAGCCCTTCAACTGAAAATAAAATTAAAACAATAATGTTACTTCTAGGTCATTCATATCGTAATTAAGTTTATTGCTCGTTAGATTTGCCAAGAGTTTACTTTTTCTTTTTCAGGATTTTTATTTTTACATTACATTACATTCCATATATGTTTAACATCGTACTATTCTACTTAATTAAGCATCCCCTAAGTCCAGGACTAGTGTGGGTTAGTAGTAGAGGGCTTATACTCACTTCGAACCAGTTTTTATAGGTAATGTCCGCTTCACTTACGCCTTCTCCAGATATCAATTAATAATTAACTGAAAAAGGCAAGACGGCGCCAGTGAGACTCGAACTCACGCTAGTTGGCTAGTAGACTTGTCATGTACAGACGCGGTAGAGCAGACAAGTTAGCAGGTTTAGCATGTCAAGCAAGGAAAATTGGAAGCCAAAAATGCTCGTATGGGGAATTTGAACAAAAAATTAAAGAAAATCTGAAGTGTGGAGAGAAAGGTGGAAAACGCTAATTGCCCAAGCTGGACACTTCTACTCCAGACACTCACCAGATTTAAGGAAAATACCCTGGTATTGGAAGCTCAATCTGGATAGGAGACATGTTACCAATCTATGTAGGATGAGAAGTGGCCATAACAAAAGCACACTTACATAGAATGAATCAAGTGCAGGACCCAAGCTGTATATGTGGAGAGGTAGAAGACCTACAGCATATCATACTAGAATGTCCCATGTACTACATACCAAGAACCTCGCTTCTAAACGCATTGTCAACGATCCTATCACAGCCAACAAATATAGTTTGTATCCTAACTGATCTCTCTACCACAGTAGCCAAGGCCTTGCGGGAATTTGTAGACGCTATAGGAAGGTGCTTATAGATGCTTGTAGAATATTGTATATAGAATTGTAGTAAGATAAGATAAGATAAGATTTATTTCGTGTTCCCAGATTACATAATCTATACACATGTCAGACAAAATATAAATACTCTAAGTTCTAGATACATTAAAAAAACATATAATATTAAAAAAAAAAAACACTTACAGTTTGGTTTCATGGTCCCAATAAGCTCGATAGGGTGTCCAAGTATTCCGCAACGGAATAAAAACAGAATTTCTTCAGCATTGAACTGACCGCCCTTTTAAAAGCCTTGTGTTTTAGGCCCTTAAAGCTGTCAGGCAGTTTATTGAAAATTTTGATGTTTGGACTGTTATTAATTGAAATGCAATATTTAAAACTGTGATTTTTTAAAAGGTAATGATTTCTAGCTGAGCTAGTTGGATAACTATGTTGGTTTGTAAATTTTTCAAATTTATCAAAATTTTTGTGAATTTCCAAAAGAGTTTGCTGTATATAGATTGAAGGTAGCGGCAGAATACCATATAAGATAAAAAAGAGCTGGCAATGTTCATTGTAATCCGCACTAGCAATAACTCTGATACATCTTTTTTGCAGTGAAAATATCTTGGCTGAATTTGTGCTATTACCCCACAGGATAGTACCATAGCTCATAAGTGAGTGAAAGTTAGCGTAATAGGTTGTCAGTAAAATACTTTCATGCATTGATTTTTTTAATTCTCTTATTAAAAATATTGATTTTGAGAGTTTTGGTATTAGATAATCAATATGACCTGTCCACTTTAAAGAATCATCAATCACCACACCAAGGAGCTTAACACAACTATTATTTGTGACTTTATTATTTGAAGATATAATTATTTTTTGGGTTTTGTCCTTGTTTAGTTTAAGACTGTTTGAGTAAAACCAATCCTCCATTTTTTTCTCAGTATTTATACATAAAGTTTTAAGCATATTAATATCCTTGTTTGAATTTAATTTTGTGCTATCATCAGCAAAAAATAAAGTCTTCTCTGGCTCTAGACAGAAGGGGAGGTCGTTTATGAAAATTAAAAAAAGTATGGGTCCTAGGATGGAGCCCTGAGGAACACCTATAAAGATATTTAGAGGATCTGATAGAGAATTATTTAAAAAAACACACTGCCTTCTATCTGAGAGATAAGACTTCAATAAAGAAAGTGATAAGCCCCTAATGCCAAAATGTTCCAACTTTTCCAGCAGCTTAGGATGCGGGGCGCAGTAGTTAGAACTCTTTATCTGCTTGCCGCTTACCGGGTGAGTTTTATTTATGTCCATCCCAAAAATTAACAATTATATTCATTGGATAAAAAACGAAACTTTGGTGATATTTATAATTTTACTTTTTATTAGATATAAAATGACGGATTTTTTTTGTTTCGCTTCCGGTTTTTTCAGAAGTGGCATAAATGTGTTTTTTTAATTGAACACCCTTTAATTTTTGTCATTTTTGAATTCAGCCGAAAATTTTAGGTATAATTTTAGCTTTTTCGCTGTCACTGATCAAATTTTTATTTTGATATTAGTTTTATATTTTTTTAAGCTTTTAAGCTTTTTTTTTACTTAAAAGTAAAAAAAGATAAATTAAACTTAACTAAAAAAATGTAAATTATGTAAATCTTGTTTTTATACGATAAATACGAAAATGAAAAAAAAAAGTAAAAAAAAAACAATCAATCTTTTATAAATAGAACTTTCGGCTGAACCCAAAAACGTAAAAAATTACAATTACAAATTACAATACATTCTATTCAAAAAAAAAAACATATTTATGCCAGTTCCGGCGAAACCGAAAGCGAAACAAGATGATTAAATGTGCCATTTTATAGCCAATATAATAGTATATTATTTACCAAATGAGAGGTTTAACATTTTTGACCTGCGTTAAATTGCGGGAGGAGCGCGCTAGCGTGAAGCCCGCTTGACGAGGTCTAAAATGTTAAATCTTCACTCACGTGGAAAATATAGTATTTTTTTTCACTACCAGTACAATTAATTAGTCATTTATTTATTTATTTTACTAAAATTTAATGAAAAAGCTACTTTCTTTAGTTAATTTTTCTTTAAGTTCTTCCCTCTTCAATACAACTCTGCCTACTGATTTTAATGAACCGGAAAACCCCCCAGTACCCCATATCTTTGATACAAATTCACCTCATACAGATCACTAAGAAACTTTAGCACATAATATTTTAACAGTAAAAAAGAGAAATATATATACCAATAACATATCATATAAATATGTCTTGCCGAAATTGTACAATTTATAATTTTTATAAATTGTTTACAAAATTACTAATTACTTTTGTTAAATTTTGTTAATAAATATGTCATTTTAAAAAATAAACAATTTTATTTTAAGGTTATATCAACAAAAGACCAGATTATTTGTGCTGCGCAAATTGCGCAACGTTTGGAGCAAGGCATATGCAATCTATAAAACATTGTCGTTTTACGATTTTAATATCTAATATCTAATATATGGGGGTTGTACCTCTAGTAATCTATGATCTTTACGGTAATCTATGGTTGAATATGATAGACCAATGATTTTCACTTTTCGAAGTGTTTTTTTGTTAAACATGTTTTATAGGTACTAATTTATCATGCAATAAATAAATTTGGTGCCTAAAGACACTTGTAAATAGCAATGTGATTTAATAATTATGTGAAACATCAGATGCCAAAACAGCTGAATAAAAATTCATTATTAACCATGGTGCAACTTCATTATTTTTAGAACCTCTGACGTCATAGGTAGAGTAATTAAGATGTGCTTTTAGGCTGATGGTGAAAAAAATTATATAAATCACCTTCACCTTCACCTTTTGTTTTTATCGAATGAAGATTAATCTTAATTATTTATATTAATTTATATTCATTTTAATTATAAATAATACTCACCCGGCATGTGTATTAAAATAACATTTTGCATTTTGACAGAGACAGATTACTTATTTTTTATTAATTTTTTTTATGAATCCACAATACGTGTAGATGATATCTCCCTATAGACACGGCAACAGCGTCAAGCGCGGGCAAGGATTTAGTGGAAAGTATTCTGCGGGGCTGGCCAACTGAATAGCTCAGTAACTGAGCCTCAGTTTGCGTTCAACAGAGCACGCAATGCAACGTTGTCATTTTATAGAATAGAATAGAATATTTATTTACTCAATTTGTTTAAAATAATGTAGGGTTGTTTAAGCAATAAAATTGTTACACGATACACAATGTAAAATACAGAGACGTCAAAAAAATTTGATATTAATACAAATACAATAAAATTACAATTAATCATTAAAATTCAGTCATTTAAAAATTCATTAATCGAATAATAGGATTTGTTTATTAGGAAAATTTTTAATTTTCTTTTAAATAATTTTTTGCTGTATGTTGCAAATTTTTTATCTATTTTAAACAATTTATTTAAACATATAACACCTGCATGATCGGGATTTTTTTGTAAAATTTTAAGTCATGCAGGGGTACCGCTAACATGTCCTTACTCCGGGTTTCACGCTTGTGAATATCCCCTCTTGTAAGTGTGTTGGGACTATTTTTAGCATAAGTAAGAAGAGAGTACAAATAAATGCCAGTTAATGTTAATATTTTGTGTTCCATAAAGTAAGGTCTGCATGATGTGCGCTTGCCTATATTAAACATATTTCGTATGGCTTTCTTTTGATTTATAAATATTTTTGATACTTCCGTTGATTGGCCCCAGAAAATGATGCCATGACCTAACTTTGACTGCACTATTCCAAAATATGCTTTTTTTATTACATCAATGGAGACTGTGTTTCTACGATTTTTTAAGAGAAAGCAAGAGCTGCTCAGCTGAGGCAACATATTTTGAATGTGTGTGGAAAATGTTAGTTAATATAATAATCCTATGAGGAGATCTCATTTGCACATGCTGTATAATATAAGACTTTCCCGTAGTTTTAAAATACTGGAAAATTGCACTTCTTTATCCAAATACGTTCAAAAGGATGGTTTTATAAAATATATTACAATATATTGCATAAAACGTTCACAAAAACAAGAACGTATTACTGTTTCAAGTCTGGCAAACTCGTGATTTCATTCGGTTTCGAGATTCTTTTTATTTCAGATTCGTGATGCTTATTTTGAGTGTTCAATATGTAAAGTTATTGCCTAAATTTATAAGGATAACATTTTTATATTTGTTTAAAATTGCATTGTTCTGAGAATAATCGCGACAATAATAGTTTTGAATTTCTGATTTAAATTTAAACTTTCGATTTATTTATTCATATTTATCATTGTACGCTCTATGTTGGTCCCAATTAAAGCCAAAAATATTAATTATCTAAGACATTAATTTAGAACCACACATTATGATTTGGAGACGTATCAAATACAAATAGCTGTATAGTTGCTATTTGGGTAGCGAGCCACCAAACATATGCTTACATATGTTAATATAAGAATCTAATTCTACTTAATACTTATCTGATTTTGTTAGATGTTTCTTCGATGTCTTCGTATATCACTAACTTTATATAGAAATGTGAAACGCAAAATACTTCAAATATATTTAAAATTAATTAAAATATATCTTGCCAATAAAATGAAAGGAATAAACAACAATTTAAAGAATTTAATAAATGTAAATGAAAAGTTAAGACAAATAATAACAAGAAAATAATTTAATTTGAAATGATAAGTTAAGCTTAAAATAGTATTTTACCCTTCAGACACATCTATACCCGCGACTCTAAATTATGCTTTAAATTTTCACATATTACGTTAATTCTAAAAGACCCAACTTTACTAGACGACTACATATTTTCCAATCCCCTTTTTTTGACCATAACTCAAAACAGGCAAAATTTCCCTTCTCATAGATGTCGATATACCAGTCATAAAACTATTAACGTAAATTATCTAAAGAGCTTACTATCAAAGTGAATACTAAAAATATTTAATGAAAAATTACTTTAAATTACTGAAAATGAATTTAAATTTAATTAAGAAAAATGATTAAAAAAACTACTTCTACTTATATTGATTTTCTTGTCATTGCTTCGAAGTAGAAAAAACCATTTGTACAAAAAGTCCCTAAAAGTATCTAAAACAACATCATTAAAGATATTCCCATATTTATTAACCAATTAATTAGTCTAATAAAAATGTACACCCTTTTAATGTAAACGCCTCAATCACGCATTATCCAAGAGTACCAAATATAAAATAAACATTAGCAAAAGCAAACTTCCTGTTTAGAATAATAAGTTTCTCGCTTTCTTAGATTAATAATAAAATAAAACTACTCAATATATACAGGGTGACCTCTCTGTTACATCATTCTCATTTTAAAAATTCTCAGATTCATACTTTTTCAATTTCAATTTTCGCTCATATTTGCGTTTAATGACGTTTTATGTTGATAAAAATTGGTTTCCTTAAAAAAATGTGGCTCTGTCTGGCCGGTTTCTTCTTCTGTAAGGGAAATCTTGTAAAGGGGTGGGGCAAGGGGAAAATAAATATTTAAAAATTTGAAAATTAGTATAGTGTTTTTAAAGTCGCTTAAACTTTATGTAATAACGAATAGTTATTTATGGTACTAGTGGGTAAAGAAAGATATTGCCCATGAGAAAATTAACCTGCGAGGCGTCAGCCAAGCAGGTTAATTTTCAAGAGGGCAATATCGGTTTATTCATGAGTGCCATACAAGCTTTTATCCAATAAATAGCTTAGGAATTCATATTTTTATTAAAAATTTTAATGACATTTACAAGAAAATAATGTGACAAGTGAAAGTTGAGTGGGTAAAACAAATAATTATCCACTCAATAAAGTAAAAGCCACACGGGGTTATTATTATTTAGTATACTATTTAAAATAAAGCTGGTAATTGTCTTATTATCTGTATGTATTGGATAAAAAATTAAATCCAACCTTAGCGCTACAGTAGCGTAACAGTAGCAGTAACTGTGTTTGAACTTTTTATTATTTTATTTACTTATTTATTAATTTAATATTTTATTACATAGTCAATAAGCTTTTGGCTTATGCTAGGAGCTCTCCATTAATTTTCCTAAAAGATTTCCAAATAAGTGTTTAGGTACAAAAATTTCGTCTTCAAACTCGCCTTCGCCTTCTCTCCATATAAGATAATAATACTTGTATAATTCAGATTCAATAGGATCACTTAATAGGTTGTCTAGTTTTTTTAGTTGGTGTGTTAGTGTGTTTTGATCCGGTTGGGCTCAGACCAAAACTTCCAAAAGTACAAATGGCTAACCACCT
The DNA here is from genome assembly GCA_958510825.1 of Brachypterus glaber. Lineage (NCBI taxonomy): Eukaryota > Metazoa > Arthropoda > Insecta > Coleoptera > Kateretidae > Brachypterus > Brachypterus glaber. The sequence goes on along the minus strand of OY294044.1, from coordinate 52,691,349 downwards.
AAAAACTAGAGAACTGATGAAGTGGCCCTAGACAGAGCTTTTATCATTGTGGCGCTTTCACCAAAATTGTAAATACTCAAATATTTGCAATTTTGGCGAAGGCGTAAGTACCCTAACTAACTAAAGCTGCAAAAAATATTTTTGCCTGTCTGTGTATCCCTTACCCTCCCGAGATAAAAATAATAATAAATTCTCGATTAAATTGTGTTTTTTATGTTTGCTATGGTTAAAAATAAGAAAAAATTAATAAAAAATAAACCATTTTTTTCTTCTTTTGCTCGAGTTATTGTGTTCTTATTTCAGGAAAGTAGTAATATGAACTGAATTAAATTTGTATAATTATTTGCATACATAGAAAGTGTATAAATATAATTTGGAGGAATATTGCCTAAAAGATCAAAAAAAGAAGTAAAGTCAGAATTGTGGCACCCTGGAGGATATATCATAACTTCATTTTTGCATGGTATGTGTAAAGCAAATGAAAAAAGCTGATTAGATTTTGTGGATAATCGCCAGAGGTACGTTTTTTAAAATATTTGTATATATATATGTATATATACAGTTGCGAATAAAATATATTAATTTAAACATATTTAACTTACATATCAAAAATTTAAAATATTCCAGTAGTATATTTGCTAGTATATTTTCTATTTGATACTGCAGATATTAAAAATCCATGTTTGATACTTATATATAGAAATGTACGTAAACGTACTCATACCTAAAGAGGTGAATAACTTTTTTTTAAAGTAGTACGAGGGTGGTATGATAATTGATGAGCCTACCAATGAAAGCATTGTTTTTTATTATTTTGATTGTTTTATTTTTCATCATAGTCCCCTTTTAGGGCGATACATTTTTCCCAGCGGGTCTCAAACTTCTTCAAGCCCTCAGAAAAAAATGATTTTGGGAACTCTGCAAAATACTCATCCGTGGCAGCTATGATCTCTTTATTCAACGTAAAGCGCTTGCCCCCGAGCCAAGTCTTCATGTTTGGGAACAAAAAGAAGTCACACGGGACCAGGCCTGGGGAATATGGGGGATGCGGCAGTGCATCGTAGCCCAATTCAACCAATTTGGCCATGGCGATTCGGGATGAATGGGCCGGAGCGTTGTGTTGGTGAAAGATTGTTTTTTTTGCGGGCCAAACGGGGCCGTTTTTTCTTCAATTCTTCATCGTATCGGGTCAATAAATCACTTTAATACTGCCCCGTGATCGTTCTTCCCTTTGCCAAACAGTCGATGTGGATTACACCTTGAGAATCCCAAAAAACGGTCGCCATGACCTTCCCGGCCGATGGGACCGTTTTTGCCTTCTTCGTAGCACTTTCGCAGGGCAAAGTCCACTGCTTCGACTGCTGCTTAGTCTCTGGTGTGTAGTGGTGTAATCATGTCTCATCCACGGTTACGTAACGTATGAAGAAGTCCCTCCGATTACGTTTCAAAAGGGCCAAACACTTCTTGGAAGTGGTCACACGAATCCGCTTGTTTTCCACAGTCAGCAAACGCGGTACCCATCGGGCCAAAAGCTTTCGCATGCCCAAATGTTAGTGCACGATATTTTGCACAAGTTCCAATGACAAGCCACATGTCCCAGCTATCTCCCTCAACTTCAATCTGCGGTCGTTCAGCAACATGTCATGTCCTTTGTTGATGGTTTCCTCCGTGGTGACCTCATTTGGGCGTCCTGGACGGGCCTCATCAAACACGGATCTTCGGCCATTTTTAATCTCGTTATACCACCGCTTAATAGTGGCAATTGAAGGTGAGGTATCATCATACACGGAATCCAATTCGTTTTTGATTTCCTCACGCGTCTTCCCTTTCAAAAACAGAAAGCGAATCACCGACCAATATTGTTCTTTTTCCAGTTTACAAAAAAACCAAAACGTGTCCACTTCAAACAGCTGCCACACACAAACTATTCGATGGAATTGGTCGATATTGTAAACGTTGCCGTTTCAAAGATGGCCGATGTAAAAAACAACAAGATTACGATGCAGTGTTGTCAGATGGCTTTAAGGCTCATCAATTATCATACCACCCTCGTAGGTAAGTTTTTTTCAATGAAAATGAAAGACAAATATTACAGTGATATTAAGTTTACTTTACTGATGAAAGTAGAAATATTTTCTGGAATTTTTTCACGTAGAGTAGTGGAAAACACGTTCTTGAAATAAACTTTATGTTTGTTTACAACGTCATTATGTTCTGGCTAATCCATAATAAAAGCGGCTACGAGCAATCTAAGATATAGCATACTTACATGTTCGTATGAAATTTTTATTTGTTTCAATTTACCGGTAAATCTGTAATATTGAGGTGCAGTTTGAAAAAAAAAACGAAAGTCCTGTAAGTAAAAATAAAACTAGATTTTATTGAGTTGTACAATGCACGGAAAGAAAAATCTAAAAATGGTACAACCAAATCTTGTTGTAACAAGTTTAAGGTATAAATACCATTTTTACGATTATTTTAAAACATGAAACCTTATATTAAATACACTATTAAAATTGTAGATTCATATTATTTTATAATACAACAACGTTGTCCTCACTATAATAGTTTTTTAAGAAAGGATGATTAATAAAGATGGCGACAATCAGATGATTCTAATAAATGTTTTACCAAAATATTGAAAGTGGGCATATTGGAGCTAAAATTTGTATATGCATAAGTATACCCAACGATAAGCATGTACATGTACATATAATTACATGTGATTCATACTACATACAGTGCGTGCATTAAGTCTGGAATCACCCGATTAACTTTTTAGTTACAAGTAAAACACAAAAACCCTCGGATAGGTCGATTTTTATTTTTAATTTTGCAAATTATGGTGTAATAAAAGTTATTAAAATTTGCACCCCCTTGCACCCTCACCCCCCAACTTTTTTTTTTCAAATAGCAACACAAGGGGTGACACTTCGTTGGAAAGGTAATTTAATAAGCTTTCCAACGGTGTATAATAAAGCCTAATTTGGTAAAGGGCTAATGATAAAATGCACAATTTAGTTTATTATAAAGACATGTAAAGTATAACTTTAGTTCACTATAAATGTTCAAATTGATGTCCTTCAGCTCTTTGACAGTGGACAGTAAAAAAACGGGATTAAATAGTAAACATAAAATTGGTCAATAAAAAGAAAAAAAATTGCATTTTTCAACAGGGTATAAAATATTACAATAAGTTTAAAACAACCTTATTTAGATTCTCAGGAAGGTGCCAAGTAGGAAATAGGGCAACAATTACCATATTATGCGTAATATTTCACACAAACAATGTTTAAATAAAACATGCGTTTTTTCATAGACCCTTTAACAAATTAGGCTTTATCATACACTGTTGGAAAGCTTATTAAATTACCTTTCCAATGATGTATCACAAGGGGTAGGTTGCTATTTGAAAAAAAAAGTTGGGGGGTGAGGGTGCAAGGGGGTGCCAATTTTGATAACTTTTTTTAGACCAAAATTTGCAGAATTAAAAATATAAATCGACCTGTCTGAGGATTTTTGTATTTTACTTGTAACTAAAAAGTTATTCGGGTGATTCCAGACTTAATGCACGCACTGTATGTAGTTTCTATGTTCACATAAATATAAATTTAAAATACATTACACCAAATTTGAAAACGCAGTAGAGAGCAGACGCCTACCAGGCTAAGCTAGCCAGTCGGGCGGACGGGTTAGGTGAATTGGCTGCGTTTTGAAGTAAAGATTGTGACGTAGGAAGGAGCGGCAATCCGAACCTGCGGATTTGCAAGCCACGCCTACCTCGCCCTCTGCCCGACAAAGAAAAACCTGATCGCTTAACAGTTGGTTGATGTAAATCAAACAACTGCACTTGTTTATAAATACCGGATACGTTTACTTTTTTGTTGTTGTATTCTAGGCAATATATAGTGGTTGGCCAACCATGAAGGTCCTGAATCTAATAATAACAATAATAATAGTACTATACTAATATACATGTATATACTAATAATAGTACTAGTACTATACTAATATACATGTATATATTTTAAAGTACTACTTTCATAACATACATTTTTAGCGCTAGTATAAGTTTAGAAAACGAGCCGCTTGCCGCTAGATTTCTAATGTACTAGTGTGCTAAAAACGTGTTGTGAAACGAGTGCTTTTATACAATTTTTGCTATTTTACTCTAAAATTTAAAAATACTTACATTTAAATTGAGGTTAGGTTTTTTTGTTTTTATTATTATTAAAAATAAAACCTAAATAGCTCAATTTCAGCTTTGACAGATAAATATGATAAAGTTTGTAGATTTACAAGTAAAGTAAAGTAAAGTAAAGTAATTTTATTGTCAGATAATGTTACAGTATAAGTAGAGTGACCAATACTTAACAAAATATGGACATTGTCAAAATTTATATAAAAATATTTAAAAACATATATTTCAATTATTTAAAAACTCTTTTAAAGAGTAATAGGTTCTGTTTATTAAAAATTCTTTTAATTTTCTGTTAAATGTGTTTTTTTTGTACCTAGCAAAATTTTTATCTAGTTGAAAAAGCTTTTTCATGCATATAACCCCTGCACAATCAGGGTTTTTTTCTGATACCTTAAGTCTTGCAATAGGTTGTAGTATATTATTTCTGTGCCGGGTGTCATAACCGTGGACATTTTCTCTGAGTAAATGAATAAAGATAGAGTCCAGTGAGAGTTAAGATTCCATGTTCTTTATAATGTTCTCTGCAAGATGTTCGCTTGCTTAGCCCAAACATATATCGTAGTGCTTTTTTTTGTACTGAAAAAACCTTAGCTACTTCTGTAGCTTGTCCCCATAATAAAAGTCCGTAACTTAACCTTGACTGGAATAAACCATAGTATGCAGTTTTAAGTACTACAACCGAAACTGTATTTTTTATATTTTTTAATAGATAGCAAGAGCTGTGATATTAAGTTATTAATATGGATGGAAAAAGTTAACTTTTGATCCACGTGGAGACCTAAAAATGTTGTACTTGAACTGATTGGGATAGATTTATTGTTATGTCTTATATGTTATATTGTTTTTGTTAATTTATTTATTTTATATGATTTGTCTATGATTTAATAAATAGTTTTTTACACTTTTTATAAACTGTGTTTTACTTTATTGATTTACCTGGGAAGGCAAATTATTATACAGCTTTAATCCTTCTGTTAGTATTCGTCTTTTTCCTATCTTTGTCCTATATGTAAGTTGGTTTAAGTCTTGATTTCTTCTAGTTGAGTATCCATGTACTTGGGATCTGGTAGCTATAGTAATGTCCTCATCTTGAATTTCATTTGATAAAAATTTTCTTACTTAATTTTAAGGTTTCCAATTGTCTGAGCTGTAATGGTGCTGATGGTATCAAAAAAATGTATTTATGTGCGTCTAGCTGTCTGCGCACAGTAAACATGATAATAAACAGGATAGTAAACAGAAAACTAGAATGCGAGTTATTGTAAATGTTTTTCTCTGATTCACAAAAATCATCAAATAAATATTATGCCAATTTATTATTGTCTACATATAATATTACATAAAGTACATATCCATAGATAACATTCTTCCTTCCTACGCCTTCTTTGTATACATAAATCAAAATATAAACGCTTTGGCTTTCTTTATTTTAACCTACCACAAGTCAGATAAAGGACTGTAATAGAGATGATCCAGCAAATCGCAACCGAAAAATAAAAAATAACAAGGCTATAAAATATGTGGTGCTTCGTATAAAAGGGTATATCCTTTATACCTAACTTTCCGTTAGTCTGGTGGGGTTTAATTAACCCTCTGTGGTACATTCCTATCTCGTAGAGACGGATGCACATCTAGTATAAACCAATCTGTCATTTTTTCCAGTGATAGTGGGAAAATGGTTTCTAACATAGTTTATGGATTTTTCCTACTCAAAATGACAAAAATCGCAAAATATTCATTTTAAATGTAAAAAAGTGCTTTATTTAAATATTAATGCCATAATAAATGTACCCTAATATAATTTATAATTGGCAAATTATTTTTATTTTTATTAGTTTTCCATTAGCATTTCATTGTTTTTTTGTTTTAGTTAAATAAATGTAAAATTTAATATTGAACCAATTATTTTTTTATTATACATTCAACTGTAAGTTGTTCTTTTTAATTACATTTACACATAATATACACAAAATACAACTTAATCTAAACTCCTATAATTTTGCCAAAAAAATAGTATACGGGGTCAATTTGACCCCACAAGACCAAATATGCACTATAGGCCAAGTGGTCAGGTATTTTGGAAAAAAGTCTTTTAAGCGATTTTGATAAAACAAATGTATAGTTAAAGTATTTATCATACAAATAATGAGCCTTTTAAATAACTTTTTGTACGACCTAGTGTACACGAAATAAAGAAAAATGCATGTTCACTATATATTCTCGGTAGGATATTTTTCTATCGCAAGAGTACATAGTGTATATTTGAATGAAATGACAACTATGCACACTCATTTATCCAAACGATTACACATAGCTTTTATTTTTACAAAAGTCATTTGACGTTTATAAAATTTTGATATGTCAAAATTAAACACAGGTAATTCTTTAAAATATACATTTTTAAAGAGTCTAAACTGTACATCGAACGAAAAATGTTGTTCGCAACTCGTTTGCGTGCACTCGAATGATTTGTTGACTTCGCTTCGCGTCGTCAAAAAAAAATCATTCTCGTGCACTAAAGTCGCTTACTCGTTACGAAAACTACTATTGAGATTAGGACAATTGCGCCAAAAATTAATTTTGTTTTAAGAACTTCGCTGTGTTTGGATGTTTAATATTATTAATAATTTTGGATTAGTACGGAATTTCAAAAGGGTTTTATCATTTTTTTATATACTTATAGATGCACAAGTTAGATAAAATATAATTAGCTAAAAATATTTTTTGTATGTTCAAATACTACATACTTTATTATTAGATTGCTACTTAGTTTAATAAATGACATTTGAGACTAGAGACTTGAAATTTTGCATACAGGTATGTTACCAAAAAGTCTCGCTCGGGATTATTTTTGGTAAATATTTGGGCAGGGCAAAGGTAGCAAAATACAATATTTTTTCACAAAAATTTCAAAATTGGTATATGGAGGTTTTTAACATTTGATTCGATTTTAGCGGTGTTGTAAACCCACAAATACCGATTTTTATGTTAATTTGAAAAAAAACAGACTTTCTACAAAAAAATCTGATCCCCTGGCCCATAGTGATATGTAAGAAAAAAGAACAGACTAACGGAAGGTTAACCTTATTGTTTTTTCTCCGTACTATTTTTAACAAAAGTTTATTGGAGATAATATTCTCTCCAATAATCCCTTCAATATTGGAGAAGAGTGTATTAATATGGGCAGAAATGGGCAGAAATGCTTTTTTAAGTTTTTTAAGACCAAAAGTTTTTGACCGCTAAAACCTTGAAATTTCGAATGTTAAACTAAAAACCCTGTCTGTAGCTATAAAACTACGAGGAGTATAATAAAAAATAAAAAGAAAAAAAATCAAGGCTTATGCGATTGTCTACACATTGTCACGCGTTAAATCGTCCACGGTAACAGCTGCGGCTATCTTGGATCATAAATAATAGAAAAACAGTTGAAAGATGCCATTTAGCTGGATCTCTCGCTTCGATGATTTTTACATTGCGGTTAGATACCTCATTGATCGGTATTCACGTCGTTTTCTGTTCAACGGTCGTAAATAAATGGTCAGATTATTTATTTTTGTCCAAACCTGAAGGAATTTCGAGTGATTCTTTTCATCCGTCTTATGTTTTTATAGACGGGAATTTTCAGTAGTAACATCATAAGTGCATGTTGAATTATCGATAATTCTTTTACTGTATTAAATATAAAAATATTTTGCTTGGCAATTGCACATTTTTTGTGTTACAAAATTCCGAGACCGCAGGTCAAGGAATTTTAATGAAAAATGCACAAAAACAATTTCCTTAAGCAAAATGTTTTTTTATATACAGTAAAAAAATTATGTATAATTCAACATGCACGAATGGTATTTTGAAAGACTATTTCACAAACAAAATAAGGAAGTATATAATTTTACAATGTTTTATGTTGCTTCATATGTAAATTAAAAATTAAGAACTAAGCAACAATATTACTATACAACTATAATTAAAAATTTAAATCTCAAATTTGCCGCTCTTTTTAAATCCACGATGTACACTTGCTCGAGAGATATTTTATGCTCGAGATTATTCCAATAAAATAGTTGTTATCACATATATTAGCATTTAAATAAAGATCATTGCTGTTTTTGTTTAAAAAGTTTATTTTTAAACTGAAAAGAAATAAAAGAACGGTTGTTTCCACCCGTAAAAAAAAACAATTTCCTATCGGTTTCTAATAAACTTTGGCCACCCTGTACTGGTACCAGCGAAGTCACTTGATGTTTTGATTTCCGTAATTCTTTACTGCAAATATATTTTTAATAAATAAGTGTTTAAATTAGTTTTTAGTGGCCTGTTTTTAATACAAAGATTCAATTAAATAAATTAAAATTTATGAATATCAGTGATTTAAAGCTTTTAAGATGGAAAGTGCATAAAATGTAATATATTATTTGAAATTAATTAGGGTTTATACCTAGGATGTTTTGTTAATAAAATAAGCGTTTGTATTGTTTATCAATAAAAATAAATCAACTAAAAGTAAGCTTCTCAAATTAAAAACACATTTTGCAAAAATATAACATTTATTAAGATGTCAGTAACTGTCAGTTTCTTGTTTCCATAGTACCCAAGTGATAATTGCACATGTACAAAAATTATCAGATTCATTTTGATCTGATTGGTCAAGAATATAAAAATGCAAGGTTTTGATTGGCCTATATATTGTTTGTGAAATAGTCACAACAATATTTGACCAGTGGTTTTTTCTAAGGAAATTTTCTAACTGCATATAAAACGTTTTAGCGTAATTACCAAAATATGAAAAATCACCATAGACTTGTATCTCACTGATATAAGGGAACGTTCAAGTATTACGTAACGCAAATTTTGATCATTTTGGACCCCCCCCCTATAACGCTATTTTCCTATACCATTAACATGGGCGTAACACTTCAAAATTACCCCCTAGCTCCCCCCAGGATCGTTACGTAAGACTTGAACGTTCCCTAATCTCAGAAATAAAATCTAGTAGGAAAGTTTTGTTTAGGCAAGGGAGTGTCGTACAGAACTTGGTAGCATGTAAAATGTTTCAAAATAGTATATTACATAACTAGTGTGGAAAGTGACATATTTCACGCGAGTGGGAAGGTACTCACGAGCCGCTTGGCGAGTGAGGAAACCCCACTAGTGTATGAAATACACTTTCCAACGAGTTATGTACACTATTTTTCCTATGATCCCGAAAAAATATGAAGTTTCTTATTTTAAAATTTTCTAATTTTTATTAATTTTTAAGAAAAGCAAAGCACAAATAATTTATAAAGAGCATACAAATTTATATATGTAGGTATGTCACACAGGAAATATGATTTTCATTTAGCTTTAGTTTTTTTGGTTTTATATTTAATACAATACATAGCTGTTTAATGGGTTGCCTATTCCTAAATAAATGCAAACTTGAGTTTACCTATTAAATTAGATTTCTGTGGTTATGATGCCATATATATATAACGTTATAACTATAGTTTCTATTTTTGACATGGAAAACAGAAATATTTGGATTAAAATACTTAAAAGATATAAAAGGCTGTGGTGAAAGGTGAAAAAGGGTTTATAAAACAAGGTGAATAAAATTCATAGAATCTACGAGGTAAATATCTAAATAAAATTAGGATAACCTCCATTCATAAATATCACACGAGTGTGATATACAAATATCAAACTAGTGCGATATGAGGGGTTTTCTAAAGAACAAATGAGTGTGCTAAATGTCATTTTCATAGAGGATCGTAGAAAAATAATATTAATCGGTCATTAAATAAAAAATATGAATAGAAACGTACATTAAAAATCAAGTTAAATGCACTTTTAATCTGAGATCATTGTAACCATGAAATTTATGCAATGTATGAATGTAGAGACCATCACTTATAATAATTAACTCTATTTACAATATTATATTGGTTTAAATAAAAGGGTTTTCTTTTAGTCAATTACCACGATTTATTATAAAATTGGTTAATTACCGTGACTCGAGTTTCGTCATCATCTTCAGACGGTCTGTGGACAAGAAAAATATACTTTTACGATTAGTTCATACAGATAAAATTAAAATAGGCTTACCATTATATATAAAAACAATTATTTAAACGTAAAACAGTTAAAATTAATATTAAAATTATGGTATGTGGTCACATTTTGTTGGGGGGTTATGTTCTTCTTCTTCTACTTTGCTAAAATACATCTAAGGTTGTTCTATTCGCATTCCGTTTCTCACTTCTCTCATTTTCTTATTTGGTACAAGGGCGAGGAAAAATGGGGTAGTGGGGAATTTTATTTGATAATTAAGTATTAGGTCGGGGATTTTTGGGAATGAATGGTTATTTCCATTTGTTCTAGGAGTTCTTGTTTTTGTCATTTATATTGTGTAAGACTTCAAAGCCTGTGTTTATGTCAAATGAATGGTTTTCGAGGGCTAGATGGTTAAAGAAGTGGGAATTGTGGTTACCTTTAATGTGTTCGGTTATTCGAGTGGAAAACCGACGTACCGTACAGCTTAAATAAAATGCAGGGCAGTTTTTGCAAGTGAGTTTATAAACTCCGGATTTTTCAGTGTTGGCAATGGGATCTTTATTGTAGACTATTAAGCTAAAAAGAGTATTTCTGTTTTGGAAAGAGATTTTATAATTTAATTTCTAAAATAGTTGCTAAATTTAAGACTAAGGGGGCCTATGTATGGAAGGGATAAAAATTGTTGGTCATTATCTATATTTTCTAGTGTCGTATCGAGATTATTTTTTCGGAGTTTTTTAGAAATAAGACGGTGTACAAGGGAAGGGGTGTATCCGTTACTCGTCGCAATACGTTCTATTGTATTTAGCTCTGTTTGGTAGTTAATGGGGGAAAGGTTTGAGGTTATTAGTCTGTGTATCATACTGTGTAGCGTAGCAAGCTTATGGCAGAAAGGGCTATTGGACTTCTCTGGGATAATGTGGTCTGTTTGAGTTGGTTTACGATAGATTTTAAAAACATGTTTTAAGTTTTCTTTTGAAACCGTCAAATCTAAGAAGTTTATGGTGCCATTGTTTTTAATCTCTACCGTAAAGTTTATATGTGGATCTAAGTTGTTTATGTAATCTAGGAATATGAAAAGTTGTATAATGGAACCTAACCAGAAAAGGAAGATATCATCTACATACCGGTACCAGTACTTAACCTTTTCGCTCCGGGACTGGTCCATGTATGGACCAACAAGAAAAGCGAACGTAATAGATGTTCATAAGGTCAACTTAATGCACTAAATTTAGGAAAAGTATTGAAAAAAATTCTGGTTACTTCTTTGACCTTCAAAATTAACTTTGAAGGTCAAACAATGAAAATGCGTATTTGTGATTGAAAATTGGTATACCTACGTTTTATGAGACGCTGAATACAATAAAATTAGTAAAAAAATTCTAGTGACTTCGTTGACCTTGAACTTTGAAGGTCTAAGTATGAAAATGCGTATTTGCGCTTAAAAACTTGAAAATTGGTGTACCTAGATTGTATCTGCTGTAGTAAATAAGAATATTAGTAAATAAGTCTATCTCACCGACTTTGAAGCGCTAATACCCAATTTCATGCTTTGAGCTTGAAAGTTCAAGGTCAAAGAGGTGACAAGAACTTTTTTTACTATTTTTATCGTATTTAGCGGTTCATAAAACATAGGTATACCAATTTTTAAGCTCAAATACGTATTTTCATTATTTGACCTTCAAAGTTCAAGGTCGAATATGAATCTGACATTTTTTTCACTATTTTTATTGTAATCAGCACATCAAAAAACATTGAAAAGCCCTCTTAAACCTTCACTTATAATTTTTTACATTAGCCTTAACTTTCTCTCCGGGAGTGGTCCATATATGGACCAGCACTCCGAGTGGCGACTTGTCATAAGAAGTTCATTCATTTAAGTCATGAAATTCAGCTAAAATGCGAGGTCAATTTTAAAGGAAAAATCCCCGGAGCGAAAAGGTTAATGAGTTTTAAACCTGGGTGGTTAGAGGTGAAAATCCTAGTCTCCAGGAAATCCATATATATGTCTGCCATAAGCGAGCTAAGTGGGGATCCCATTGCCAATCCCGTGGGGTTTATAAAATAGGATTTATTGTATTGAAAAAAAAAACCCTTTTATTTAATCTAATTACCCAGTTTTATGATGATGATGATGACACTTAAAGCTTTTTGGGTTTATATTGACTTTAATTATTGACTTTAATTATAATTATCATTGATTTATCTTAACTGGGACATCCTGTAATCAAACAGAAATAAAAATTTAAAAAAATATTTCTTGCTTATTAACTAAAATGATCACTGTGCGACGTCGAAACGATTTAAGTATCGTATAGATGGGGATTTGGCAAATTACTGAATAGCAGCTAGTTCGCGTTAATTTATTGTTCATTTTGAATTAAATTTTCTACGATTCGTTCCCTTTATTTCGAGTTGCAGATTTATTCAAATAATTTTTCATACAATTTATGATTTGTACGAGAATTAGAACTTACGGTGCACACAGGCGGAATTTTCTAAATTCATGGCCAAAACCCTTAATAAGCTCCAATTTATACCAAAATTTGTATTTAGGGATTTTTGGGACTGCTGAATTCAAATTTAACATTCAAATTAATTTTTACAAAATGGCGGATCCAATATGGCTGCCGCCTATATCAAAATTTACAGATTTGTTACTAAAAACCATTGTATAGGGGTTCTTGAGGTAGCTGATTACGAATTTAATTCTTAGTTTAATTTTTACAAAATGGCGGATCCAATATGGCTGCCGCTTATATCAAAATTTGCAGATGGTGAATATCGAGGTAAGGGGGTAAAATGTGATAAAAATATTTTTTTAAACATTTTTTTTTTATTTTTTCTTTTCGTTTTTCAAAAAAAGAAATTAAAAAAAAAAAAAAATTTTAATTTTTTTTTTGAAATATTTTTTTGAAAAATCTTTGGTTTTTCAATTTTTTTTATTAGTTTATTAATGAACCTAGACCTACAAGGGAAAGTAATATTTTGTTGGCAGTACACGGTAAAAATAAATTACATTAAATTACATAGTCCGTAAATGGTAATATGTTGCCATAGACCGTAATGGTAAAAATTACATAGTCCGTAATGGTAATGTATTGCATAGAACGGAACAGTAAAAATTACATAGTCCATAATGGTAATATTTTGCATAGACCGGAACGGTAAAAATTACATAGTTCAGAATGGTAATATTTTGCATAGACCGGAACGCTAAAAATTACATAGTCCAGAATGGTTTGGACTTTTTGACATAGAGACTTGAAATTTAAAAACAAATATTTACTACTTAAACGATTTGCACCCTTAATAGGAGTATAAACTGCTTACATTTTTCTTTAAAGATCTATTGGTTGATAAAGATTGTAATTTATAATTAATGTAAATTTTACGCCACAAATAAAGCATTTAAATATCGTACATAAATAATATTTACCTTTTTTTTTCTCTAACAATAACAATATTAAACAGTCCGTCTTATGATGCGACGCCTTCTTCGTTATTGTCCAAAGCGCACGCGCGTCTTAAAATAACATAGCCCGACATTGTAAAATCATGTAAAAATATGTAAATCAATGTAAATATATTTTTTTACATTATTTTACATTCTTTTACATTCTTTTACATTCTTTTACATTCTTTTACATTCTTTTACATTCTTTTACATTATTTTACATTATTTTACATTATTTTACATAAATTCATGAATTATGCATAGTCCAGAATAGTAAATTTACTATTCCGTACTATGTAAATTCATGTATTTTTACATTATTTTATATGCAGTTTTTACAGTGTAATATTTTTTTACTGCAAAAATACCTAAAACTAAATCTGCCTGTCTTAGACATTTTTTAGGTTTGGGGAGGGAGGGGAGGGGGATATCAGCAGCAAATTCTTGTTATAATAATTAGCAAACACATTAATCTTCACAACCAAGTGTAAAAAGTTGCTTAATGCTAATTAATCTGAAACTTTTTCGTCGTAATACAAATTATAAAAAAAGCAACCAAATTTACAGACTAAAACTTATAAAAAATAAATAGGTACATACCTACGGAATTTAAATCCATTTTAAAAAACTGCTTAAAAAAAGCAACAACTTTGATATTTAAATTAAAAAAACTTGATTTTTCGGGAAAAATAACGTTTCAAAATTAGTTTCTTGAAACCCGATTTTTCAAATGACATTTTCGGTTCATTTGTTTTAATAGAAAAACGACTTTGGCACCATCTATTGATATAGTTCATAGAGAAGATAAAAAACGATAGAGGCAACTATTTGAAGCAATTTCGCTTTCGAGGGTTTTGCCATGAATTTAGAAAATTCCGCCTGTGTGCGGTGGTACGACAATTTAAATCAACTTCAAATTAACCCATTTCTGTTTTTATACGTCGATTCTATGAGATGTTAGGGTGATTTTTACCAAAAATAAAAAAGTGTATCGACCAGTTTTTCTTATTAAGAAGGTAAGAAAATAAAAATTCTGGCATAGAAGATCTCATTATATTTTTTCATCTCAAAATTATTGGAGACCCTAGCCACAAGCAATATATTGCTATTAATAGCTTATTTGTATTTATATTATTGCTAAAATTAATAAATAAATAACTTAAAGCTTTATTATATATATAAAACATATTTAAATTTTTAAATTCGCCATCCTTCCTGAATTTTTATTTTCTTCGGATTTTTTTTGCTGCAATACGTTAACGGTATTCCGCAAACTATCAGATTCGATTCTTTATCTTAGATAGATTCTATCAATCCAGAATTATGCAGTAAAATTAGTGGTTGTAGTAGCAGTATTTAAATGATTTAGCCTTATACAATTTAATAATCTCCTCGTGTCCTGTTCTTCTACGAATACACTGTAAAAACTGCATGTAAAATAATGTAAAAATACATGAATTTACATAGTACGGAATAGTAAATTTACTATTCTGGACTATGCATAATTCATGAATTTATGTAAAAGAATGTAAAAGAATCTAAAAGAATGTAAAAGAATGTAAAAGAATGTAAAAGTATGTAAAAGAATGTAAAAGAATTTAAAAGAATTTAAAAGAATGTAAAAGAATGTAAAATAATGTAAAAAAATATATTTACATTGATTTACATATTTTTACATGATTTTACAATGTCGGGCTATGTTATTGTTAGAGAGATAGTTAAAGTGTTAAAAGTGTAAAAAAGGTAAATATTATTTATGTACGATATTTAAATGCTTTATTTGTGGCCTAAAATTTACGTTCATTACGCCAAAAAAATAACGAAAAAACCCCTAGACTTACATCCCCACATAATTCCATTTTCAACAACTTGAGGACACCGGAAGTGAGAAAACCGGAAATGAAGAAACCGGAAGTGGGGATTTTCCCAGTAGAAATGTTCCCCAAGATGCCATTCCCCCCCTAAGTCCGCCCATAATAATATGAACAAAATGTGTACATAATATGTATATAATATGTACATAATATGTAAGTAATATGTACATTTTATGTACATAATATGTACATTGTATATACCTAATATTAAGCTAGTCCAAAACATATACCCATGCGGTTAGATAGACAAAATCGCTAAATTTCATTAAAAGTGCACTTTTTTGGATTTCTGTGGCAATTTCGGGGCCTTGTTGGCACGGGTTAGAAACTTTCAATTAGGCTGAGATTTTGCAGGCATGTTTTTATACTCAAAAAGAAAAAAATACGGATATCAAAGCTTTAAAATTTTATAAAATTACAAATACTAGGGCTAGTTTTTTACGAATTTTATAGATATTTGCGTGATTTAAGGGTTTTTAGGTCCCAAAAGTACCTCTTAAGGCTGTCTATATAAATTTTTACTCTAAGAACGTTTTAACCAGCAAAAAAAGATTAAAAAAATGTAAAAAAAATGGACCACCCTACTCTGATAACCTACATTTATGCAAAAAAAACTACATTTAAAAAAAAATGTATGACGTCCCCTTATGCTTATTATTCCTGCGCGCCTAAGGGCTTCCACTAGTGGGTATCCACTGTGTGGGTCTACACCAATTTGGTTGGGCGTCAAAGACAACCTAAAACCAAAGTATCCATAAAAATGTTTTATATGGCTGATTTTCTGTCATGTGATACATTTTAGTACATTAATGAGCCATTAAATATTGTTAATAGCAAAATTTTCTTTAAAAGACAGGGCCATAACAGTTTTAATCTAAGAAATAACAAGCGGTAAAGATATGTATTTCTTCATTACAATGTATACTAATGTGGCTAATGTATTGCGTTTTCTCTTGATTACTTCCCAAAAAAATGTCTATTTTTACCATGAGCTCATAAAAAAATAAACATGTATATGTATGAGCTATATTAAAAAGTGGAGGCCTTACATTTATTTATGAATCGAATTTTACCTAAAGCTAGTAACTCTTAATACAGGGTGTCCCATTAACTTCCCTAAAGTCATTACCTTGAAAACTGTAATATCAAAAATCTAAAAAGTAGGTCAATTAAATATTTTTAGTAAGCTTTCTATTTATGTAACTCCCAGCAACCCCAACTTTAAAATCTTAAATGGCATTATGGGTCACGTGATGCATTATTTGAAAAAATAAATAAAAATATATTGAAAAAAAATCTTATATTTGAAAAATAAAGGTAGTTTACTACATTCATATGACATAAAATGCTCGAAATAGTCACCATTTTTAACCATGCACTGTTCAAATCGTGACATTAATGGTATTAACTCCGTCACTCAACAATTAAATAATTAAATAAAATAAGGTAAACATTAAAAATGGACAGTTTTGCAGAATGGATTTAAAGAATTATTTTCCAAAAAAATGGATTGGAATTTCCAATGCAAATTGGAAACAGCAGAATAATTTCTTGGCCAGGAAGCTCTCCTGACCTAACGCCATTAGATTCTTTTATGAGGAAGGAATAGTTTACCAAACATAACCAACTAACCTAGAGGGATTAAAGACACGAATTACTAAGGCTTGTGAGGCTATTAATCCGGATATAGTACATGCAGCTTGCAGAATAAATTTAACGTCAAAATTTGAACAGTACATAGTTGAAAATGGTGGTCATTTCGAGAATTTTATGTCATACAGATGTAGTGAATGTTAGAATTTGGCCATTAACGCAATTAAGATACTTTAATTTTTCAAATATAAGATTTTTTTCAATATTACTTTTTTTAATTTTTTGAAACTATTTTAATGGATACCTCCGGAACGGCTTATCCTATTTTAAAAATTAAAAATGAATTTTAATCAAAACAAAAATAATTTTCAAATAATCATGTAACCCATGTTACCATTGGAGATTTTAAAGTTGGGTTTGCTGGGAGTACATAAATAGAAAGCTTACTAAAAATATTTAATTGACCTACTTTTTAGATTTTTGATATCTCTTACAGTTTTCAAGATAATGACTGTAGGAAAGTTAATGGGACACCCTGTATATTATATCATTTAAAAATATAGTTATATTTTGATATAGCTGTCAATCTGACAAATAAGTAAAAAAAAAATCTTTTTTTGATTATGGACCTTCGTTTATAAACAATGCTTAATAACTGTCAATAATTATAATTATTGTTAATTTATTAAAATAAACGGTAGATAATATGTAAGCTAACACTTAATTAGGTAGTGGAAAAAGATTTTTTCGTACGACCTAGTGTACATGAAATAAAAAAAAATGCATGTTCACTATATATCCTCGTTAGGATATATTTCTTTCGCCCGAGTCAATAGTGCATATTTGAATGAAATGACAACTATGCACACTCATTTATCCAAACGAGTACACATAGCTTTGATTTTGGAAAAAAGTGGTTTGACGTTTATAAAAGTTTGAAATGTCAAAATTAAACACAGGTAATTCTTTAAAATATACATTTTTAAAGAGTTTAGACTGCAGATCGAACGAAAAATGTTGTTCGCAACTCGTTTGCGACAAGTCCTTAAGTGCACTCGAATGATTTTTTGACCTCGCTTCGCATCCTCAAAAAAACTTCATTCTCGTGCACTAAGGACTAAAGTCGCTTACTCGTTACAAAAACTACTATTTTTTTTTCGACAGAAATTGTTTTTAAACAATTTTTTTTGGAACAGCCTAATATTCATACATAATGCCATTCTATTTTTCTGATTGATCTTGATTTGGCATAACGGTTCGATTTTCTTCCGAAAATAAAGCAGAGATGTATGTCAAATCAATGGCAAAAGACCACAAAAGAATTTATAAATATTTAAGAAGTTTAAGGTCCCTTATGGGTGGCCTGAATAAATTTTATTGAAAAGTGTGACAAATTTTATGCACTACGTTCTAGTTTAAATGGCATTTTTATCGCATTATATTTTCTGTAGATATACAGGATGATTAATAAAGAGCACAGGACCACAAAATAAAGTGTTTTTTTCCTGCGATTTAGTTAGTAGATAGTGCTCATTTCTCACCCGTTGCCATGACAGCGGTCGGGAAGTGAAAATCAGCTGATTTTACATATCTGCTGTCAGAGAATGAGTAAACGTCAAACGCATAACCTCAAATTGACCATAACCTCAAATTGACAAATTAATTTTTTGACATTTTGTGCGTTTTTCGGATGTTTAGGTGTTAGGTCGTAGGAAAAATATTATATGCACTTTCGACGCAAACCATTTTCTATGCACTTCTAGTGCTTTTTTTTTACTCGGCTCCGCCTGGTAAAAAAATAAGCACTATACAATATAAGTGGGGTTGTGAGGCATGGTACTGCCTTTCAAATTACTGCGACCAATGAGATCTATTGTGAATCCCCTTTGCAACTTAGTCCACATCAAACTTTAGGCTTTCAAAGAAGCCTAAGAGTTTTTTAGGGGCTACTTGGGATATATCTGCAGGTCTTGGGTATACCTGTTCTAGATATTGTAGCCTTTTGCGAGCAATGGCTTCGCAGAAGCACATAATGTGTTCGGCCGTTTCTGGTGCTTCTGAGCATAGACGGCAAATGTCGATTTCAGATTTTCCCTTTTTGTTAAGATGATATCTTAACGGGCAGTGTCCGGTTAACAGCCCTGTATAGGTCTTTAGGTCCACCTTGCTGAGATCGAGTAATTTTATTGTTCGTTTAGGTTCATATTTTATGAATATTTTGGCCTGTCTTAAGTTTTGGTCTTTCCAATATCGAGTTTTGAGTTTAAATAAGTACTATAGTGCACTGAAAACTAGGTTCGCGTACTCGGTGCGTAATATACTATTTATAAACCAGACTTTATTTTTTTTATGTATTTTTGTGCCCTGAATATGGCAAAAAAAATTCTGGGCTCTTAAAATTTTGAGATAAAAAAAAATTATAGAATAATTGCTAAACAAAAATGATGTATGCCATTCTTTGCAGATCTATATATCTATCTATCTATCTACCCGTGCTACAGGCCCACAAATCCAAACATGGCACTTTTTTCGTATTTTTCCTATATATTTCATTAAAGCTTTTATGTAAATAATACAGATACAGCCAACAATTTATATACCGGGTGTCTTAGTATGGGCTTATATCTCTGGTATTAGTGAAGTTACAAAACCCTGATTTGAAGGCTTTGATAGGTGCAAAGAAATCTATTTTTTTTCCTAGTAATAATGTTACTGCCCTTAGTAAGGGTGGCTCTACAGGTGCAACTTTGTAATCTTAAATACAACCATATATCGAGTTATATTTTGATTCAAATCCGAGGTCTCGATGGTTATTTTGAATAATCTTAATTTTGTGATTTTACTTTTAGTTTAGAATTTTAACTAACAACAATAAAAGTTTTATTTCTCGTTTCGTTTTGTTTAAGTTTTAAAACAACTATAAATACTTTTTTAAACACATAAATGCAGTTTAAGTTGCAATTTTAACTCACTATCCCAAAAAAGTTATCAGCTGTTTATTCAACTATTTTGATTTATTTTTTCGTCAATTTAAAACTGGTTAACATAGAGACCTCGAATTTAAGCCAGTTTATTCCTTTTTTTAAAAAAGAGGTATAACTCGTCATAGGGTTGTATTTAAGATTCCAAAGTTGCACCCCTTAGCGCTACCCTTACAAGGGGTAGTAAAATTATTATTGGACAAAAAAGTTGGTTTGTTTGTACTTATCAGATCCTCCTTTAGATTTTATATTTATACTAATTCCAGTTATATTAGCCCATACTAAGACTTTTCGGACACCCGGTATGTAATACTACTACATTTATATACTTTATAAAAAAACTTCTTATATTTTTTTGCTCCAGTGGTGGTGACGTTGCACAGTGTGTTGACATGTCATGTCAAAAAAAATACCATACAATTATCTGGTACCCTTAACCATACTGTGTTTCTCAAGTTTCTTTTAGCGATTACAAGCCAAAAACTTATCTGGGTCTCTCCATGATTATGTAACAAAATCACCTAATAAATAAATAAATAAATAAATAAATAAATAAATAAATAAATAAATAAATAAATAGATAAATAAATAAGTAAGTAAGTACGGAAGTAAGTAAGTAAGTAAGTAAGTAAGTAAGTAAGTAAGTAAGTATAATAAATAAATAAATAAATAAATAAATAAATAAATAAATAAATAAATAAATAAATAAATAAATAAATAAATAAATAAATAAATAAATAAATAAATAAATAAATAAATAAATAAATAAATAAATAATAAGTTTCTTTTAGCGATTACAAGCCAAAAACTTATCTGGGTCTCTCCATGATTATGTAACAAAATCACCTAATAAATAAATAAATAAATAAATAAATAAATAAATAAATAAATAGATAAATAAATAAGTAAGTAAGTACGGAAGTAAGTAAGTAAGTAAGTAAGTAAGTAAGTAAATAAATAAATAAATAAATAAATAAATAAATAAATAAATAAATAAATAAATAAATAAATAAATAAATAAATAAATAAATAAATAAATAAATAAATAAATAAATAAATAAATAAATAAATAAATAAATAAATAAATAAATAAATAAATAAATAAATAAATAAATAAATAGATAAATAAATAAGTAAGTAAGTACGGAAGTAAGTAAGTAAGTAAGTAAGTAAGTAAGTAAGTAAGTAAGTATGTAAGTAAGTAAGTAAGTAAGTAAGTAAGTAAGTAAGTAAGTAAGTAAGTAAGTAAGTAAATAAATAAATAAATAAATAAATAAATAAATAAATATATAAATAAATAAATAAATGCGGTATAGGGTTAATAAATAAAACTATTTTTTTATTTTTCCTTTTTTTTTAACAAAAATCGTATAAGAAGAGGTTAAAACGTATTCTGCAATATTATAACAAGGAAAACAGCTAGGTATTTACTAACTTCACATTGCAACACATTGCAATATTGTGTTATGATGGTTTTATCTGCGGCAACGAGATCAAACCATGGTAATTGTTTGCCATCCGAGCAGTCATGTGTATTTTACCGGATAATGTTGTTCACACACAGAAACTGGTTATCGTAATGTACACCACAATCACAAAATGAAATGATGCTCGTCCCAAATAATCCAATTCTATTGAATCCAATTAAAAATTAGAAGCTAATTTAGTGATTTGTTGCACAAATGGATATGTATATACAAGGTGATCCATAACTGGCATGCCAAAATTTAAGAGGTGATTCTAGATCCCAAAATATAAAAAAAGTTCCTATAAAGGTTGGTCAGGAAATGAGCCCTAAGGGATCTAGGGCCCTTTAAAATTGTAATAAAAATAAGGTTTTTAATTAATAACTCGGGTACCGTTTAAGCTAGATCGACGAGCTTTTGCATGTATTAATAAGGGCAATAAGTTTATGTTAATTTATTTTTTTAATTTATCCAGAGGCGTGCCCAAACGGACAAAATATATGAGGCTTAAAACATTTTTGCCCCAAACTTTTCTATGTGTATGTTTTTTGGATTCATTGTAAAAAATATAGATTTCTAGAGTAAAAATACATATAAAATATTATATAGTGTAACACTGTAGGAGCAACCGTTATCAAAAAAAAATGCAATTAAGAGGAAGTAACATTTTGTGCCACCAAAAACGTTACTTTTTAAAAGGCTATTACTCCTTTAATATTAAATTTAGGTGTTTTGGTGTATAATACTTTTTTGCTCAGTTTTAAATGAAGAATCACCCTGCAGCATTAAAATTTTATTGGTGCTTTTTTTTGTTCCCCATTCAATACGTCATCTTCGAAGGGCCGTAGCTCCCTTAGGGCTCATTTCCGGACCAACCTTTATAGAAACTTTTTTTCATAATTTTGGATGTAGAATCACCTCTTAAATTTCGGTACGCGAGTTCTGGAATAGGCTGTATATATTTTTTCTTCAAGCGTACTAAAATGTTCATATTTTATAACTGGACACACTAGATAGAAGTGATCTATTTTTTTACAGTAAAAAAATGAGTTCATTGTTGTGCGCCGTAAAAAAATGTTAGTTAGCAAAACCACCACTAGCGGCAGCACTCTTTGACTTTGATTACAGCCATACTTTAAACTTATTTGTTTATTATGTAAACAGGTGGTTGACTCGAGATTTTGTGCAAAAACCTTGTGTGAAACTGATTAAAAATGATTGAAGAAGAATATGTGGTTTATAGTTACCATCGAAATCGCGAAAGGTGTACGACTTAGCCTATGAGAAAAATTGAAAATGAGCTAAGGAAGGTTTAAGTTTATTTTGAAATGGTTTATTGGCCTATTTTAATAAAAAAAACATACTTTATTACTGCTTGAAGAAAAAATGGTATGTTTCACTCAGATGAAAAGTGCTTTTTTTACTCGTCTGTAATTTCCGGACTCCGCTTCGCGTTGTCCGTAAATTCTACAGACTAGTAAAAAAAAGCTTCACTTTTCCTCTTATTAAAACAATATTTTAAGTTTTTTTATAGGTATTTAATAGTTTATATTGTATTCATTATTTTATTTTTTTTTTATTTTATTTTTTTAATGTTTGTAAATTTATTTATTTTTCATTGAGCTATACAAGTTTTTTAAACCTTGACTCTTTTTTCAATAAACATTAAACATAATCATTACTTAGAAATGTGAGTTGAAAGTCAGCAACCATAGTATACTAAATTGCATAATGTGTACGGAATGTTACTTTTTTTTTGCATGAGCGAGTGTTTAGGAAACGTAGCGAATTTAAAATGTATACTTTCCAACAATTTATATACACTATTCTTCCTACGACCCCAACAAAAATAAAATTATTTAAGATAAATAATATTGTTAAGAGTTGGCTAGGTAGCCATACAGGCTTTACCTAAATTTAATAAAACAATTTTATTTATTATTTAGAAATTAGTACCTTGTATTACATACATATGTTTTGCACATCAAGCATTCTAGTGTTATTGTAAACTAGTATTGAAATTAAATAAACTAGGTTTGTTTGTAAAACATCTTGGTATAAATACGATACTTAGATCAAATGAAGGAATTAGAATTATAAAATTAGATTATCAGATTGAATAGCGTAGAGTCGATAGTTGGGTAGTCCCAAAGCGGGCAGTGCCCATTGGGCAAAGTAACTCTGACATCTCTGTGACCTAAAGTGGTAAGAAGAGTTAAGTTTATTAAATAAGAGTTGAATTACCCCAACCCGTATACAGCAAAATGGAGAAGAAGACCATTACTCGGGACACGAAGAACCCGAATTCGTGTAAATAAATATAAATAAATTCGTGTAAATAAATATAAATAATTATTTAAAAATTTTAGGTTAATTAAAATTAAGTAACTATTAAAGAAATACCAATACTTCATAAAAAAATAAATAATTTAGCTGCAGTTTTGCAAAAAATTCCTGAACCTGGATGAATTAATAAATCAATTTAAGTTTACCTTAGTCTCTTGAAGATTTCGTTTGTTTTCTTAGGTTAGGCTTTGAAACAATTTAAAATTTAGAATTATCGTGACTAATAAAAAAGTGAAAAAGTGTAAAACAAATATACCACGTGTTTGAGAAACGGAGAAAACAAAGATCAAGGCTGACGTGTTTTTTTTTTTTTTTAAACAAAGCACATCGGACGGTCCGATAAAATGGTAAATATTTCAAGAAAAATCAGGATAGCTTTGCTTATCGCACTCGTAGGAAATATGACACTTTCCTACTCTGTATATGTGTGATATATGTCCTTTTTATAGGGGCTAAGAAATTGAAAACTTTTGGATACGACCTTCCTGCTTGGTTTCGACATCCAAACGGCAGAATTGTCGAAACAAACCTCAAAAACTACAACAACTTCAACTTTTACATCAAAATGTGTTTTATGCTAGAACAAAATAAAAATAGAAATAAAAAAGAAATTACAAAGGGGAAAACTAGGAAAAGACCAGATAAAGGAAATCTTTGTTTTACGACTTTTTTAGGACATGCATAAAATGTATAACTACAATGTCACACTTGGTTTCAAAAATAATGGAAAAGTGGGGTTAACTAAAACTTCATGTTTTAAAATTTAGTTGTGTGAATGTGGATTATTTAAATAGGGTTTTGTCTGTTTGACAAAATAAAAATAGAAATAAAAAAGAAATTACAAAGGGGAAAACTAGGAAAAGACCAGATAAAGGAAATCTTTGTTTTACGACTTTTTTAAGACATGCATAAAATGTATAACTACAATGTCACACTTGGTTTCAAAAATAATGGAAAAGTGGGGTTAACTAAAACTTCATGTTTTAAAATTTAGTTGTGTGAATGTGGATTATTTAAATAGGGTTTTGTCTGTTTGACAAAATAAAAATAGAAATAAAAAAGAAATTACAAAGGGGAAAACTAGGAAAAGACCAGATAAAGGAAATCTTTGTTTTACGACTTTTTTAAGACATGCATAAAATGTATAACTACAATGTCACACTTGGTTTCAAAAATAATGGAAAAGTGGGGTTAACTAAAACTTCATGTTTTAAAATTTAGTTGTGTGAATGTGGATTATTTAAATAGGGTTTTGTCTGTTTGACAAAATAAAAATAGAAATAAAAAAGAAATTACAAAGGGGAAAACTAGGAAAAGACCAGATAAAGGAAATCTTTGTTTTACGACTTTTTTAAGACATGCATAAAATGTATAACTACAATGTCACACTTGGTTTCAAAAATAATGGAAAAGTGGGGTTAACTAAAACATCATGTTTTAAAATTTAGTTGTGTGAATGTGGATTATTTAAATAGGGTTTTGTCTGTTTGACATTTATAAAAGTAAAGTTAGTTTAACCATGTCAAAAATTTATTTAGTAAATAATATTTGGATTTTGAAGCGTATTTATTTTAAAGGGATCGAAGAAATTAAAGACAATCTTCATATTCTTAATTATTGTATTTCTATTCTAAAATATCCCTATTACTAAAATGTCTATTATTAAATAAATCCCCTTTAAAATATATTTATATCTAAAAAACTTGTTTTAAACACGTTTCTTAAAAAAAAAAATAAAATAAGTAAATTGGCCTCCTACAACTATTCCTCATTGTTTTTAAAAATGATGTGGTTTACATTAGTATTCTTCTTGTTTTTTTTCTGTATTTCCCCCATTTTTGAAAAATACACCAAAAATTTTTGACTTTGACATTGATGTAACAATAACAATATTGACACTTTAACCTAAATTTATTGACAAGTAAACAAATATTTGTCAATGGAAAAAACTCCTCACAATGTAATTTTTTTTATAACCCGCCTTTTCCATTATTTTTGAAACCAAGTGTACATGCTATATATTTTAAAAGCTGGTATAAGGTAAAGAATCTTTTATAAGCTTAAATTGATGAGAACACTGCAAAAACTAAAACTAAATATTCGTATCCATAATTCATAGTCAGTAGTCGGCGAATTTCCAGTACTCGCATAGGCGCCGCGTCGACTCTAGCGTTGAGGCTAGGTTTCAAATATTTACATTTTTATTTATTTTTATCTTGATTTTTTTTAATGATTCCATTTAAAGGAGTAAGGTGGGAAAAAAGTTATTGATAAATAAAAATTAAAAACTTTCGTATTCTTAAAAGATAAAAATCGAATATCGATTTTTTCTTTGAAAAATACCGATATATATACATATGTATAGTTAATATGTATAGTCAATATTGTTGTGTGTAACAAATTAGTCGTCAAATGTTTCGATTTAGTGACCTTTATAAAAATTTCCCTCATAATTCGGCAAAATTATTCTGTAAGCCTATGTTTCTCTGTTTATTTTCAACGTTAATGAGTCATAACTGAGTTTACGCCGACTAGTGTTCATAGTTTACATTACAAAACGAAAGAATATCATTAAACTAGTTTACAATTATTTTTTGCGCTCTTGAATTCTACACATGCCAAAAAAAAATCGGGATGTTTAGAAGATTAGATATCTGCCATTCTAAATGACCCATTTTTTTAACTTAAACTTAATTTTTTTGTGTACATAAAGGTATTTTTCTTAAAAATATGCAATTAAGAAAAATATTTAATATTTTAAAATTATAATTTTGGTAATTACCAAAAAAAAAAAATTTAGGAAAATGTAATATCAGACTGACATTGTTAGTAATAAACATGTTTTTTTATAATATTAAATAATTTTATATATCCTATTTATCAGTTTTTTAATAAGCTAAAAATCTCAGAAAAAAAACAAAAATATTCACAGATTTGCAAAATATCAAAGAATATTATTGCTCTGATTTTTACAAGAAAATTTCTCCAAGAAACATAGTTTTTCTTTATTTATCTCTATTATAGCTTCTCTATAACACAGGTGTTACAGATAAGCTGTAGGTCTAATTTATTAAAGAAAATTTAATAATACTTTTTATTTCTCAATAATGAAAGCTACTACATAAAATTTAAAATTATATTATAATTTTAATTTTAATTTTTGCCTAAAATACCTATGCAAAATATTATTTTAAAACATAATAATAATTATATTGTTGTCTCTCTGTCTCTCTAGAGAACTCTGTAGAACTTTTCTATTTATTTACTCTAAATGTAGCCATTTAAACCATACTAGGGTACTTCATGAACCCCATTTTTTTTCAAATTAATATTTTGAGTTGGAAAATAGGACAGATGAAGGCCGTATAAAGGCTTTATCATAAAGCACCCTTATAAATACCTTTCCAAGTAACTTTCTAAAAATTCAGAACCTCTACTAGCATACTTGTGTATCGTCAAAGTGCAAAAAGTCGTGTGCTGAATTTTACTTTGTTTTATCTTGTTGCCACAATTCGTTAGGGTTTCTGAATAGAGTTATTTTTTACACTATCCTAAGTGTGAAGTTTAATGTCATTTCATTTAGGTTTTCTACAATTTGTAACAACAAAGTAAAATTTAACATACGACCCTTTGAGTGAAGATATACATACCTGGCCTCGAGGAATGTCTTAACCTTTAATTACTTATTGTTTTTAAAATACAGATGGCGGTTTTTGATCCAGCACCTCAAATGTCAAATTTAAGCTGCTTGCTGAGTTCGCTGGCAGCCAAAGTAAGCAATCGATTGTACCGCTGAGATAAGCTTTATGTCAAAAAAAAAGGGCGCAAAAACTGTGAATATAACCTATAACAAATTACAAGCTTTTTTTTGAACTGCGATTAATTAAAATTAAACTCTACGCCGTTTTATAATTTCTTTGGTATTCCCGTTTTTTTTATGACAGATAAAAATTGTTTAAAGTTCACTCAACGTTTGCTGACTTTTTCTGACTTTCGCTGAGCTTTATTAAACTCAACTAATGACGTTCATTTTTACATATTCTAGTTTAATAATGTTTTTATCCAATACATACAGATAATGAGACAATTACCAGCTTTATTTTAAATAGATAAACTCAATAATAACCCCCGCGTGGCTTTTACTTTATTGAGTGGATAATTATTTATTTTACCCACTCAACTGTCACTTGTCAAATTATTTTCTTGTAAATGTCATTAAATTTTTTAATAAAAATATGAATTTCTAAGCTATTTGTTGGATAAAACCTTGTATGGCACTCATGGGTAAACCGATATTTCCCTCTCGAAAATTAACCTGCTTGGCTGACGCCTCGCAGGTTAATTTTCTCATGGACAATATCTTACTTTACCCACTAGTACCATAAATAACTATTAATACCCATGTCGAAAAAACATAGTTTATTTTAATTTTTGTTAAGTAACAAATATGGACCTCACCAGTGAAGGTTAATACATTAAAAATTTAGATTTTTTCTATTGAAACTAATTTGGTTCACTAACTTTTAGCTTAAAAGTATTTTATTTACATAGCTTTCAACTTTAGAAACAGCTTTTGTCTATATAAACAAACTAAAGAAAATCGAACAAGAACTAGATAAATAAAAAGTTATCGATAAAGTTTATTCCTACAACTTAAAAGTTAACTTGAATTGATTATTCAAACAGAGTATTTTCTTGTGAACCGTTAAGGATAATAAATTAACCGAAAATAAAATTGTACTTTTACCAGAACAGGCCCCACTTTGCTTGGTTGTAAGAATTTTTGTAGATTTATAAACTAAATATAGGGTAAAACCCCCAATCGCTGGCACTCCGCTAATTATTGGCACTGGAGTGATATTTTGGTTTATATAAAAAAATATCCATTAGTACCTTAATCTAACTATTTTTTTTTAGGAAGTGACAATATTGCTAAATATTATACTTTAAATGCAAAGAACATATAAAACTACAATATTCCAATTTAAATATTTTATTTTGATACTAAAATGTTTATTATTCAACAAAAAGTAGGTAGTCACTAATTTTTTTTCCGTTGCTTTAAAGCAAAAATTAGGTGCCAATAATAGGAAAATCTGGATGCCAATCATTGGCAAAAAGGTTGTGTATTCTTGTAATTAATTTTAAAAATTCTTTAATATTATTAAGATCTCAGTTTAAATTTTATATGATATATAAAATAGAATAACTACTAAATGATGTAAAATATTTTATTCTGGATAACATAAAATATTTAATAAGTTATAATGAAATATTTGTGGAAAATTTCTTAAAGTGCCCATAATTGGTGGTTTTACGCTAGTTAATCTTATAAACGAAAAAAATAATCTAATTGTAGTCTAAGAGCGGGTGACCATTTATATTTCATTATTTGCTCCCGGCTGGGTTTTATATATGTCTTAAAGTACATTCAAATTAAGCTATTTGCAGACGGCCAGGTCCTGGATCAGGTTTCTTTGGGTGCTAGAAGCCCAAAAAGGTGGTGAAATGGGTTCGCCGAAAAATATATTTTTAACTGAGTCAAATACATTACATTTATTACATTTAGATTAGTCTATTTTCACAGTTTTACATAATTATTCCGCAGGCCAAGGGGTAAAAAAAGATTTTAAAAAATTTATTTGACATATCTTCAGCTAAAGGCTCTATTTACCTAACTCTAAAACGTCATATTTTTTAGGATATCAAAAAAAAAACGATTTAAAACTTAATTATAGAAATTTATAACCTCACGAACAAGCTTCACAGGTAAAATTTTTTGAAATGTATTTAAAACTTTTCATTATAATGTATTTTATATAAATTATTTAAAAGTCAAATTTTCACCCTAGAATCTAAATTCACTAATGATCACTTATCGGAATGAGAATGCTTTAACAGGACCGCACTAAGGAACGCCTAATTTATTTTATAAATATAAAAATATTAATATATCGCAATAGGCTTGTATGTTTATCGATTTTGCTATATAATATAGAAAAGTCTAAAAAGTTAGAAAATAGACCCGTTATATTTTGAAAATGAGCTTATTTAATTTAATTGTATTTTATTCTCAAAACGAATTAAATGGAAATGGACTTGAATGAATTTTGCTCAAAATATCCTATTAGGGGCTATACACTGCATTTATATCACCGGTCAAGGGGGTGGAGGGGGTTTAGATGAAAGACAATATAGTGACCATAGGAGTGAGGGGGTCTAAAAATTGCAAAAAGTCGGTGACATAATTTTTGATATTCTTATTTTATTTAGGATTTAGCGTTAACAACTAATTTTAGCTGTGTACTAAAAAAATGACCCTGAGTAGATAAAGGTAATAAGATTGTTAAACAGGTATAAAATACACAAAATAAAAATTAATACATTACGGTCAGATCAAATACAAAACTATAATGAAATGTCCAAAATATCATTGCAAAATTTACAATAGATTTCTTAATGGTCAGTAAGTCAAATCTTTGCTATTTTAGGCCGAATATGCGTAACCAATCTGTGTGACATAAATGACTTAATATAGCTTACCGGTATAATAAGGTACTCTATTATAAATACCGAGAAAGAATAATTATTTGTAGAAGAAATCATACCTATTTATTTTAATTAGGCTATAGAAAGAAAAAATAAATAAAAATACGATTTTTTTCGACGACTGTTTTAGAATGTATGCAAATACACACACTTTTCAAACACAGAATGAATCCATTCTAGCTTTAGATACGGTATGAATATTCCATATCAAGTGTTAGAATGAGCACATGTAGTGCCATCTCTTGTTTATAAAAGTAAATAAAACTGTAGCAAAATTAACAAAAATATATATATTTTACCATGAAATATTGAATTTAAATGCAATTTAAAGTTTTGCCAGTCATTTATCAATTTAATTCAAAAAATTAAAACTGCTTCATCTATTGTTAAATATTTAAACCTGATATATGTTACAACAATCTGACCAAACCTTTAATTTTTGCATTATAATTTTTAAATATGTGCTAAAATGAAATAAAAATCTTTTTTAAGTACTGATTTGATAAAATTATTAAATAACATTAATTGCTTTATTTAAAAATATGTGTTTTGTTGCATTTACAATATCGAGTCACAACAAACATTGTTTTTAACCTTGTCCGCAGTTTAAAGCCATACAGTGTTTCATATTTTTAGTCGAAGAAAAAGTATAATCTACAACACATATGATATAGTCATTCATAGCCTGCCGGCTCGACAAACTTTCCGCTCGCACTAAATATTGTCCATTCCATACTAGTTATAGAAAATACTATTGTATGAAAATCTTATAGTTTTTACAGCAGAAAAGTATTATAACCAAAACCGTCCAAAATTATCCTGTATTTTTTTTATATGTGTACAAATATTTTTTATTGAATTCCTCACAACTTTAAAAAATCCTTCTGTCTATCTATCCATGTGTCAAGTTTTTGGTGAGCACTATAACTCAAGAATAAAAATAGTTTATTCTGGAAAAAAATAATAAATGAGTGTAGCTGTACCTTCCTCGTAAATAAGATGAATCATATTAGTAACACAAGTTCAAGGACAAACAAGAAGGCAAAAGTAAAAAAAAAGAAATTTTGAAATTGCTTTAGCCATTATTGATTTACTAGCTTATCTGCATATCTAGAAAAAAAACCTTGGTATGTATGGTTGTTTAAATTTGGCATGTACATAAAGTATCCCCCACAACTCAGGAAAAATCTTAAAATTGACCTCTCGAGATTTTCTCAACTATTTCCCAGGACTGAAAAATTTCCAACCAAAAAAACTAAAAATAAAAAAAAAAAACTTAAAATAGTTTGCCCTAAATGTTAGTAAAGAGAACTTATTTAAGTGTTATAATAATTCGGGCTTAACGGATAGTATAGTATAAGCTTTTTTAAGAGCATATAAGCTCTTTTAAGAGCTTTAAAAAAAGCTCTAAGATCAGCAGATAATTTTTATAATTTTTAACCTATATTTCAGCTGAAACATGTCAAAAATTTTTACTGATGATTAATTTTAGCCATAAGTATCGCCGGATTCAAAAAAGGGCAATTAAAGGCCAACCAGATCCCTTTTATCATATATTCCCTTAATACCATTCATATAAATAATATAGAATCCATATTTCCCCGAAATGCCCTAAAACCACAATATATTAAAAGTTAAATATCATCGATTCGAAACGGTCAAAAATTAATAAGGATTTTGGATTTTGTTAAACACCTGGTGAACCAAATAATATTATGTTCTTATAGTGCCTAAATCACTCAAGAGTAAGACATAACAATCAAAATGAATAATGCCTTACATTTTATAGTATACTCTTCAAATTATTCACAATACTATGGTCTGTTTCATCAAGCAAGACAGTAAACTAAAAATCGCACAGTAAATATTTTTACAACAGGTTTGAATAGTATATGTTTGTGTATAGAATATAGTTATATTTTATAAAATAAACTACGCAATATATTTGCACATCCAATATTCGAATCTGTTTTTAAAATATTCACTGTATGATTTTTAATTTACTATCTTGCTTGAAGAAACAGACCATAGTAATGATATTATGGTCTGTTTCATCAAGTAAGATAGTAAATTAAAAATCGCACAGTAAATATTTTTACAACAGGTTTGAATAGTATATGTTAGTGTATAGAATATAGTTATATTTTATAAAATAAACTAAGCAGTATATTCGCACATTCAATATTCGAATCGGTTTTGAAAATATTCACTGTGCGATTTTTACAACAGGTTTGAATAGTATATGTTTGTTTATTGAATATAGTTATAATTTATAAAATAAACTACGCAGTATATTCGCACATCCAATATTCGAATCTGTTTTGAAAATCGCACTGTAAAAATTTTTACAACAGGTTTGAATAGTATATGTTTGTGTATAGAATATAGTTATATTTTATAAAATAAACTACGCAGTATATTCGCACATCCAATATTCGAGTCTGTTTTGAAAATATTCACTGTGCGATTTTTAATTTACTATCTTGCTTGATGAAACAGACCATAACAAAAATTACAATTTTTGTTTAACTTTATATAAAATATAGTAATCAAAAAACAAAAAAAAATAAAAAATAAAACCCCTAAAAAAAATTGAAAAAGAAATAGCCTTTTAATAAGGGAGTAATCCAACTCCGATTTTGTTTTGTTGTGACGTCAGCAGATTGCCGAGATGGAAGGACAACTATAATTTAGCTTAGATGGCGTTACAAGTCTACAAGTTCTGTGTCTCTAAAAAGTAAAAAACAAAAACTTTTCGCAAAAAAAAAGAACCGACTTCTATGTCTCTAAAAAGTAAAAAATAAAAAATACTTAATTCGTTGCCAATTTTACAACAAACAATAGTAAAATAATAAAATAATAATTGTTAGTAATTAATTTAGGGAAAATGGCACCGACTTAAGTATTTTTTATTTTTTACTTTTTAGAGACATGGAAGTCGGTTCATTTTTTTTGCTAAAAGTTTTTATTTTTTACTTTTTAGAGACACAGAACTTGTAGATTTTTTGTAATTTTCTTCTGCTTAAACGCAGAGTAAGAAAATAGGCAATCTTAATTTAGTCGGCTACCTAAAAGTCAAAAAAAACGTGTCGACAGCTCGCAAAAACGGCAAAAAGCTTTGTCGGTGCAATAAGGAGAGCAAATTACATCTAGTTGGCTTGTTCCATTGAGTGTCGGCCCTTTTAGTGCGGTGACTGTAAAGTACCGCATCGAGGTACTACCATTGTCGATGTGTCAAAATCGTTTCACACTTTGCAAAAGATACAATGTCATTTCACAGCGATTCTTATGTTATTGTTTGTTGTATTTGTCAGATTAGACGGCTTACAATTGTCGGCTTTTGCTCTAAATGTTAAGTGGCTTACATTGATGACAGTGTATATTTTGAATTGACATTGTTTTTTTTTTGTTTGAGCTAGATTTTGGGATTATTCTTAATATTTAGGTGAACAAAGTTTTATTTTTATTATTTTATTTTTTTTAACAGAAAATAAAACAGAAAATTGGAATATCTTAAAAACAAGACGAATTATTTTTTTCTTCCTAAAATTGTTTATTACCTAGTTTTCCTGATATGTTATAACATAATGTTATGTTATATGTTAAAATAAAAGTATTATTTCCAATTGCCTTGTTAAAAATCACCAAAAAACGTGTTTTTTCAACTTTAAAAAGAAGGGTGTGTTTTTTCACTTATATCTCGAGACAGAAAATTTAAATCTCAAATCCGATATCACAAAATTAATGAGTATTAAAAAACGAACAAATTGAGCTATAAAATAAATTAAAAGCATTAGTAATAACTGAGAAAAAGGTATTTAAAAAATATTTAACTTTTTTTTAAGTTTTTTGAACTTTTATCGAAACCCGTTAAAGATATTTAAAAGAAACAAAATATTTTTAAAATTGCGTAAAAAACTGTATCTTATAGATGTATAATGTTCCTGGAAAAAAATTAGGGCTGGAAACAACGATATTTAACTTTTTTTTCAAAAAAACAGTAGCATTTGTCTCAGAATCCAGAACCAAAGTCAACAAATGGAGGTCAAATTCGTGTTCAGCATCTAAAAGTACATCGAAAATCAGACAAAATGAAAAGATATGTTTTTTTTGTCGACCAGTGTAATTAAATGTGAACTTATTACTGATTATGTTATTATTGCAAAAGATACAGTGTAATTTCACACCGATTCTTATGTTATTGTTTGTTGTATTTGTCAGATGGCTTACAATTGTCGGCTTTTGCTCTAAATGTTAAGTGGCTTACCTTGATGACAGTGTATATTTTGAATTTTCATTGGTTTATTTGATTTAAGCTAGATTTTGGAATTATTTTTAATAGTTAGGTGAACAAAGTTTTATTTTGGTTATTTTTTAACTAGAAAAAATAACCGCAACTACAGTATACTATCTCTATAGAGATCCCAATCCCGAAATTTCAGGGTATCCCGAAATTTGACCTCCCGAGAAATACCTGAAAAAGTCCTAAAACTGATTCGGAAAATTTTTAATATAAATTTAATTTACATTCGCCGCTTTTAAAGTTTCTATGATATTATTTAGTAACTAAACCTTGGTCATTCCATTAAATGCTTACTTTATTTTACTTTTCCCAAGAAAAGTCTTGCCTTAGTAAAAAAACGTTTTTTTTACGTTTCAAATGCAAAAAAATAAAAAAATCTGTCTGCTGGTGTGTCTAGGGAATTTGTTACTACAATGCTTTGAGGTTTTATGCATTTTTTTTAAATATTTTTACAAAGAAATCCTTTGATTTAACGTTAACCGGAATAGCAATTCTTTCCTGTGGAAAGTCTTGCATTATTAAAAAAAAAATAATTTTTTTTCACGTTTCTCGACGTTTCATAGTAAAAAAGTTGATTTCCGTGGTTTGTCTGTTTGTCTGTATGGGAAAATTTATGACCATGTTAACTGAAGAATTTTAAGCTAGGTGAGGAAGGCTTTCCCCCACCCCCTTTCCTAGGCTACCGCCCTGACTGTTGTGAAATGGTTTTATTATATTATATGTAATAATAATAATACAGTGCGGTGCAAAAGTCACCCCCCCCCCTTTAACTTTTGAACGAGTTGAGATATCGACTTCAAATTTAGAACTCTTAAATAAGACAACTTAAACTATCTTTTATATTTGATATTTTCAGCTCTTAAAATGTGGGCAGGGGGGCATGGGGGGAATTTTTTTTAAATGGAAAGGGGGGTCGTGTGATACATCATTTTAAAGCTTATAAAATTCTCTATTTAAACTAATATTTTTATTTTTTTTAAAAATGGTTTTTAAGGTTTTGATTTTTCAATTTTTTGTGCTAAAACATTCGATTTTTTAAGTTTTTTTTATAATTTTTTATTTATGTCAACTAAAATTAGTTTAAAAGTATAATTAACATTTTTTTATGATGAAATTAGGCATTTTAAAAAAATTATTTGTTTTTTTTAGAGTAATTTTGACATTAATACCCATTTTCAACATCATTTTAAACCCAATTTTTTTTTAATTTAAAAATATGGAGTTAAATTTAAAAAAATGTGCCCCCATGCTCCCATGCCCACATTTTAAGAGCTGAAAGTATTAAATATGCTAAAAGATAGTTTAAGTTGTCTTATTTAAAATTTCCAAATTTGAATTCGATAGTTTTTCTTCTTACATAAATTTAGAGTGACTATTTTTCTGAATCACAGTGTATGATAGTGTATTAAAACTTTTTAAAAAAGTCCAAACACCTGCTTATTCAGATTTACCTACATGCACAGCAGTGCAGTATTCCCAATTCGTTTTATTAATTCATTTTCAATTACTTCAAACCAGAAATAGGTCGTCTATTCTAACCGGTTAACCATTAAGCTACAGATTCTCAGATTCTCCCTGAATTTATTTAAGGCTTTAAATTTCGTCCTGGATATGGGATAATAAATGGCTAAATGCTCTGTTTTGTGACATACCACATCAAGCGTGCGTTTACCCTCTTTGTTCGCATTTGTAAGTGATACGCATTTATAAAGGGGGAAGGAAAAATTAATCGTCACCCCGTTAAGCAGATCGGAGCCTTTTCATGACCAGCTGAGATTTGATGTTTAGTGAAATGAAAAAAAGTTAATTATAGTAATGATTGAAAAAATAGATTGATAGAATATTTAATTAATATAGAATTTGATTAAAATTTAAAAATTGCTCTCCCTATAGTGTAATAGTCCCAATATATAAAAAAGGAGATAAATTGGAAGTGGTAAATTATCGACCCATTTCCCTGATCAGTAATTTAGCCAAAATTTTTGAAAAAATTCTCAAATATAGACTGGTAAGCTTTTTAAAAAAGTATGACATTCTTTCGGACAGGCAATTCGGATTCCAGGATGGTAATTTTGAAAAAACCTTTTTTATGCCATTTGGTTCATACACTGTATCATTGCCCCATTACAAAACTTTAAATATAGTACAAGAAAACCAAATTTTTGAAATTAATATAGCAACGAATATAAAATATTTAGGTATTGTGATAGACAGCCATTTAAAATGGAACTATCATATAAACCAATTAGTAAAAAAAATCAGGAGCCTAATGTATTTGTTTCGTAACCTGAGGGACTTCATGGATTTGAGAGAACTGAAAATGCTATATAACAGCCTAGTTGTTCCACATCTAACGTATGGCATTGTAGGGTGGGGGGGTGTAAATGATACACATTTAAATCCACTCGATGTTATTTAAAAAAAAAATTTAAAAACTATATACAATAAACCCTACAGCTATTCATCTGAAAATCTCTTTAAAGATGGAAAAGTTCTTGACTCCCGACAAAATTATTTTTATAAAGTCTGTACCTTTTTTCATAAAAATAATGATTTACTTATTCCCAACAATTTTACATATAATATGAGAGATAGAAATGAGTTCAATGCCATAGCGGCTTCTAAAGCTATAGGCCAGAGAAGTTTAAATTATCTAGGGCCTAAATTGTATAATACCTTACCTAAAGATTTAAAAACACTTTTTAACAAAAAACAATTTAATAAAATGTGTAAAAATTATATTATTAGCATACCCAGAAGCACTATTGATAATATTGTTAATAATAAAAACTTGAAGTAAAACTAAAAAAAAAAAAAAAAAATTATTAACATGTAAATATAATTTTAAAAAATATGCTCATGTGTCTTTACCTTTTCTTTTGCCACAATTAATATAATTAATATGATTGTGTGTGTGTGTGTGTGTGTATGTGTGTGTATGTATGCATTATTAATAATTTTAAAATTTTAATTTGTTTAATTAAATTTATATATTTATATCACAGCACAAGCGCAAGCTTATTGTGAATTTGTTATGTTTATTACTAATTTCAATAAACATTATTATTATTATTATTATTATTATTATTATTATTATTATTATTATTATACCGTGTGTTTCAGGAAGGTGGTTCACCCCCCTTAACTTTTTTAATTTTTTATGTAGGATCGTAAAATTTGTAGGAGCTATATTATGTATAATTTAGGATTTTTTGACATGGTTTGGTTTTCAAATGGAATACCCTGTATATTTTTACATATTTCGATTTAAAAATCAATTCTGAGAAAAAGCATGTGCCACTTGCCAATTTTGACAGGTCATGTAATTTTTCATTTAAATTTTCAATTTCAAAGTGCCTTAAATTAGCTTATTCGCTTAATTGTTGGTCTAGTATCTTCAGAAAAATACTATTTTGATTTTTTTTTCTAAAACTCTAAATGTGGTGGCCTCTTAAAGGTTCGAAACTCATACTTTGGTCCATAAGTCATTTTTCCAATGGAAAGAGGGTGGCTTATTAGGTTAAAATGAAAAAGAATTTTCTTGCGAAAATTTTGATACTACACATGAATAGTTTATTTGG
Organism: Brachypterus glaber; assembly: GCA_958510825.1. Lineage (NCBI taxonomy): Eukaryota > Metazoa > Arthropoda > Insecta > Coleoptera > Kateretidae > Brachypterus > Brachypterus glaber. The sequence continues at coordinate 52,652,965 of OY294044.1, read as the reverse complement.
TAGAACTTGGTACTAAAACACAAAAGATTTAAAATGAAGATTTAACTAAAAAATAACATGACCTGTCAAAATTTGACAAGTGACATATACTTGTTCTTAGAATTGATATCTGAATCAAAATATGTGAAAATATACAGGGTGTTTTATTTAAAAATCGAAAGTTCGATCCATTTCTGGTGGAAAAAGTGCCAAAAATTTCTAACTATACATAATATAGTTTCTGCAAATTTCAAGATCTTACCCAAAAAAGTAAAAAAGTTAAGGGGGTGAACCACCTTCCGGTATAGTCTACGTTTAATCACAGGTTAGTACTATGTGCCTGAGACATACAAGTCTGTAACTTGCTACCATTTAAAGTCTCCAGAAGTATGAGTAGTTCTCTACATCTAGAGATAGATGGCGCAAAAATATACATCAATCTAACGACTTTACCTCTAGTAATAGTCCAGTGAAGGACGGTTTTCTGCTGAGAATTTTTTCGGATAAGACCGACTTACGTGAAATTTGAGCAGTACTTAGAAGAAGGAACAAAAGTTACCTAGTGCCCATGCATGTCTGGGGGTGACATTCACCCCCAGAATGTCACCCCTTCTCGGGGGTGGACATTATTATACTCAAAACAACCACAGGAATCGATAGAGGAATTTCAAGCAAAAAGTTTCCTATAAAGTTATATCTACACGGAAAAAAAAATTATAGCTAGGAGCGCTATAACACACATACCAAGCAAATTATAATCGCTTATTATATAAATACAAGGCTTTCTCTTACAATTATGGCAGTCAGTGTAAAACTTTATATGAAATACTTTAATTGTTTAGTGAATAATAAAATATAATAAATAGTATGGCATTTATAGCTTAAATAGATTTAATTATTGTCCGTGCTAATAATTTTTATAATATAATAAAATTTCTGTAAATTTATAATAGTGCCTGTAATAAATATAATCGTGTCTGTAATATATATAATCGTTTCCAATTTATTTTTAACATTATTAGTTATTGTGTCCCTTATAATCTATAGCTTAAATCACTATAATTTGCCACTGTTACCAAATATCTTATAATGTATAGCGCAGAGCCCACTAATTTCTTTCCGTGTATAAGTCAATACTTTTTGAGTTATACATGATTGAAAATGTTCGGTTTTCAACTCGAAAACCTTACATTTTAACAAACAAATTTTAATTAACAAAAATAAAGCTCATAAAAAAAACAAGAAGATTTTTTTTATTTCTGTAGAACCGAGTTATGGCTGGGAACTTTTCAAAGTACTTAAAACGTCCTTTCAAATTTTTATAAAAGTTTCTAGCATAAAAATCAATGATGAATATAAAATGGGTTTCTCTCTTTTTTTGAGAAATAGTCGGCAAAAAAAAACCAACGGCTTTACCACAACAATTGAAATTGATCGTAATTCTTTTATAATTTAATTTATTTAAGCACTAATAATATGTTATTTTTGAAAAAAAGTTTAATTAAAATACAAGAAATACTTTTTAAATAAAAAAAAAATTGTCCGCCCCCGAGAAGGGGTGACATTCACCCCCAGGGTAAAAGCACGCATCAGAACTTTTGTTCCTTGAGCCATCCTCTAAGTATTGTTCAAATTTCACGTCAATCGATGTTATCCGAAAGAATTCAGAGGTAATACCGTATTTTACCGTCAACAACGGGACTATGAATAAAGTCTGAATTTTTTCTTAATCAGCGAACAGAGATGACTCTTGGTACTGATGAGGGCCAGTGGCCGGAAACTATGGAGTCTATCAATATTACTCTGTACGATTATTGAAAAAATAGATTGATAAAAACTGATACAAAAATACAATTTATACATTAATCAAGTGTATATGTATGCAGATAATTTTACACAAAATGTATAACTTTCTGCCAAAGTATCCCTGTATAAAAAAGTTTAGAGACACGTAGACCCGAACGTAGATCGTAAAATAGACCTAAGAGAGCTTTAAGGATTTGTTACTCACTTAGGATCTATTTTTGTAAGGACAGGTGTATGTATAATGAAAAAAAAAATGGGTTAAACCAAAGGAATATGGTATTTACTTAAACGAATGATGCTTTTGATATATGCAAATCAAATGGTGAATTTGAAGTGTATCCATTTGTTTAAATTTTTTTTTTCTATTTTATTTTAGGTCAAAGTAATATAAGTTTATGTAAATTACCAACAAGTTACAAAAATAGTGATCCCTTCATGTAAAAGAATTTGGGACGGCAATCAAATACTGAGTGGGATAGGGGAAAAAATACCTCGCAAGAAATTACCGCGAAAAAAATTACATCGAAAGCCCATTACCTCGTACAAAAACTACCTTAAAAGGACATTACCTCGCAAGAAAATACCTCTCACGAACATTACCTCGCATAAAAAATTACCTTTAAAAGACATAATTTTTTAAAAAGTATAAAAAAAAAACAAACCAGAACAAGATTTTTTTTGGAAAAAGAAGGGATATTTAACAGTAATAAACTTAGTTATTTAAACCAATATTATTGATATATTCATAAATAATCAAAAAGCTGACAAAAAATCCACAGCAAAATTAAAAAAATAAATAAATAAAAAACTAAAAAGTATAAATGTTTTTTCTTTGTCAGCAATTTCATCATATTTTGCACATTCAAAAAAAAAATGCCTTTGTATACACCATCTTTATAATATACAGTTTTTATACACCGAACCGATTCATTTTGAAATATGTTCTAAAACTAAAAAAAATAATTGCCCGTATTAATTTTAAATTTAATCAATAAATTACAAAATATGATCAAAAACACTACAACATACAATAATCGCAAAGAAACAGATAAAAAATTAACTACTCTTTTCAAAGTAAAACCCGTTTGAGGTAATGTCCTTTCGAGGTAATGTCTATGCGATGTATTGTCCGTGTGAGGTAATTTTTTTTCGAGGTAATGTCTTTTCGAAGTAATGTCCTTTCGAGGTAATTTTTTTCGAGGTATTTTTTTCGAGGTAAAGACCAGTCCCCACTGAGTGAGTTGGTTTAAATTTCACACAGCTTGTCGAAAAATATAATAATCAGGATTTATACCAAGAACTGATATATCTTTAGGAGAAGTATGAAGATTTTTACTAAATTGAAATTTTTATTACTTATCTAGTTATCCATGACAAATTGCTATCCAATCAAATCGCTAAAAAATCAATTGAATCGTTTCTTTTGTGTGCGGTTTCATTTTCAAATTAAAAAAGCTATAGCTTGGTGATTAATTTTTGTTAAAATGTGTCTGTTATAAAAATAATAATACTTCTGAAAACTATCTATGAATATTATAAATAGTAAAAGTGGTTTTGCAATTGAAATTTTTTGTTTTTAATTTTTTTTTAGTGGATGAATACAGAATAATAATATTTTGAATTTACACGGAAAAAAAAAATTATAGCTAGGAGCGCTATAACACACATACCAAGCAAATTATAATCGCTTATTATATAAATACAAGGCTTTCTCTTACAATTATGGCAGTCAGTGTAAAAATTTATATGAAATACTTTAATTGTTTAGTGAATAATAAAATATAACAAATAGTATGGCATTTATAGCTTAAATAGATTTAATTATTGAACCTGCTAATAATTTTTATAATATAATAAAATTTCTGTAAATTTATAATAGTGCCTGTAATAAATATAATCGTGTCTGTAATATATATTATCGTTTCCAATTTATTTTTAACATTATTAGTTATTGTGTCCCTTATAATCTATAGCTTAAATCACTATAATTTGCCACTGTTACCAAATATCTTATAATGTATAGCGCAGAGCCCACTAATTTCTTTCCGTGTATGTTATTGAAGACATTTTCATTTTGTATGAAATGATTATAATAACTGTATCTGGTCAAAAAGAACAGTTAGTTTAAGACCAAAAGCGGCTAAAATGTCATATTTCTTTATAAATATTATAATAAAGGTAGTATTCTCTTTTAAAAAGCTTAAAAATAACAATTTTTAGTTTTCGGGCGAAAAAAAAAAGTGCAAAGTTCAACTTTTCGCCCGTAAAACATGAACAAAAACTATCGCTTTTAGAATCAATCGAATAAAAAATTAATAATTCACGGTTAAAATATATTTTCATAAATAAAAATTTTGTCAAATTTATCAAAAATTATTATAAGAATTGACAAAAAAAAGCTTTGACAATAAACAGTAAAAAGTGTAGCCCCAAGTTGGAGCTACACAGCCAAAACTGTTTGAGCCTTCAACAGTTTTTAGAAGTCTTTTTTGACATACGTGTAGCTACGATTATTTTTTCATATTTTTATTTTATGTAAAATAACCCCTTAAAAGTTTCTCTGTATTACGAAATTGTAGATTTTTGTACAAATAATGATGGAAGAGGTTATTTTCACGTCCCTCGTATACGAAGCTATTTCCACGTCCAGTATTTTTTTTGCCGTTTTATAGGGTTTTTAAAGCTTTTAAGGTATATTTTTCGTCAGAATTGTATTTTCCTTGTTTAAATGGGCATCAAAAATACCAAACAAACGAAAAAACCAAAACAAATCAAATAATTAGGTTAAGTTACGTCGGACGTGAAAATAGCCACTTCGATTGATGATCAGTTTTAAATTTGTAAACGTTGAAAACTTAAATACACAGTAAAGTATAGATTGACATAATTCGTGTTCGTATCGATATATTCTATTTAAATAATAATAAATAAATAAATAATACGTTTATTTAGCTAAGGCTATTACAAACAGTCAATATTTACATAAAAAACCTTATATCATAAGGTAATATTGTTTTTCTATAAACTATAATAATAATTCAGGTACATAGTAATATACATAATATAATAATACATTCTTAAAATAGGCTAACGTTATTTTCTAAAATATGATTTTTTAACAATGTTTTAAATTTGTTATAATTTTGACAATTTTTGATTGTGCTAGGCAAACCATTAAATATAGTCAATCCTTTATAAAAAAAAGAGTTTTTGGTTTTTTCTGACCCTGATGTATAAAAACTATTTTACTACATAAATATTTGGGTGCTATATTATGTTTTATTTTATATATGAGATTTAAAGTTCTAAATACTATAGTTTGTTCAACACTCATTAAACATAAAGCTTGAAGCATCTCTTTAATTGATGTGTATTTATTACATTTAAGTATGGAGCGCATTGCTTTATTTTGTATAATTTGTAATTTATTAATTTCCTCTTTACTTAGGTGCAAAAATAGTGATGAGCAGAATTCGACATGTGGACTAATGATTGATTTGTAAAGTAAGATTCTTGTAGACATAGTAAGGTTGTTACAAACTCGTTGGAAAAAGTAAACTTTTTGTGACATTTTTTTGTGAACATATTCAAAATGATTTTTAAAAGAAAGATTTTCATCTATTTTTACACCTAAATACTTACTAAATATCATAATTTCCATCATTTTTTAGTTCTCACGTTAATAAATCTTGTGTCGAATTAAACATATTTAGGTTAATGGTTATTTTTTTTTTGTTTTTTGAATAATTGCATGGGTTATGAAAATGAATTTATTAAAATTAGACAGGAATTTATAGTTTTTTTATTATTACTTCCTTTACTAATAAATTATAATTTTTCACAATAAAAAATCTATAAAAATATTTAAATTATACAGGGTGATTCAGAAATAAGTTGCAAAAAGTTTCATCCAATTCCGTCCATCCGTTTCAAAGTTATGCGGGATCCAACATCAAAAAAACAAAGTCACACGTCGAATTGATAATTTCCTCCTTTTTTGGAGTCGCTTAAAAATATGCAAAAAGTTCTTATATAGGCTGGTCTGTAGTGTGTAGCTTTATTTATAATACAGTTGTATCAAATAATATTTTTACCTACACCGAGAAAAATCGGACAAATATACCATTTATTTAGTATTAACACTGCTCAACAGCTATAAGGGTGCCTGGGTTTTGTCACCGGATTCTGAATCTGCCTTATACCTAGTTACTAGCCTAATAACTAAAGGCTTTCTACTTCGTACCGTTTTAAAGGCAACTGATCCCAAACTTGTTAAAATAAACAAATAAATTAAAATTTAGGCAGATACAACAATGTGTATCCAAGGGTTTTTGAGATGGCTGAAACCGAATCATATCTTAAAAATTTAAAATTCAAAATGGCGGATATAATATGGCGTCTAAATTTTAAAAATTTTAATATTTTTTGCCGAAAATTAGTGGCAAGTTTATTAAGGTCGCTGAAACCAAATCCGAACTTAAAAATCCAAAATCAATTGTCTAAATAGTTTCATCGACCTCAAAAATTCTTAATTACTAATTTTCGGCAAAAAATATTGAATTTTTTAAAAATTTTGACGCCATATTCGATCCGCCATTTTGAATTTTATTTTTTTTACATTGAATGCGGTTTCAGCAACCCTAAAAAACGCATTTTCAAAAATATTGTGCCGAAAATTCTAATTAATTTGTCTATTTTAACAAGTTTGGGAGGCACGGCGTAGTGGCTAGCACGTGTACATAGCAAGCCTACTAGCGTGAATTCGATTCTCACTGGCGCCGATTTGCCTTTTTCAGTTAATTATTAATTGAAAATTGACGAAGGCGATAAGTGAAACGGAAACTCCCTATAAACTGGTTCGAAAGTCAGTATAAGCCGGTGGTTCCCTCTACTACTAGCCCACACAAGTCCTGGACTTGGGGGATGCTTCGTTAAGTAGAATAGTACGAGGTCAAACAAACATGTAATGTAATGTAATTCAAATTATTGAAGAGCACCTAGCACAAGCTTATAGCTTATTTGGGTCTCTCGATCTGTATACCAAATAATTAAATAAATATAATAAAATTTTTAAATTATCTCGAAAACGGCGTGTAGTAGAAAACCTTGAGTTATTAGGCTGGTAACTATAGTTTCTAACCCTACCTAATGCTTATATAGGGGGGGGAATCATTCGAGCTCTCTTCTTTCAGTCAAAAGCGTTATAAGGCGTGCGTGCTTACAACTGGCCTCTCAGTTGCACACACATTCCTGTAGCCAGAGATCCGTGAGTCAAAGTATAACCATTAGATAGAGTTCGAATACGCTGACAATACGCTGACCTGTGTCAATGTTAAAAAAATTATACATTTTTTCGATTTTTCTCGGTGTAGATAAAAATATTATATGGGAAGCTTATTTGATACAATTGTATTATTAATAAAGCAAACCACATAAATATAATAAATAAAAGAAACCAAACTATAAAAATACTTGTCTCTGCGTATTCAGTATTCATTGAGATACGGGATTAAACAACCTCTCAAAGCCTCAATGTGTTCTCCTCCTAGGGGTTAGCAATATATCACATTGCTCTTTGAAAAGAATAAATTATTTATATTTATTGATTTTATTTTTTATATTGTATTGTCATTGACTTTTATTTTTGGTGGCTATTTTACAATCATTTTAGCTTGTTTTATTTTTTCTATAAAACTTCTTTGATCAGAAGATACAAATTAATAATTAACATTAAGTAAAGGCTTATTAAAACATATGTTTGAAAAGTGTGCCTACATTCTAAACCAGTCGAATAGAATAGTATATTCTACAGGTGTAGCAGACTGTACTTTTTATACATTTATATTTTTATATAAATTATATAATAACCAAAGTTTTAATAAAAAACATAATTTACATCCAATTTTCATGTAATAATTTAATATTTTATAGTATTGTGTATTATTTCTTTGATTTAGCTAAAAACAAAACCCTTACGTTATGTTTATATATATATATACCGTCATCCGCTTACGGAATGTGCTATATACCGTAAGAGTTTTCTTATGCCGTCATCCGCTTACGGAATGTGCTATATACCGTAAGAGTTTTCTTATACCGTAAGAGTTTTCTTATACCGTCATCCGCTTACGGAATGTGCTATATACCGTAAGAGTTTTTTGTACGATTTCACTAATATTCTAAGACAGTCGTAGAAAAAAATATTTACAGGAATGCTTTTTCTTGAAAGTTTTATAAAAATTAAGTAGCATTAATCAATGACATTTAATAATAATAACAATAATAAATCGTCTTTATTTATCCATTGAAAAGAAATACATAATTCAAATTATAATAATTTTGCAAAATATAAAGTTGTTGGATAATATCACGGTGCACTTCTGAGGGGTGTTTTCCGAACTTGAAGCGAACTTTAGTTTTTCTTTATATTCTTGTTATTTATGCAGTAACCAACGATTCAAGAGCAAAATTAAAAAAATCTATCGGTTAGTTTTTTTTTAATTAAGATTTTTTTTATAAAAATCTGCACCTATTTAATTTTTTGGCTATATCTCAGCTATTTCTAATTATAATAAAAATATTATTTATTTATTCTTATGACTTGTCTTATGTCTGTTGACCTACAAGACTGATAAATGATTTGATTTTATTTGAAAAATTAAATAAAGACTGCTTAATAATCTACAAAAAAAGTAAATACAATTTTTTTATATCTTTTGCCGTTTTGTCACAATACGTGATTAAAGTTTGAAGTAAAACAAAAAAGTATAAATTCATCTTTATATTTATTAAAAATTATCTAGGTAGGCTTATTTTACTGTAAAATGTCAAATTACCTTTAAACACATTATTTCTTTTTATCAAGTGGCTTATGGCAAAATTTGAAAACTGACGTAAATTTGTTTATTATTTTTTATGATAGTTTTCAATGTTAAGATTTATAGTATTTTTGTAAGTAGTTTTTTAAATAAAAATGAATATATATATATATAATCATGAAACTAATAAATAAATATTGTACACTGTTGGCTTTACAATAATCAAAAACAATAAACTAGTTCCAAGTACATTATTTTGGTTATTAATAAAAATACACTGCCCAGTAAAAGAGCTTTCCCATTTTACACCTCCGCGCGTAAAATGGATTTTTTTATTATCAGATTCACTTTCAGCAACCATAAAAACCTTAATATACCCTCACCCCTCAGGGGGTGGATTTAGAATATTTTTGTTATCAGATTCACTTTCAGCAACCTCAAAAACCCCAATACTCCAGTTTTTACGAAAACTACTCTCCACCCCTCAGGGGTGAAATTAGGAAAAAAAATGTGATAATAAATTCACGCGCGGAGGTGAAAAATGGGAAAGCTCTTTTACTGAGCAGTGTTTTATTATCATATTTAGTTTCAGCAACCTTGAAAACCCCTATATACAAACTTTCAGAAAATCACCCCCCACCCCCTGGGGGTAGGGGTAGAGTTAGACCATTTTTATTATCAGATTCACTTCCAGAAACCTCAAAAACGTCAATATACCAATTTTTACAAAAATCACCCCCCACCCCTAAGGGGGTGGGTTTCAAAAAATATATTTCAAGATTCATTTTTATCAACCTCAAAAACCCCTATCTACAAATTTTCACGAAAATTTAGAAAACATTTCCAAATACCCCCTCACCCCCTCGGGGGTGGAGTTAGAAAAATTTTATTCAGATTCAATTTCAGCAACCTTAATAACCTCTATATAGCAATTTTAAATTTTTTCTAAAAAGAATTTATTTTTTCCCATTTGCCCCCCTTGCCGCACGCCAATGTTCACCAAAAACAATCCCGAGCGAGAACTTTTGGTAACATACCTGTATGCCAAAATTCAAGTCTCTAGCTTAAAGCGTTCTTAAGTTATCGTGCTTACAAGATTTCCCGGACAGACCGATCGACCGATCGACCGATCGACCGAACGACCGATCGACCGACATTTTTTTTTTTTGCTTGAAATTGATTTATATCGACATAAAATGTCATAAAACGCAAAAATTCGCAAAAAAAAAATTGAAAATTTTTGCACGAATACAAGGCTTTCCGAAATTTTGAAAATTTTCAAAATGGGAAATCAAAAATAGGTTATGATGATACGAAATGTCTAAAAGCATGTTTGTTGGCGCTCTCCATGACATTGTTGTATAAAAACCTGCCACTAAATAAATAAATTTATTAATAAATAAATAAAAATTTATTACCTATGCATAAAAAAAGTAATTAAGTAAATTTTTAACTTTTTGACTTTAAAAACTAAAACAATAATTATTTACGGACATCCAAATTACTTTTTACAAAATTATAATGGTTTTGGTTTTTGTAAAGCAAACAACGCACAATAATTTTCCATTAGTTTCATGATTATCTAAATTAATTTTTATTTAAAACACTTCTTTCTTACAAAAATACATTAAATCTTAACATTGAAAACTATCATAAAAAAATAAACATCTTTACGTCAGTTTTCAAATTTTGCCAGAAGCCACCTTAATTAAAAGAAATAATGTGTTTTAAGGTAATTTGACATTTTACAGTAAAATAAGCCTCCCTAGATAATTTTTATAAATATAAAGATGAATTTATACTTTTTTGTTTTACTTCAGACTTTAATCAGGTGTTGTGACAAAACGGCAAAAGATATAAAAAATTGGTACTTATTTTTTTTGTAGAAAATTAAGCAGTATTTATTTTATTTTCAATAATATTTTTATTATAATTGGAAATAGCTGAGATATAGATAAATAATTAAACAGGTGCAGATTTTTTTAATTTTGGTCTTAAATCGTTGGTTACTACATAAATAACAAGAATATAAAGAAAAACTAAAGTTCGCCGCAAGTTCGGAAAAGACCCCTCAGAAGTGCACCGTGAATATGTAAAATACTCGAAGTTTGGCCCGAGGCTATTCCTACACTTAACCTATTTAAGCTACAACCTAAAATAAAAGAAGACAAACAAATTATAAAGAAAAAAAAATAAATTTAACAAGAAGTGGGCAATAACAATTATAGATTAAAGATAATAAATTTAACAAGGAGCCAATAGTAATTATAGATTTAATAAATAGGTTTTAATGGAATGCTTAGCTTATTATAAGAAAAGGAAACTACATTTTTGCCTATCTTATTATAAATAAAAACGGAATTAAAGGAAAATGATCTCTTAAACACGTCTGTGGAATATCTAGACATAGTGAGTAATTTTATTACGCGTAAATTGCGATCATGTATATCATTTCTAAAAAATAATTCACGTAAGTAAATAGGCATTGATGTAGACAAAAGCTTGTGTAAAAATGTACTATAATAAAGCTGTACAATCTTATCTATTCGTAGCCATTTAAGCTCTATGTACTTTGGTGAGATATGGTCGTATTTTCTGGTATCATTTACATTTACTCTGATAAATACTTTTTTTAGAATTCTTATCATTATATTTAGCTATTTATTGATTTTATTAATACCTAGGTAATAATAATTATTATATTTAATAGGTAAAAATTTATTAAAACTATTTACTTGGTGAAAATTAGATGTTTCAGCTGATTTCATAACCTACTAAAGAGAATTATTTTATTTTATTATTGCTCTACGTGGTGAAATTTAATTTTAAAAATTAAAAACTAGCTAAATAATGGTGGCTTCTAAACCTAGCAGTGAAAAAAGTTTTTAATAAGTATTTGGAAATGAAAATATTAAGAAAATATTAAGTCTTGAATGTCTGACAACTTCCTTGTAAAATGACTTAAATTAAATTGTCAGATCTCTTTACAAAAGTAGAATATTATTAATATAAATTGAAATCGTTAAATATATTTAAAATTTTAAATTAATTTCATACGACATACTCTTACATTAATTCGACAGCAAGAACTTTGGTTTTGTGAACATTAATAAGTAAAAGTCACCTCAAAAACTTAGTTTTTCTATTTTGCGACTCTTATAAGCTTATAATCACACGCATTTTGCTTATTCTTATAGGCTCATAAGAGGTCTCTACTTTTTTTCTTTTGGGTTGGCTACAGACAAAAGTCTATCTCTTGACGTTTACCGTGCAAATGTGAACGTCGGTTTAAAGTTTAATTTTCTACAAAATTTTGTGTTTAGGTTATGTTTTACCGTGTTAAAATTGTGGCTTGGTGCAGTGGAAAAGAGAAGAAATGACTATAAAATATATCAATATAATATTCGTTATTAGAATTTTAAACATGGCGAAAACTGTAACGCCAATTCGAAACAAAAATCCCTAAATCAGTCATCAATTTAAATGTAAGTTTTTTAAAATTTTAGAGCAAAATAGAAAAAATTGTATAAAGCACTCGTTTCATAACACGTTTATTTAGTACTTTAGAAAACTCACGGCAAGCGGCTCGTTTTCTAAACTTGTACTCGTGCGCTAAAAACGTATGTTATGAAACTAGTACTTTAATATACTATTTTTGTCCAAAGAGTTCTAGATAAAGTTCTACAAGTAACGTAGTAAAGTTTTGATTCTGGTAACAACAAAAAGTTGGGTTACCCTAACCAGATTTTTGGCTGAGGCAAACAGAAAAATAGTTGGTCCTTATTTAAGGTCTACCCAGAAGCTTGCATAAGAACATAAAACATAAAAATACGGTGCAGTGATTGGCTTACAAGATACATGGCGGCACATCAAGCCAATCATGGCATCGCATTGTTATGTATTACGTTCTTATGCGAGTCTGTGCATATGCCCTTAATTACACTTTAACAAGGTATAATGTTAATTTACAGTACACTAGGGGAGACGTTTCGGAAGCATCTAAAGTTTATTTTTTTTAAGGTATAGTTATTTTAAACCCTCCCGCTTGTAAACAATCTCGAAATTACCATAGCAACGTAAGATACGCATGCGTCGTAATGCGAAATGACTAGGCCCAATTTACACAACGGTAAAACGTTGACGTGCCATTAACGAGAACAAAACAATAGTTTATTCCTCTAAATTATCGGAATAAAAGGGATTTTATAAGCAAATTTTATTTCTACAGGAATACAAAAGTTTTTTTAGCAACAGCTTTATCAATTCTCTTTTTTTACATCAAAATATCATAAAAACAAAGTAAGTAAACAAAAATTATAAATTTTGGTTATGTTCACATTCAAAACAAGCCACATGCTTCTGTGTAAATCGGACTTTGTGATGTATTTAGCGGCAAATTTAAAATAACTATACCTTAAAAAAATAAACTTTAGTGTATGGTAATTTTTTTCATGCAATGTAAATATTGTGTAATATTATATTATATCTAATGTAATTATACCATACAACTAATGTATTATTTGTATAAGTATATTGTAAATTACATTAAATACGAAAAAAGACACTTAATAATATGGTAAAATTACTCCAAAATGTATATATACAGTGTGTCTACGTAAGTTGGCGGCATATGGAAAACTATTTTATTATTCATTTTAGGAAAAAAAAGCACTACTTCATGAAAAGTTGTGCATGGTCGAAAACCTGAAATGCAACCATCAGATATCAAATTTTATCAGTCGTTTACGAGGTTCGTCAAAAAATATGATATTTAAGAGTAAAGTACCTTAATATTTGACAATATCAAAAAATTTTATAAAGAAAAGATGTTTAGAATTAAAAATAACTTTCAAATATTCAACATTGTTTATTTACATTAAAATACGTTTATTTTTGCATATCATTTAATAATTATAAATTTGATAAAACAATTATAAATAAACCTTAAAGTAAAAATCTACTCCTATCAAAAAAATATGCCTAAAAAAGTGTTTTTCTATTTGGCGACTCTTATAAGCTCATAATCACACGCATTTTGCGTGTTCTTATAGGCCCATAAGAGGTCTCTACTTTTTTTTCTTTTGGGTTGGCAACAGACAAAAGTCTATCTCTTGGCGTTTGCCGTGCAATTGTGAACGTCGGTTTTAAGTTTAATTTTCTACAAAATTTTGTGTTTAGGTTATGTTTTACCGTGTTAAAATTATGGCTTGGTTACTTGCAGTGGAAAAGAGAAGAAATGACTATAAAATATATAAAAATAATATTCGTTCTTAGAATTTTAAACATGGGGAAAACTGTAATGCCAATTTGAAACAAAAATCCCTAAATCAGTCATCAATTTAAATGTAAGTTTTTTAAAGTTATAGAGCGAAATATTGTATAAAGCACTCGATTCATAACACGTTTTTAGCGCACTAGTACTTTAGTACGGCTCGTTTTCTAAACTTTAGTACTTTAATATACTATTATACCATGCCACTTTTTTAATAGTTGACGTTTTTTTTGATTGTTTTGACAGTTCTCAAATCGAGTGTATCCTAGATTAATTATGCATTAAATATTCAGAGAAAATATCAACAAAAGAAAACGGTTTTTTTTAATGTAAATAACAATGTTGAATATTTTAAAGATATTTTTAATTCTAAACATCTTTTCATCTTATCAAAAATAAAGGTAGTTTACTCTTGAACAAATATCCCAAATGCCACTCGGTCTGTCGCGTTTTTGGTTGTTTTGATGTTTTTTTTGCAAAAAACACCAAAAAAAATCCACAACCAAAGCAAAAAAAAAACCAAAACAACCAAAAACCAAAGATAAATTAAATTTCACAATTTGGCAACAGCCCGAAAGACCGAGTTGAATGTGGGACGTAGGCGTTAGTCATTGAAACGTCAATATCCGTAAAAAATAATGCGTCGTTTTGTTTCCCCCTTCAAAATAAACAACTTTTGTACAAAACTTTTTTTTTAATGCATAGTATTCGAGATATTTGGTCATCTCAAGTTAAAGATTTTAATTATGTTGTCCCAACCAGATCCTTTTTACTACGATGATTTCGTCAGCCTATACGCGACTTTTGCTTATTGAACCGCTTGAAACTCACACGAAAACTATAAACCTTAGTGCAATAAATAAAAACAAGCAAAATGGCCACAGCTTTCGGGCTATAAAGCACCGAATCCTAATTCCCTGTTTCCGTTTAGGGATATCAATAAAATATTGCTATAATATTATTCAAGTGTGGTTATCGAGGGGTTCGTCATAGGGTGACACATGGGTGCTAAGGGCGGGCATAAAGAAAATTTCGGTAGGGTAGTTGTAGGGAGGGATCTTAATTGGTTTAGTGTGCCTTGTAGGGTTTGAAACAACTGCCCCCTTTTGCATACGGGCTTTGTATTGTTGCATAAGGGTTGGTAAGTGTGAAAAAAAATGTGGTTTGTCTTTCTATGCTACGATGCCTCCGAAAACAATTTCTGGTGCAGCAATTCTGCATTTATATATAAAGTATTTCTAAAATGTATAATAAAATATATGTATAATCTTTTTATCACCTGGGAATATAAAATAATATAACAAGTCGAGAAAATATATAATACTTCGCATTGTGGTCTTACCATAACCCTTTGAGACCCAATTTTTATTTCTTTTTATATCAACTTTTTTGAGTTGTAGATTTTGTGATTTTTTTCTTGTTATGTCTTAAATAAGACAACTTAAACTATCTTTTACCATATATTTGATACTTTCAGCTCTAAAAATGTGGGCGAGGTTTTTTTTTAAACAGAAAGGGGGGTCGTGTGATACATCATTTTAAAGCTTATTAAATTCACCATTTAACTATATATTTTTTAATTTTTCTACACATTTTTTTTTTTTGAGTTTAAAATAGGGTTGAAAATGAAATACCTATTATATTGTCAAAAAATCAAACAAATTTTTAAAAGTTACTAATTTCATGACGAAAAAATTATAGTTTTAAACTTATTCTAGTTGACATAAATAAAAATTTACTAAAAAAAACTTAAAAATAGCATTTTTTAGCACAAAAAAATAAAGAATCAAAACCTTAAAAAAATAAAAAATATACAGTCCAATAGAGAATTGTATTTGATTTAAAATGATGTGAAAGTATTAAATATATGCTAAAAGATAATTTGTGTTGTCTAATTTAAGATAGTTTTCGCAGAACATGATTATCTATTTTACTTTTCGAGATAATCTCTGGGTAAATAGAGTTGGAACACCCGGTATATGTCCCACTGGGTATAGTATAACATAATTATTATATTAATAATATTTATTGCTTTAAAAACACATATATACATACAATAAAGAACAAATTGCAATAAATATTCGAATATGCACTTAAATAAACAAACAAATGTTTATTTGTATGTGCAATTTTTTTTTAATTATAAACTTTATTAAAAAATATAAAAGTAAAAAATACATGGTGTAAAAATGACAAAAATCCCAAAATATTGATTTTAAATGTAAAAGGGTTCTTTATTAAATATTTTATGTCATAACTACACCTTTTCAAGTTGTAAATCAGAAAGTGTGATATTAATTTCAGACAGTGTAATTTGTTATTCAGATTTTTAAAATAAATTTCAGAAAGTATAAATTGTAATTCAGATTTTTAAGTTCTATTTCAGAAAGTGTAAATTGTAATTCAGATTTGCAACTTATATTTCAGAAAGTATAAATTGTAATATATATTTCAGAAAGCGTAAGTTGAAATTCAGAAAATGTAAATTATATTTCAGAAAGTACAAATTAATTTTCAGAATGTGTTATTTTATTTAAATTTGGATCTGTAAATTCAATTTCAGAAAGTGTAAATTAAATTTAGGAAACGGTAATTTGTAAATCAGAAATCATAATTTTTATTTCGGAACATATTATTTTATTCAACAAAATTTAAAAAAAGTAGAAGTTATGTATTATACATATATTCGGTATTAAATATTGAACAGCAATAAATTAAAATTTAAAAAAAAAACGTATTTTTTACATAAAATTAAACATTTAACAAAATTAATTTCTAAATGGCTAGGTCACTTATTATATTACATACTTATAAATTATAAAAAATAAATTATAAGTTTCTCGATAGATAAATATTTCTGAAATTTAATTTACACTTTCTGAAATACAATTTACTCTGTAATAATAATATAAAGTTATAATTTCTGAAATATAATTTACACTTTTTGAATTTTAACTTACGCTTTCTGAAATATAATTTTCACTTTCTGAAATTTAATTTATACTCTCTGAAATATAAATTGCAAATCTAAATTACAATTTACACTTTCTGAAATATAAGTTGAAAGTCTGAATTACAATTTACAATTTCTGAAATATAACTTGCAAATCTGAATTACAATTTATACTTTCTGAAATTTAATTTGAAATTCTGAATATCAATTTACATTTCCTGTTTACAACTTGAAAAGGTGTAATGTTTCGAAATATAATTTATAATTTTTATTTTTATTAGTTTTCTGTTTTACTTTAATAAATGTAAAATTTTATATTGAACCAATACTTTTTTGATTGTACCCACTATATTTGAGGAAAAAACACCAGAGCAGACAGCTTAAACCACAGGCACAGACACTAAATAGGGTGTAAAAAGCAGCATTGCAAATATAGCGAAATAATATTAGGAAAATGTTTTTCTAATAATGTCTAAGAATAGATTTATTTTCAGGAAAAACTTTTTCCAATAAGTTAAAAGAAAAATGTATTAAAGCTGTCCTTATGAAACTTAAACACAATAAAGAAAAAATTGTTTCCAAGCACGATTTTTTTAATTAATTATTAATAAAGTTTTTAAATCAATTAATCTCGAAAATTTTATCAAAGCACTTTCTTATAAAAAAGCTTTTATTTAAAAAACTTAAAAACCAAACAAAGTTTTATTAAACTTTTTTTAGAAATAGCTTTTTGTAGTTTGTACCAACGCAAAAAACAACAATAGGCTTCTTAAAGATCCTAATTAAGAAAATTTATAAATATTTTCATAATGTGCTATTAAAATAACATTTTACATTACTTGAGCTGGTGATATCTAAAATTACAGAATTTTTGTTTTGTTTCTAGTGCCAACGCAAAAAACAACATTCGGTTTCTTAAAGATTCTCATTAAGAAAATTTATAAATATATTCATAATGTGCTATTAAAATAACATTTTACATTACCTGAGCTGGTGATATCTAAAATTACAGAATTTTTGTTTTGTTTCTAGTGCCAACGCAAAAAACAACATTCGGCTTCTTAAAGATTCTCATTAAGAAAATTTATAAATATATTCATAATGTGCTATTAAAATAACATTTTACATTACCTGAGCTGGTGATATCTACAATTAGATTTTTTATTTTATTTTATTATTTTAATTTGCCTAAAAAAAATCTACAACATCGTTTACTATGAAACTTTTATTGAAAACTACGTTATATTGCTTTATTTTAGTAAAACATTAAATATACAAATTTTGTGTATGTATCCTTTAGTTTTCTTTTTTATGACTTTCCATTTTCTTTCCACCATTTTCTTCTCGCTTTTCAAAAATGAATTGGAATCTTTTTAATGTCAAAATAATGTTTTGATTGGTTGCTAACCTCTTCAATGCCAACTTCGCCAACGGTGGTAAAATGAGCTATTTGCTATTTTTTACCAAGATTGCTATATGTCGCCACATTTCTATGGCAAACGATTTTTTTTATTCGATTGATTCTAAAAGCGACACTTTTTGTTCATGTTTTACGAGCGTAAAATTTGATTTTGAAACAATATTTTTTTTATTGTACCCACCATATTTGAGGAAAAAACATCAGAGCAGACAGCTTAAACCACAGGCACAGACACTAAATAGGGTGTAAAAAGCAGCATTGCAAATATAGCGAAATAATATTAGGAAAATGTTTTTCTAATAATGTCTAAGAATAGATTTATTTTCAGGAAAAACGTTTTCCAATAAGTTAAAAGAAAAATGTATTAAAGCTGTTCTTATGAAACTTAAACACAATAAAGAAAAAATTGTTTCCAAGCACGATTTTTTTAATTAATTATTAATAAAGTTTTTAAATCAATTAATCTCGAAAATTTTATCAAAGCACTTTCTTATAAAAAAGCTTTTATTTAAAAAACTTAAAAACCAAACAAAGTTTTATTAAACTTTTTTTAGAAATAGCTTTTTGTAGTTTGTACCAACGCAAAAAAACAACAATAGGCTTCTTAAAGATCCTCATTAAGAAAATTTATAAATATTTTCATAATGTGCTATTAAAATAACATTTTACATTACCTGAGCTGGTGATATCTAAAATTACAGAATTTTTGTTTTGTTTCTAGTGCCAACACAAAAAACAACATTCGGCTTCTTAAAGATCCTCATTAAGAAAATTTATAAATATATTCATAATGTGCTATTAAAATTACATTTTACATTACCTGAGCTGGTGATATCTAAAATTACAGAATTTTTGTTTTGTTTATAGTGCCAACGCAAAAAACAACAATTGGCTTCTTAAAGATCCTCATTAAGAAAATTTATAAATATATACATAATGTGCTATTAAAATAACATTTTACATTACTTGAGCTGGTGATATCTAAAATTACAGAATTTTTGTTTTGTTTCTAGTGCCAACGCAAAAAACAACATTCGGTTTCTTAAAGATTCTCATTAAGAAAATTTATAAATATATTCATAATGTGCTATTAAAATAACATTTTACATTACCTGAGCTGGTGATATCTACAATTAGATTTTTTATTTTATTTTATTATTTTAATTTGCCTAAAAAAAATCTACAACATCGTTTACTATGAAACTTTTATTGAAAACTACGTTATATTGCTTTATTTTAGTAAAACATTAAATATACAAATTTTGTGTATGTCTCCTTTAGTTTTCTTTTTTATGACTTTTCATTTTCTTTCCACCATTTTCTTCTTGCTTTTCAAAAATGAATTGGAATCTTTTTAATGTCAAAATAATGTTTTGATTGGTTGCTAACCTCTTCAATGCCAACTTCGCCAACGGTGGTAAAATGAGCTATTTGCTATTTTTTACCAAGATTGCTATATGTCGCCACATTTCTATGGCAAACGATTTTTTTTATTCGATTGATTCTAAAAGCGACACTTTTTGTTCATGTTTTACGAGCGTAAAATTTGATTTTGAAACAATATTTTTTTTATTGTACCCACCATATTTGAGGAAAAAACACCAGAGCAGACAGCTTAAACCACAGGCACAGACACTAAATAGGGTGTAAAAAGCAGCATTGCAAATATAGCGAAATAATATTAGGAAAATGTTTTTCTAATAATGTCTAAGAATAGATTTATTTTCAGGAAAAACTTTTTCCAATAAGTTAAAAGAAAAATGTATTAAAGCTGTCCTTATGAAACTTAAACACAATAAAGAAAAAATTGTTTCCAAGCACGATTTTTTTAATTAATTATTAATAAAGTTTTTAAATCAATTAATCTCGAAAATTTTATCAAAGCACTTTCTTATAAAAAAGCTTTTATTTAAAAAACTTAAAAACCAAACAAAGTTTTATTAAACTTTTTTTAGAAATAGCTTTTTGTAGTTTGTACCAACGCAAAAAACAACAATAGGCTTCTTAAAGATCCTAATTAAGAAAATTTATAAATATTTTCATAATGTGCTATTAAAATAACATTTTACATTACTTGAGCTGGTGATATCTAAAATTACAGAATTTTTGTTTTGTTTCTAGTGCCAACGCAAAAAACAACATTCGGTTTCTTAAAGATTCTCATTAAGAAAATTTATAAATATATTCATAATGTGCTATTAAAATAACATTTTACATTACCTGAGCTGGTGATATCTAAAATTACAGA
This sequence comes from Brachypterus glaber, assembly GCA_958510825.1. Lineage (NCBI taxonomy): Eukaryota > Metazoa > Arthropoda > Insecta > Coleoptera > Kateretidae > Brachypterus > Brachypterus glaber. The sequence continues at coordinate 52,632,469 of OY294044.1, read as the reverse complement.
ATTTTTGTTTTGTTTCTAGTGCCAACGCAAAAAACAACATTCGGCTTCTTAAAGATTCTCATTAAGAAAATTTATAAATATATTCATAATGTGCTATTAAAATAACATTTTACATTACCTGAGCTGGTGATATCTACAATTAGATTTTTTATTTTATTTTATTATTTTAATTTGCCTAAAAAAAATCTACAACATCGTTTACTATGAAACTTTTATTGAAAACTACGTTATATTGCTTTATTTTAGTAAAACATTAAATATACAAATTTTGTGTATGTATCCTTTAGTTTTCTTTTTTATGACTTTCCATTTTCTTTCCACCATTTTCTTCTCGCTTTTCAAAAATGAATTGGAATCTTTTTAATGTCAAAATAATGTTTTGATTGGTTGCTAACCTCTTCAATGCCAACTTCGCCAACGGTGGTAAAATGAGCTATTTGCTATTTTTTACCAAGATTGCTATATGTCGCCACATTTCTATGGCAAACGATTTTTTTTATTCGATTGATTCTAAAAGCGACACTTTTTGTTCATGTTTTACGAGCGTAAAATTTGATTTTGAAACAATATTTTTTTTATTGTACCCACCATATTTGAGGAAAAAACATCAGAGCAGACAGCTTAAACCACAGGCACAGACACTAAATAGGGTGTAAAAAGCAGCATTGCAAATATAGCGAAATAATATTAGGAAAATGTTTTTCTAATAATGTCTAAGAATAGATTTATTTTCAGGAAAAACTTTTTCCAATAAGTTAAAAGAAAAATGTATTAAAGCTGTTCTTATGAAACTTAAACACAATAAAGAAAAAATTGTTTCCAAGCACGATTTTTTTAATTAATTATTAATAAAGTTTTTAAATCAATTAATCTCGAAAATTTTATCAAAGCACTTTCTTATAAAAAAGCTTTTATTTAAAAAACTTAAAAACCAAACAAAGTTTTATTAAACTTTTTTTAGAAATAGCTTTTTGTAGTTTGTACCAACGCAAAAAACAACAATAGGCTTCTTAAAGATCCTAATTAAGAAAATTTATAAATATTTTCATAATGTGCTATTAAAATAACATTTTACATTACTTGAGCTGGTGATATCTAAAATTACAGAATTTTTGTTTTGTTTCTAGTGCCAACGCAAAAAACAACATTCGGTTTCTTAAAGATTCTCATTAAGAAAATTTATAAATATATTCATAATGTGCTATTAAAATAACATTTTACATTACCTGAGCTGGTGATATCTAAAATTACAGAATTTTTGTTTTGTTTCTAGTGCCAACGCAAAAAACAACATTCGGCTTCTTAAAGATTCTCATTAAGAAAATTTATAAATATATTCATAATGTGCTATTAAAATAACATTTTACATTACCTGAGCTGGTGATATCTACAATTAGATTTTTTATTTTATTTTATTATTTTAATTTGCCTAAAAAAAATCTACAACATCGTTTACTATGAAACTTTTATTGAAAACTACGTTATATTGCTTTATTTTAGTAAAACATTAAATATACAAATTTTGTGTATGTATCCTTTAGTTTTCTTTTTTATGACTTTCCATTTTCTTTCCACCATTTTCTTCTCGCTTTTCAAAAATGAATTGGAATCTTTTTAATGTCAAAATAATGTTTTGATTGGTTGCTAACCTCTTCAATGCCAACTTCGCCAACGGTGGTAAAATGAGCTATTTGCTATTTTTTACCAAGATTGCTATATGTCGCCACATTTCTATGGCAAACGATTTTTTTTATTCGATTGATTCTAAAAGCGACACTTTTTGTTCATGTTTTACGAGCGTAAAATTTGATTTTGAAACAATATTTTTTTTATTGTACCCACCATATTTGAGGAAAAAACATCAGAGCAGACAGCTTAAACCACAGGCACAGACACTAAATAGGGTGTAAAAAGCAGCATTGCAAATATAGCGAAATAATATTAGGAAAATGTTTTTCTAATAATGTCTAAGAATAGATTTATTTTCAGGAAAAACTTTTTCCAATAAGTTAAAAGAAAAATGTATTAAAGCTGTTCTTATGAAACTTAAACACAATAAAGAAAAAATTGTTTCCAAGCACGATTTTTTTAATTAATTATTAATAAAGTTTTTAAATCAATTAATCTCGAAAATTTTATCAAAGCACTTTCTTATAAAAAAGCTTTTATTTAAAAAACTTAAAAACCAAACAAAGTTTTATTAAACTTTTTTTAGAAATAGCTTTTTGTAGTTTGTACCAACGCAAAAAAACAACAATAGGCTTATTAAAGATCCTCATTAAGAAAATTTATAAATATTTTCATAATGTGCTATTAAAATAACATTTTACATTACCTGAGCTGGTGATATCTAAAATTACAGAATTTTTGTTTTGTTTCTAGTGCCAACACAAAAAACAACATTCGGCTTCTTAAAGATCCTCATTAAGAAAATTTATAAATATATTCATAATGTGCTATTAAAATTACATTTTACATTACCTGAGCTGGTGATATCTAAAATTACAGAATTTTTGTTTTGTTTATAGTGCCAACGCAAAAAACAACAATTGGCTTCTTAAAGATCCTCATTAAGAAAATTTATAAATATATACATAATGTGCTATTAAAATAACATTTTACATTACTTGAGCTGGTGATATCTAAAATTACAGAATTTTTGTTTTGTTTCTAGTGCCAACGCAAAAAACAACATTCGGTTTCTTAAAGATTCTCATTAAGAAAATTTATAAATATATTCATAATGTGCTATTAAAATAACATTTTACATTACCTGAGCTGGTGATATCTACAATTAGATTTTTTATTTTATTTTATTATTTTAATTTGCCTAAAAAAAATCTACAACATCGTTTACTATGAAACTTTTATTGAAAACTACGTTATATTGCTTTATTTTAGTAAAACATTAAATATACAAATTTTGTGTATGTCTCCTTTAGTTTTCTTTTTTATGACTTTTCATTTTCTTTCCACCATTTTCTTCTTGCTTTTCAAAAATGAATTGGAATCTTTTTAATGTCAAAATAATGTTTTGATTGGTTGCTAACCTCTTCAATGCCAACTTCGCCAACGGTGGTAAAATGAGCTATTTGCTATTTTTTACCAAGATTGCTATATGTCGCCACATTTCTATGGCAAACGATTTTTTTTATTCGATTGATTCTAAAAGCGACACTTTTTGTTCATGTTTTACGAGCGTAAAATTTGATTTTGAAACAATATTTTTTTTATTGTACCCACCATATTTGAGGAAAAAACACCAGAGCAGACAGCTTAAACCACAGGCACAGACACTAAATAGGGTGTAAAAAGCAGCATTGCAAATATAGCGAAATAATATTAGGAAAATGTTTTTCTAATAATGTCTAAGAATAGATTTATTTTCAGGAAAAACTTTTTCCAATAAGTTAAAAGAAAAATGTATTAAAGCTGTTCTTATGAAACTTAAACACAATAAAGAAAAAGTTGTTTCCAAGCACAATTTTTTTAATTAATTATTAATAAAGTTTTTAAATCAATTAATCTCGAAAATTTTATCAAAGCACTTTCTTATAAAAAAGCTTTTATTTAAAAAACTTTAAAACAAAGTTTTATTAAACTTTTTTTTTAGAAATAGCTTTTGTAGTTTGTAACACTAAAAACGAGATTTGAATTTATAATCTTTAAATATTTGTTTTTAAATGTAACCAAACTTTGATGAATAACAGAATTTTTGTTTTGTTTCTAGTGCCAACGCAAAAAACAACATTCGGCTTCTTAAAGATCCTCATTAAGAAAATTTATAAATAAATTCATAATGTGCTATTAAAATAACATTTTACATTACCTAAGCTGGTGATATCTACAATTAGATTTTTTGTTTGCGTTTTGACTGGATAGCAATTTGTTATGGATAACTAAGTAAGTAAAAAGAAATATTTTTTGAAATTTAAAATTAGGTATATTATAATAATTTATTATAATTAGTAAGAATCGAATAAACAATATTGTATAACACACAGGCAAAAAGTTAAATTTCGATTTCGTAGGTTTATTACCCTCGGCTTCTAAAAACCTACTCAATCGAAGGAATTAACTTTTCGCCCTTGTATTATAAATAACTATTTTATTATTGTTTTGAAAACGATGTGAGTTTGAAAAAGTTTTAAAAAACCTATTACACAAAAGAAATGTATTATAAATACTGTTTTGCCCAAACTTGGTACTCCGAATTTTAAATATTTACTCCTGGGTCTGAAAAGGAAATAGCTATTTTCCTAACAAGTGCGGAAAAGCCTCTTTAGGCATGCATTAGAAACAATATTTTTCCTACCAGAGGAGTTAAAATAAAATAAACTTTTAAATTTTATTAAATTAATCTTATATTTATAATTTTTTAATATGAAAAACAATTAACAGTTAAGAAATTTGAACATTTTTTAATATTATGAATAAATATGACAAGAATAACACTACGCATTTAGGAAATTAAACAATATTGATGCGTGCGGAAAAGGCATTCTTTTCACACGCATATGCATGCAGAAAGAGACATATTTCCGCACGCTCGTAGGAAATAGCTATTTTCCTAACAAGTGCGGAAAGAGGCCCTTTTCCTCACTCGATTGCATTTGCCTGAACCAAGCGTAGCAGAGTTCAGGCAAGCAATCGAGTGCGGAAATGCTTCTATACGCGTGCGTTAGGAATAATACCTTTTCTACGAGTAGGGTTAAAATAAAATATTATTTATATTTTATCAAATTAATCGAAATAAATCTTATTTTTATAATTTTTCAACAAGAAAATCAATTAACAGGTAAGAAATTAAAACATTTTTATAATATAATATATAATAAATATAACAAAAATAATACTACACAAGTAAGAAATTAAATAATATTTATTTAAGGATTTCTTTCACTAGCATATGCGTGATTTTTCCGCACGCTCATAGTAAAATAAAATAATTTACCAAAATAAAATTATTCTGCAACCATAAGACAATAAACGAATGAGTATAAACTCTAGCTAGATTGTGCACGGAGTTTAGCAGCCCAAAAAAAATTTTTATTAGATATTTATCAGGGGCAATGAATTGTGACTGATTTGAATAAAAGAAACCACGAAATACTAAAAACGCGTGTTTTAAGCGAAATGTCAAAATCTAATGATTGAGTGCTTCAGATATTACAATTTTTATTCGTTTTCCGATTTTTAACTGAGAAACAGACAATACTTTGTAATTCTCTCCAAAATTGGAAATATTTGTGTTTTTTGATCGATGGTTTCAAGAACAATGAAATATAATGATCACTTGATTTTAGTTTGTTCTATAAAATTTCTATAATAATACCACACATAATAATACGTAATATAAAGTGTATTATACACTTATTTATACACTGTGTATAATTAAGTAAATGTATACGGATATATCCTTTTGATCCATAGCACTAGTCTTTTGAACGGTTTACCCAATTATTAACACAAAATTTTACCAAATGTCAAAATTATTTGATATACATATTTTATTTCATCACTTAGATTTTTAGTTGGTTTAGTGATTCAACCTTTACTTATTTAAAGGTCGATTCAGGCATAATTATCACTAACTACACTAAACTGAATTAGGAAATTAATAAATTAATAAAATTAAGAAACAAAATCTCAAATTCTATAATTAATTTTCCGTGGTATGCAACAATTAAGATAAAGTATAAAATATAGCATAAAATAATGATAGAATCTTAAAATACACCATATAAAAAGAAATTCTGAAATACACAAACTTTAGTGCAAAATTTTATAAAGAATCGTTATCCAAGTATAAAAATAAAAATGAAGATGGCGACACCTCTGTATTTTAAAAATTCGTTAATTTTCAGTGTTAAGGAAAAACACAGTAGTTACATAAGAAAATAAAAGGCACTTTTGGAGATAAGTTGGTTTTAAAGCACCAATTTTAGTCCCAACAACTGCAAATATAGTAATAATCTTCCTGCGCAATAGATATTTTTTTTTTACTTATTCAGTCTTATTTACACACGCTTATTATCTATTTGGCATTTACTTTATTGTTGCATACCACGGAAAATTTATAATAAAATTTAAGGTTATGTTTCTTAATTATCTTAATTTTTTAATTTCTTAATTCAATCTAGTGTAGTTAGTGATAATTATGCCTGAATCGACCTATAATTCTTAAAAATAATAAGTATAGTTATAATTAATTTGTTATTATATTTATTAAATTAATTAAAATCATTTTTTTAACTTATATCTTTTGCAAATCTATACTTAGTGAAGGTATTTTGTGTTTTTTTTAAAAGCACTAGTCTAATCAAATGGTTAATTTTCACTGCATCAAATTAACTTTTTTCATTAACCAAAAACCCATCAAAGTTAAAACAGACCAAGATCAAAGAAAGCCCAATATAAGTGACCCTAAGAAAAACTTGGTTCACTTAAACAGCGCACAAATCCTTAAATTTTTATTGTGCCACAATATTTTCTTATTTGTTAAGTTTTTGATAGTTTGTTCTTTAATATTATAGCCAGTATCTTTGCAATATTTGGGACATGGGTTCCTAATATTGTCAATATTCACTCTGTTTTAAAAAATAATGATACTTTTTTTGAAGCTCCTGCAATTTGTTTATTTTTTACCTATTAGAATAAAGATAAGTATATGTTTAAGGTAGTAAAGTTTCAAGTGATTACAAATAAATTTGTATTCAGTAAAAAATAATATGTCTTAACATATTGGCGCACCCACCTTAGTTAAACAAAACTAAAATAAGAATGCACGCCATCTTTTTTTTTACTTTATTTTGTAATAATAAGTTGTTATTAATAAATTATTACTTAACAAAAATAAACATAAAGTTGGATAGTTAAATATGTAGAATATTCAAAAAACAAAGATTTTAGTTTTTTTTATATTCAATTTAAAATACCTATATAAGTATGGAATCTATTTTTAAACATAGTATTTTTATATAACTAATAATAAAAGTTAGCTTACTTTGTATTTTTATTTTTAAAATAGAAATAATATTACATAGTTTTCTTAAAAACGTAGTTTTCTTTATAAAATCTCTGTGCCATTGTCGTAAACCAGGATCAATCATGTTTGTGGAAGATAATGCCTCCTAATCTTAAGAATAGGATCAACGGTCTTCGGTTAAACCTACGATTTAAAAGGTTATATCAAAAGCTAACAATTTAATGTGATTCATTTCATTTTAACAATACGGTCAAAAGTTGAAATTTTCTTTTTATAAGATGGCACTTTTATTTTACTGTCTATAATTTTTGATAGATTTATGTTACGTACGCGTGGTTTTGAAGATATAAACAATACGTGGCATTATTTGGGTAGGTGGGTTACTTTTATTATAAAAGAACATTTTTTACCTGCAAAATTATTTCTTATTTTCATTCAACATTCAACGTCTTAAAATGGCTTAGTTTATACCATATTAAACACTTCTATTTCACCAAACACTTCTGCGCATGGTATATTGTACATGTTTGCCAGAACATTTTTGCGCATTCTTACGTAGAGGAAATGCGCCTAATTTCGGATGGTTTCCAAATTTCGGATAGTAGTGTATTTAAGATACTGTCTGCAAAGGTAAACAGAAACCTACTTTTATGTGAAGCCAAAAGTCAAACTAAATCCGTCCTGTAATATGATAATGGTAGAGCTTCTCCCCTTTAAATGGCAGCACAAATCGTTTATATTGTAAATGGCAGTTTTGTGCTCAGTTGCATTATTATGCTTGTTTATTTTATTAATAATCGTTATAAAAGTTCGTGATTCTGTCTTGGGTAAGTTATGATGTTAGTTTAGTTGATCCACTATTCATAATTAAGCAATTTGAAAACGTAAACATTCTACAAATTTCTAATCTAAAAAGCAGAAAGTTGCCTAATTTCGGATAGACCATTTTTGTGCATTTGATTCCCAATTTCGGATATCCGCAAGGTAATTATTATTCAGGATAACCAACCATTAATTATTTTTTTTATAATGATACAACAAACTAAGATAAACTATTTTGAAAAAACGAAAATTACCTAAGATACTAAGATATTCGAAATTGGGAATCTAAAATTATAGTTCCTATAGTATTTCATAGAAAATCGCTTAATGATTAAATTACGTCTTAAATGTGAAGGAATAACAAGAAACATAAGCAATGGGATCCAGAAATACTCTTGAAAAAAATTTTTCGGATATGTCCGAAATTAGGAGCCCTTTTTCAAATGCACAAAAATGCGCTGATTTTTTTTAACCGTGTTTTTTGGAAAAAATAAACTGTAATAAAATTGATTTTATAATAAATCATGGTTCGCTATAATAAGTTGTATCTGGTTATATAAAAAAAATATCAAAAAGTAATACCGAGTATTAAATATTGAATACATTGTAAATGGTATCCGAAATTAGGCGACTTTCCTCTACTATTAATCACTTCTGCGCATTATTATGTTCCTACCGCGCACGGTATATTTGTGTGTGTTTTCCAAAACTTTTGCGCATTCGTATTATTATTGAATACTTCTGCGCATAAATATGTTCTACCAAATCCTACTGCGCATGGTCTATTTGTATATGTTTGCCAGAACACTTTTGCTCATGTATTATTAAACACTTCTACGCATAAACATGTTCCACTAAACCCTGCTGCGCATGGTATATTTGTATGTTTGCCAGATTACTTTTTTGCATTCGTGTGTATTATTAAACACTTCATGAGGTATGAAGTGTATGAATTTTGGTACATTTTGCGTTACGTAATACTTGAACGTTGCCATATGTAAATTTTTTTTTTAATTCCTCCCTCTCTAGACGCAGCACCGGATGTTTTTTCGGTAATCCACTTTAAAAAATATCTATTGTAAGTGCAAATGATATTGTAATTATAATAAATTATTAATAGCCACGGGTCGGATTGAAGTAGCCATTACCGGGGGCATGCAAAAATTAGAATTAAAAAAAAACTCTTTTTTCAATTAAACTATTGTTGACCAAGCAAAATGTCATGTCGACGGTGTTAATACTCAGTGAGTCACTTGGTCATGGTCCATGACTGATAGAGAAAGACTTAATTTTTTTTTTTTGAAAATTGTTTCCCTTTTTAAAAACGAATAATTAATTTAAAAAAAAAAACAATATTTTTGTATTAACTATTCGTTTTTTGAAGAAAGAGAAACAATTTTCAAAAAACATGACATAACATTCCGCTTGGTGAACAATTGTTTAAAGTGTCTATTTACTTGAAAAAAGAGTTTTTTTCACTACCAGCCTAAAACCACATCTTTATTACTGTTCTTTTCATTGGTAGAAATATTATTTCTCTACCTATGACGTCAGAGGTTCTAAAACTAATAAAATTGCACCATGGTTAATAATGAATTTTTATTCAGCTGTTTTGGCATCTGACGTTTCACTTAATTATTAAATCACATTACTATTTACAAGTGTCTTTAGGCACCAAATTTATTTATTGCATGATAAATTAAAAAATATTAACTAAATTAGTACCTATAAAACATGTTTTACAAAAAACACTTCGAAAAGTGAAAATCATTGGCCCATCATATTCAACCATAGATTATACAACCCATATATTATCGTAAGGATCATAGATTACTAGAGGTACAACCCCCATATATTAATTTTTGAGACAATAGATTCTCCCTCACAGTTTTCGCCTGTCCCCTTATTTCTGAGGGAGTACCAGAATCATCACCTTGCATTTCACTTTCCATTTTTATATATTTTATTAAACTTAACACGGAAACACTTTCTAACTTAATAATTTTAGCAGATCACCAGAAAATTTCTGCCAGAAATGTCAAGTTATTCATTTGTTTTTTTAATGGCCGCGAACGGCCAGCGTGATATTCTAAATTTATAAGCTTTTTCATTAAATTTTAGTAAAAAAATAAATAAATAGCTAATTAATTGTACTGGTAGTGAAAAAAATACTATATTTTCCACGTGAGTGAAGATTTAACATTTTAGACCGCGTCTTGCGGGCTTCGCACTAGCGCGCTCATCCCGCAATTTGACGCAGGTCAAAAATGTTAAACTTCTCTCACTTGGTAAATAATATACTATTTTTAAATTCTAATTTTTGCATGCCCCCGGTAATGGCTACTTTGATCCGACCCGTGTTAATAACACTGCTCTAAAAAAATCCCTTTTAGTTGGTTTTGGCTATGCGATTTTGTTGCATTTTTTCGTTATTTACGGTTTATATAAATAAAAAAAGTTTTAGATTTTATCGGGGGTTATCGAAAATTAAAAAAAATATATATTTAGTATTTTATTTATTTTTGGAAGAGCAATAAAATAATTAAATTAATTGTGCGTAACAAAATGAAAAATTCAAAAAAACTTTTTCTCCTTGCTTCAAAACATTAAAATAACAGTAAAAAAACATAAAATGTTTCTATAGATATTTTATACCTGCTCTCAATAACTCCCCTTTAAAATGAAGAAAGGTTTCAAAAACAGCACATCAAACATAAAATAGATCTAGAATCAACTAAAATAGTCTCGGAAAATTTTAGAGTGTAGAGCAGTGTAATTATTATCAAAATCAATATTTATATAAGTCTCATTGTTCCAATATTTTATATAAAATTTATCTACTTATTGATTTATTTTAAATATAAAGGGCAAACCTCAAGTTCTTATCTAGTTACCTATGTAAATACCTGCTGAATCAAAGATAACAAAGTTAATATAAATATAATTTAATTTAAACAATAAAATATATTAATATATCAGTTTTCGTATTTTTTATTTTTTTTGAAAATGTGGAAAGTGTTTAGTTTATTGTTGGGCTTATTAACCATCCAGGTTTGCTGTGGTGCCTTTCCAAGTGTTTACAAGAAAATCATTCAAAGACCCAACGAAAACACCGATGATCCATTAATTCTAACTCCACTCATCAAAGAAAATAGGATTGAGGAAGCCCAAAAAGCATCAGAAGTAAAATCGCAGGTGTTTTTGAACGAAAGAAGCTATTCTGGATACTTTACGGTAGATGATTTATTCGATTCTAACCTGTTTTTCTGGTATTTCCCGGCACGAGAAAATGCTGAAACTGCTCCAGTTATACTATGGCTGCAAGGGGGCCCTGGAGGATCGTCTATGTTTGGATTGTTCACTGAAAATGGACCATTCCAATTTACAGATTCTGGAAAAATGGAACTAAGAGAACTCACTTGGAACAGGCATTACCATTTGTTGTACATTGACAATCCTGTAGGAACAGGTTTTAGTTTTACAAATGGAGGATACGCGCAAAATGAAACCAAAGTAGGAACAGATTTGTACGAGGGACTAGTACAGTTTTTTACCGTATTTCCGGAACTGCAAGACAAAGAATTCTACGTTTCTGGTGAGTCTTATGCTGGAAAATACATACCAGCAATTGCTTATACCATTCACAAGAAAAACCCTACAGCTCAGTTAAAAATTAATCTTAAAGGAATAGCTATTGGTAACGGATTGGTTTACCCATACACTCAGTTGACATCTTACAGTGAACTACTCTACCAGCTAGGACTTTATGATTCAAATGCTAAAAAGAAAATGCAGGTCTACGAACAAAAAATCCGAAACTTAGTTGACCAAGAAAAATATACCGATGGTTTCAAAGTTGTGGAAGAAATGATGAATGGAGATGAAAAAGGATTTTCTTTCTTCAAAAATACCACAGGGTATGAAAACTTTTACAACTTTTTAAATCCCGTTGACACCAGTAAGTCTTCTGAGTATATGAACGATTTTTTGCAAACAAAAGAAATCAAGTCGGCTATTCACGTTGGAAAGCAGCCTTTTAACGATGGGGATAGAGTCAGCGATAATTTGACGGATGACATTTTACGACCAATCAGTGACTGGCTTGCGGAACTCATCTGCAACTACAGAGTAATGATTTACAACGGCCAACTGGATATTCTTCTGGCTTACAGGATGACTGTAGAATATCTGGATAAAATGAAGTTCTGCGGCAAAGAAGAATACAAAATTGCGCCTAGGCATAAGTTTATGGTCGAAGATGAAATAGCAGGTTATTGGAAATCTGCAGGAAATTTGACTGAAGTTTTGGTCAGGAATGCGGGGCACATGGTGCCCACTGATCAACCAAAATGGGCCTGGAATTTAATCGATCGATTTGTTTCCAATCAAAAATTGTAACTTATATAAAAATACCTGTAAAAAAATAAAAACTTTAAAATTTACATTAAATGTACACATATTGTCACCCCAGTATTGGTTTCTATTGTCTCCATTTTCGCACATTTTCAGATTTCTACCTTTTTGTTTTCTTCAATTAAATAGGTACTTAAGTGTCCAACAAAAATTTCATTGATATATGCTTTAGTGGCAGACTAACATCTCTACTCTAAATTTCTCTACTCCCTAACATCCCTACTCCATAACATCCCTACTCCACAACAACTCTACTCCGTAACATCTCTACTCCATAACATCTCTACTTCGTAACAACTCTACTCCACACTATAGACACTCGATTAGCCACTTGTCTTAACTCAAAAGAATATTTGTCACTGTCAAAAATGAATTCAGTTTATTAATTACTTACATATTAGTGCATGTTAAGAGTACGCGGTCAATGTTGCTTTTAGAATAATTCATTTATGATTGTTCTAGATTTACATTTAAAGATAAACGTTTTCTAGGAAAAAAATAAAATAATCTAGAAGAAGAAGATTCTTTGTTCTTTGAACTGCTCATTTATTATTAAGTGGCTAATAAAGTGCATATAGTGTGGAGTAGAGTTGTTACGGAGTAGAGATGTTATGGAGTAGAGATGTTACGGAGTAGAGTTGTTGTGGAGTAGGGATGTTATGGAGTAGGGATATTAGGGAGTAGAGAAATTTAGAGTAGAGATGTTAGTTTCTAAAATCGTAGATCTCCAACCTAAATTTTGGGAAAAATAGTGAAAAAACTTAAATTAATTAGTGAACCATACTAATTTAACAACGCCTTGTACAAAAATGTAGGTATGCTTGGTTTAATAATGCTTTTAAATTGATTTTTAATGATGGGACCGTTTTTTCTCGAAAATTCTAAACCCCAGCAAAAAAATCACTTCTTATGTTTTTGTTTAGAATCAAAAAACCTATTTCTTGGTAAAAAAATTGTCCATCTTCGAACTTATCCGAGCTATGATGCCAGTACACCTGAGTACCAAATTACAATTTCCTAGCTCAAACCGTACTCAAGTTATCGTGGTAACAGACAGACAAAAGACAGGCAGACGGACAGACAGATATTTTTCAAAATGGTCTTAAAAGTCTTAACAACTTCGGAAAAGACGAGAAAAGTGAAAAAACGGAAAAAAATTGAAAAAAGAATGTATACTTCAATACTTTTATATATTTAAAATAATATTTTATATTATAAAAGTAAATAGTTGTATTTTTAGGCTAAAAAAAGTTGTAATTTTTGAGATGATTAGTTTTGATTGATTTTATGAAAGCGCGGGAATGTACTTTTTGTTCGTATTTTTGGACATTTTATTTGCAAAAGTAATGGAGGGCCCCTAGCACAAGCTAGAAGCTTATTTGAGACTCTCCATGACTGTATGATGCTAAAATAAATAAATAAATAAAATTTTCTAACCTCAAATGGTGGTTGTGACAAGTGACGGATATTAACCGTTTCGCTGTTTCCATTGAGATTGGTAATCAAAAGCATTTTGCTTAAAGCAAAGCATTTCTGATATACCAGAAAAAAATCCAATTTATTGTAAATTCAAGTTGAATGAGGGGTATTTTGATGGAGTATTTCATACTTTTGACAAGGTGAAAATTACACCAGCGCAAATGGAGCTCTCTACAACTAGAATTATGAAACAAAAGACGTCTACCCTATCTCTATCTCATTTGTGCTACACTTTCCAACCTACCAAATAAATACTGTATTTGTTTTTCATACAACAAATACAGTATTTATTTGGTTGGCCGGGAAGTGTAGCAGTGAGCGGCACGAACGAAGATAGCTAATGTGAATCTGTAGAATAAGATAATTCTACTAAAATTTAGATGGCGCCACTAATTTCTTTAATAAAAATAATATAGTTACACTTTTCGCCCGGCCAAGTAAATATTGTATTTGTTCAACAAAGAACAAATACAGAATTTGTTTGGTTGGTTGGAAGTGGGAGTGTATGTATGTATTCTATCCTTTTTGGGTAGAACTTTTGTCCCTGTCTAATCTAACGGGAGAAATCTCCATTAATTAAATATCAGTGTTATTAGTGAAAAGTATTAAAAATATTTCTTTTAAAAGGCTAACGCTTAGATTTCATGTCGGTTTTTAGGTTTTTCCCTGTTCGCTTTAATTTCAAAAGAATTTTATCGTTTTAAAACTCTGAAATAGTTCTGTGGCATAAAGAAAAGTTTAGCGCTTATCTATCACTCAGGAATTTTTTTGGTATTGATAGCACTTTAATTACTTTTCTTTACTTTAAGAATTTCCGGTAACGATCAGGACGTTTTATAAACAAAAAATATACACTGTAAGAAGTTCACTAAAATATAGTCGAAAATTTCATATGAACTTTTTATTTCATTTTAACGAGATACAAACATTTTAAAAAAAACTATAAATAATTTATAGCATTTTTGATATAATATAATAGTTATTTATATACCAAGGGACTAAACTGGCTGTTTTAGTCCCGCTGCATTAGGGGACTAAAACAGCCAAGTTTAGTCCTGAGTATATACACTATTTTTTGCAGGACCAAACATAATTTAGGTATAGATAAAATTAAAATTAAAAACCACGCGTCTAAAATCGGTTGTTTTATTTTCGTAATTTAATCAAGATGCCTGTAAATTGCCAAAGGTCAGTTTCATGGCTATCGCGATTTCAATTGTTTTTTAATATGGTTGACACAAACGTCAAAAAAATGGACGAAAATGATAAATTTTAAGTTATGTATAAATTGTTATAACAATGTTATTTTTAAAGGTTTTCTTTGTTAAAATAAAATAAATTGGTTTGAATCTCTAATTTATTACAAAACACCACAAAACCTAATTTTTGAACAAGCAAAGCACATAGTAAGTATATTATTTTAATATTATCAAGGTTGCGTGATTTTTATTCCCTAGGGAGAAAAACGGCAAGTTTAGTCCCGAAAATGAAAGCGTAAAATTAGGTTTTAGTCTTGGTCGTGCAAAAAAAAATTTTTACTGTCCTCCTACCTTTAGATTAAAAAATTGCATTTTTCTTGGAATCGCTTTATTTTATTAAATTTTGCTTAAAGTGCTTTTTTGATCAAAATTACTCACATAATGTAAAAAAGGTAATTAAAAGTCTAAAATTTGTAACCCTAAAAACTTATGGGTTTGGAACCATAACGTAAGTCTGCCCCTGACTTTTCTGATAAGTTTCGAAACTTCTGTTAAAATCATTCGATGCGCATTAATTTTCCTAAACAATTCTGAAAAAAAAATTAAAATATATTAAAAAGTAATAAAGTTATCAAAAAAGAAATATTTTTCTATTTCATCTTGGGGGGCAAATATCTCAGAGTAAGGGGCCGTAGCCAAAAATTTTATATGAATTTCTGGCCTTATTTTGACGAGATCTGATCACCCCTAAGAGATTTTGGAAACATTCTGGGACACAATTTAATACATTTGGGGGATTATTTTATGGGGTGGAGAGAGCTTTGTTAAATTGTTACAACATTTTGGCACATACATATTACCACGTATAAAAGTATTAAATTCAGCTACTTTGATAAAAAAAATATTTTCTGAATCTAAAATAACTTTTCGGTATTTCATCTTGGGGGGCAAATATCTCAGAGTAGGGGGCCGTAGTCAAAAATTTTATATGAATTTCTGGCCTTATTTTGACGAGATCTGATCACCCCTAAGAGATTTTGGAAACATTCTGGGACACAATTTAATACATTTGGGGGGTTATTTTATGGGGTGGAGAGAGCTTTGTTAAATTATTACAACATTTTGGCACATACATATTACCACGTATAAAAGTATTAAATTCAGCCTACTTTGATAAAAAATTATTTTCTGAATCTAAAATAACTTTTCGGTATTGACTATTGGAACTCTATCGGACATTTTTTGCTATTCTAACTTCTACAAATGTCAAATACTTTTTCTAATATTTTATAGGCATACTCCAGCATTATATATGAGTTCACTGACAAAAAATAAAACAAATCGAAGGTGGTGTATTTTGGGGATAGCATTTTTAAATTTGAAAAGTTGCATCTAGTGGACCGCCATATTGAAATTAAATTGGTGATAAATTTTTTTCTTGGTTAATATTGAAATTTTTTAATATCCGGCAAAAATATCTTTTACACAAGTCCTGATATTTAGATTTATGTAACTCATGTTTTTGGAATTTTAAAAAACGTTAAAAATGAGCCACACTAATATCTCCAAAACTAGTTATTTTCTAGCAAAATCCTTTCGATCTAGTAATCTAGACCCAATGGCGATTTCTCCCGTTAGATTAGACAGGGACAAAAGTTCTACCCAAAAAGGATAGAAGACATACATACACTCCCACTTCCACCCAACCAAACAAATTCTGTATTTGTTCTTTGTTGAACAAATAAAATATTTACTTGGCCGGGCGAAAAGTGTAACTATATTATTTTTATTAAAGAAATTACTGGCGCCATCTAAATTTTAGTAGAATTATCTTATTCTACAGATTCACATTAGCTATGTTCGTCCGGGCCGCTCAGTGCTACACTTTCCGGCCAACCAAATCAATACTGTATTTGTTGTATGAAAAAACAAATACAGTATTTATTTGGTTGGCTGGAAAGTGTAGCACAAATCAGATAGAGATAGGGTAGACGTCTTTTGTTTCATAATTCTAGTTGTAGAGAGCTCCATTTGATGAGGATGTGCCAAATTTGAGCAAAATCGGAGAGATAAAGGTCCGGCGCCGTGTTGATCTGACGAAGAAAGCTCCTATTATATGAAGAGTGCAACTAACATAAGGTCCTAACCAACAAAATTATTATTTTACAGGATAAGCAAAAATATGATTTATTTTTTTCCCAGTCATATTTATACTTAATATTAATTATATTTAAATAGTGTTTGATTGTTTACATCGTTTTATGTAGATTACAAAGAAAAAAAACTAAAATAAGGGCCTAACCAATACCCTTAATTATCAAAAAGGCCTTACCCACACATTTCTTATAAGGTTGTTTTTGCATAAAATCTTCTCTTTGCTAGTTTTAAATATGTTCAAGGAAAGCAAATTATTAAAAAAGCATTACCCACACGTTTATTATAAAATTGTTTTTTTATAAAATCTTGTTCTAAATAGGTTTATAACAATTTTTTAATTAAGAATAGTTAATATAGTTAATGGTTAGTAAATATTTGGGTGGGGCAAAAAAAAAACAAATTATCAAACCCTAACATTATTTTCGATTGCATTTTTTTGCCACTTATTAGGAATTTTTATTAACTAGAGCGATAAAGTACGTTAAGTAGTACCCGTTTGGGAACGTTCAAGTATTACGTAACGCAAAATGTACCAAAATTCATACACTTCATACCTCGGTTCTCGCGTTATTCAAGGCTGTAGAGGTATCATATTTTGGCTACCCCCCTAACACACCCCCTATTAGGAGGGTAGCGAAAATAGGGGGTGTGTTAGGGGGGTAGTCAAAATATGAAATCTCTATAATCTATAATAAAGCGAGAACCGGGGTATGAAGTGTATGAATTTTGGTACAATTTGCGTTACGTAATACTTGAACGTTCCCTTTCAAGCAAAAACTGTAACGAAAAAAATGAGGGTTAGGCCCTTAGGGAACGTTCAAGTATTACGTAACGCTCCTAGGGGGGGGGGGTTAGGGGTTATTTTGGAGTGTTACGCCCATGTTAATGGTATAGGAAAATAGCGTTACAGGGGGGGAGGTGGGGGTCCAAATTATCAATTTTCGTTACGTAATACTTGAACGTTCCCTTATGTTAGTTGCACTCTTCATATCTAGAGTATAGTGTATATTGAGTTAAGCTAATTCGGTAAATTACTCTCAAAGTTTCTCGATTGATGCGGTTCTAACCCCAATCAGATATTTGTATAATTAAATTTACAGCTATGCACTGTAACCAATAGTGGTTGGCTAACTATAGATCTTTATGAAATCTGACAATTCTGAAACGAAATAATCCGTGAAAATATTTTATGCTTCGCATTCCATAGTATAATCTTCACAGTGGATATTATATTGCGTTTTCTCTCGATATACTTATGAAAAATATATATTATATATTATTATACTCTTCACGGTAGAAAGTATGTATGTTTAATTACGTTTTCAGTCACTTGTTTCAAAAGGCACCCATACCAAATTTTGTGTTTCTAGGTTTAGGTGTTTAAACTTATGTAGCCATTTTGACAGGCGACTCTAGGTATTGTTCTTTTTTCAAAAAGGACCCATACTAAATTTTATTTGTTTTGTTCCCTATACCAAATTTCATGTTCCTAGGTCGAGGCGTTTAAAAGTTAGCAAGGTATGACCTCATGATACAAAGGATAATGCGAATGTGTGGTAAAAGGCGAAGATGATACCAGTTCAGGTTCGACTCGCGTAATTTCGTCGAAGCTTCGCAAAGGCGGACCCCTTATACGAAAGCAGCAGAGGTATGAGTCACTGCAGGTTTAATTGAGTTTCCAGTATAGAAGATATGTAAAATCAGCTGATTGTCACTTTACAACGGTTGTCATAAGCAACGGGTGGAAAATAGGTACTAGCTACTAACTAGGTCGTAGGAAATGGTATATTCTATAACTGGTATGGAATAGACAATATTATATTCCATACGTGTTGTAGACTATACTTTTTCTTCGACTGCAAATATGAAACACTGTAAGGCTTTAAACTGCAGACAAGGTTAAAAACAATGTTTTTTGTGACTCGACAATGTAAATAGAATAGAATAGAATAGAAAGTATTTATTGCCTAAAAAAGAAAATTACAAATTTACATTTTTAGTTTTACACAGTCTTTTTTAAAGCAAAAGGGTCACATTCGCAAGCGATCTTCCATGTGCCCTGAAAGTACCTAAAAATTAATTACAAATCATAAAATTACAAAAAAATGCAAAAAAATGAAAAACGATATATTGCTTCGGAATCGGACCCATGCGAAAGAAACCCCCCTCTTCAAGTCGGCAATGACCTACAGCAAGACGCAAAAATTGTTAAAACGTATGTATGACGAAGAAATACGTGTGCGATTACTGGGACTCCAGCAATGTTGAAAATATTTTGGATTTAAATTTACTAAGCGTAAGTTTTTTATCATTGTTATCAATATTATTCCAAAGCCTAACTGCGAACAAAGTAAACGACTTTTGGTAAGAAGTAGTTTTATGAAGCGGAACCTTGAAATTATTTTTGTTTCGGGTATTATAAGAATGGAACAAAACACATATTTTTAAATAAAGCAATTAATGTTATTTAATAATTTTATCAAATCAATACTTAAAAAAGATTTTTATTTAATTTTAGCACATATTTACAAATTATAATGCAAAAATTGAAGGTTATGTCAGATTGTTGTGACATATATCAGGTTTAAATATTTGACAATAGATAGAGCAGTTTTAATTTTTTGAACTAAATTGATAAAAAACCGGTCAAATATTAAGAAAAGCTAATGAACTTTATGTAATTTTAACTCAAAACTTTAAATTGCATTAAAATTTTCAATATTTCATTGTAAAATATATATATTTTTGTTAATTTTGCTACAGTTTTCTTTACTTTTATAAACAAGAGATGGCACTACATGTGCTCATTCTAACACTTGATACGGAATATTCTACCGTATCTACACACTGTTACTGAATCTTGCATAGGATGCAGTAGATCCTCAAAGTAAACCAAAAACTGATATTAGTAGCTAAAAACCTGTATTTTAATTTGCTAAGTTCAGCAAAATCGTAGAGGTTAGTTCTTGGAGGATATTGGCTTAACACTCTTCAGCAGGATCTATACTTCGCACCATTAATTTAAGAAGTAAAATTTTAAGTGCTTTTATTATAACTATCTATTTAAATGAAAAATTAATAGGCAAAATAATTTTATTTTCATTCATTTAATTAAAAATATATTTTTTAAATAGGGCACATTTGCTTTGTTGGTCAGTATATGTTTTATGTATTAGCTATTAAAAAGTCAGTCAACTAACGTTTGACAAGCTCTATTATAATAATAGAGTACCAATAGTAGGTACTGTACTATAGTACTATACTACTTGGAGTTCAGCTAGGCAACTAATAGATTTTCTTAAGTAAGCAATGTCGTTGCTTTCGCCAAAAAACAGAAAGCAGTGTCATGTAGTCAGGGGCATTTCGAGGTTTTTGTCGTAGGGTTGTGTGAAGTTAAATTTTTAGGACTGAAAAAAATTTGATGACAAAAAAAAGGTCATCCCCCAATTTTTTTTAAAAAGGTCCTCACCCCCAAAATAATTTTTACTCCCAACATTTTTTATTACCACCAAAAACTATTTTTACCCAATTTTTTTTACCCAAAACTAATTTTCTTTATTCAACCAGAATAAATATATATCACATCTACATTTTGCCGACTCAACTGCTGAAATTATTGACTGGGCCATTTTGTAGAGGGAGTAACACCCCCACACCCACCTCGGAATGCCCCTGCATGTAGTACCTTTACGTATAACAGCTGTAGCATGCTAGCAATAATGGCATTTTTAAAAATAATTAGAAAGAAAAATTTTTGATAGCAACTATCAAAAATTTTGACAACTGTTGTCAGTCATGTAACTATGACAACTAAGTATTAAAATATATACTGTGGATTTTTTATCTAAAATATACTAACCAACAACGTTTATAATAACTTTTACATTGCATAATAAAAATAAACTTTTATTAAAATACATCATATTAAATTATAATTTTGTTGTATTTTTAAAAAATAAAGAGTTTACGCATACATAGAAACTTATTTGGTTGGTCATATCGTAAAAAATAGAGCAGTTATAGTAATTCGAAAAACATCAAAAAATAATTTAATTTTTTTTATTTTTGAATAAAGTCAATTATAAATATTTTTTTTAACAAATTAAGTGCTACTTAAAAAAATAATTAGATATTCGTTAGAAAATACACATTTTTAGTAAAAGTTGTAAGGTTTGGAGCCTGCTGAAGATTGTTAAGCCAATATCTTTCAAGAACTAACCTCTACGATTTTGTTGAAAGCAGAAAACTAAAATACAGGTTTTCAGCTATCAAAATCATTTTTTGGTTTACTTTGAGGATCTACTGCATCCTATGCAAGATTCAGTAACAGTGTGTCTAGAGCTAGAATGGATTCATTCTCTGTTTGAAAAATGTGTGTATTTGCTTACATTCTAAAGCAGTCATAGAAAAAAGTATATTATAATTTACAAAATTAATCAACCATTAGTTTTTAAAAATAAAATAAAAAATAAATAAAAAAAGCACACTCTACTCAATTTGATTCATTCTTTACAATTTGTCAAACATGTAGGAGTTATAAATCATAAAAATTGTAAGTAGAAATACTATATGTTTGATACTACTTTGAGACGTTTGAAAATTAATTATGATCGATAGGATTTACCAACCCCTTAGGAAAAGTATATATTACGGCATTCTAGTAAAAGAGTTAATACAATGTATCTTTCACATATCGATCAAAATATGTCAAGATTTCAGGTTTAAATCCTTTACTACTTAGGAGGAATTTAGAGTAAAATAAAAATCCTTTCATAAATGGCATTCATTCAAAAAGTGTTCCTATTTGAGTTTTATGCAGGTTAAAAAGGAGTAATATTCTTATATTCAAATCAAAAATATTTTTAATAAACAGGTATGTAATATTGTAAGCCTCCTTACTAAAGTTAATGTATTTATATTTAAAATATTTTAAAAATAAATAGCCAGAGAAATACAATAAAACAACATGCACTTAAATTAAGTTTTTGCATAGGTCTGTAGCAACGACGCTTCTCGACGCTTTCATTCTGAAAAAAGCAATTAATTGTTTAAAATGAAAAATTTTAGGTTAGTCTGACTTACAAGCATGTTTTTTTCCAAGGCTGAGATGCAACCAGGGTACCTATTCTCGGGCTCGAGAGAACGTGAGCAATTTTCATAGGAAGGGAACTGATCATATCATATCAAAGTTCCCCAAAGTTAAAAAATGCTATTCTTGAACAGTAGTGATCGTGATGGGATCTCTGCAGCATGCTGCAGCGTTTCCAAGTATTTTAGCGGATTTTAACCAATCAGATTATGCGGCACGAGTTTGCGTTTGCGCAGGCTGTCATTATTTTCATTATTTGTAAACAAGTTGTTGTGATTTGATTAATTTTTATAATTAATATCCAAAAATTATTGTGTAAGAAATAACTGAAAATGTCCTTCACTATAAATTTTTTGTTGAAAAGTTGGAAAGGGTCGGTCCTAGCCAACACTTCCCGTTCTTCGTTCTCCGTTTGGTCTTCCGCATCTTGCAGATCTCCCAAAAGGGCAACAGCCCCCAAAATTTCCAAAACGTGTATCGTTATATTATTATTATTATTATAATATGTATAATAATTTCTAAATACAAGAAAGCTTCTTTTATTAACTAATATAAAATAAAACGGTATTTAAATTAACAATACAAAACCAAATTAATGTGTAAGAAATAGCTGAAAATGAAAATAAAAACAGAGAAAGATCTGCCACCACCAGTCAACCAGCCAACAAAAAAAATACTTTTAAATTTTATTCAACCGTCTTGTCAATAGTGGGCTGTTTAGTCC
Source organism: Brachypterus glaber (assembly GCA_958510825.1). Taxonomy (NCBI): domain Eukaryota; kingdom Metazoa; phylum Arthropoda; class Insecta; order Coleoptera; family Kateretidae; genus Brachypterus; species Brachypterus glaber. The sequence goes on along the minus strand of OY294044.1, from coordinate 52,609,598 downwards.
TGAATTCACTATAAATTTTTTGTTGGAAAGTGGTAAAGGGTCCTAGCCAACACTACCCGTTCTTCGTCCTCCGTTTGGTCTTCCGCATCTTGCAGATCTCCCAAAAGGTCAACAGCCCCCAAAATTTCCAAAACGTGTATCGTTATATTATTATTATTATTATAATATGTATAATAATTTCTAAATACAAGAAAGCTTCTTTTATTAACTAATATAAAATAAAACGGTATTTAAATTAACAATACAAAACCAAATTAATGTGTAAGAAATAGCTGAAAATAAAAATAAAAACAGATAAAGATCTGCCACCACCAGTCAACCAGCCAACAAAAATAATACTTTTAAATTTATTTCAACCGTCTTGTCAATAGTGGGCTATTTAGTCCTGAATTCACTATAAATTTTTTGTTGGAAAGTTGGAAAGGGTCGGTCCTAGCCAACACTACCCGTTCTTCGTTCTCCGTTTGGTCTTCCGCATCTTGCAGATCTCCCAAAAGGGCAATAGCCCCCAAAATTTCCAAAACGTGTATCGTTATATTATTATTATTATTATAATATGTATAATAATTTCTAAATACAAGAAAGCTTCTTTTATTAACTAATATAAAATAAAACGGTATTTAAATTAACAACACAAAACCAAAGCCAAAATAGGGTTATGTTCGCATGAGCTAGACTAAGGGCATATCCACAGGCTAGCATAACAATATAGTACATAACAATGCGATGCCGTGATTGGCTTGATGTGCCTCCATATATCTTGTAAGCTAATCACGACATCGCATTGTTATGTTTTATGTTCTTATTCAAGCTTCTGGATAGGCCTTAACTTATATGTCAAAATTTCCGTGAACGCTCGCTTCTCACGCTCCCGAGTAATAGAAGTAAAGTTCCTCGATTTTCGTGGAAAGTGAAGTTCAAGAATAAGTAATTTTGCGTTTCGAGAGAACTAATATGCAACCCACAACACTTTTCTCCCGGGAATGCGTTCTCTTGAGCCCGAGAATACATACCCAGATGCCTCCCACAATTATAATTCTATTACGATTATGATTTTAATCTTATTATTATTCAGGTGGGTTCTGTTTGTACAGTGATTTTTTTGTACCTGTAAGTCTGTTAAGCGTGGTTTGTTTTATGATTTGACATCCGTGAATCTAGAAAAAGTTATAAATAATTATTATCTTTAAAAAAATACAAATTTCAATAGTGTCCCTAAATATGTACATTTTAGTAATATTCATATCTCGAGAACCATAATGGCACAAATAAAACCAATTGTGGCACAAACCTCTACGGAAAATTCCCCTTTCAGAAAAGTACCCTTATCTAAAATCATATAATAAATATTTTTCTATTTTGCGACTCTTATAAGCTCATAATCACGCGCATTTTTCGTGTTCTTGTAGGCCCATAAGAGGTCTCTACTTTTTTTCTGTTGGGTTGGCAACATACAAAAGCCTATCTCTTGATGTTTTGCGTGCAAATGTCAAAGTTGAATTTTCTACAAAATTTTGTGTTTGGGTTATTTTTTACCGTATTAAAATTATAGACTGGATAATTGCAGTGAAAAAAGAAGAGATGACTGTAAAATATATCAATATATAATTTGTTCTCAGAATTTTAAACATAGTGTAAACTGTAACGCCAACTCAAAACAAAAATCCCTAAATCAGTCATCAATTTAAATGTAAGTTTTTTAAATTTTAGAGCAAAATAGAAAAAATTGTATAAAGCACTCGTTTCATAACACGTTTTTAGAGCACGCAAGCGGCTCGTTTTCTAAACTTGTACTCGTGCGCTAAAAACGTATGTTATGAAACTAGTACTTTAATATACTATTAAATTACGCATAGATTTGTATAATTATATATTTTTTAATTAAAAAAAAATCATTGAATATTTTATAGAATCCAATAAAATAATGTATATTTTAGACTATATCCGACTTTTCACTATAAATTGAATAAAATTCGGTATATAAAAAGTAATAAAAAACACAACGTAAAAAAATGCTTCACATTTTTTAGTATAGTTTTTAACTTATAACTTTTTCTCCCTGGACCTAAAATAGTGTTGGGAAATTGATTACAAGCATTTTTACACATAAATATATTTTCAGTTAGAAAAAACATATATTGATGGCAAATTTTTAATTAAAAGTTTTTAAGGATCCAAATCGACCATAAGGCCAGTTTTTTAAAGAGAACTTATCACACATTACTTTTAAAGACATCCACTGCTTTAAATAGATTTTCTTCTATTTTAAATAATAAAAAAATTACGACCAAAACAAAAATTTAACCCCCCTTTTACCCCCTCCCCCAACCGATTTTGCTCAAATACGAAATTGTCCAAGATAATATAAAAATACATTTGCATACCAAACTTCAAGTCGCTAGCTCAAAGCGTTCTTAAGTTACCATGGATACAGACAGACAGACAGACCGACAGACAGACATCATTTTTTTGTTGCTTGTTTTGATTTCTCGCGACATTTCAGGAAAAAATAAGCAAATAAACAAAAATTAAATTTTTAATCCACTGAAGGTTGCTGGCGCTCTCCGGTACCAAGAGTCAACTCTGTACGTTGATTGAGCTCTTTCATGAGAAAGAAAACATTTTTAGACTTAATTCACTTTAGAAGTAGTCATTAGATTGATGTTTATGTGTGCTCCATATATTTCCAGACGTAAACAAATACAGTATTTGAAATACTCATGCTTCTCCTAATCCGAAGACTTTAATTATTAATTATTTTTGAGTAAATTATCTGAATTTTGGATATTGTAATCTGGGGTGAAGCGGATCAAAAATATCAGTTTTCTCTAAATATTTAAATTTATCTGCTGAACAAAAAATGTGAAAAAAAATGAATGTTATAAGCTTACTATTCAGCTATTCATACGTTGAACATTTTAAAAAAAATTTAGCTAAACATTTTTTTCAGTTTTTCTTTATTAAAGGTTGATCCGCTTGACTACATGAATGGGGGTGAAGCGGATCAATTACTTGTTTAGCCAAAAAATCTTTCTTAAAGACTAATGGAAAACCAAATTAATCAAAAAACAATTAAACCAAATAATAGGCCTGCCTGTAGGGCCAAAGAGCGTGTTAAAATCAACAAAAAAAAACTAAATAAGAGAATTTTTATTTAAACAACAATTAAATTGTCTATATAAAAAAAATTAAACAAACATAGTTCCAGTCTATGAATAAAAAAACATATTCTCAGAGTTTAGAACTAGAAACCAAAATATATTCAATGCCCATAAATAAAAAAAAACACATTCTTTGTACTTTGGTAAAAAAATAATATATAGAGTAGGTAAGAATTATTTTTCTAATTATTTTTTAGCTTAGCCAGTTATTCTAGAGTATAGTAGAAATATTTCTAAAAATATATTTTCCTCTTCTGTATAATTTTTCTTCAACTTTTCGGACAATTCTATCCTTCTTGATCACAGAAATATCCGTGACATCTGGATATACGACAAAAACTTCTTTTGATGTAGGTTTCTTTCGTAGAACGTTCACTGTACATTGATCGAGCTCATATGACCTGGTATGTTCATGGCCTGTCTTGGCAATACCTATTTTAAAACATACAGTGATCTGCTTCACCCCACGAAATGTACTTTTGATCCAAACCAAATAATAGGCCTGCCTATAGGGCCAAAGAGCGTGTTAAAATCAATAATAAAATAAAAACAAAATAAGAGAATTTTTATTTAAACCACAATTAAATTGTCTATATAAAAAAAAATAAACAAACATAGTTCCAGTCTATGAGTAAAAAACATATTCTCAGAGTTTAGAACTAGAAACAAAAATATATTCAATGCCCATAAATAAAAAAATCACATTCTTTGTACTTTGGTAAAAAAATAATATATAGAGTAGGTAAGAATTATTTTTCTAATTATTTTTTAGCTTAGCCAATTAATCTAGAGTATAGTAGAAATATTTCTGAAAATATATTTTCCTCTTCTGTATAATTTTTCTTCAACTTTTCGGACGATTTGATCCTTCTTGACCACAGAAATATCCGTGACATCTGGATATACGAAAAAGACTTCTTTTGATGTAGGTTTCTTTCGTAGATCGTTCATTGTAAATTTACTATCGAGCACATATGACCTTGTATGTTTATGGCCTGTCTTGGCAATACCTATTTTAAAACATACAGTGATCCGCTTCACCCCACGAAATGTACTTTTGTCATAAAAAAAAATTCCCAGATTAACACAAACCATATATTAAAATAATTCAAGTGTATGCATGTGGTTAAAAGACAGTTTTAAATATATGCTAACTACCCCAAAGTAAATTATTCCACATATGTGGTACTACAGTTTTTTTTCGGTCTTTTTTAAATTATCGGTATTTTACTTTAAATTCGATTTTCGTGTACGAGAAACTTGCTTGTTCTCGGAGTGTAGAGTTATGCGTGACGCGAAAATATTTAAAAAATTGTATTTTGGTCCGCTTCACCCCTTGTGATCCTCTTCACCCCAGATTACGGTACTTATATATCACATATTTCCACAAGATAAGGTAATGGTATGTATTTCAAAACCTAGTTATAGAGAGGTTTCTATAAAAAAATTGATCAGGATACCGTCAGCTACTTCATCTTGGGGGTCTAATGTCATCCTTTTTTTTATCTGAAATTATACGATTCGCTCACCGCAGTAATGAGAAGAATCTAGCACATGCGCACTGGTTTGCTTATTTTTTTTTGACGGATGTCTAAAGTGGCTTCCGTTTAAGCAGTTGTAGTTTTGTGAAATAGTTTAATTAAAGTGGGGTTACGGTGCTCATCAGGTCCACAAAAATGAACTATATTTTTGCACTTATTTCTGGTTTTATTACTAAAACTTACTGTCTTGAATATAATTAGGTGCGGAAAATCCAGTTTTTTTGTTAGAATATATAGCAAAAGATTGCTAAAATAACAATGGTTTGGTTTGGTAGTTTGCTGGTTTGGTATTTTTTTTTTAATGGGAGGCGTTGGTTTACGTTAATAATGGTTTGGTTTGTTGTTTTTTTTAATAGAAGGCATTTTTCAGATACGATATTTCAGAATTTAGAAGGCGATATATTTTAAGAATCAAATGCAAAAGAATGTTACATAACCTACATACCATAATTTTTGGTATACGTCAAAACAAAAATAAGAAAATCAGTGCGCATGGGCTGGATTACTGCGGTGAGTGAATCGTGAATTTATGTAGAATATCCTAATTTTCAAAGTCAAACATATTATATTAAAAATTCTCAATAACTCTTTAATTAAGCAATGCTATATCGGTTTCTTTAATAATAACTAAGAATTTTCGCCTTAGAAACGCCTTAGAAATTACAAAAATGGCATTTAAACCAATAGGAACATGTTTATTATGTTTATGTTTATGTTTATTTTTAACCTCGTACTATTCTACTTAATTAAGCATCCCCTAAGTCCATGATCATGAAAGAAAATTGATAGGTACCTAATCTTTGAACCCACTTTTCTATCGGTAAATCATGCAGAGTGGAAGTGGAAAATCATACATGAAAACATTGTGTAGAAACGCGTGTGAATCACACAAATATATCAAAATCGTGACAGCCAGAGATCAATATGATGAAAAAAAACTTTAATATAATATTGCGGATTCTTTTGTAAATCAAAATTGATCAATCAAATATCGAGAGAAATTTTCAATGTTTACACAAGAAAAAGGTTATTCTTGTATCAAAAATTTTGTAAATACACATTAAAGTCTAATATACAGCCTGTTCCAGAACTCGCGTACCGAAATTTAAGAGGTGATTCTACATCCAAAAATATGAAAAAAAAGTTCCTATAAAGGTTGGTCCGGAAATGAGCCCTAAGGGAGCTACGGCCCTTCGAAGATGACGTATTGAATGGGGAACAAAAAAAAAGCACCAATAAAATTTTAATGCTGCAGGGTGATTCTTCATTTAAAACTGAGCAAAAAAGTATTATACACCAAAACACCTAAATTTAATATTACTCCTTAATAGCCTTTTAAAAAGTAACGTTTTTGGTGGCACAAAATGTTACTTCCTCTTAATTGCATTTTTTTTTTTTGATAACGGTTGCTCCTACAGTGTTACACTATATGATATTTTATATGTATTTTTACTCTAGAAATCTATATTGTTTACAACAAATCCAAAAAACATACACATAGAAAAGTTTGGGGCAAAAATGTTTTAAGCCTCATATATTTTGTCCGTCTGGGCACGCCTCTGGATAAATTAAAAAATAAATTAACATAAACTTATTGCCCTTATTAATACTAGTATACATGCAAAAGCTCGCCGCTCTAGTTTAAACGGTACCCGAGTTATTAATTAAAAACCTTATTTTTATTACAATTTTAAAGGGCCCTAGATCCCTTAGGGCTCATTTCCGGACCAACTTTTTTTATATTTTTGGATCTAGAATCACCTCTTAAATTTTGGCATGCCAGTTATGGATCACCCTGAGTAATAGTAATTAGATACCAAGGTAGAGAAGACATTTTTTATAGCCGAACGTATTAAATCCCGGCCTGCGTAGTAGCGAGGGCTATAATAGTCTTCTCTACCGTGGTTTATGTATTATTTTTTTTACTACTAGCTCATTTATTCTTATTATTTAACATTTTTATATCAGTAATAATCTAAAATGTTTGCTGGATCTTAATTAACCGCGCAAAAACAAGTAGCCTTTGGAATCGCCATTTCTGAAAACAAATGAATAAATTGATTTATTTACTGAAAGTTGACAGTTCTAGTGGGTTGCATTTTGATATTTTTTTAAATGTGTGAAAACATCGCTAAGTTGTTTATTTACTGAATAATATGTTATATTCTATTATAATTAATTCATTTATAATTTTTGCCATGCTCATTTTTATCCAATCGCAAAATATTGTTGCATTTTGTCCATTAAAAATTATAAGCAATGTCATGTCTTTGCAGTTCAAGGAGAGAAAAATTTATTATTGCTATAGGTTAAGAAAATTGATTTCACAGTCTGAAAAAATGATAAATAATGGTATGTTCTAAAACTAGTAGTGGAAATAGTTATTTATAATACAAGGGCAAAAAGTTTTTCGATTGAGTAAGTTTTTAAATCCTTTTCTTTTTAATGTCTTATTACTTATCTAGTTATCCATGACAAATTGCTGTCCAATCAAATCGCTAAAAAAAAAACAATTGAATTCTTTCTTTTGCTTGCGGTTTCATTTTAAAATTAAAAAAGCTATACACGGTGCACTTCTGAGGGGTGTTTTCCGAATTTGCGGCGAACTTTAGTTTTTCTTTATATTCTTGTTATTTATGTAGTAACTAACTAATCAAAATTAAAAAAATCTATCTGTTATTTTTTTTTAATTCAGATTTTTTTTTTATAAAAATCTGCACCTATTTAATTATTTGGCTATATCTCAGCTATTTCTAATTATAATAAAAATATTATTAAAAATAAAATAAAGACTGCTTAATAATCTACAAAAAAAGTAAATACATTTTTTTTATATCTTTTGCCGTTTTGCCACAATACGTGATTAAAGTTTGAAGTACAACAAACTAGCTAAAGGACAAAAAAGTATAAATTCATTTTTATATTTATTAATAATTATCTAGGAAGGCTTATTTTACTGTAAAATGTCAAATTGCATTTAAACACATTATTTCTTTTAATCAAGGTGGCTTGTGGAAAATTTTTAAAACTGACGTTTAATATTTTTTATGATAGATAGTTTTCAATGTTAAGATTTAATGTATTTTTGTAAGAAAGTAGTTTTTTAAATAAAAATAAATTTAGATAATCATAAAACAAATAAAAAAATATTGTACACTGTTTGTTTTACAATAATCAAAAACATTAAACCAGTTCCAAGTACATTATTTTGGTTACTAATAAAAAAATAGGTTATGATGATGTCCAAATATCCAAAAGCATGTTTGAGGGGGTCTCCATGACACTGTTGCATAAAAAACTGCCACTAAATAAATAAATTTATTAATAAATAAATAAAAATATATTACCTATGCATAAAAAAAGTAATTAAGTATTAACTTTTTTACTTTAAAAACTAAAATATAATAATTATTTACGGACATCAAAATTACTTTTTACAAAATAATGTACTTGGAATTGGCTTAATGGTTTTGATTTTTGTAAAGCAAACAACGCACAATAATTTTCGATTAGTTTCATGATTATCTAAGTTCATTTTTATTTAAAAAACTCCTTTCTTACAAAAATACATTAAATCTTAACATTGAAAACAATCATAAAAAAATAAACAACTATACGCCAGTTTTAAAATTTTGCTAGAAGCCACCTTAATTAAAAGAAATAATGTGCTTTAAGGTAATTTGACGTTTCACAGTAAAATAAGCCTCCCTAGATAATTTTTATAAATAGAAAGATAAATTTATACTTTTTTGTTTTACTTCAGACTTTAATCACGTATTGTGACAAAACGGCAAAAGATATAAAAAAATGTTATTTACTTTTTTTGTAGAAAATTAAGCAGTCTTTGTTCTATTTTCAATCATATTTTTGTTATAATTAGAAATATCTGAGATATAGACAAATAATTAAATAGGTGCAGATTTTTATAAAAAAATCTAAATAAAAAAAAACTAACCGATAGATTTTTTTAATTTTGGTCCTAAATCGTTGGTTACTACATAAATAACAAGAATATAAAGAAATACTAAAGTTCGCCGCAAGTTCGGAAAACACCCCTCAGAAGTGCACCGTGTATAGCTTGGTGATTAATTTCTGTTAAAATGTATCTGTTATGAAAATAGTAATACTTCTAAAACGTTCTATGAGTATTATAAATATTGAAATTGATTTCACAATTGAAATTTTGTGTTTTTAATTTATTTTAGTGGACCAGGTTATGTTATAGAAGAAATTTTTAATTTGTATGAAATAATTATAATAACTGTATCTAGTCAAAAAGAACAGTTAGTTTATGACCAAAAGGTCATATTTCTTTATAAATATTACAGTTATAAAGGTGAAGTATCTTCTTTTAAAAACCTTAAAAATAACAAGTTTTAGTTAGCTGGCGAAAAAAACTTGTTGGCCCTAGGGCCACAAAGTTCAACTTTTCGCCCCTAAAACATGAACAAAAAGTGTCTCTTTTAGAATCAATCGAATAAAAAATATATTTAGTTTCAATTATTTAGTATTTGTATTTGATGCAGCTCATTCTCCAAAAATCCATATATTTCACATTCTTTACTCTATTCCACATTCGATGCCCTTACTGTTTTTTAAAACTGTCTACCATGTAACTTAATAATAATAGGTATAACATCAATGTTATATGTGACTTGTATACTTAAACTAAAATCAATACGTACATGAAAATTTCTTAGAAAAACACAGCCATTCCATAGAATTTGAAACCAAGGTGCAAAATTTAAAATTATTTATATATAAAACTTTTATTATGAAATATAATTTTTGAGGTTAGATATTTTAGAATTATATTATACACAGCATGAAGGCACCTTAAAAAATTAATAAAAAATTTATCTAATCGAAACACTTTTTTACGAAATTAAGTTACAGTTCGTTTCAATTCGAAACTTTCAAACCGGCCAAACAAGAAATTTCAGTTATAATTCATGTGTTGTGTTCGATTCAAATTCTAGTTCTAAATTATTTCATATTTTTTTTACAATGGTAAGACACTGATTACGGGAGGCATAGCGTAGTGGCTAGCGCGTATGCATGGCAAGCCTACTAGCGTGAGTTCTATTCTCACTAGCTCCGATTTGCCTTTTTCAGTTAATTAATAATTGGAATTTAGCGAAGGCGATGTGAAACGGACACTCCCTAGAAATTGGTTCGAAAGTCAGTATAAGCCGATGGTTCCCTCTACTACTAGCCCACACAAGTCCTGGACTTAGGGGATGCTTTATTAAGTAGAATAGTACGAGGTTGAACAAACAAACAAACAAACAAACAAACAAATAAACAATCAAACAAACAAACAAGCTTTGCTGCTGGCTTTTAATTAATGTTTCAAGCCGTCCAATATCCTCGACAAACTTTTTAGTTTATGTATATATATATATATATAGATATATTTTTCTTAAGTTATTTTTTGCTTTATAACAATATAATTATATTTATTTATTTATTTATTTATCTATTTATTTATTTATTTATTTATGTATTTATTTATTTATTTATTTATTTATTGTTGAACATTACAGAAGAAATCCAAGTAGTACAATACATAAGAAAACAATTTTGTACAATTAACTAAATACTTAATAAATAACTAAGTACGTATAAAAGTTAAATAAAAATAATTTGTAAGATATTTCTTAAAACCTATTAAGCTTGTGTTAAAAATATCAATATTACACTGATTTAAATTTCTAGCCAATCTAGGAATTGGACTAAACTGAAATAAATTAGTTCTTGAAAAGGGAATGTGTAACAAGTTTGTATTACGAGTATGCACAGAAGATGCGCGAAAGTAAAAAAGTTTTAATATATCAGGACAAGTAATTAAATTGTTAAAAAGCTTATACATAAATATTTTATCAATATTAATACGTCTATTTGCAAGTGACTCCAATCCTAAAAGAGAATATTTGTCTATATAGCTAATTTTAACATTTTCAATATGGTTAATGTGACACTGATATGACGGTCTCCATATAATGGACGCATATTTAAGAATGCTACGAGAAAAAGTATTGAAAAGTAAGACTATAGCAGGAATATTAGTAAAGTCTTGACATTGTCTTATAACAAAACCACACATTCCGAGCGCCTTATTAACAATATTGTTTTTATGCGGAACAAATGTCATTTTGGTATCAAATAAGACCCCCAAATTTGTTACACTAGAGACTTTTTCAAGAAAATGTGATAAAATATTTGTATAATAATCTCTTTAAAATATAATAGGATTAACTCTTAACTTTTTAAGTATGCTGTTATTCTTGATAAAGACATAATTGCAGAGTATGGGATTACAAAATACTTACCTGGAGGATCATTTCAATTGTTAAATAGGATTATATCTAAATCCAACCACAAATAGATCGCATTAAAAAGACAACCGTGCAAAAATGGTACATACTATTTACCATAAATCCCCCTCGAGCGGTCATCCAACAACCCCTCAGAAAGGCAACAAAATATATTCCCCATTGACATAGGGTCGAAATTCGCATAACATATCACTTTCATTCAATAAACACAAAAGGGGGTTACAGTTATTGTATTATTGTAACAGTAGTTATCCCCTCTTTGGTTAAGGACAGCCTCTTTTCGAGATTTGTATTATGATCCCTTGTATATTTAAAATTTCCCTTAAAGTTTGCAATTCAGTAGCTCAAGTGCCTTTTTGAACGAAAGTGACTTTAAAATGTACATTAGCAATATGTGTCAATATAAACTTAAATGTGAAGAGTCTGAGTCAAAGTGTAACAGGATTTTTAGACCTTGGGATAGTGCTAGTGCTTCACAAGATAATTCTCAAGACTCGACAGTTTCCTCGACGATTTCAAATACAACTGATGCTGATGAGAGTATACATTCAGAAACAAAAGAAAGCTTAGATTGCTGCGAAAAAATAAAACAAGAAGAAAAACCCAGTTTTAGACCAGTGTCTAAACCAGAAATCCCTCCACAACTTCATTACTCACCGGTACCACAAATGCTTCCAGAATACCCTGTAGACTTTCCAATTTATCCTGATATGATGCAAGCTAACATCGCCCAAAGTTTAGGGCTTACACCCACAGATCCTCTGTTTTTGGAGTCAATGGCGCATGGATACGCTTTGGAAGAATACGCTAGAGTTTTAAGTCAAGAGCACCAAGCAAAAATGTTACAAGCCAAGAAACAGAGGCCAAAGAAATACAAATGTCCACATTGTAATGTTGGATTTTCAAATAATGGACAACTTAAAGGACATATCAGAATACATACAGGTATGTTTAAGGTTAAATAAAAAAATAAAAGAAATAATAATTACATACGCGAATGTTTAAGGGAATACCAGAATAATAGTAATTCAAAAAATATGCACCGTCTGAAAAAAAAGATAAAAATCGACTCTTTAACAATAACGACGTCATTGGCGTCGCGTTAATTTCTTCAGATTTGATAGCAATCTCTATTGGTTTTACTTTAGTGGATTTTAATTTTGAAAGTAAAGTATCCTGCTTATATTGGAACCTATAAAACTAATAAGATCTAAATTTGTGGAAAAAATTCATCTGTAAAGTTTGGAACAATAAGTGTATTCCACAGGCTTTCTGTCACTATTTTTATGTTTAATATTTTATTTAAGAACAAGTACCATAAATTAATATTTTAGTATTTAAGCTTAGAAAACGAGCATTTCTTTCTCTAATTTTGTTCTTGCACATTAAAAATCTGTGATATTTTTAAAATTTTTAATTTTCATAAAATAGAATAGTCTATGCCTGAATTACAACGCAGTAATTAATACCTAAAACGTAGTATGCTGCTATCCTATAAGGAATTTCCCTGAGACGAAGTTACGCGAATCGCACCCGAATTGATATGATCTTTTACCACACTTTCGAAAATGAGTCACTGCGTTGTATTTCAGACAGAGACTATATAGTAAAACTGTATAAAACTCAAATGGGTACCCAGTTCGCTTTAAAAACTAATTTTCTTAGGAATTAAAACTAAATTTGAATTATTTTATTTCCAGGTGAACGCCCTTTCAAGTGCGATGAAAAAGACTGTGGAAAAACCTTCACAAGAAACGAAGAACTTACAAGACACAAAAGAATCCATAGTGGCTTGCGTCCTTTTCCTTGCTCTCATTGCGGAAAACGCTTTGGAAGAAAGGATCATCTCAAAAAACATTCAAGGACTCATTTTCAACCTAGGGGGGTTTACGCAGTACCAGTCATGCTTCCTTATGAAACTTGGGCATCCTCTTCTAGTGGTTATCCTTTTGTACCTATGTTGTACTAAGCTTAAGGCCAGCGGGGAAACAACAGCGGTAAAAAAATTGTCCTTGGATGACCTTAAATAATATAGAACGAAGGGTTTTTACTTGGTGATTAACCCATAAAAGATCAAAAACGGCTTTTTTACATTGTAACTTTTAGATAGTTTTTGTAAATTTGTATAGTTTATTGTATATATGATTGTATATAACATTGTACAGAAAGTGATATTAAGAGTGCAAATATATATATATATATATTTATTGTACAAAATATTTTTGATAAGATTTATACTGCAATATACTAAAATTTTTAAATAAAAATTGTTTTATTTTTCAAATGGTACTAATTGAACACTAGGTTCGTGTTTCGAAAGAAAACTTTCAAAACATTATACTATTTATGGAAATAAATATATATTAGGATCAGGGCCGTAGCGAAGGAGATTTGGTGGGGGAGGGGGGAGGTCAAAAATTACAACTTTTTTTAGCCTAAAAACAACTTTTTTCCTCGACAAAAAAAGTTAATGACTAAAAAAAAAAAAGTCCCACCCTTTTTCAAAAAAAAAGGTATCAAATTAAACATAGCGTAGTGGCTAGCGCGTATGCATAGCAAGTCTACTATCGTGAGTTCGATTCTCACTGGCGCCGATTTGCCTTTTTCAGTTAATTAATAATTGAAATTTGTCGAAGGCGATAAGTGAGACGGACACTCCCCAGAAACTGGTTCGAAAGTCAGTATAAGCCGGTGGTTCCCTCTACTACTAGCCCACACAAGTCCTGGACTTAGGGGATGCTTAATTAAGTAGAATAGTACGAGGTTAAACAAACAAACAAACAAACAAACACCTTCTGGTTAAGTTATTTATATTTTTTAAAGGTTTGAGAATCCTTACTTTTATATTTCTTAATCTATGAAGAGTTTACAACTTTTTTCACAAGATTAAAAATTTATAATTTTATTATTTTTAACCCATGATATATGCAAATTTTATATTTTGAATTCACAAAATGTCCAAGTTTTTTGAAAATCACAACTTTTATATTTTTAATACATGAAATTTACCACTTTTTTCCCAAAATTAAAAATGTATTATTTAATTATGTTTATCTCATGAAAAAATATGCAAGTTTTATATTTTTAATCCATGAAATATGCAATTTTTTTAATTCTAAGGTTTAAAAATCCCAACATTTATATTTTTAAGCCATAAAATTTAAAACCTTTTTTCCCAAAATTAAAAATTTATTATTTTATTTTTTTTAACCCATGAAATATGCAACTTTTATGTTTTTAATCCATGAAATATGCAACTTTTTTGATTTCAAATAATGTGGGGGGAGGCTACCCCCATCCCCCCCCCCCATAGCTATGGCCTGATTAGGATATTTATTCAAATTTTAATGGATGTTTTATCAAAGTATTTCTCTCTTTACTTTATATTTAATTCCATAGTAGAATTTGCTGTTTTTTACTTTGTCTGTGTCTGTCTTTTTTGAAAATTGGTAATAAACTTCAATAGCAAAAACGATTATTAAAATTTGACCCCAAACCTCTTGAATATCTCATATGGTTCCACACTAGAAAATAAAAATAAAAATGCTGAGTATATTACTGCCCTCTAAGCTAAAAAGCAAAGCATTTTACAATAGCAGCGTTTTCAAAATATCAGAGTTGACGTGAAAACTTCGCTATGCTACAAATGGACAGCGTCTAGATCGAGATCTATCGACATGATTTTTTTTTTAAATATATAGGCGATGACCGAAATTTGACGATTTTTACTATATCTAAGATTTTTTTTAATCATGTCGATAGATCTCTAGTGCTGATTCCAAAAATACAGTCATATAATACATTCAGATTATAAATAAAATTTTCGAAAGGAAAAATTAATTGTTTTTTCCTATATAAAAAAAATCCTGAAGCGATTGGCCAAAACGGATGACGGATTAATGTTCAGCGACCAAAAATACACCTAGGAAATCATTTCTGATCCTGGTCAATCGACGAAAAACTTTGTGGTCCTATGCTATCAAACTATTGCTGCAACAACCCTCCTGCAGTTGAATATCGAATATCGTATAAAATACCACCTATTAGGTGGTCCGAGAAAGACTTTAAAAATAAACTAAACTAATCCAGTTCAACATCAGCAGTTTGACACTGGCAGCAAAGGAGAATTTGTAGGAGTAGGAAGGAGTAGGAGTAGAAAAAATGGATGCTGGTTTCTGATTGGTAAAAAAACTGTTGCCGCGACACTGTTACTGAAGTGCAAACGCCGCTTTACTATCACAAAAGTTAAAGTTAGTAGAGAATTGCCCATACATACAAAAATATGAAATTGTAAATTAACAGCATTTGCCGCAACATAAGGAGCTTTTGTTCTTAACAACGGTAAGTGCAATAAACTTTAAATTTACACATGCATACATGTATTTTTATGTTTGTCATAAAGGGAACTAAACAAAGTTATATACAAAATGTATTACTGGAAAAAGTGGAATTCAAATGAGCCATAGAAAATTTATTTATTATGCAAAATAGAAAACCTTGCTAGGAATTTGTTTTGTATATTTTACATGTTTCGAAAGTCCAAACACATGTTTTACATGAGTTGTTAGGATATCTCTACTCAATACTCAAAAAACGTAATGTAAAAGAAAAAAGTGTATGTTATCAATTTTTCTTTAATAAACAAACAATATCTACCCGTAACAAATAAGAGCAGATTTTTTGTTATTAACAACATTAACAAGAATTTTTTAAATATTATAAAAAGTACTTAATGCACATGTTACCCTAATTAATGTCGAAACTCATCCCTATACTTTTAAACTAAAAGTTAGATAAGTTCAAGTGCATTTTGAAAGTTTATGCTTCACGTATTATAATATTACTGTTGCAATTATTTCGTAAAAATAAAACTATATAAAAAACAAGTTTTTAAACTTAAAACCCTTCTGTTGATTACGTATTATGTATAACTAAAGAGTAGAAAACAAGATATACCAATTTAAAAAAACGAATTTTTTAAAAGAAAGGTTTTGGAATTTGTGATTTCTTTATTTTTGCCAACATTTCCAAAACCATCTTTTAAAAAATTCGTTTTTGTAAATTGGTATATCTTGTTTTCTACTTTTTAGTTATACATAATACGTAATCAATAGAAGGGTTTTAAGTTTAAAAACTTGTTTTTTATATAGTTTTATTTTCAAGTTTTTAGTTATAATTTATTATGTGTGAAGCAACCCGGGAGTGAAACAGAGATTTTATGTAAAATTATATTGTCACCGGATATAAGCAAATGTACCGAACTTTAGCTGTCTAAGTGGGTAAAAGGAGTTAACTTAGCCTCATGGGGTGTGATGGGGGGTTGACGGTTGTTTTTTTTATAGTAAAAAAAAAAGTGTATGTTATCAATTTTTCTTTAGTAAACAAACAATATCTACCCGTAACAAATAAGAGCAGATTTTTTGTTATTAACAACATTAACAAGAATTTTTTAAATATTATAAAAAGTACTTAATGCACATGTTACCCTAATTAATGTCGAAACTCATCCCTATACTTTTAAACTAAAAGTTAGATAAGTTCAAGTGCATTTTGAAAGTTTATGCTTCACATATTATAATATTACTGTTGCAATTATTTCGTAAAAATAAAACTATATAAAAAACAAGTTTTTAAACTTAAAACCCTTCTGTTGATTACGTATTATGTATAACTAAAGAGTAGAAAACAAGATATACCAATTTAAAAAAACGAATTTTTTAAAAGAAAGGTTTTGGAATTTGTGATTTCTTTATTTTTGCCAACATTTCCAAAACCCTTCTTTTAAAAAATTCGTTTTTGTAAATTGGTATATCTTGTTTTCTACTTTTTAGTTATACATAATACGTAATCAATAGAAGGGTTTTAAGTTTAAAAACTTGTTTTTTATATAGTTTTATTTTCAAGTTTTTAGTTATAATTTATTATGTGTGAAGCAACCCGGGAGTGAAACAGAGATTTTATGTAAAATTATATTGTCACCGGATATAAGCAAATGTACCGAACTTTAGCTGTCTAAGTGGGTAAAAGGAGTTAACTTAGCCTCATGGGGTGTGATGGGGGGTTGACGGTTGTTTTTTTTATAGTAAAATTTTATTATTTTGGGATGAGTACGTAACTCAAATTTCAGCTCTCTAAATCTATTCTAAGTGAGTGAAAAAGCATTTGGAAAATTTGAGGACAAATATACCTATATATATATATATATATATGGAAGTGAAGTGAATAGAAGGGTTTTAATAAAGTTATAGGTTAAAACTCGAAAAACTTAGAAGCTGTTAAACTAGCTCTAGAACCAACAATCGTTATATCCACATTACTTCTGTTATTGTAAACGAGTAAGAAAATCCTTGTATTTCTATTTTTTTCCACTAAAATTAGTTCCCATCCAAATTACTCAACATTACTTCCTAGTTTCTTCAATGCAATTTACACCGTACCGTACCTAGAAGTACTGTATACTTTACTATACAGGGTTATTCAGAAATAAGTTCGAGAAATTTAAGATAATTCTACGTAAAAAAATATGAAAAAAAGTTCCTATAAAGATTGATCCGGAAATGAGCCCTAAGGGAGCTACGACCCTCCTAAGGTTACGTCTAAAAAGTAGTTTTTATTTGATATTTCTGGAACCCTATAAACCACAGTAACGAATTTTTGCACATGCCTTGGCATTGATAAAGGCTATGATTTTATGTAATTTTTATTTGATAATTTTAGCCAGGGACGTACGAAATGGGTGGGACGATGTTATTTTTTTGTCCCAAACTTTTTTATCTGTAAATTTTTTGATATTTTTTCAAAAAATATTAATCCTTAATCAAAAATACAAAAAGAGGGCTTTTATTTAACACTGTAGGGCCAACTGTTTTCGAGAAAATGGCAATTAAAGAGGCAATTTCACGTTCTAAGCATCAAAAATAGGAACTAAAAAATGTACAAATAATTATTTCAATACTGCATAGAGATTCTACATTAAAAACTATGAAAAAAAACTTACCATACACAAATATCCACAAATCGCTTTTAAGGGAGCCACGGTCCCTTAAAATGTTTTATTCTTTAAGAGGCCGTAGTACTCTAAAAACTGATTTTCGAACCTAGATGTATACTAGCTTTTTTTCACAGTTTTTAATGAAGAATCACCCTGCAGTATTAAAATTTGTATTGGTGCATTTTTTATTTTTGATGCTCAGAACGTGAAATTTCCTCTTTAATTGCAATTTTCTCGAAAACGGTTGGCTCTATGGTGTTACAAATAGAGTACCTTTTTTATGTATTTTTAATTAAAAATTAATATTTTATTGAAAAAAAATAAAAAAATCAAGGATAAAAAAGTTTGGGACCAAAAAGTGACATCGCCCTCCCCCCCCCATTTGCACGTCCCTGGTTAAAATTACTAAATAAAAATTACATAAAATGATAGCTTTTATCAATGCTAAGGCATGAGCAAAAAAATCGTTACCTTGGTTCAAAGGGTTCCAGAAATATTAAATAAAAACTACTTTTTAGATGTACCCTTGGAGGGTCGTAGCTCCCTTAGGGCTCATTTCCGGACCAACCTTTAAAGGAACTTTTATTTCATATTTTTCAACGTAGAATTACTTCTTAAATTTCTGGAACTAATTTCTGAATAACCCTGTACTATACACTATAGTGTGTAGTACGCAGTTGGAAGTGGCATCTTCATTCAAATAAATAATAGATTTCGGAAGTCGGTATTTTCCGAATATGGTTATAAAGGTTTAAATGTAACACTCCCTGTTAAATTATGACAATTAAACCTTAGCTACTATCAATGGTCTAAGAGACCTATATACTTTAGTATTAAGTGTTAGATAAGTTCAAGTGAAGTTTGAACGTTTATGCTTTACGTAGACATATTATAATATTAGTGTTGCAATAAATTCGTAAATATAAGGTTATAGTTTGAAAGCGTACAGACTACGAAGATATTAAACTAATTTTTCTACGACCCCTTTTGAAAATGACATTTACTACACTCTTTTGTTCTTTAGAAAACGCCGTATATCATACTAGTTTGATATATTTATATCACCCTAGTTTGATATTTATGTAGGTTTGCCTAATTTTATATAGATATTTACGTTGTAAATTCTACGAATTTTACTCACCTCGTTTTAATACCATTTTCCACTTTTCATGACAGCCTTTTTTGATACCTTTTATGTTTTCAATCCAAATATTTCTTTTTTTCATGTCAAAAATAAAAACTACTACCTTACTATTTTGATCAATATAATTTGAGATGTTTTATTAATGGCTAGATTTTATAAAAATTACCTAATTCGTGATTTAGTTACCTATATAAAAAATACACGGTCTTTTCCTTATAAAATGTAAAACAGTACAATTTTATTGTCTTATTTGGCAGCATATCCACAGAAATCTAACTGTATTAGCAAACTGTCAAGTTTAACTTGATTTGGGCTTGTAGGCAACGCATTAAACAGCTAATAATATATTGTAAATATTAAACCAAGAAAACTAAAGGTAAATAAAAATCATATTTCCTGTTTGACATACGTAAGGTGGGTATGTTCGTTGGTTCCTGCAGTTTTGCACTTTCAGTTAAACATGTTTTTGGCCATGTTTAAAAATTAAGGAACAAATTCAGTACTTATTTGGTTGGATGAAAAGTGTACGTCAGTGCAAGAAAGTGCAGTCCCAACGAACAAACCTATATATAAGTTTGTATCCTATTTTGTGCTTTGCTTTTCTCAAAAATTCTTAAATAAATAATAAAAATTAGAAAATATTTATTAAAAAACTTTATATTTTTTTTCGTTGGAAAGTTTATTTCTTACACTCGTGGGGTTTCCTTACTCACCTGACGTCTCGTTCGTAAACTTTCCTACTCGTCACTTTCCACACTAGTTATGTAATATACTATTTAGCACCGACATTTGTTATATCCCAGTAATTCTGTTCTTTAAAAGGCGTGAGAAAATCCTTGTTTTTCTATTTTTTCCACTAAAATTAGTTCCCATCACAATTAATCAACATTACTTCCTAGTCTCTTTTATGCAAACTTCATGTGTACTGTACCTACACGGAAAAAAAATTATAGCTAGGAGCGCTATAACACACATACCAAGCAAATTATAATCGCTTATTATATAAATACAAGGCTTTCTCTTACAATTATGGCAGTCAGTGTAAAAATTTATATGAAATACTTTAATTGTTTAGTGAATAATAAAATATAACAATAGTATGGCATTTATAGCTTAAATAGATTTAATTATTGTCCGTGCTAATAATTTTTATAATATAATAAAATTTCTGTAAATTTATAATAGTGCCTGTAATAAATATAATCGTGTCTGTAATATATATAATCGTTTCCAATTTATTTTTAACATTATTAGTTATTGTGTCCCTTATAATCTATAGCTTAAATCACTATAATTTTCCACTGTTACCAAATATCTTATAATGTATAGCGCAGAGCCCACTAATTTCTTTCCGTGTATAGGTACTGTATAATACCCAGTAGGAAGTGACATCTTCATTCAAATAAATAATAGATTTCGGAAGTCGGTATTTTCCGAATATGATTGTAAAGGTTTAAATGTAACACTCCCTGTTAAATTATGACAATTAACCCTTAGCTACTATCAGCGGTCTAAGTGACCCGTTAAGTATTAAGTGTTAGATAAGTTCAAGTGAATTTTGAACGTTTATGCTTTACGTAGACATATTATAATATTAGTGTTGCAATAAATTCGTAAATATAAAGTAATAGTTTGAAAGCGGACAGACTAAGAAGATGTTAAACTAATTTTCCTAAGACCCCCTTTGAAAATTACATTTAGTACATTCTTTTGTTCTTTAGAAAACGCCTTATATCACACTAGTTTGATATATTTATATCACCCTAGTTTGATATTTATGTAGGTTTGCCTAATTTTATATAGATATTTACGTTATAAATTCTAGGAATTTTACTCACCTCGTTTTATATGCCACTTTTCATGACAGCCTTTTTTGATATCTTTTATGTTTTCAATCCAAATATTTTTGTTTTTCATGTCAAAAATAAAAACTACAACCTTACTATTTTGATCAATATAAGTTGAGATGTTTTATTAATGTCTAGATTTTATAAAAATTACTTTATTTGTGATTTAGTTACCTTTATAAAAAACATCAAAATACACAGTCTTTTCCTTATGAAATGTAAAACAGTACAATTTTATTGTCTTATATGGCAGCATATTCACAGAAATCTAACCAAATTAGCAGTCAAGTTTAACTTGATTTGCACTTGTAGGCAACCCATTAAACAGCTAATAATATATTGTAAATATGAAACCAAGAAAACTAAAGGTAAATAAAAATCATATTTCTTGTTTGACATACGTAAGGTGGGTATGTTGGTTGGTTCCTGCACTTTTGCACTTTACAGTTGAACACGTTTTTATGCCATGTTTAAAAATTAAGGAACAAATTCAGTACTTATTTGGTTAGATGAAAAGTGTACGTCAGTGCAAGAAAGTGCAGTCCCAACGAACAAACCTGTATATAAGTTTGTATCCTATTTTGTGCTTTGCCTTTTCTCAAAAATTCTCGAAATAAATAATAAAAATTAGAAAATATTAATTAAAAAACTTTATATTTTTTTTCGTTGGAAAGTTTATTTCTTACACTCGTGGGGTTTCCTTACTCACTTGACGTCTCGTTCGTAAACTTTCCCACTCGTCACTTTCCACACTAGTTATGTAATATACTATTTAGCACCCACAGTTGTTATATCCCAGTAATTCTGTTCTTTAAAAGGCGTGAGAAAATCCTTGTTTTCCTATTTTTTCCAATAAAATTAGTTCCCATCACAATTACTCAACATTACTTCCTAGTCTCTTTTATGCATACTTCATGTATACTGTACCTATAGGTACTGTATAGTACCCAGTAGGAAGTGACATCTTCATTGAAATAAAGAATAGATTTCGGAAGTCGGTATTTTCCGAATAGGATTGTAAAGGTTTAAATCCATTACTCCCTGGTAATTTACTAGTTTCACGCTGGTTTAAGTGATATTGTATGGGCACACAGTTTAAATACTGTTACGAGAATAATGCAAAATGGTACAAAAACAGGTAAAGATGTATTAATTTGTTTTCTTTACAAGAAAGTAAAAATATTTTTATTTCATCTGGTTACCTAAATTTAAAGAAATTATTTAAAACGATAAGAGTTGTAAAAGTTCTGGAATTTGTATTTTATAGTCTACCTTGTAGAG
Source organism: Brachypterus glaber (assembly GCA_958510825.1). Lineage (NCBI taxonomy): Eukaryota > Metazoa > Arthropoda > Insecta > Coleoptera > Kateretidae > Brachypterus > Brachypterus glaber. The sequence goes on along the minus strand of OY294044.1, from coordinate 52,587,295 downwards.
ATACATAATCAAGAAGACACTTCTTTGGGCTAAAAAGGCTTAAAATTACATTTCTTTCCATACTTAGCCCTATTTATAGCGAAATTGGTACATTCAGTTAAAAAAAAGATTATTTTTAAAAGAAATATAACGACAAGTTCAAGTTCGTTCACGATTTTTTTGTTGGTCAAACAGGCAAAGTATAGTTATGCGAAAACCTTAAAATTTGGACTATATCTATTCAATAGCGTTCAGGGCCCTAGGGTTATTAGAAGAAAAAACTTAAGGAGCTAACACCTAGAAAACATATAAGCTTTTGCCTAAGAAAATGGATTTGGATCTTTAGGATAAAGTTTGCATATGGATGAAACAGTGAAATAAATTCCACAAAAATTTTGACTCGGAAAAGTTAAAAAAAATGAAAAAAAGTTCCTATAAAGGTTGGTTCGGAAATGAGGCGCGGCCCTTCGAAGATGGACATATTGAATCGGGAACAAAAAAAGTAAAAAAAAGTAAAAGTTTAATGCTGCTGGGCGATTCTTCACTCAAGACTAAGCAAAAAAGTATTCTTCACCAAAACATCTAAATTTAATATTAAAGGACATATAGCCTTTTAAAAAGTAACATTTTTAGTGGCACAAAATGTTACTTCCTTGCATTTTTTTTTGAAAACTGTTGTTCCTACAGTGTTACACTATATGACATTTTTTATGTATTTTTACATAAAAAAGTTTGGGGCAAAAATGTGTTAAGCCTCACATATTTTGTCCGTCTAGGCACGCCTCTGGATAAATTAAAAATAAAAAATAAACATAAACTTATTGCACTTATTAATACTAGTATACATGCAAAAGCTCGTCGCTCTAGCGTAAAGGGTACAAGAGTTATTAATCAAAAACCTTATTTTTAGGACGCATTTCCGGACCAACCTTTATAGGAACTTTTTTTCATATTTTTTAAGCTAAAATCACCTCTTAAATTTCTCGAGCTTATTTCTGAATAACCCTGTATATTTATTGTATTTTTATAACTTACTTAATTAAAATAATTTTTAGATTTTTAGTCTCGGAACCTTGTATTTCCGATTTTAATTTTCTAGCCCATTCCTTTTATTTGTCTGTCACAGATTGGTATGCCACACTTTCCCCAATACAGTTTCTGCTAAATAACCAGAAGCACTATTTTGGTTACAATTAAATACAATTATATTACAGTTAAATATAAACAATAAAATAAATACTAATAAACAAGAGTATTTCATTTATTGGATAATATAAACCTACAATGTTAAATAAATGGAATTATTTACATATAAAATTATATATCAAATTTATTTAAATATATTTACGTATCATTTTCACACATACAGACTGGTCGGAAAATGTATTTACTCACAAGCAGAAAAAAGTCCTTTATATGCGTTATAAAAAGTTGCAAAATCTATAATTTTTGTTTACTTCTTTTAAAGTTAAAAAAGCTTTTCATTTTTAACCAAGGTTAGAAATGAATTAATATCTAACCTGTTTTTTAGCTTTTGATTAAACCTCATAAATGACGTAACTATCGCCTTGTCTGTAAACAGTTAAATAACCTAACATTTTTGTTTATTTCTACGAAAAACAATAAGAAATAATATTTATTTTTATATTATATGGTTCATACCGAGACTGATAATGATAAATAACAACGAGATACTTATTTAAATTATTATTTAGTTGAAATTTGTAGTTAGAAATCTGAAAAATTTCTGTAGAAGATCATTTAAAATGGTGAATTTTAAGAGGTAATGTGTTATTTATTTAGGCTTGTGAATAAAATTCTGTTCTAACCACATAAGAAAATGACATTTCCAACACTCGAGATGCTTATTTGGCCTAGGCTACGCCTCGGCCAAATAGCATCTCTCGATTTAGAAATGTTTCATTTTCTTATTAGGTTAGAAATATACTATTCTTTTTCTCCTAATAAAACCATATATTATTTTTGTCGCTGAAAGATAGCGTGAATACATAAACTATTAAACTTTAATATTTTCAAAGGTGCAATACATTTTTCATAGCTAAAATTCAATTTCATGAATATGTGTGGACTTCCACCGGCAAGGAGCCTATATTGTCTCTTACAGTTTAAGAAATATATGCTATTTTATTAAATATTTTTTATCGTTTTCATCAACCAATCATTTAACAATATTTCTGATCACGTGTTTATTTCTGTCCAATCATATTACAGTTATATTGGCAGTTTTCTACTGTAGAAAATTCTAGTAATTACGATTCTTACGAATCGCTGTAGTATTTGGTTTTTCAGTATTTCTCTTTTACAACAAGATATCATACCTAAAACTAATTAATAATTAAATATGAATATATTACTATTTATAATTATTGTTATTACTTTATTATTTAACAAAATATTCTTTTTATATAATGTAATTACAGTTTTTATAGGTTAACTTTTATGAACATGCTTGCAAGCCTAGCGCAGTACCGCGCTAGTCAGTACTGCAGTAAGTGACTAAACTATTGACAGAACCATAATTTACATTTTAAAAATGGACAAAAAAGGTTTTAGTTTAGCAATTGAAAATGGAATTAAATTAACGAAATCAAAGAATATGCCTGTAAAAATATTAAGATAAGTAAAAAAACAAAAATAAATAAGAGTAGGTTTGACATACTATAAATCGTTTAAAAATAATCTTCTGAATTACACATGACTCTTTGAATTATCGGGAAATATTCACAGATTTCATTTAAATTTACTGTCAAGGAAATTTTCATGAAAACAGCGATTTTTTTCCGCATAATTTTTAGCCTCTCGTGTAATTATATATGACAATCATTTAGAAATAAGCTAATTATATACATACGTAAAAGTTGGAAAATCAATTATATTTTTAACCCTTTGTCGGAACTGTCTTGTGACTAACTTCACTTCAGATATGTCAAAAACTTAAATGTATTAAAATGTAGGTTTAAGTAGTTATTTTTTTTTAAATAATATCAAATACACATTTAAATTTCAATATTTTGTATTTCTAAAATATATTAAATTTGAAAACCAACTTAGCTGTCATTTCTGAAAGATCACTGATAAGTGCTGCCACCGCCAGTAATTTAACGAAGTAAATACATAACTTTATGTTTATACTTTTTTAGAAAAAATTTTATTGTTTATTTCAAATGAATATTTATATTCAATATATTTATATGTTTTAAAATTGTTAATATTAAATAAAAGTGATTTTTTATTTAATTTTCGTGGAGATTGCCATTTACATGCATTGATAAAACAAAAATTTGTAACTAACTTCACCAGTGTTTACAAATTTAAAAATGGTGTCAGTTTTGTTATGGAATATACAATTGTTAATAAAATAGGTAAAATTGTAAATAAAATTGTATACAAACCAAGGTGAAAAATTTAATTGTCCACCTCAGTATGTGGTTACATGTTCCTGTTAATATTGGTAATTTATTGGTTTTTCGCGTTTTGATATACTTTAACACCTCATACACTGGTACTATTTTTGTGTCATTTTGGAGTGTTACGCCCATGTTAATGGTATAGGAAAATAGCGTTACTTTTTTTTTGCTTAAAAATTCGAATTTTTAATATTTTATTGTAAACTTTTATTTATATCAATTAAAATTAGTTTAAAAGTATAATTTAGATTTTTGCACCATAAAATTAATTTTTCAAAAATTGTTTGTTTTTTTTTTAAGAAATTTTGACGAAAATGCTCATTTTTAATCCTATTTAAAACCCCCAAAAAATTGTTTAGAAAAACTAAAAAAATAAATAGTCAAATAAAGTATAACCTTTTAAATTACACGCCCCCCTTTCGATTTAGAAAAAAATCACCCCCATACCCCCTACATTTTAAGAGCTGAAAATATCAAATATATGCAAAAATTGCCTTATTTACGTGTTGTAGATTTGAAGTCGATATCTCAACTCGTTCAAAAGTTAAGAGGGGGTGACTTTTGGAACGCGCTGTATATGTAAAGAAACGCACAGGGGAAGGTACGGGGGAAGCGCATAAGTAGATTAAGAGAATTCTCTTTTAAAAGCACATGAAATTTACTATGATTATCACAGTTACTTGCCCATGCAAAAAGGGGCTTTGTGGTTAGTTTAATATAAGTTATATTGTTTATTGACTTTCACAACATAAATGTGCAACTTTTAACTAGATGTGCACTTTAAATGAGATTTTCTCGATCCGTATTTCTAATTTTTACTTTTTTAAATTTAAGCTTTGAAAGCACTCCAGAAAAATATTTGTGGGTAGATCGCAAATAAACTAGTTTTAAAAGTTAAAGTATATAAATAAAAGTACTAACCTAACTAGCATTACTTTAAATGTAACAAATAATGTAACGGTGACGGGAAAGCTATAATTACTTAGTAGCAACGTAAATACTACCAAAATGTGGAATGAGTAAAGGTCATTACTTTCTTGCTACCTGTAACACAATAGCAAATAAACATTCACAATTAAATATGGCGATTATCTAATATCCTACTATTTCGTCTATTTAAGACCCTTATAATTCTTTTTACCATAAAGTATTTTTTTATGACAAGATATAACCAAGTAATTATTCCAATAATAAGTTCAAAGAATCTAGAATACAAATAGAGGGGTTCTTGGGCCACAGTCAAACTGCCTCAAATTTGGATGTTTTGTTATTTGGGGGTAAAAATAAAATTAGCTAAATTACAGTCAAATTAAATGACCAGTTTCGGAGAAAAACACTTTAAAAACTCTAAATTTGACCAAATATTGACAGTTTCTTTACATATTTATATTAAGAAATAATTTTTAAATAAATAAATATTTAAAATAATTAATCGTTTTTTTTTATAGTATAGCTTAGACATTTTAATATTTTATTAAAGAAAGGGCCTAAAAATTTTATATAAAATTCTTTATTAACATTTACTTACATGTGGTATTAATAAATATTAAAACTTTTGTGAATCTTCCAATACGCATTTTTTCTACGTGTTTTCTAATTATATGCAAAAAGCTGCATATTTTCTGTTATATTTTAACTTGATTATATTGAGACATGGTTTGGTATATCGACAAATATTTTATAATTATATATTTTAGATTTTCTTGATATATTTTTTTAAACCAACATTTGATGGAGTCATATCTGTCACGTTTTATCTTACCTATCCTGTTGCCAGGAAATTTTATTACACTGCTATATGATAATATAATGATTATTCTGCCAAACATCAGTTTAAAATTCATGATACATGAAGAAAATCATAAATAAATAGTTATTAAATATTTGTCTATATAACATTTTTAATATAATCAAGTTAAAATATAACAGAGAATATAATTTTTATATATGTAGTATGTTGTACTAATAAGTGAAAATACCTTACCCCTACCATGGTTTTTTTACCCCTCTTTTCTCTAATCTTAAATCGTGCTTATTGTTTGCTTTTTAATTTATAAAATATATTTTATTTGTGGATTAATACGTTATAATTAAGAGGTATTAGTATTAAATATAAATTATATTCTCTCTCTAAATATCAATTCGTGATACTAGGTTAGGCACCGGTGCTTTTTTTTCAAATGAATCCCAATTTTTGGAAAATTCAACTCCTGCTAAAGCAGTCGTTGCATTTACACAAGTAAAAGTAACGTTTTTGATGGCACAAAATGTTACTTCCTCTTAATTGTATTTTTTTAAAACGGTTGCTCCTACAGTGTTACACTATGTGTCATTTTTTATATATTTTTACAAAAAATACAAAAAAAGTACACATAAAAAAGTTTGGGGCAAATATGTATTAAGTCTAATACATTTTTCAATGATTACCTTTGGATAAATTCAAAAAAATAAATTAACAAACTTATTGCCCTTATTAATACAAGTATACCCTGCTGAAAATGACGGGTCTGGGCGGGTATAAATGGTGCATAAACCGGACTTGAGCTGATGAAATTCACCCGCTCAAGTCCGGTCTATGCAACATTTATACCCGCGCAGATCCGTCATTTTCAATAGGGTACATGCAAAAGCTTGTCGCTCTAACTTAAAGGGTACCAGAGTTATTAATTAAAAACCTTATTTTTATTAAAATTTTAAGCCGTAGCTCCCTAGGGCTCATTTGCTGACCAACCTTTATAGGAATTTTTTTTGATACTTTTGGATGCAGAATCACCTCATGCCAGTTATTGATCACCCTGTATAGTTTTATGTATAGGACCTGCTCTCTCTGTATATAGGAAAAGTAGGGGCCGATTTCTGACAGGAATACACATATATTCGAATGTATATTAAATTTAATAATCAATATCATATTTCAGGCACTTGATTTATGTTTTAGGATCTTCACAAATGCGCAATTCTCTATTTCCTCATATTTTTTAAAGAAATGGTCTATTAATCTTGAACAAATATAAATGATCCAATAACAAACTTAAGCTGTCAGTTTTTTTATCAATCATTAGGTAAGGGTTTATTTTTCCCTATAGGTACAAAAATTATGATATTCCATATATCATATCATATGCCCAGAGCTATACATTTTACCGCGTAAACTACGGATAGTTATTTTTTTATTTTGCTTTAAAGTAAAAGCCCCAGATCGTAGAATAGTCAAAAAATATATTCCAAGAGAAAAAAATCTTGGTTCAGTATAATCGTTTTTATATTTTCACAATACCTCCCAAATAGCATTTTTGGACTTTTTCGGAACGATCTTCTTACAAAATAGTTACTACGTAGCCACGTAATTGTGTGGTAGTTATTGGTTACTGCTACATATGCATATACATTTTTTGAAATAGTTCAGCTTTTTTTGTGTAAGGTACGATATTAATATTAACTTATTATGCACATCATCCATTTCGGTTTGGAAGTAAAACAATCTTCTGGTATAAAAATTGTAACGACGAATTTTTTTTTTTTTAGTGAAAATAATGATAATTCTAAAAAACTAATGGGCCAAGAAAGTTATGTAGTTTTATTGTCTAAATAAATGATATAATTAAAAATTATTTTAAGGTCAGGAACACAAAATTAAATATTTTTTAGTAAAATCTGTTATATCTAACATATGAATAGATAGGTATCAACCTTATGTATTTGTTATCGATGATATATCATTGGGGAATAAAACATTGGTCACTATTTACTTACTTTGTAGTAAAATTATGCTTAATTAAATATTTCTTCCCTACTGCTCGTTAAAATGAAATATGGCGATTAAATTAAAACCATTATGTATTTTTAATGAGTAGCTATATCCGCGGGATAAGTTATAATTGTTACTAAAAAAGTTATTTGTTACTGTTTAGTAATGTATAAAAACTTAGTTTTTACCTATATGACAACCAAATAGGAACGGTTACTTTAAAGTAGGATTATGGTAACTTTTTATGGCTGGAGCGACTTACCTTTTGGAACATTTTAGTAATATAACCCTGGTGGTCATTTTATTGAGTAATTACGTAGTTAAGGCAACATTATTAGTCCTATTGAGTAAAAAAAGGGTAAAAGTAATATTCTTGGTAAAATTTACTATTCTGTTACCAATAAAAATATATTTAATTATGTTTAACACCATAAAGTGGTATAATAAGTGAGATCTACGTTCTAAGAATAACAACTCATGAATGGTAGCGGTTCCAGTTATTTAGGTATAATTCACAAATAATGCTAGCTTGCGTTTGTTCGGCCCCCTTATATTATCAATATTTTATAAATGTTTGGACTTTTTTATAAATGTTTGGACTGTTTTTAAAGGAATGACATTTATAAGTTATGTAGTCTTTGGCATACCTAGTACATTTTCTTTAAAAAAACGCTCTAATTCCTATAGGACTTTTATAACAGGGATTACCCATGATAAAGAATTAAAGAAATTCGAAATCAGTATTGTTTTTTATGTTGCTAAATTCTCATTTTTTGTTGTGTTAATAAGTGAGCAATAAATTAATACTAAAAAATCTTTACAAAATGTAAAATACCCAATACGTTTTGAAATTTCCGAACCATTTTAATAATTGGCGTAAAATTTGGTAGATATACTAATTTCACTTCACTATTGCCTATAAATTATGCAAAATTTTGAAATAATTTAACATATATTGACTGAAATGTAAAATTATTTTATATAATTTCACAATGTAGGTTAAAACGATAGTGCATAACATAATCCAATTTAGGTACAGTGACTAAACTTTGATAATTATAATTTAAAATTTGGATAGATTTTGGGACATACCTATTATAAATAAATAAACCAATTTATTTCACAAATTTACAGTACGTACATGGACTAAATAATTTTTAACATTAAAATTTGTCAACTATAGAACTTATCATAAAAAAAAACTTCACAAGACAATTATAGCGGTCGCAATACGAACTAGCACATGTGAGCTGTGGGAAGAGAAGAGGTAAAATATAGCATGTAAATTAATAAACAAATATCGGGACTAGGACTTTAAATAAAAATACTAAGTTTTATGCACTAGCGACGTTTCGTCTTTAATTAAGACTTTATCAAGCTTATCATACTTAAAACACTACATTTAAATAATATTTATGTTAAATTCAGTATTTTAAGTATGCTAAGCTTGATAAAATCTTAATTAAAGACGAAACGTCGCTAGTGCATAAAACTAAAATCGCAAGTCTAAACTGGTTCGGAACTGCAATTTTTGACAAACAATAAACTCAAACCTAATAAGAACATTATTATAAAATTTGGTATATACATGAGGTATAATAATATTACATATTATCTAGAATCATCATAATACACAGATAAAACAGTTTATTTGTGTCAACTAAATATTTGGTTGGAACCAATGAAACCAATTAAATTATTTGGTTGTGACAAATAAGTTTATTTCTGTCAAATTGACTTTTTTTTTGTTCCCATTAATAAATCATTTTGAAACTAAAATATTTGTTTAGATAAACTAAATATTTATTTGACTCAAATAAAATTTGTTACTCACAACCAACTAATTGAATTGGCCATATCCAAATAAACCTTTTTATCAGTATATAATATGATGATTTTAATGATTATAATGATGATTTTTATATATTTTATGATGATTCTATCATATTCAGATTTATAAACAGTGGCGACGAAAGAAAAAAGGTCTATAGTACTACAATACAACTAAAGAGTTACTTTTAAATTAGCTGAACCCCGTAAAAATTTAAATAAACCATGTATATAGGGTCAATTGAAATCAAGCTTTCCCTGGGTAAATGTATATTTTAAAAGCATCATTTTTTCTATATTAAATAAGAAAGAATCTTAAGACAAAATGGAACACTTCTACTTTACGTGAAAAAAATCGCTAAATATTATATAATTTATATATTGCTATTTGTGTCAACAAGACGTGTAGTAAATCCTTATTCAATATTTACAAATGGTTTTTAATTCATACTTCACTACTATAGATTTTCTATTACAGCGGACCTATCTGTAACATTAGTAGAATACGGATTTCTATGCACAAAATTGAGAATATAGGAAATGTGCAAAAATTATTTTCACCAAATTAATCAAAACCCTATAAAATTGTTTGTGAGTACTAGTAGATTACAGGTCGACTCGAAAAACTGTACTTTTCCTAGATTATTTATAGGTCGAGGAAAAGTACCATTTTTCGGGAGACCTGTAGATATACTATTTTATTCGCAATCGTTTTTATTTAAAATAAAGTACTATTTTATTTTGAAACCTAGAATTATGAAAATAGTACCATTAGTTCTCTTCATATTTACCAAAAATATATTTTTCCTGCATTTCACAAGAAAAGCACAATCATATAAAACCGAAGTTCCACATACGCGTAACCCAAATAAATAACCACAAAAAACATTTGTTGATAGCTCACAAGGCACCGTTTATAACATTTATTATCTTTCTCAGTCTCAAAAGTAAAAAACATTGACTAAAACTGTACATTTAAGTTTTTTAAACGAAATGTGTTTATCATGACAGCAGTTCGTCCATCTTGCCTTAAGCATTAATAATGATATTTTAATCGGTGGCGCCATCTAGCAGAAATTAATGATTTCAATTGCAGCCCAGTAATAATTAGTTTACTGCTCTCTATTTTTCATTGTAGGTCAGGTCCAGACGTGAAAAACAGTGTTACAAGAAATCCCAAAATCCCAAACTTTATTAATACATACATTACATGTATTAATAAAGTTGGGGAAGTACATGATGAAAACAGTGGAACAAGAACCACTGTTTTCACACCTGAACCTGACCTAAAAATTAGTAGTTTATCTTTAACCCCTTGACGCGCCACTTGTTTTCGGAAAAGTGAGTAATTTTTCACCAATTCGGCAAAATATAAGTCTCCCGAGTTAATTCGGGCAAGCGGAAAAGATCCCTACTGTCAACGAGTTAACTCGGTTGAGTGCGTTAAGGGGTTAAATAAAAAGAGTTGCGAATAAAATAGTATACAAGTCTTCCTGAAAAAGGTACGTTTCCTCGACCTATAAATGTTCTCAGCACTTCGTGCCTCGCCCATTAATAAAGGTCTCGGAAAAGTACTATTTTCCGAGTCGATCTGTATCTATTGTACATTTTTACATACATATTTTATATGTTTCTACACGAATCTGTTTTCACAAGGGATAACTTATTGGAACATTTTATTTAAGAGAATAATTTTTTTAAGAATTTAAACACAAACTAAAACAATTTATTATTATGTTCATTTTATCTGTAGAAGAATTAGATATATGCCCCCCCCCCCCAATAGGGGGGTGTTACGGGGGCAGCCAAAATATAAAATCTCTACAGCCTTTAATAACGAGAGAAACGGGGTATGAAGTGTATGATTTTTGGTCAATTTGTTTGACGTATTTTATGGACCACCCCTTTCTAAGATGTATTTATAAAAACAAATCTAGCACTCTATGGTTCTGGAGGCATACTTAACTGAATAAATGATATATACAGGAACCTAATTATCATTTCATTGGATGTGATGTGAATATTATTGGTAAACGCCACCAGTTTGGACTATAACTATTAAATCACGCTATTAAAAAACTGCTTTTTGTATCCAATTTTTTAAAGAAAATAGCTTAACTTAGACATTTATTACCCAAAAATAGCTAACCCCCACAAACTAAGCCCTGTATCGTTGGCATTCGTCATCAGAGCACAAATCACGTAATAATATTCTATTGGTAACACTATTTTAGATTCGGTTGATACTGTTAGAGATCTTGGTATTTTATTAGATCGTTAACTGGATTTTAACTGTCATATTACATATATTGTTCAAAAGGCTAACAAAATGTTAGGCTTTGTAAAAAGAAATTGTAAAGATTTAACAGAAGTTAAGTCTATTATAACAGTCTACAATTCCCTTGCTAGATCTCATCTTGAATTTGCCTCTGTAATTTGGTCTCCTCAGTACAATATTGGTATAGATGAGACTGAGTCTGTTCAACGTAAACTATTACGATTTTGTGCTAACAAACTAAATATTCCAATTTATGATCATAATTACTCTCATGTGTATGAACCATTAAATGTTGAATTACTTTGTCATAGAAGACTTAAATCAGATTTATGTATGTTGTTTAAACTTATTAATAATTTACTTAAATCTTAGACAAAGTTCTCCAACATTTAATATACCCTTTCATAGAACTAACTACGGATCTTATACACCTTTGGATAGAGCTATGCTGTTGGCTAATAACAATAACAATTATTTAAATTTTTTTAATTTGTCTTTAAATTCTTTTAAAACTTCTTTAAATAACCTTAACTTTTGATATTATTGGTATCAAAAATTTATATACTTATTATGCATTTATAATTATACCATATTTTGTACTTCTTATATATTGGGGTTTTCCCGTTAACAAATAAATAAATAAATAAATAAATAAATAATATTCCACATATTATGACAAACGGATTTTGTGTATACACTCCGTCCTATGTATTAATGTTTATCTTCCGGTTACTACTATAGAAGTTAAAAGTGAATAGGTAAAGCTACCACCTACGGCGAAGATCATTGACATATTTTGACAATTTCGTTTCTCTACGGAAGTTAGCTGTACAATCATTGTCGACACTCTGACGTCCAGCTGCGCCGTAATGATTATTGTACTGGACAATACCACTGACCCTTCCTGGACACTATTTACTGGATTGCAATTGTCCAATTTAGACGATATCTAGATCAATAAAAGTTAGTTTTTCGAGACGTGTCAACACACTTTAGAAACGAGGAGTATAATATGGGCTAGATTTATTGAATCTTTTCAAACTTGTAATAGTAATTTTAGAAATTTATAAAATTTAAAATTGGACGACCCACATAAATATGGGGTGTTTTTGAGTCCTTTTACTCCTGTGTAAAAGTTAAGAAGACTGATATAGTTACCAAACTAAGATTGTAAAATTTTAGCCTTCGAAGGTACATTGCAAGTTTGTTAAATTTCATCGGTATGCCACAACTCTGCAAATGGCGGTTGGGTATTTCCCGATACTTCTGTTTAATGTCGCCACTTAAACTACCTATGATGCATATAAATATTACATTACATTTTTGTTTAACCTCATACTATTCTACTTAATTAAGCATCCCCTAAGTCCAGGACTTGTATGGGCTAGTAGTAGAGGGAACCACCGGCTTTAATTGACTTTCGAAACGATTTCTAGGGAGTGTCCGCTTCACGCCTTCGCAAAATTTCAATTATTAATTAACTGAAAAAGGCAAATCGGCGCCGGTGAGAATCAAACTCACGCTATTTGTGTAGTAAACTCGCCAAGTACGACGCGGTAGTCCACTACACCAATATAAAAATCAGTTTTAAATAAGAAGTTTCGTGATATTTAATTAAAAATCGTGATTTTATTTATAAATTTAATAAACTAATCAAAAATAAAAATCACAAAAGCGAAAAGCGCTACAACATATAAGTTAGGTAACCTATACATACGCGGAACCAAAGCTAGAAATCATAAACAGAACCATACAATGTCGCTACAGAACATATTATTATAGAAGAATTATTAATTAAAGTATAACTTATAGCACTAATTGTCTACTAATATTTTACAATTTACTTTAAGGTATATTTATTTTTCATTTACATCCTACAAACTAGATGAAACGTTGCAAGCACCCTGTCAAAACATCGGCACTATTGTACACTAGAGCCATCTAGTTTGCAAATTTCAAACTAGGTATTTTGTTTGATTTTAAATTCTGTATCTTTAAAACATTATATTCTAGCAAAAAACTGTATATAACATTTTTTATAGGGCTTAAAAAGAGCTTTTATTTAAAATATAATTTTTTGAAATCGGGTTATAAATATGTGAGATATGCTAAAAAAAACCTTTTACTGCTTTAAACGCCAATATCTCGAAAATAATGCTTTTTAGGAAAACATTTTTTGACCAATTTAAAATTGTCTTTTATATAAGTGCTAAATTAACCAAATACAATGATAATTGCCTTAATTATAAACAAAAAACGCTAAAAATAGGAGTTTTACCCTATTTTTACCCCCTTACCCCCAATCGTTTACACCCAAAATCTAATCAGCTCTTCGGAATACGATAAGAAACAATATGCAAAAAACCGCTAGTCGATATCTCATGTAGAAATGGAGTTAGAGAGTTTACATCCAGACAAACAGACAGACAGAAAGACGGACGCAAAAATGTTTTTTACTAATTTCGACTCAGAATGGTCTAAAACATCGAAAAATTTGAAAAAAAAACGTGGTCAAAGATTTTGACTTTTCGGCGAAGATTTCAATACATCGGCACTCTTAGTAGCACTATACCAAAACGTCTTTGTATAACTAAGATAACTATTTAACTTAAAAAAATATAATTTAGTATAAATTACTACAATTAAACCTCAAATATAGCACTTGGTCATTAAAATAAGACTTTTTGGCTAATTTACAAGGCTTTTTTTTACATTTTACCCTTTATAAAATACTTGAAGATGAAAATTAGTATAATTACCAACGTACTGTTTTATACTTACTTAATCTTATCTACATCGTAGGTAGAAACAGAAACAGGTAAAATATTTAATAACATAAAATTAGTATATTAGTTGGTTTATTTTACCAATATTGAAACTTTCAAGTAAATTTTCCTTTAAAGTATAAATATTTGGTATAAAATCCCATGTTTTTGCCAATATTGGCAAAAATATCTTAGAGTATGTTCTATTGTCCTTATTTTGCAGCTTGGGCAGTTTCAAGGAAAGACAGATCTCTGTCTTAGACAAGTTCAAGTTAAACCAATAGAAAATAATATAAGATTTATAAAAATAGATATCTAATTTTCAACTAGTTTGGTAATGAAAATAAAGTTTAGTGCCTTATAGACGGCAAACTATTAAAATCTATAAAGAAATTGCACTGCTCTACTACAGAATTTTCACAATCAATGAGAAAATCCCTACCAAAATGTCATATAGCTGCTATTTCATGCTTTTTTGCGATCATCAGTGAGCATATATTGGTATGGTGGCTTTCGCACAGACTGTTGAAAATTTTAAATACTTTTCAAAAATAAGTATAACTGTATCGACAGCGTACAAATTGGTGGCGCCTTCTAATGTTTGCATAAAAGTACTACACATTAGATGTTGGCAGACCTGTAATCTGATAAGAATTATCTATATCTAGATACACAGGCGGACAAAAATTTGGCACTAAACTTTATTTTCATTTATAATTTGATTTGCCGTGTCGGTACTAGGTGCTGGCTTCGAGACAAATTTGTTGTCCTCCTGTGTATCTAGATATAGATAATTCTTATCAGATTACAGATCTGCCAACATCTAATGTGTAGTATAATTAGATGGCGCCACCAATTTCTACGCTCTCGATACAATTATACTTATTTTTGATAAGTATTTAAAATTTTCAACAGTCTGTGCGAAAGCCACCATACCAATATATGCTCACTGATGATCGCAAAAAAGCGTGAAATAGCAGCTATATGACATTTTGGTAGGGATTTTCTCATTGATTGTGAAAATTCTGTAGTAGAGCAGTGCAATTTCTTTATAGATTTTAATAGTTTGCCGTCTATAAGGCACTAAACTTTATTTTCATTACTTATTGTACTGTACACTATTTACAGAATCACAGTTTAAACTATCAAACGTTTATTGGTCTAGTTTCTCGAGACGTGTCAGCACACTTTAGAAATGAGGATATTATTAAAGTGGCATTATGGGCTAGATTAATTAGTCCTTTTTCAAACTATTGTTCCGGTTATAGTGATATTTTGGAATTGTTGAAAATAGAATTTTATTTTTATTTGTTCAGAGTCGTTCGGGACCTTAGATCGAATATATTTTATACCATACTGGACTGACAATAATACAAATCAAATTAAGAAATTATGGACCCTTACTCATATTGGAGTTGATTTAAATAAACCATAGAAATGCTTGATCCTTACTCATATTGGAGATGATTTAAATAAGAGAGATAAATTTTTTTCTATGGTTTTATAATACAAATAATTGAATAAGGTACCTTCATAATACATGGTATTTTCTATAAAAATTATGAAAAGCTGGCTTTTTGGAAGTCGTTTTATAAGAGGGAAAATTCCTCGTTAAAATAAAAGTAGACTTTTTGAAAGTAATTTTATAGGAGGGGAAAATTCTTGTTAAAATAAAAGTAGTTCCGGTACAGTCAAAAATGACCTTAAATCTAATTGCCATCCAACTTTACTACTTTAATATTTCTTTAGGTTTCTGGCAACCTCTTTTTTGCGAGCCTTGCACTTCCTCTTGCAAATCAGATTCGTCAAGCAAAAACTTTTTTCGGGGCCCGAGATTTCACGGTTCGCGATCTCGTTCTCGATTTTTCACGGAAATCATCTTTTGTTGCATATAAAACTTCGAGAAACGTAAAAAAGCAATATAAACTTTTAATTTTTTACTAACACAAGACTTTCCTAGGGGAAAGTAAAACAAAAACAATGTAATTAATTTAAAGCAGCTTCTTATTATTTACTACTAATTCCGTTCTTCGGATAAGCCTGTTCAAGTTGACAAAAAATAACAAAGAAAAATTAAACTAAAGGACAAAACAAGTTATGTTTAAGATTTTAATCTAGTTCAACTGTAAAAAGGAAAAAAAAAATAAATCTGCTCTCTGAAATACCCTGGGATAAACTATAATAAAAGAATGAGAGTATTTTTCTTTAAGAAAATTGGACACTACAAAGTAAGAAAAATTTTCGTTTAAAATACAACGGAATTTTTAACAAGAAAATTACTTAAACAAAGATTACCTAAATACAAATTACATACTATTCACAAAGTAATGGGCTTATTTAATAATATCAATTTATTTTTGAATGTTTTCTGTGACCATGACCAAGACAACCAAGCTTTTATTCAACTTTATTTGTTTGCCTGTTATGTTACGTGAAAATTGTGAAGTGGACAACTGGCCCTTTTAATATAAGGAAAATTTCAAGTAATATGTAACGCTCCTAGGGGGGGTGGGGGCATTTTGGAGTGTTACGCCCATGTTAATGGTATAGAAAAATAGCGTTACTTGGGGGGTGGTTGTCCAAAATGATCAAAATTTGCGTTACGTATTACTTTAACGTTCCCTAATTCTAAAATTCAAATACAGGGTATACATGGTGATTCATAAATAAGTTACTAAATTTTAAAGGCGATTCTAGGTCCAATCTATCGACCCTCCAAGGGTACATCTGAAAAGTTGTTTTTATTTAATATTTTTTGAACCCTTAAAACCACAGTAACCCATTTTTGCACATGCCTTAACATTAAAGATTATAATTTTATGTAATTTTTATTTGGTAATTTTAACCAGGGACGTGCAAAATGGGGGAGAGATGTCACCTTTTTGCCCCAAACTTTCTTATCTGTTGATTTTTTTATATTTTTTTAATAAAGTATTATTCTTCGATTAAAAATACATAAAAAAGGTACTCTTTATGTAACACCGTAGGGCCAACCGTTTTCGAGAATATTGCAGTTAAAGAGGCAATTTCACGTTCTGAGCATCAAAAAACGGAACTAAACAATGCACCAATAAAAAGTTCAATACTACTGGGTAATTAAACATTAAAAACTATAAAAAAGCTCCTATACAGCTAGGTTCGAAAATCAGTTTTAAATGTACTACGGTCTCTTAAAGAATAACTTTTTTTTAAGATATTTGTCAATATTTGTGTATAGGAACTTTTTTTTTAGTTTTTGATGTAGAATCGCCCTGCAGTATTGAAATTTTTATTGGTGCATTTATAGGTCCCTTTCTTGATACTCAGAATATGAAATTGCCTCTTTAATTGCAATTTTCTCGAAAACGGTTGGCCCTACGGTCTTAAACAAAGAGTACCTTATTTATGTATTTTTAATTAAAGATTAATATGTTATTGAGAAAATGTCAGAAAATTTACAGATAAAAAAGTTTGGGGAGAAAAAGTGACATCACCCCCCCTCCCCCATTTTTCAGGCCCCTGTTTAAAATTACCAAATAAAAATTATATAAAATGATAACCTTTATCAATGTTAAGGCATGTGCAAAAATTCGTTACTGTGGTTTATAGGGTTCCAGATATATTAAATAAAAACTATTTTTCAGATGCACCCTTAGGGCTCATTTCCGACCAACCAACCTTTATAGGAACGTTTTTTCATATTTTTGGACCTAGAATCGCCCCTTAAAATTTTGTAACTCATTTCTAAATCACCCTGTATACAGACTGGCTATCAAGGCTTGTGTTTAAATAAAACTTTAGATAGATATAGAGGCATGGTGCCATCTATTTATTTGGCCATTATTATCTTTTGTTACTTTATTAAATTAAAAGTTATTTATTTTGTCTCAAAATGGCGACGTGTGAATGAGTCGACAGTTGCATAATTTGCATAACCACCCTTAATGCCAGCCGGGTTTACCAGGCTTATTGCATTACTTCCCCACATCCCTGCGTGGGGTCCTTCCCAAGTTCATTCATCTACTGCAAGAGATACTGACAAGATATTTAGCTGCCTCCGCGGGGTGCAAATTCATCCTTTTGTGAATAAAAACCACATGTGTGTACTTTCGACAGGTAAAGTCCTTATTATCTGTGCGAAAGCCACCATACCAATATATGATCACTGCTGATGGCAAAAAAGCGTGAAATATTAGCTATATGACATTTTGGTAGGGATTTTCTAATTGATTGTGAAAATTATGTAGTAGAGCAGTGAAATTTCTTTATAGATTTAAATAGTTTGCCGTCTATAAGGCACTAAACTTTATTTTTCATTTATGGCTTCGAGACAATTTTTTTGTCCGCCTGTGTATCTAGATATAGATAATTCTTATCAGATTACAGGTCTGCCAACATTGAATGTAGTACTTTTTGTGCAACATTAGATGGAGCCACCAATTTGTACGCTCTCAATACAGATATGCCTATTTTTAATCAGTATTTAGCAGCTATATGGCATTTTGGTAGGGATTTTCTCATTGATTGCGAAAATTCTGTAGTAGAGTAGTGCAATTTCTTTATAGTCCTTATTTGTATAGACACTTGCAGATATATTTCTGGGGTTTCATAAGAATACAATATGATTTTTGTAGATAATACTATATTAAAAGATTATAAAATTGTTATAAGCTTAATTTTACTTTCCCCAAAGAAAGTCTTGCGTTTGGACTTTTAAAATGGGGTAAAAAAAAATTTAACTTAAAAAAAATAGATTTTTTGTTTTGTTTTGTATTTTAATAAACCTAGGCCTGGAGTAAAAAGTATTATTTTTTTGGCATCAGTTTTTTGACTGTAACCAACAAGAAAGGCTCCTTTCCTGGCGTGAGTACCTACACAGTTTATAATTGAATAAAAATGCACTTTTAGCTCGGATTGTCTAATATCACTATGTTGGGGAAATATGGTTTATTGTGGTGTGTAGGAAATGTTTTTTTCTGATTTGCTTTATGTCTGATTTCCTTTTATTTGACGAAATGACAAATTGTGAGAACGTTCGCTTTATTAATTTTATTTTTCAGAAGAGAAAAATTAAAAGACCAAAATATTTTATTATCCTTTTCACAGCACGCAGTGCTTGATCAATTAAAGAGTATCGCATGATTTTTAAAAGTCCTAAATCCTCAAAAACAATCCTAGATTAAAGTTGTTTGTATACAAATGTTTTTTATCGAATTTTACACCAGTTTTAAAAAATGTGTCTGTCTATCTGTCTGTTTGACTGCCTGTCACTCAGTCCCATTTTTGTGCACACGATAACTTAAGAAGAGATTATCCGACTAATAAGAAATTTTTAAAAAAGTTCTAAAAAGTTCTGTATTTAATAAAAATCAAAAATAAAAAAGTTATGTGGTATAATTTTTAGTTAAATAGAAGAAAAGGTTCGATTAACTAAAATTTTAAAAAATAATACATTAGTTAGAAAGAAATATTCATACGAATTTTGAAAAAAATCCATTTATAAAAAGTTATATAAGTTGCCACTGACAATTCAGGGTAATATTTTGCTAAAATTTTAAAACGCCTTAACTTAGAACCATGACTTTTTTTTATGGGTCACCTTCGGAAAAAGAACAATCGACCCAACTGTCAAAATGACAGTTTAAGGTCATATTTTGCTTTTAAATGCATCGACCTAGAATAATAAAATTTGGTGTGGGTGCTCTTTGAAAAAAGAGCAGTTCAAGGTCATACACCTGTCAAACTGGGAGCTCAGTTGGTCAAGGTCATATTTTGATAACTTTTAAACACATTGACCATGAAAGTAGAGAATAAGGACTGGTAAGTTGTAGTTCGATTTGGTTACTTATTGACCAAATAGCGCTGGTATCTACGAGCTAGATCGGAAGCCTTTTAGATCGTAATTTTAATTTTTTAATGGTAGTTAGTCGGTGGCTGCTAGATGGAGCCATGCGTAAACAGTGACATTATAAACATATGTTCACAGTGACTTTTATTTTTAGTGTGTGTTTTTATGACATCTTCTTTGGTTATTCTAAGGTAAGTTATAGATACCTGGTATATGATTTTAGAAATAACAATCAAGTCTCTAAATCTTTATATGTGGCACATCAAAAACTGTAAGCCATGATTCTGGTGATTTAATTTTGAATTCTTATGTACTATTTTCTTGTCAACTATAGTAAAACCATTGTTATCACAAAATACTAAAAGTAATCACATATGACTGATAAAAGTATTATAGTTTAGTAGCAAGTTATAAAATATGTTGACTTTTATTTCTAACATAAACAAAATTTGAGGTTATGTGTCATAGAATTTTATAAAATCATAAATTTAGAGTGCTCCATATCTCGTAGACTATTTCCCCATCTGATGGGTTTTAGACATTACGTAACACGAAAAAGCTAGTTAAAACTTCGGAGAGTCACAGGGTTGACATTGACTAAGAAACATAATATTTGGTAAACTGTCCTCAAAACAAGATTAATTGACTTTAAAGTTTTTAAACGCTTTATACGCCATATTTAATATAATGAAGAAATAAAGAAATCATATTGTCTTAACCATATCGAGATAAAACGCAGTATACTATCCAATGTAAAGAGTATTCTATCGAATGCGAA
The DNA here is from genome assembly GCA_958510825.1 of Brachypterus glaber. Taxonomy (NCBI): domain Eukaryota; kingdom Metazoa; phylum Arthropoda; class Insecta; order Coleoptera; family Kateretidae; genus Brachypterus; species Brachypterus glaber. The sequence continues at coordinate 52,566,662 of OY294044.1, read as the reverse complement.
GCACTACGTATCTTCACGACTTGTTCTTTATGTTAAAATATAAAGCATACTATATTACATTGTATGATCTTACAGTACACTTTGCATAATATGTATACCTACATTTTCTTCTAAAAAGAGTATAAATTTATAGAATTTGCTTATAAAGAATCGCTCTTTATTGTTTTATAAAATAACGCTATAAACTTTTTTAAATATAGCACATTCTTTTGAATTTTTCCATAAACGTTATACAGGGTGATCAATAACAAAAAATTTAAGTGGTGGTTCTATATCCAAAATTATCAAAAAAAGTTCCTATAAAGGTTGGTCCGGAAATGAGACCTAAGGGAACTACGGCCCTTTAAAATTGTTTTTAAATAAGGTTTTTAATAATTCCTGGTACCCCTTAAGCTAGAGCTACGAGGTTTTCCACGTATATTAGTATTAATAAGGGCAATAAGTTTATGTTAATTTATTTTTTTAAATTTATCCAGAGGCGTTTCTAGACGGTCAAAATATGTGAGGCTTAACTCATTTTTGCCCCAAACTTTTTTATGTGTATTTTTTTTTGTTGGATTTTTTGTAAAAATATAGATTCCTTGAGTAAAAACACATAAAAAATGTCATATAGTGTAATACTGTAAGAGCAATCGTTTAAAAAAATTCAATTAAGTGAAAGTAACATTTTGTGCCACCAAAAACGTTACTTTTTAAACGGCTTTTTAATATTAAATTTAGGTGTTTTGAGGAATTACCCAGTAGAATCAAAATTTAATTCATGCTATTTTTTTGCTCCAAATTTAATATGTTTTCTTCGTAGCCGTAGCTCCCTTAGGGCTCATTTCCGGACCAACCTTTATAGAAACTTTTTTCCATATTTTGGATGTAGATTCAACTCTTAAATTTTTAAATGGCAGTTACTGATCACTCTGTATATCTAAAGCCAAAAAATAGTTTTAGAATTTTTAAATTGTCTAAAATTACCATAGGCCAAAATTATTTTTATACACACGTATAGTAATTATTCTGAAGAACGTTTTAAGTACTTACCTAATTCTATCTGCCTTGCTCTATATATTACATTTTTGTGCTCAAGATAATAGGATATTTTATATTTTACACCGAAAAAATCAAATCTATATTTAAAAATAATCATTTTACACTTGTTTTATGTATAATATTCTTTCCATGGCTATAACAAATAGTTGAAGCCAATATACTCTTATACTTGTTTTTCAAACATAGTTATAATTACTTTAAGTAACTTTTTATTTTTAAAAAAATAATAAATTGTTTTATATTTAAGAAGATACACTCTTAAAAAGTGAATAAATTCATTAGCAAAAAAGAAGCTAATATTAAGTCAAGTATAAATACTTTTAGAGATGTTAATTTAGTACAGGCTTGTGTAATATTGGGTCATTAGGGTGGTTCAAATTTTTCAAAAATGTCCAACTTAGCTGAAATTAGCTATAAAGCTTTTTTTTTAACCTTATGCAAAAAATACCCAAAAACCTAAAATTCATAATGGCGGAATAAATATGGCCGATTTATTTTTTAAATTTTGCCAAAATTAACAAAAATATTAAAACTTTAGCCTATTTTTTTATGGATTATTTTCCTTATATATACTAGTAATTACTGTAACAAATTCATCATTTTTTAATATCCTGTTTTTTTTTTTAATTCGATTTTGAAAAAAAATTGCAAATTATGAGAAATTTTTCTATTCTATTAATATATTAAACAAAATTAGCCTAAAAAAATATTTTTCAACACAAGACAACTTGGTTATCAGAAACAAAACTTAAATTTTAAGGACATGAAAATAAATTATTGTGTTAAGGAGATTATTAAAATCTAAGTTTCGTTTCTGGTAACCACAACAATTGTGTTGTTACCCCATATTTATGGTTGCAGCAAACAGGAAATTAGTTGGTGCGTATTTATCTGGTCGACCCAACCAGATCTTTTTTTTTTTTTCAATACCTATAGCATTTACAAAAGTAATAAGTTTTAAGACACGGTTCGCAAAACAGGTCAAATAAAATAAAAAATTGCCCAAGAACTTTGAAAGTAAAATTTGATTCCTGGCCCTTTCCTTAAATAGGCAAAACAAAAATTAAAATATTTCATTCAAATTTTTTTTTAATCGCACTTTTTTGTTTTGAGTATTATGAAATAGATACACGCTGATTTATAATTTTTCCAATTCACCAATATTTGCTACAGTTTACTTTTTTCTGCTTAAACTTTTGACCTGAAACTCAAAAATTAAATTTTAAGTAATATCTAACAAATAGGACCCCCTTGGGGGGCCTTAAAGAGGACGAAAGCCTAAATTTTTAAATTTTCCTGGGTTTATCTTTTATGCTCTATTTATATACCAATATAAGCTATTCTAGTAGTATATTAGATATTTTTTTTCAATAGGGGGGTTTGGGGGTCTCGAGCCAATTTTAAGATTTTTTTTTAGAATTTTAATGTACAAAAAATATTATAATATTATAAATATTTTCTAGATATTGTAAAAGAGTGTTTAAAAGGTCGGTTGGGGGTTAATTATTATATAATATATATTATTATATATTATATTATATATTATTATTATTATATATTTACATAAAAAAGATATATAATAATATTATTATGTACCAAATGTGCCAAATTTGGTTAATATTTCTCCTGAAAGTTGTTAAAGAAGTCTCTTATAAGAGACTTACTATATCTAATAATTATACATAAATAATTATGTACATAATATTTCTATAATACATTATGCCTAAAACTTTAAAATCTCTACTTTTGGCTTAAAGAAGAGATATCAGACGATCGGAAGAAAAAGAAAAAACATTTTAAAACTTTACAAATCAATTTTTTTTGAAATGTTTGAAGGGATTTTTTAATTCCAGAGGAAAGGCAATAAATTAAAAGCAAATAAAGTAATAAGTGGAAATTATATTTTGTATTAAACAAAATTGAAATATAACAGTACAGAAAAAAATAAAAGCAAAAATATTTTTTTTCTAAAGCTGGGTAAATAAACAAAATAAAAATTTAATCTCTTCTTTAAGCCGAAAGTAGAGATATTAAAGTTTTAGGCATAATGTATTATAGAAATATTATGTACATAATTATGTATGTATAATTATTAGATATAGTAAGTCTCTTATAAGGGACTTCTTTAACAACTTTCAGAAGAAATATAAACCAAATTTGGCACGTACGCGTACATAATAATATTATTATTATTATATATCTTTTTTATATTAATATATAATAATAATAATACTAATAATAATATATAATATATAATAATATATAATATATATTGTATAATAATTAACCCCCAAACCGACATTTTAAACACTCTTTTACAATATCTAGAAAATATTTATAATATTATAATATTTTTTGTACAATAAAATTCTAAAAAAAAATCTGAAAATTGGCTCGAGACCCCCCAAACCCCCCTATTTAAAAAAAATATTTAATATACTACTAGAATAGCTTATATTGATATATAAATAGAGCATACAAGATAAACCCAGGAAAATTTAATAATTTAGGCTTTCGTCCTCTTTAAGGCCCCCCAAGGGGGTCCTATTTGTTAGATATTATTTAAATTTTAATTTTTGAGTTACAGGTAAAAAGTTTAAGCAAAAAAAAGTAAACTGTAGCAAATATTGGTGAATTGGGAAAATTATAGATCAGCGTGTATCTATTTTATAATACTCAAAACAAAAAAGTGCGATAAAAATAAATTTTGTCGTTGAAATTTGTTAATTTTTGCTTTTCCTATTTAAGGAAAGGGCCAGGAATCAAATTTTATTTTCAAAGTTCTTGGGCAACTTTTTAGTAGTATAATTAATTAAAAACTGCATTTTGAAAGTCAAGCTTTGGTTCAAAAACTGCGTTTTGTTTTTCCAAGTGGTTTTCTAAGTAAATTTTTAATATGAAATAAAAAATTTTTTAATTTTTGCTTTTCCTATTTAAGGAAAGGGCCAGGAATCAAATTTTATTTTCAAAGTTCTTTGGCAATTTTTTATTTTATTTGACCTTTTTTGCGAACCGTGAAGATCTTATAAAATCATAAAATATTTTGTAGATATTAAACAGTGATTTATTAACAAAATTATCCCATAGGACTCTTTATTGACTTATTAGGTAGATTCTTAAAACTTCTGTTCTATTATTGACCATTGTAGTAGTTTAAAATAAGTGAATATTGGTCAACACGCCCTCATATACGGATCAGTTGTTCGTTTTCAAAAGAACATCCACCTGACAAGAATCAGGTTAAACCTGCAACTAAAAAAGTTCCATTCATTTCGTGAGAAATACGCAACTCTCCTTCGACAGCCTTTTATCCACTTGAATTTGGAATACTTGCTATTCCCTAGATTTTGACCTATTTTTTAACATTTAAAGATTATAAGCTTCATACGGTATATCTTCCAAACAATTAGGCCTATAAAAACAGAAAAGACAATTTAAATAGATATTTGAATAACCTTTTTTCTACGACTGCTTTAGAATGTAAGCAAATACATACACTTTTCAAACACAGAATGAATCCATTCTAGCTCTAGATACGGTATGAATATTCCGTATCAAGTGTTAGAATGAGCACATGTAGTGCAATTTCTTGTTTATAAAAGTAAAGAAAACTGTAGCAAAATTAGCAAATATATATATATATATATATATATATATATATATATATATATATATTACCATGAAATATTGAATAATTTAATGCAGGCTCATTCCACGCCAACTAGGACCCTAAAAGGGCAATTTTGGACATCTACTTCTTCGATTTTAATCATTTTTGGTATACTTGCTCTACGTATGCTTAGTAAGAAATTATATAATTTTCAGATTTTTTTGGCCATTATTTATGGAGTTACGGCCTTTTAAAATTGGCCAAAATTGCGAAACTTACTAAAACAGCCTGTTTTTAAACAGCTCTATCTCAGTAACGCTAAAAGATACAGATTTAAAAAAATATATATTTTAAAGCCATTTTGTTGTGTTTTAATAATTTTTAAAGATATGTAAAATTTGGTGATTTTGGTGATGGTCACCAAAGTCGCCAATGTTTGGTGACGATTATCTCAGAATACGCCATCTTTGATTTTTTTAATAAAAAGATATAATAATCTGTAGATCTTTCTAAAACCATGTGCCAAAATTCATAATGGGACGAACATGGGATTGCCTTGGGCAAAATATTAAAGATATAAATATCAGTCAAAATTTCATTTTTTTTTTCATTTCCCAACCACTTTTTAACGCAGAGTTTAATAATACTACGCTGTATTTTTGAAATGGAAATGCTGATATATTTAATAACTATTTTATATTTATCCTCAACATTTTTTACTACATCTGATATACATATATACTAGCAGTGGACCCGTTATTCGAACGGAAATTTAGTTTTAGGAATTAATCAAACTAACATCAGTTTTTTAATGCAATAATAAGATACTTACATAATATGTTTTGGAAAACCTTAAATTGAGTTTATATACATATGTACTAGCTGTGATACCCAATCTTCGCATGGTAAATCTAATTTAAATTTTACTTTCTTCTACTGCGTTAGCAATTTTTTTTTATTTATTTTTTTAATTTTCTCGTAGTTTAATATACAATAAACAATAGCTTACTAATAGAAATCTGTATGTCGGTCAATCTATATATCTGTCTGTCGAAGAAAATTTGTGATCACTATAACTTGAGAACGCTTTGAGCTAAAGACTTCAAATTTTAAATATAGGTTCCTTATTCAAACAATTCGGCTAGGATTTTTTTGACCCCCTTACTCCACCTCAACATTTACCAAAAACAATTCCAGCTGAAAACGTTTGGGCTCATTCCATGGCAAATGAAACACAAAATATTCAATTTTAAATACAGACTTCTTCGATTTGTCTAATTTTTGGCTTATATAGCATACGTACGTATGCTATGCTTGCTTAATAAGAATTTGCCTTTTTTAGATTCTTTTGACATTAAACAAACTATAGAATATTATGAATGTCTAAAACATTTTGCAAAATGCAAAAATAATACCTTGCCTAATTTATTAAAAATTCCGTGCGAAAAACGGGTGTCTTGGCTAGTTATATTAAAAAAATTAATCAATTAAGTTATAATTCCGTTTGCAAAAAAGTTAATTTTAGTTTAAATTTGATTGAGGTAAAGTTAACATACAACGTACATCAAACTGTGGTCATAATATTGCCAATAAATAAAAAATTGAGTTGTTACTATATTTTTAAAAATTTACCAAAGACGAATATATGGCGGTCCCATTTTGAAATTTGGGCAACTGTTAGAGAAATGTCTGTAGTTTAACATATATTTAAGAAAAGAAAATCAAAGATGGCGTATTTTGAGTAAAATGTCACCAAAAATTGGTTACTTTGGTGACTATCACCAAAATCACCAAAATTAAATTTACTTCATTATCAAAATAACTTCCAACTAACAAACTTTAAAATACACTTTGTCTGAAGTCTCTATATCTTACCGTTTGTAGAGATACAGCCTTTTAAAAATTATACGTTTTAGAAAAGTTGGGCATTTTGTCATCTTTAAAAGGCCATAACTCCAAAAATAAATGTCAAAAAAATCTGAAAAAAAATCAGGTTTTTTTTGGACAAACATAGCACACTTGAGCCAAAAATAGGGCAAATCAAAGAAGTCAAAGTTTTCCTTGGGTCCTATTTGGCACAGAATCACCCTGCAACTTAAAGTTTTGCGTTAAAATTACATAAAGTTTAGTAGTTTTTCTTAATATTTGACCAGTTTTTTATCAATTTAGTTCAAAAAATTAAAACTGCTTCATATATTGTTAAATATTTAAACCTTATATCTGTCACAACCATGTGACATAACCTTCAATTTTTGCATTATAATTTGTAAACGTGCTAAAATTAAATAAAAATCTTTTCTGAGTACTAATTTGATAAAATTATTAAATAACATTAATTGCTTTATTTAAAAATATGTGTTTTGTTGCATTTACAATGTCGAGTCACAAAAAAACATGGTTTTTAACCTTGTCCGCAGTTTAAAGCCATACAGTGTTTCATATTTGCAGTCGAAGAAAAAGTATAGTCTACAACTCGTATGGAATAGTCATTCTGCACTCGTGGGACCGTCATACTCGCCTGCCGGCTCATATTACACACTTTCTGCTCGCGCGGAAATTTACTATTCCATACTAGTTATAGAATATACTATTCTATGAGTACGGTGAAATTAAAATGAAAACCTGCGAATAACGAAAACAAATTGTTTTAGACAATTTATTGTTTTCGCTATACACGGTGTATTTAAAATATGGTCTGAAACTTTAGGGGGTCATTCTACATCATAAAATGCGAAAAAAAGTTCCTATAACCATATGTCTAAAAATGCGTCGTAAGGGAGCTAAGCCCCTTTGAAAGTGACTAAAAAATTCGATTTTTATTTAATTACTCAGGAACCCTTTGGGATATATCAAAGAGGAGACATAGGAAATTTTTGTCATATTTTATGATGTAGAATCACCCCTTAAAATTTCGGACACTATTTCAAATACACCGTGTATATAGTTTTGATATTTCTAAGCAGTGGGTGCAACGCCCGTTTTTTTGATATAACCTGCCGTTGGTTTAGAGCTTTTTTCTCCAAAACCGTCGACCTGACGAAAAAATTGACTCAGCCAAAAATATTCTTTATAAAATTCTATACAGATCTATTATTTTTAATTTTGCACAAAACACAAATTTACCTTTGTTTAATGGCGCCGAAAATTATTATAAGGGTAGTTGTTTGCACTTTTTCAATACCGTAATTTCACACAACTATAGTCCGGCCACACAACTATAGTCCAAGGCCCCCAGGGGGCAGGGGATAATTATTTTTAAATGTTTACAATTTCTTATGAAAGTTGGTGTATATGGGATATACAGCAACACGTTTTCAGTTTTTTTAAATACGCTTTTAAATATGGAATATAGTTGTGAAGCTGGACCATAGTTATGTGAATCTGGACTATTGTTGTGTGAAATTACGGTATATATTTTTTTCGTAAAATTGAATATTTCCGAGATGTTTTTTATAAAATACCAAGGCAGACTGATTTTTGAAAAGTGCAGATAAGAGAAATATGTTATAAATATTCTTCTTCTTATAGAGAGCATCATCCCAATATTAAAACTACATATATTAAGAGAAATTCGTCCTTTTTTGTCCCTTTATGAATGCCAGTCTCTTTAAGGGATTTTAAAGTGACATATTTTAGATTGAACACTATCTTTGCATTAACTTCTTGAATTGACTTGATTTTTTATTAGGGGCGTTCTTTTTATTAAATTCTAAAGAATTGAAAAAATATTTGAAAGGAATTATAAAAAGTCACTAAGCGTCGAATATTTATTTTAGATTTATCATATTTTTGAAAGGCATTCCAAATATTATTATTGATGTTTGTATCATTAAATCATTTTATTTGGTTGGTTGGTGTTTTGCAGATTTTAACTTTTTGTGTCCGACCCCTGATTTTTTTTCATAAATTTTTTAAACACACCATAAGAAGTAATTAAGGCAAATATAGAAAAAAAAATCGTTCGGATCAAACTTTTTTTTTAAGTTTTTTCTAATTTATTATAATATGTACATATTACGTACTCGAACTTCAATATATATTTTAGATATAATAATAAAGTTATAATTTATAGTCACTACATTATAAAAATGCTTATCTCCAAAGTTATAGGGCGTATATTTTTTTTTCTAGAGCTTTATTGTTTTATGGGCGAAGTCGACCCAAAAATCAATTTTTTTTTTGTACATTCGGACTTAAAATTCCATAAAACGTAGAGAAAATATGAAAAAGGTGGGTGTTGAAAAAATATCGGTCTGTGTGTCCTCTGACTATAAACCTTGTAACTTTTAAACGAAAGGTACGATTTACAAAATTCTTTCAATGTACAATTTAGCACCTTCGAAGTTTTTCTGATGTCAAATATGGTTTACATTGGGATAAGGTAGGGGGGGACAAAGGGGGCAAAAACTAATATTTTATGCTATAACTTGCTTATTTTTAATCTTAGGATAAAAATTCTTGAGCAGATAAAAAGTATTTTTTTTATTTTCTACTAAAATTTTAATTAATTTTGTTGTAGGATAAGAATTGTTATCTTTCAATCAATAATAATCCAGTTATCGCCAAAAACATTGGTTTTTGACCCCTATTAGAATATAGAATAGAATAGAATATGGTTTATTGCTTTAAAAAAAAAAATAATACAATGTAATTAAAATAATAACAACTAAGCAAACGGTACACATTCGACTGAGTCGATCTTCCATGTGTCCTACATAATTTACTTAAACTAGACCTAGACACATATACTAAAATAGAGAAATAAATGTAATTTCGCTTTGCACTTTATGCCCAAATAAACCCCCGCGGAAATAACCAACTTACAGGTACAGGCGACAACGGTAACACTCCCAAGGTAAACACAATACGTAAAAAAACGACTCAACTACTGAGAATGAAGAAGCTCTTTAAATATTTGATTTTTAAACTTGGGTACTGAAAGTTGTTTATTGTTTTCATCAATATTGTTCCAAAGTTTTATGGCAAAGAAAGTAAAAGATTTTTGAAATGAGGCTGTCTTATATAAGGGAACTTCATAATTATTTTTATGCCTTGTATTATATGAGTGCAAATTACGTGAAAATTTATTTAATAAATATAATGACTCTTTATTTTTCCCCCTTTGCTGCTCTCCAATGTTAACCATGTTTGAAGTCTGGTAAACTAAGAAGGTCCTGAATCGTACATTGAAGGATTTTTTTTAATCGGACCTTTCGTTTAAAAATTAGGTTTATAGTCAGAGGACAGACAGACCGATATTTTTTAACACCCACTTTTTTCACATTTTCTGGCGTTTCATGGCATTTTAAGTCCGAATATGCAAAAAAAAATTGATTTTTCGCCCTTAAAACAATAAAGCGCTAGAAAAAAATATACGCCCTTTGGCGTTGGAGATAAGCATTTTTGTAATGTAGTGATCATAAATAATAACTTTATTATTATTATATCTAAAATGTATATTGAAGTTCATATTATAATAAATTATGTTTGTTAAAGTGAAAAATCGTTTTTTTTTGGTTTTTGTCCAAACCATCCTTATTTGTGACGGAAGAGAAACACTATAAAAACCCCCTAAACAATCCTCTAAAAACCACAAGTTTTTAGTTTGGTTTTGATATGTCAAACGGTATGGTCAGTAGGCTCTGGACGGACGAATTGACGGACGAGAATACTTTCTCATAACAAAAGTTATGTCCAGAAACAATATACTTTGGGGGAGGAGAGAGGAAGAGGGATTTTTTTTATCTTTTAGGTAGTTTCTAAATATTTCTTCTACTGTGAATACTAAAAAAGTTGTGTCCAGAAATAATTTTTTATCATTTGGTGGAATCATGGAAAAAAATTATAATAACATTTTTTTGTGTAATTTTATCTTTTATGTGGTTTTTAAATGTTTCTCCTCAACGTAAAAATTTATTGGTCTATATTTTATGAGATTATAAAACACTATAATAGCTATATCGTCTTACATTATTTCAAAAAAATCAAGGCAGCAGAATATACTACAAAAGTAACAGAGTGATTCTAGAATAAGGGAAATATCCAATCATAGTGTCTGCCAAAATTTAAGAGGTGATTATACATCCAAAAATATAAAAAAAAGTTTTTATAAAGGTTGGTCCAGAAATGAGCCCTAAGGGAGCTACGGCCCTTCGAAGATGACATATTGAATGGAGAACAAAAAAAAGTATAAATACAATTTTAATGCTGCAAGGTGATCCTTCATTTAAAACTGAGAAAAAAAGTATTCTTCACCAAAACACCTAAATTTAATATTAGTAGTAGTAATCGCCTTTTAAAAAGTAACGTTTTTAATGGCACAAAATGTTACTCCTCTTAATTGCATTTTTTTTTTGAAAACGGTTGCTCCTACAGTGTTACACTATAAGACATTTTTTACTCAAGGAATCCATATTTTTTACAAAAAGTCCAAAAAAAGTGCACATAAAAAAGTTTGGGGCAAAAATGTGTTAGGTTTAATACATTTTTATGCCACCGGATAAATTCAAAAAAATAAATTAACAAAAACTTATTGCCCTTATTAATACTAGTGCAACAGAGTTATTCATTAAAAACCTTATTTTTATTACAATTTTAAAGGGTCGTAGCTCCCTTAGGGATGGATCATTTGCGGATCAACCTTTATAGGATCTTTTTTATATATTTTTGGATGCAGAATCACCTCTTAAATTTTTGCATGCCAATTATTGATCACCCTGTATATGATGCAACAAAGCGGTGGGCTTGTTTTTAAAAGGTCCTGTTCAGACGACAACCAAATCGGCGTTGCCATTTCAACCGCTAAATATTCTGCAATAGTAAACAGAAGCATTGAAAAGCAGTATATGGTTGGCCGGTTCGCGGCTGCCGCAGTCGCTTGCTATCACAGAATGCCGATGCTTGCTCGCCGTATCGACCCACATGGTGTTCTAGAAGAACTTTTAAATGGCATGACAACTTCCATTTTTTTTTGTTTTTGGAATTTGTTATATGAACTCTAATTAAAAGAATAAGACCAAAATTTTAAAAATCGTTAGAGCCGTTTTTGAAAAAAATGTGTTCTTTAGAAAAAAATATATAACATACTTGGTTTGACCTTGATGTCTTAGATTTTGACCAAACTTTGCATAGTGGTACCACTATGGTACCCAAGTACTCCCACCAATTTTTTTTTCAAAACGGTCCATCCGTTCACGATACCAGGTGTCCCACCAACCAGGTTCTTGACAAGTTATATCTCCGTTATTTAAAAAGGTAATTTTTTTGTAAACAATAGCTTTAAATGGGAGCCAAAGAAGATTTTATTGACTTATACAACCCCCCCTTGCTTACTCACTCTCTTGTAACCACCCCACCCTCTGATTTTCAAATAGCACCTCCCACCCCCATTTTTATCTAAGAATATGAAATTACATTTCATTTTGAATTAAACCATGTATTATAAGTAGTATCTTATTCTTTTAAGAGGCTTCCAATAACAATTATTATTTAGTAATAATAATGTCCCACCAGGTTTTAGACGGGCTATATCTCCGTTATTTAAAAAAACTAAAAAAGTTAAAAAAAAAATAAAATAAAATTGAAGTCGAAGTAGAATTTACTGACATATGCTTAACTACCCCTTATTAACCCACCCTCTTGGACCACCTCCAACTAGTTTTTTAAATAGCACTCCCCTATTTTACTAAAGAATATGAAAGCACATTTCATTTTAAATTTAACCAGAAAATGTTCCAAAAACTTACGTTAAATTGTACCCAAAATAAAATTGATTAATATATTCAAAACCAACTCATAATTAGGGGGAGATTTAGCTCAGCGGTCTAAGGCATCGATATAGCATTGACACTGAGCTAATGATTGGGGTTCCATTTTGGGCCCTATTCTTTTTATTATATATATTGTATGTTTTGCTTTAGTTTGTTTATCTTGCGTGGACCACTTTTATGCTGATGATACCCAGTTATCCTTGTCCTTTAAACTTGATGAGGCGCTACAGGCAGTTGCAGCTCTTAATTTTGATCTAAAAAATATTCATGAACTCTCTGTTAAACATTGCTTGAATTTAAATGCTAGTAAGTCGACCGTTGTTTTATTTGGTCGAAAAAATGATAGACAACGATTTTTAAATATGGACCTTGCTGTTGAACTAAATAACTCAGTAATAACCTATACAGATAATGCTAAGAACCTTGGATTGACCGTGGTTACGGACTTTAGATTCACTCAACATGTCTCTAGATGTTTACAAAAAGCTTACTCAAATTTAAGAACTATTTACCAAAATAGATACTATTTGAATAAAAGCACTAAAACTATGTTGTGTGAATCTCTTGTCCTGTCTCAGATGAATTACTGCGATGTTGTTTATGGTCCCTGTCTCACCAGAACGGATACGGTTCGTATACAGAAACTACAAAACTCCTGTTTGAGGTTAATATATGGTATTAGAAAATATGATCATATAAGTTACACATTTGTCCAAGCAAATTGGCTAAATATGGAAAACCGTAGGTATCTACATTCTGCGTGCCTGTTTTTTAAGATAATATCTAACCAATCCGTTATAGATCTGATGTTCACAATATAAATATACGTTTTCAGAGCACCCTTACTGTCTCTAAACACAGTTCTGAACTATATAAACGGTCATTCTCATACAACATTGCCACGTTCTTTAATGACTTATCTGCTAATTTAAAACATACTAAATCTTTACTTGCTTTTAAAAAACAATTATTTAAGCTAACATTTCAAAAACAATTGCAGTCTCTATCTACCTGATATACGTTTTTATCCTTATTTTTTGATAAACTTATTCTGAACCCAATTTATTTTTTTATGTATTTATTTCTATTTATTTATATTTTATAAATGTTCATATATATTTTTTTTTATATTTAATATTGTTTTCTATGTCATTATTCTCTCCCTGGGTTAGGTGGAAGAATAGGCGGCTGGTAGCTCTTTTTGTTGTGCCTGAGAAGCTCAGCAAGAAATCTATCGGCCGAACTAAACCTCGCCCAATAGTTAAAATAATCTTGTAACTTTTGTACTTATTTTAATAAAGACCTTTATTATTATTATTATTATTATTATTATTGTGAGTTCAAACATCACTGGCGCCAATTGCCTTTTTCAGTTAATTAATAATTGAAATTTGGCGAAGGCGTACTCCCTAGATATATTGGTTCGAAAGTCAATTAAAGCCGGTGGTTCCCTCTACTACTAGCCCACACAAGTCCTGGACTTAGGGGATGCTTAATTAAGTAGAATAGTACGAGGTAAAAAAAACAAACAAAAAACAAACAATAACCCACTCTCCTGGAACTACCCGCAACTTTGTTTTAAATATTACCCTTCTATTAATAAATAATAATTGTTATTTAGAGCACCTTAAAATCTAAGATACCACTTATAATAAATGCTTGAATTCAGAATAAAGTGTACTTTCATAGTCTTTAAAAAGAATTATTGGGTGCTATTTGAAAAACAGAAGTTGGGGGTAGTTTCAAGGGAGTGGGTAAGCAAGGGGCGATTTTAAATAAGTCAGTAAAATCTTCTTTGGCTTTGATTTAATGCTATTTTTTGCATATTTTAATACATTTTCAAATAACGGAGATAAGCTATATCAAGAACTTGGTGGGACACCCAGTATAGTGAACGGTTGGACCGTTTTGAAAAAAAATTGGATGGAATGCTTAGGTACCATAGTACCAAATCCGAGATATCGAGGGCAAACCGAGTATGTTAGCGTGAAATATCAAAGATATTTTCTAAAAAAACACTTTTTTTTCAAAAACGGCTCTAACGATTTTTAAAATTTTGGTGTTATTTTTTTTAATTAGAGCTCATATGACAAATTCCAAAAAGAAAAAAAAATGGAAGTTGTCATGTCATTTAAAAGTTCTTCTAGAACACCGTGCCCAGTAAAGTGTGCCTCTGGAAATACTGTCTTACCTACCATACAATTTGTCAAACTGAATGTGTGGGGAATATAGACAGTTAATCTACTAAGAAAAGCACTATATATCCAATCCAACATTATATTAAAATAGCATCCACAATTACGAAAACAATAGTTATATTATATAACACAATCCAACGCCTGTTTATTGTATGTAGATTTCACAATTAATAAAATTTAAACGTCATAGTTTAAAGTTTTTTTACAGGTCTATATTTTAATATATTAGTAAAGGGTCTGAATAAATGCCCTTAAGATGTAAATAGGTATTTATAGAAGCAAGTTAAAAAAAATTGATAAGACCAACTAATTCCAACCATTTTAATAAGGGCCACTTACAATGGTTAAACTTTAAACTTGGATTAAATTTACAGTCAACTAATCAGAAGACAGCATTTTTAACTTTAACTTTAACACTTTAACTCAGTTTCGTCAAGTTAATCCCGGCTTAAGCGTTGGAGATAAACATATTACCGCAATTAGGTGATTACAAGCCTAATGGCGTCGTCATATAACATTCATATACGTGCGGTAATGTTTTTATCTCATTTGCATCGTAAACAACTATTACCCTACGTTTCCCATGGCAACTTTTTTATAAAATTTTATCTAAGTCATTGATCCAAATACATGACTTCAACGGCTGCCATATTTAAAAATTTACAACGAAATTACGAGAGGACACAACTGTCAGGGGACTCCGTGTTCCATAGAAATACATTTATTGCCGGTGATAGAATTCTATAGAACACGGATTCGCCTACCAGTGGTGCCATCTCGTAAAATGTGTGTGAACGTTTAACTATGGCCTTCGTTGAGGTCGTATATTGACCCTCATAAGGGAAATCTCCCATTTAAGGGATGAATTTTATCAAATCAATAAAAGATTATTGGCGTCCGGACGCGTCCCTTTCAAAGCTGGATTTATAAAACTTCTACAATGTATTTCTTTTTCTAAAATATATCCATTTATACAAAAATCATGAAAGCAAAAGTTAAAGCCGTAAATATTTGTAATGCTTCTCATTCCGCAATGTACTCTTCAAAGTGGAATCCACTGAGTGGATAATATATTGCATTTTATCTCTACATACTTCCCAAAATATATATATATATATTTTTAATTGTAGATGCTCTTTATTTTACTTTCCCCAGGTACAGTTCGTTTGGACTGAAAAAGTTTTACTGCTTTTTTCTCGAGGTCTGTATGGGAAAGTTTTTTACTAACTCTCACGAGAACGCTTTGAGCTAAATATTTCAAATTTCAAACATAACTGTGTGTAGAAAACTTTTTAGGTGAAAGGTGTATGAAAAGTACAAAAATTTAACCAAGAGCCAAAAAATCTCTCGACTCTTGGGGATGTTATACTTGTCTGGTCTTGATGTTACTTTCACATTTTGAAATTTTTTGAAAATTTTTGAAAAAGCCCTGTATTCATTCAAAAATTTTCAACAGTATTTTTTTGCTTTATATTACATTATATACATTTTATAACGTTTTATGTTCTTCTTCTTGTTTTTTCTTAAAATCGAGACAACACAAAAAATCTCGATTTCAAGAAATCTCGATTTCTCTCGATTTCTCTTAAAACCCTATCATAACTAGCGAAGAGTATAATAAGTTGACCAAAACGTTTTATAAAACATGTATGTGAAAACTTTTTTCTCAAGGATCGATATAGCAACCGTTTTGATCCAGCGAGAATACTTTTTGATCAAACACGATTTAATAAAAACTTAAATTTATTCCTAACAAACTTAAATTGTATTCTGTTATGTATTTTATCAAGGTTTGATCTTCCAAGCCATTATACACACCTCCCCTGGACAAATCTTTAGTTCAAAAATTCTGTTAGCAGTAAAATCTCAGCTAGTCCTATTCTCAAGATAATGGTTCAAAACTAGAGTCTTCCATGTTAGTTTGCCATATGAATGCAAATAAAGCGCTCTATATGTTCTTATTTTTAACTAAATTTGTATTTGATCACGGAGTATATGAAAAATGTTGTGACATCCTTTTTAGTGATAATTAAATACATAGAGCGCTTTATTTTGCATTTATGCGGCAAACTGATCTGAAACACTTTAGTTGCAATCTGATTATTCACTAGAAAATTGCACTGATCAAAAATTGGTTAAAAACTTTTAACCCACTTAATCTGAATATTTCGTACTTGTTTTAAGTAATCATTTCTCTGTGTGTACCCAAATATTTGTCAACAAAATATCTTATAGAAAAATCTTTAATTTTACTTACCTACATCCAAAACCTATCATACTGTATGATTCATAGGTACACCCCAAACTTTAAAATCTTTTTAATTGAAAAAGTATATGAAAAATTTATTTTAGACCACACGCAATGTTCGCATATTATTTCGCAATAAATTTTTCGGTTTTGGTGATGTCCCTTTTAAAATGTATCAGTTTTGATTGTATAGAAAAGATTGAATGAATGAATGAATAGATCTTCGATACAATAAGATTTTTATTTATGCGTAACCGCAAAAATATTCAATGGATATATATATCCTAGATGATTTTAAAATTACCCAAAATAAAACAAATTTTATTGTTATTTTGATTCTTGAATATTGCCAAACTAGGCAAGATTTTATGGCTATATCACAGTTTGATTTCTTAATTTAAAATTTACTCTAAAAAATCAAAAACTTGAACTTAAATACGCAAAGTAAATTTTTGCAGTTTTGCACCCCCCTCCCGCCAATGGAATGACTATTCCATAAGTGTGGTAGACTATACTTTTTTTTCGACTGCAAATATGAAACACTGTATGGCTTTAAACTGCGGACAAGGTTAAAAACAATGTTTTTTGTGACTCGATATTTTATATGCAACAAAACACATATTTTTAAATAAAGCAATTAATGTTATTTACTAATTTTATCAAATCAGTACTTAAAAAAGATTTTTATTTAATTTTAACACATATTTACAAATTATAATGCAAAAATTGAAGGTTATGTAAGATTGTTGTGACAGATATCAGGTTTAAATATATAACAATAGATAGAGCATTTTTAATTTTTTGAACTAAACCTAGTCAAATATTAAGAAAAACTAATAAACTTTATGTAATTTTAACGCAAAACTTTAAATTGCATTAAATTATTCAATATTTCATGGTAAAATATATATATATATATATATATTTGCTAATTTTGCTACAGTTTTCTTTATTTTCATGAACAAGACATGGCACTACATGTGCTTATTCTAACGCTTGATACGGAATATTCATACCGTATCTAAAGCTAGAATGAATTCATTCTGTGTTAAAAAGTGTGTGTATTTGCTTACATTCTAAAGCAGTCGTAGAAAAATATTTATACCAGTTAAAAAAAAAAATCATAAACAAAAAAAATATAGCTGGCACGCGTTCAAACTCAAAGAAATCATATTTTGGAAGTATATCGAGAGAAAACGCAATATACTATCCACTGCGAAGAGTTTACTAGAGAATGCCAAGCATTATATATCTTTACCACTTATTTGTTTTTGACTGGCAGATTAAAAAGTAAGTTTTTCTAAAAGGAATTGTACCATTTTCAA
Organism: Brachypterus glaber; assembly: GCA_958510825.1. Classification (NCBI taxonomy): domain Eukaryota; kingdom Metazoa; phylum Arthropoda; class Insecta; order Coleoptera; family Kateretidae; genus Brachypterus; species Brachypterus glaber. The sequence goes on along the minus strand of OY294044.1, from coordinate 52,548,471 downwards.
CCTAATTTTTCATTATTTGTAGCTTGAAAATGACGTTATGTTAAAAAAGTCGAAACAATTGTCACTGTAATGTTTGTTTAATAGACAATAAATTTATATTTTGGATTTTTTCTATGTTTTATTAAATCAACTCCAATATGAGTAAGGATCAAGAATTTCTTAATATATTTAGTTAGTCAGATAAGCCCTCCAAATCTAAAAAATTCACAAGGTAATTAATATTTATGACATTTGAAGCGATCATTTTAACAATAAATAATATTTGTTTATACGATTAAATCTATGAGGCAACTTTAAAGTTATACCAAAAAGAGTCCGAATCTAAACTAGAACAACCGGACTTCGCCGAAGCAATACTATTTTAAAATTTTCAACACGATATGTATTATACACGTCAAAACATGGTACAGGTACATAGGTAAATAGGTCTAGGTAAATGGGTCTATTTACAAATTATAGTTTTGTTAAATTTGCTACAGTTTTCTTTATTGCTGGCAACACGTGCTTATTTATGTTATACCGTATCTAGAACTAGAATGGATTCATTCTTTTTATTGAAAAGTGTGTATTTGATTACATTCTAAACATTGATTACATTCTAAACATTTAATTACATTCTAAACCAGTCTTCAAAAAAAAATTATTTGATAACATTTTAAACCAATCTTAAAAAAAAATTATGGCAAAAAATAGTTAGTTGTGAAATAGTTAGTTGTGAAATAGTAGCCAATAATAGCCAACGTCAGACATTACACAAAATGTGTATTGTCAAGGTGTCCTTGAAGAACACCCAACTGATGTAAATGAAGCCTACACTGTAAAAACTGCATGTAAAATAATGTAAAAATACATGAATTTACATAGTACGGAATAGGTAATTTATTATTCTGGACTACGCATAATTCATGAATTTATGTAAAGGAATGTAAAATAATGTAAAAGAATGTAAAAGAATTTAAAAGAATGCAAAAAATTTAAAAGAATGTAAAAGAATGTAAAAGAATGTAAAAGAATGTAACATGATTTTACAATGTCGGGCTATGTTATTTTAAGACGCGTGTGCGCTTTGGACAATAACCAAGAAGGCGTCGCATCATGAGAGGGACCGTTTAATATTTTTATTGTTAGAGAGATAGCGACGCATGCTGCTAAGTTAAAGTGTTAAAAGTGTAAAAAAAGGTAAATATTATTTAAATGCTTTACTTGTGGCCTAAAATTTACATTAATTATAAATTACGATCTTTAAAGAAATATGTAAGCAGTTTATACTCGTTTTAAGGGTGCAAATCGTTTGGTTTATTAAACCAAATGAACTTTAAGCTACGATATTTCAAAAAATCTTTGACACAGAGACTTGTAATTTGGAACAAACATTTTCTAAGTAGTAATTTTTTTTTCAAGTCTCTATGTCAAAGCGTTCTTGAATTATCGTAGTGTTTAAGTTGTTTTAAAAGCACTTTTAATATGACTGTATGTTTTTTTTTTAAATTATTAAACACACCAAGTATTGTAGGCAAATATAAAAAAAAAATCGTTCAAGCTGATCGTTTTTTTTTACGTTTGTTTTTATAATAAATAGTCTAAGCAAAATATTACCATTCTGGACTATGTAATTTTTAGCTTTCCGGTCTATGCAAAAAAATACCATTCTGGAGTATGTAATTTTTACCGTTCCGGTATACGCAAAATATTACCATTATGGACTATGTAATTTTTACTGTTCCGGTCTATGCAAAACATTACCATTACGGACTATGTATTTTTTACCATTCCGGTCTATGGCAACATATTACCATTTACGGACTATGTAATTTAATGTAATTTATTTACCGTGTATCATCGATGAACTAAATTTATTTTTGAGGGACGGAATTGCCTTTTGCTTTACTTTCGGTAATGGCCTACTTATATGGATTTCAGCTGCTTCTCAATAACTTGCTGTCCTTGGTATACTTAAATAACTATAACTCATTTTCTCTATTTCGTATCCGTATAAAGTTGAGAATCGGCGCTAACGATATTATTATGCCATATTTTATAAGAACGTCGCAGTGTACAGTGCTGTCCAAATGTAACCCCTCATCTTGTCTATTCAAATATACCTACATTTTTTTATTTGTTAATATATATATTTTTTTTAATATTCAATTGTTTTTTTTTATATAAAAAACTGATATATAAAACAGTAAATACAACTAAACGAATAAAATTAAAAAAGAACAAAACTTTTCGCAAAAAAAAATTAACTGACTTCTATGTCTCTAAAAAGTAAAAAATAAAAAATACTTAAATCGGTGCCAATTTCACTATTCCCTAAATTAATTACTAACAGTTATTTTTTTATTATTTTATTGTTTGCTGTGAAATTGGCACAGACTTTTTTGCGAAAAGTTTTTATTTTTTACTTTTTAGAGACACAGAACTTGTGGATTTGTAACGTCATCTAAGCTAAATTATAGCTGTCCTTCCATCTCGGCAAGCTGCTGACGTCACAACGCACTGTTAGTGCATTGTGACGTCATCATCTTAAAGATAAATTTATAAAAAATAAAAGTAATATTTTTATTTCAGCGACCAAGAGTTCAACCAACCTTATTTTATTTTTTATACTAAATAAAATCTTGTTAAACTTTAAGCGTTAAGTAATAATCAAATATCATTTTCTCTTGGTATTTTAATATTACAAGTCCAGAGAATCAAGTTTAGCGGCATTCAGTGTGCCGTAATATTTGAGTGATACCTTAATTAAGTTATCCGGATCCGAGTTATCCGATATTTCTCTAAAAATTTGTTTGGTAGTAGAACCAAATTAAGCCGGTTTTAAGTGAAATTGCGTTAAAATGATTAGATTTATCCTAATTATCCAGCTTATCCGAGCCTAAAATTGAAACGAGACCACCTCAGGAATGCCCTCTTTAAGTAACACGTCGAATTGATAACCTCCACTTTTTAGAAGTCGGTTAAAAATAAAATTACGGCTTGAATCCAGAACCGATGCAACGTTTCCTCTTTGTACTGCAATGCTAATAATAATAATATTCTTTGTATCACTTGTGTTGAATTTTTCTAAATAATTTATACGTTTTTCTTAATTTTATTTTTTCTATATTAATTTTATAATTTAAAATTAGTTTAAAAACGTAGTTTACGTTTTTGTATCATGCACTGATAGAAAAATCTAAACATAGTACAACCAATCGTTGTTGTAACAACTTTAACAGAATAGAATAGAATAGAATAGAATAGAATAGAATAGAATAGAATAGAATAGAATAGAATAGAATAGAATAGAATAGAATAGAATAGAATAGAATAGAATAGAATAGAATAGAATAGAATAGAATAGAATAGAATAGAATAGAATAGAATAGAATAGAATAGAATAGAATAGAATAGAATAGAATAGAATAGAATAGAATAGAATAGAATAGAATAGAATAGAATAGAATAGAATAGAATAGAATAGAATAGAATAGAATAGAATAGAATAGAATAGATTTTTATTGTCTTGAACATTTTTACAATAAAATGGATGACTCGTCAAGAAAATATAACAAAAAACAAATATTTTAAATATTATAAAAAGATACATTCAAAGATTATTAAACCATTATACACAAAAAGAGTAGTCTACTGTACAAGACCACCGTTTTCCAAGATATAATCTTTAAGATTATAGAAAGTTTTATCAATTAAGTAAATTTTTAATTCAGATTTAAAAGAATTTAAAGACTATAGTTTTTAATTCTAGTGGTAAGAGATTAAACAGAAAGCAACCAGCATGTGTCGGGGATAAAATACTGTCCTGTGCCGATCAAGTTCAAAATTAAATTTGAAACGAGTATCATAAAGATGAGTATCAGAATGTGTAATAAATTTATTTTTATTTTTTTTTTGGTGTGTATGAAAGTTAATAATTTATATAAATAAATTGATGTAAATGTGAGGATTCTGTTCGATTTAAACGTACCCTTGCAAGATTCCCTGTACTTTAAGTTATAAATTAAACGTATAGCTCGTTTTTGGCATCTAAAAACGATCTACATCAGAGGCTTGGCCCATACTACAACATTGTAACTTAAAGCACTATAGATCATAGCGTAGTATATGCTCATGAGGCTTTTGGCTCTTAGGGTACAGTACTTTTTAATTTAATTGCATATAAGGATTTGTTTAATCTACCGCAAAGTTGATCAATATGATTTGACCAATTTAGATTCGCAGAGTGACACCCAGAATTTTTTTATTAAGGTATATAATACATTTATTACAATTATTCTAAAACATTATAACGTTATACTAAATACACTATTAAAATTGTAGATATAAATGTTGTATAGTATACCATGAAATAAATTTATTCATACCATATATACTAAACAATTTCATAGTGTTTATTTTTACATCAACGTTGTTTTCACTAAGATATTTAGTTGTCACCATAGTGCCGGTATTTTATGAAGGATTGTTGTGTGCAAAAATGGCCTACCTTTTAAGTTCACAGATTTTCTTTATTATTTAGTAGTTTACAGTCATTTTTGAAAAAACAAAGGTATTTTGTCCTATATTCTAAAAAATAAACACGTCGAGTTAGGCTATGTCAATCTGTCAGTTCGGTCAAGTATTTTTAATTCTTCCAACAAGGTTACCTAATAGCAGATTTTTTGAGGAGCAGCGGTTACTAACCAAGTTAGGGAAATATATATTTATTTCTTTTTTTAACTCATTAATTAAATAGAGCAAGAGTACAGGTTAACCGGCGTCACAAAAAATTGACTAATGTACTTATTGTCTTATGACTTATTTTGTACACATTTTACACCTTGGACCACCTTGTATTTATCAACCTTGGTCATTGCTGAAATTTGTTTGTGCTGCCATCTACGAGTGTCAACTTCAACCTCAATTAATTCGATGGCGAAAATTAGCTGATTTTACCAAAATTTTAAAAGTAGGCATTTTGGTCTGAAATTTCCATGTATACTTAACGATAAGCATGTATATGTACATTTAATTGATATGATATGTATTTTTTATGTGCATATACATGTGAATATGTAAATTTAACATAAAATGCGTAAAATATTGTACGCAACAAATATTTGTTGTTGTAAATCAAACAACTGCACTCGTTTGTAAATACCGAACGTGTTTACTTTTTGTAGTTGTATTCTATGCAATTATTTAGTGGTTAACGCATATACAACTTTGTATCGTTGTATATTATTAGATTATTATTATTATTACGTTATTAATTACGCTAGTGTTATATCATTGTGAAATAAATTATTTTATCACTTTTTTTTAACGACGAAAACTTTAATTTTTTATATAGTTTCAACCCTTTTAAAATTAGTGTTTGCACAGCCCCTCTTTTTATACTAAATACAGGGTGATCAATAACTGGCATGCCAAAATTTAAGAGGTGATTCTACATCCAAAAATACAAAAAAAAATCCTATAAAGGTTGGTCCGAATATGAGCCCTAAGAGACCTACTTGTAATTAATAAGGGCAATAAGTTTATGTTAATTTATCTTTTTGAATGACTAGACGGACAAAATATGTAAAGCTCCCAAACTTTTTTATGTGTAGTTTTTTTTCGATATTTTGTAAAAATTATAGGTTTCTTGAGTAAAAATACATAAAAAATATAATATAATGTAACACCTTTCTCAAAAAATAAAATGCAACTAAGAGGAAGTAACATTTTGTGCCACCAAAAACGTTACTTTTTAAAAGGCTATTATTCCTTTAATATTAAATTTAAGTATTTTGGTAAAGAAAACTTTTTTGCTTAGTTTTAAATGAAGAATCACTCTGCAGCATTAAAATTTTATTGATGCTCTTATTTGTTTCCCATTCAATATGTCATCTTCGAAGGGCCGTAGCCCCCTTAGGGCTCATTTCCGGACCACCCTTTATAGAAACTTTTTTTCATATTTTTGGATGTAGAATCACCTTAAATTTTAACATGGCAGTTACTGATCACCCTGTATATGCCAAAAAATAATTTTATTATACGTTTACCAACTTTTATATCTCAATTTGTTCAAAGGGGGGAGGGGTTACTTTTGGACTGCACTGTTTTCCCTCCAACTTTCACGTAATTGTTCTTTTCAGACCTTCTATACTTTAAAGGCATAAAAAGGGTAATCTAAATAGTTTTTAACAAAAAACACCCCCGTAAAGACTTCTTGTGCATTATAAATGTTATTTGAACATGTAAAAACATTTAACTATAACGATATGGTCGTATCATTTATCATACTTTATAGTTAACGCTTATAAGCACGGATTTTTCTACAGCACAGTGGATTAAAAAATAAAATTTGGAAAATATTAGCAAATAAGTACGTTTATAACTCGAAGCAAAAATTTATTTGGAATTGGAATGTTTATTACTAAATGTATGTAGTGTTTCACGAAAGTCGAAAATTGTCCTAATTGTCAAGAGAGTCAATAAGTAGTTTAATCTTGTCTTGACAATTTCTCAACGATCTGGTCTTTTTTTAGTGAGACTCTCGCTGCGAAAGTCTTGACGATTAACTTTTTATCTCATCTAGTATAGTAAGAGCCTTGATTTACTATTAACCTTAGTATTAAGTCTCAAAATATCCCCACAGTAGGCCAGTTTGATAATAATTCTTTATTTTCATAATTTGCGTGCAGAGAATATCCTTAAAACTTTTAAATTGCATTAAAAGTACAAAAAATAAGTGTAGAAGAAGTCTCGATTATTGATCAAGAGTCTCGACTCTCGACGACGTGACTCTCGTCTTATCTTAATTTTTTTATATTTCACTTTTTCTCGAAATCGAAACAAGAAATATCGAGCTCTCGATTATTGTAAACCTTTTACTGTAGCACAACCGTATGCCACTCTCCAAGCAGGTCTTAACCGCAACCAAAAAGGAAACACAACTATTTGTTACCCTTTTTGATTGGTCTAAGCCCGAACTAGCCTTGTACATACGTAGTTATCTTAGGGCCTATCCACAGGCTCTTATGCAAGCCTAACATAACGTTATATGTCAGCGTACAAGATAGGACGGCACATCAAGCCAATCACGACATCATATGTTATGTATTATCGAACACAACTATTTGTGTTCCCTTTTTGATCGGTCTATCCCGAACTAGCCTTGTACATACTTAGTTGTCTTAGGGCCTATCCACAGGCTCTTATGCGAGCCTAACATAACGTTATACGCCACCGCACAAGATAGGTGACTGAACATAAAGCCAATCATGACATCGTGTGTTATGTATTATCGAGAATTATGCTACTTATGCGAGCCTCTGGCTAGACCTTTATACATAAACTTGTTGTGTTATTATTATTGTAAGAACCTGGATTACAATATTTTTCAGTAATTATTACTGTAGCGATTTCTTTGTGTAGTTTAGTTTATTGGGTTACAATTTTGCTTAATGGCCCATCATGCGATAGAGCAAAATTCCTCTAAAGTTTTCGCAGATTTTTATGCAAAGTGTTATTTGTCATGTTAATGGTTTTACTATTATAATTAACTTTTTAATGCATTTCTAAGTATTTATTATAAAAATAAAATAAACTTTTTCAGGCATACTTATATGCTATTAGCAAAAGATTTCTTAAAATAATGATTTGTAGGCTAATGTTAAATTGCATGAAATAGATCTATAGAACATGACCTGCTACACTATAATTTGGGTTTTTTGGCTTCTATCAGTATACTAAAGGAAATAGTTACTTTAATTAAAACTTAAGGCTGTAAAATTTACAATGTAAACGCAATTGTACAATTTTATACAATATATTTATTATACATAAATTACATATAACGTCCTACCAAAAAAAATTTCTGTATAAAACAAGGAATACTAAACATTAAAAAGCAATATCAATAATAAAATAAAATATAAAAGAATCGAAAAATGAATTCGAAATAATACCTTTAAAAGATAAATAATTAATCACCCTGTTATTGTTTGTTGAAAATTACTATGATGCTACAGAAGGGTCTATAGGGGAAGTCGGGGATATTACAAATTGTGTTTGCGGTATCGATTTTAATTTCTTTTTATTTATCATTTTCAGGAGGCTAAGGATTTTGATTTTTTGCGCGAACTCTGGGACATCGTGTATATTATATATTTATTATTAAATTGGTATTTATTAACCTACAAAATTCAAAAAAAAAATATTCTTTTACTTTTTTATTTGAACCAGAGTAAAATTGTAACAAAGATCTTTTGTGTAAAATGTCTCCAAGTGACATTGAGAAAACGTATTCTTTGTAATCTTATCGCATTTTGGAGACACCTTGTCACTATTGTTGTTTTTCTTTCGGATTACCCCTTTTATTTTTAGATCACAGTAAACTGTTACTTTATTTTACACTGAAAACAAATCTAAACCGATATAATACTAGAAGAAACCTTTTTCCTGTCAAGCGAAGGGGAGCGTAGCGCAGTAAAGTAACAACTAATGAGACAGGAAAAGTTTCTTTGTCTCTGAGTATAACATAATATTTTTTCTCAAGCTTTATTAATTATAAATTTTACCTTTTTACCAAATATATTTTCTTCGGTGCATATTCTAAGAAATTATAAAATGGTTTGGACTTTTTAACATTATGAATTTTCAATTTCAGTATGACTTGTATACGTGTAATGTAATTGTTGTTGTTTGTTTTTAATTTAAATTATTAGCCTGAAGATGGTCCTATGTTAAAAGGGCAGAAACATGTCGCTATTATTTATGTAATAATAATAAAAACATTTTTGGAGAGATAATATCGTCTTAAGTTTATTTATTATGAATTTTCTTTTAAATTTATGCAAAATATTGTAATCGATTTTTTACCTTCAATAGTATAAAAATAATAAGCATATATAATTATATGATCATATCATTAATTATAATTAATGATATATAATTATTAATGTTAAATAGTTGGTAATTCATAAATTAAAACAATTGAATCAAATTGTTATACTAATAATTTATTAATTACCCGCTATTAGATTAAAAGCAAATATGTATTTGGCAAATACAGAATAGGTATATTTAATTAAAAGTATATTGTAAATTAATTTTGATAAGATAAATTTGGTCCTCCCCCCACCATATTTTCTAAAAATTTTACTAGTAGGGGTGACCGGGGCTAATTGTCGCACTTTTCATTTAAAGTCAGCTTTTTACTTTATTTATTTATTTATTTTTTTTTAATTGACCAAATGATAATTTTAGCTGCAAGTTTTAGTAATATTATTATAAGATAAAACATAACAAAATTTACAGGGTATTAGAGTTGTGTTGTCGCGGCACTTAAAGTATATTTTTTTTAAGAAATATAAAGACATGTATAAGTATTATAAATAACTAATAAGACATGTGACTTCCCAAAAGCCGATTATTATCTAACTTTTCACTCTTCTACCAAAATTGTCAACTTTATATTTTTTCCTATATTTTTTTAATTTAATTTAATAAACGATTTTATTTGCTATCCTACAAAGTTTCACTTTTTAACACAGTTTTGAAAAAAAAAAAATGCGAAAAAGGAAATGTTATACCATGAACATATCTCTAGATCATGCGACAACAAGCCCCAAACCAAATGCGACAACCAGCCCCAGTGGTGAATTTTACGGTATGTTCAAGTACTTTCTAATTAACGAATATACAATCCTAAATGCAATATCAACAAATAATATGCACCTTAAACTATTAATATACATAGGGGAAGTCAGGGTTAACTGGGCCACAGGGTTAATTGGGCCACAGGGTTAACTGGTCCACCTGGATTTTATCAATTTTCTTATTAGTATTGGCGCCTTAGGGCAAATTCTAGTGATATTTAGTTAATAGTATTGTTTAAAGTATTATGACGGACCGTGTTGTCCACGTGTAAGTTGTAGTAATGAAAGTTCATTCTTTTCGATGAAAAGTGGGTATTTACCTTAACTTTTATTTTTTATTTAATACTTTTTTATTAATAGGAGGATCTAGACTAATATTTTACCTAATATAATAGTATTTTATTAATTATTCTGCATAATTTCCGCCTTCTAATATCTTATTAAGTAATCAAATTTTATGATTTTATTCAGTGGTGTCACTCAGGGTTAACTGGACCACTTATGTCAATATTAATTAGTTCGGGGTTAACTGGACCATGTCCAGATATATCTAATATTTATCATATTATGTTGTCTATTTTTATGTTAGAATTAAATTTTATTTGATTTTAACTGGTTTATCGTTAATAACTTTTTTTATATAAATAATATTTGTCTGAAGTATTAATATGTTCTAACTATAGTATTAATCTACCTTTTACTATAGAAAATATTTGAAAATTGTTTACAGGTTTTTCAAAAACTCGGCATGAAAAAAAGCGGCCCAGTTAACCCCGACTTCCCCTATAATTTTCTTATCTAAATCACTCACAATAAGAAAAATATTTACCACAAAAAAAATACTGGGTCCTTTAATTTTTACATTTTTTGGATTATCTTCTGCTCTTTTAACTTCTTGCTTTTAAGTTTACAAATGATAAATGGCACCTTTGTAACGCAAAGGTTAATATCGGTTTGGTGCGGAAAACTATTTTACTTTTTGAGATACAAGCACTTCGAAAACTTACCCCTGCGACAATTAGCCCCGGTCACCCCTATACCAAAATTATTAGAAAAATTCATACTCAAAGAAACAAGTAGAATGTTCAAAGACAAATACGTGAGATTCGAAAAGAGAGTTTTAAAATAAAATCATTTGAACAATTTAAATTAAAAATTACTTTTAAGTTAAGATCCTCAGGGGAAATTAAAGTTAAGGCGCACTTCAGTCTTAGATGAAACAAAAATAAAAATTAATTTAGTATTTCTAAAATATTTATTGTGTTTTATTTTAGTGATTTGAGTTATAAACTACTTATTTTACTTATTTAACTTCGAATAAGAATAATATGATCAAGAAAAAAACTATAAATCTAAGATTTACCTACTTACTACTGTTGTTTAATAAAATATTGCAAAAAAGTTAACTATGATAATGTTGATTTTATTACCTAAAATTAATATTTGTTTCAATTTTAAGGACTATAATAATAATATGATTAAGAAAAAAACTATAAATCTAAGATTTACCTACTTACTGCTTTTGTTTAATAAAATATTGCAAAAAAGTTAAGTATGAAAATGTTGATTTTATTACCTAAAAATAATATTTTAATTAATTTTAAGGACTATAACTCATAGTTTATATAGTTTGATTTTTACGATACGGTTTTGTCGCATATTTAACTTCACCAGTTGTACCAACCTTTATAATACCTCCTGTTTTATTCATTATCCAACTATATAAAGTTGGCATCCCAGGGGCTACCAACTCTGTATAGCTGGACAATGAATGAAACAGAGGTAAAACAGGTGAAGTTAAATAGGAGAAACAATCGTATCGTAAAAAACCTACTTATGTGGTAATTAATATTGTAGCAGTATTAAATAAAATATGAAGTACAACAAAAATATATTATACTATCATAAGGTCGATTCAGGCATAATTATTACTATATTTATTATTCCATCAATCTATTTTCTAATCATCGTACAGAGTGATATTGGTAGACTGACCGTTTCGGGCTGCTGGCCCTCTTCAGTACCAAGAGTCAACTCTGCACGCTGATTAAGAAAACGTTTTTAGACTTTACTCGTAAATGGAATATAGCCATTAGATTGATGTAGACTTGTGCGCCATCTATTTCTAGATGTAGACAACTACTCCTTAAAGTCCTTAAAGTCCTTAATAATTATCACTAACTACACTAAACTGAATTAAGAAATTTCGAAATTAAGAAAATAAGAAACATAACCTCAAATACTATAATAAATTTTCCGTGGTATGCAACAATAAGGTAACTGCCAAATAGATAATAAGTATATGTAAATACGACTGAATAGGTAAAAAAAAAATATCTATTGCGTAGGACGATTATAACTATATTTTCAGTTGTCGGGTCTAAAAATCGTATTTTCAAACCAACTTATCTCCAGAAGTACCTTTTATTTTCTTATGTAACACCTGTGTTTTTCCTTAAACTGAAAATGTAATAATTTTTAAAATACAGAGGTGTCGCCATCTTCATTTTTATTTAAAGTTTTGCACTAAAGTTAGTGTATTTCAGATATTCTTCTTTTTCTATGGTGTATTTTAAGATTCTATCATTATTTTATGCTATATTTTATCTTTTATCTTAATTGTTGCATACCACGAAAATTTTAGAATTTGAGGTTATGTTATTAATTTTCTTAATTTATTAATTTCTTAATTCAGTTTAGTGTAGTGAGTGATAATTATGCCTGAATCGACCTATAATTGTAATTAGTATAATATATATATATATATATATATATATATATATATATATATATATTATATATAATATACTAATTAATATAATATATATAATATATTTATTTATTTATATTGTTATAGTTTTGTTGGTGAATTTAAAGAAATAGGAAATTAATAGTTATTTATGTTACGAGCTGGAGGCCGAGTGGGTTAATTTTAGAGAGGGAAATATTAGTTTACTCACGAGTAAAATACAAAGTTTTATCCAATAATTAGCTTAGAAATTCATATTTATATTAAAATTTTTAATGACATTTACAAGAAAATAATTTGACAAGTGACAGTTGAGTGAGTAAAATAAATAATTGTCCAATCTATAAAGTAAAAGCCACGTGTGGGTTATTATTTATTCAAAATAAAGCTAGTAATTGTCTCATTATCTATTGGATAAAGAAGTTATTTTATCTACACAATATTTATTACCAAACATAAGGGGTTGTAATACAGTGTGGAATTTTTAAAATAAATAAATTTAATGACTGTGAAAATATATAAAAATAAAATCTTGAGCAGGTCGATTTTTATTAATTTTTTCATTAAAGATAATAATTTGAAATAAATAATCGTCAAATAACTCGAGAAACGTTGATGCGATTCCAAAAACAAATAACATACATAATGTCCTATTGAAACTTTTAAAAATGGCGCCCCTTGACGTCAGTAGGTTATGACGTCACTAATGATAGTAAAATCAAAAATCTAAATCAGAATAACAATAATTATTGGTCAATTATTGATCTGTTCGAGGATTTTTTCTAAAAATTAATTTAAAGTTATCAAATTTATTTATTTGGAAAATTTTACACTGTAACAAGAGTTTGGAACCAAAAACTCGATAAGTGGCAAAACCAAATTTCCGAGATATACGTGTTTAATAGTTTTCGTAACGAGTAAGCGACTTTAGTCCTTAGTGCAAGAGAATGAAGATTGACGACGCGAAGCGAAGTCAAAAAATCATTCGAGTGCACCTAGGACTTGTCGCAAACGAGTTTCCAACAACATTTTTCGTTCGATCTACAGTCTAGCCCCTTTAAAAATGTATATTTTAAAGAATTACCTGTGTTTAATTTTGACATTTTAAATTTTTATAAACGTCAAATGACTTTTGTCAAAAGATGTGTAATCGTTTGGATAAATGAGTGTGCATAGTTGTCATTTCATTCAAATATGCACTATGTTCTATGTATGTGCGATAGAAAAATATCCTAACGAGAATGTATAGTAAACATGTATTTTTCTTTATTTCATGTACACTAGGTCGTACGAAAAGATGTTTTCGTACGACCTGGTGTAAATAAAGGTAAATGCATGTTCATTATATATCCTCGTTGGGATATTTTTCTATCGCACGAGTATATAGTGCATATTTTAATGAAATGACAACTATGCACACTCATTTATCAAAACAATTACACATAGCTTTCATTTTCATCTACACTGTAGATCGAGCGAAAAATGTTGTTCTCAACTCGTTTGCGACAAGTCCTTAGTGCACTCAAATGATTTTTTGACTTCGCTTCGCATCGTCAAAAAAACTTCATTCTCGTGCACTAAGGACTAAAGTCGCTTACTCGTCACGAAAACTACTATTATCTATTTGAGTTTCATAATTAGGTACGTTTTTGTAATTTTGGTTTGCTTATTACAATATACTTAATCGTAAATTTTTTATTGATTGTAAAACAGTTTTGTTTATAACAAAAACAAATGAAAATTATTAAAAATTTCTAAAAATACTAACAGCTAAAATTTTATAATATATTGTTAAATATATATGTATGTATATTTTGTGTGTGATTTTGGACTGCGTTTGATTTTGTGTCAGTTAAGTTCAAGTTACTCACACGTAAGCATGAAAGCATGAAAGCATTTGAGAAACCTTTATACACTGGAGTAAATGTTAACTCTTCCTCGTCCATTTTTATTAGAAATAACTATAAAAATACACTTAAAACTTAAGAAGTTTGTAACTATTATAAAGTACCAAGATAAATACATTAAATGCCCCAAATCAGACATATTGAAATTATTTAAAATTAAGTACTTTGTATGAAAAATAAAACACATAAATAGAAAAATAGTGTAAAGACCTCTTTTCATAAGACATTTGGCGCACTTGTCCATTGGAAAACTTCCAGCTTCGGGTCTCGTTTTCCACATATGGGCGCATGCGCCAAAATAGTGTCTAATGAAACTTTTCCATTAGTATACTATTACAAAGAGGAAATTACGAGTTCTCACGCTTTAAATAATCGAATACTGGAAAAGAATACTATTAAAAGGAAAACCTTGTAAATTATTATACCATTAAAGATAGCTCAAAAAGTTATAAATAGTGAAATTAAAAGGTCGTTTTGAGATTTTTATTGACTTATCGTGTTTTGGCTCCACACCCTCGATAATGTTTTTTTTATATACAGGGTGTCCCAAAAGTAGACGATCAAATGAAAGGAGGTGGTGGATGAGGTAATTTAAAATCGAATTAACCGTATATGTTGGTATCCAATTGTTGAAAAGTTATTTCGGGTTTTGTATTTTTCCTTAAAATCGCCAAATTTGCTCACTAAAATAAAAATAATAAAAAAAATATGACTTCTTTGGTAATTATTTTTTTTATATATTATACTCAAAAGTAAGCCCTTCCAACAAAATAATTTTCTTGAAATGTGTTAGCTCATGTGTCATTTAAAAAAATATTTTCTGAGCACTATTTGTTCATCCTAGTTGATTTTTAAATAGCTCTGACAGAAAAAGAGGTGCTACAGAAAGTTGACCATCTATCAGACAAAGTTGTTCATCTAATATACAGAGCGGTCCAAAAGTCACCCCCCCTCTTAACTTTTGAACCAGTTGAGATATCGACTTCAAATTTGGAACTTTTAAATAAGACAACTTAAACTATCTTTTAGCATATATTTAATACTTTCAGCTCTTGAAATGTGGGCAGGGGGGCATGGGGGCACATTTTTTTAAATGGAAAGGTGGATCGTGTAATACATCATTTTAAAGCTTATAAAATTCACCATTTAACTCCATATTTTTAAATTAAAAAAAAAATGGGTTTAAAATGGGGTTGAAAATGGGTATTTATGTCAAAATTCCTCTAAAAATAATATTTTTTTTTAAATGCCTAATTTTATCATAAAAAAATGTTAATTATACTTTTAAACTAATTTTAGTTGACATAAATAAAAATTTATAAAAAAAAACTTAAAAAATCGAATGTTTTAACACAAAAAATTGAAAAATCAAAACCTTAAAAAATATTTTAAAAAAAATAAAAATATTAGTTTAAATAGAGAATTTTATAAGCTTTAAAATGATGTATCACACGACCCCCCTTTCCGTTTAAAAAAATGTCCCCCCATGCCCCCCTGCCCACATTTTAAGAGCTAAAAATATCAAATATGCTTAAAGATAGTTTAAGTTGTCTTATTTAAGAGTTCTAAATTTGAAGTCGATATCTCAAGTCGTTCAAAAGTTAAAAGGGGGGGTGACTTTTGGACTGCACTGTATATTCTAACAAGGTATAATACACAGAATTGTTTTTAAACAATCTTTTTAATATCTATTTTTTTGTCAACTAGGTAAGTCGTGTTTGAGGAAAATTGATGTGGTGTCCATTTGCCGACTAAAATTTAAAATTTGTCAAAAATTTTAACATAATTAGTTTCTTTTTGCTAAAACTACTGAACTAAAACTGCTAAGTTATAAATTTTCAATTTTTTAACTCCTTAAATAAATTCTTAATATTTTAACTTCCGTACACATGGGTTTGCAAACTGAAAGTGTAAATTATTTTCAGATCCCAAAATTTAGGAAAAAGTGTTCCCGCTTTTATTTTTGGATACGTTATGATTTTTTTAAGACTTTTTTTAGCTCATTTTGCCCTTATAATAGGATAATACCTTAACTGAAATTACCGAAATCACAGGATTGGAATCACTTCATAGATTGGAATCACTTGATAGATTCCCCCCTTCCAATCCAGTGATTTCGGAATTTTCTGTTGAGGTATTGTTTTACTATTAAGTAATAATAAGCTAAAAAAATAAAAGCGGACAAACTTTTTCCTAAATTTCTGGATCTGAAAACAATTTACACTTTCAGTTTGCAAACCCATCTGTACGGAAGTTAAAATATTAAAAAAATATTTAAAGAGTTGGAAAATGGAAAATTTATAACTTAGCAGTTTTAGTTGAGTAGTTTTATCAAGAAGAAACTATTAATGGTAAAATTTTGAACTAATTTCAAATTTAGTCGGCAAATGGACACTACATCAATTTTCCTCAAACACGACACAAAAAAATGGATATTAAAAAAATTGTTTAAAAATAATCCTGTGTATTATACCTTGTTAGAAAATACATTAGATGAACAACTTTTTCTGATAGTTGGTCAACTTTCTTTAGCACCTCTTTTTCTGTCTGCGCTATTCAAAAATCAACTAACATTTTATTGTGAACAAATAGTGCTCAGAAAATATTTTTTTAAATGAGACAGGAGCTAACACATTTCAAAAATATTATTTTGTTGAAAGGGTACACGTTTGAGTATCATATATAAAAAAAATAATTACCAAAAAAGTCATATATTTTTTATTATTTTTATTTTGGTGAGCGAACTTGGCGATTTTAAGGAAAAATACCAAACTTGAAATAACTTTTAAATCATCAACAATTTCGTAACAACATATATAGTTATTTTGATTCAAAATGACCTCCTCCACCACTCCCTTTCGTTTGATCGTCTACTTTTGGTACGCCCTGTATTATTTGAATAATAACATACTGCTACAAAAGAAAGCAGAGACATCTTGGAAAAATCTCCAATGCTGAAAGATGCCGCTTTTTGTGTCCTCATCAACAAAAATCTGAGAATTAAAAAATTGTCTTTATTAAATGACTTCCAGTTTATATGATAATATAAAGAATCTCCAAATTTTAGGCTCTGAAAGAAAATCATAAAAGCCTACTTTATTTTAATTTTTTTCATTATTAAGTAATTAGAAAAAATAAAAAAGATTAGCGACCATTAAAAAATATATATCTTTATAACCTGAAAATGGAATGAAGATAACCCAACGAACTCATAACTCTTCTTTCTAGAATACGCATACCGTTAACATAAAGTATCGCCAACATCTCGATTTGTTTGGATAGTAGGTATATTCAGGCCTGAACAATAACAATTACCAGTAACTGGTATTGTTGTCTCTGTTAGAACAAAGATGTGCGAGTAAGACAGACGAATGTTTATGTTGCCGACGTTTTTGTCAGTTTTAACGAATGAAATGCCCATTCTAGAGAGAAGAGTTATTAGTTCGTTGAGATAACCACCTTTATTACACTACACTACACCCTAACGATTTTTATCAAAAACAATGCCAAGAACATTGGTTAATAAATCTAAAGTCTAATTGTTCTTGAGTTATAGTCACAAGCTTTTTTTAAATAAAAAGGAAAAAAAAACAATTCCTAATAAGTTTCATCTTTTACTAATCCAAGCCTTTCCGTGTTTTTATCTGTTTTCATGTATTTATTTAAAATTATACTTACTGCATGGGATAGTTCACCGCCTAACCAGCAAGTGAAAAATATATAAAAAGTTTGTGCAAACAAAAATGAAACCATCATACTTTTATCAAATACTGTCGCTCCCTAAAAGAAATAGTAAGTAAAAGCACTTCCTAATCTTATACCACATACATATCATATCTTATGTATCTGAACATACCAGGACTTGGGGTATAATTCTACCCAAATAGCACAGATTATCTAAAAATATTCTCTAATTTTTCCGTTAGGAATATTCTTAGACTAATTTTTTAAATATACTCTGATTGTGCTTCAAACTTGCGATTAAAATTCATAACCTATGCAAGTGCATGGTATATTGTTATAATTTTCTCATATCATTCTTCTAATGCATATTGCAAGAAATTTCTGTTTATAATTTTCTTAGAAATTATTCTAATATTTCTAAACATTTTCTCGAATCATTCTTCCAATACATATTTTAAGAACTAAATCTTCCCTCAATCTATTTTCTAATCGTCTCATTTTTATAATTTTAATAAATTAAAAATTCCTGTAGTTACATATTCTAAGAATGTTTCGTTAGAAAGTTTATTTAAATTTGCCGCTGTTCTGCAATGCAGTGTATACAAACACAAGTTATAAGCTTTAAAATGATGTCCCCCCATGCCCCCTGCCCACATTTTAAGAGCTGAAAATATCAAATATATGCTAAAAGATAGTTTAAGTTGTTTTATTTAAGAGTTCTAAATTTGATATTGATATCTCAACTCGTTCAAAAGTTAAAAGGGGGGGTGACTTTTGGACCTCACTGCATATTGAATTGTTTAAGACACTATTCTGCATATTGACTAGTATAAAGGTGACAGATCATAAAATAGGTTAGATAATTTTGAAAGTTATAAGAAAGTGCTGAGCATATATTGCAAGCTTTAACATGATTAAAACTGTATTCACTAATTGTCAAAACATTCTAAAAACGTTCTACGTAAAACAGAACATATTATTGGAATAATGCAATGGAGGGGCCCATCACTTGCTACATTCGATGTACAAATTTGACTTTATTACTTGCATTAAGTGTGCATTATCTGTAAATTACGTACATTATTTGCATTACTGTGCATTGTATCTGCAGTATCTGCATTACGCTGCATTACTCTGCCTTATTGCATTATTCTGCATTACTCTGCATTATTTTGCATTACTCTGCATTAATTTTTTTTAGTCATCAAATATCTGACGAGGGATTTTTTTTGTTGGTATAATGCTTTCTTTGGAGGTGATGATTTTTTTTTAGTCATCAAAAATCTGGCGAGGATTTGTTTTTTTTTTGTTCCTGCATCAGTCTGCACTAAAAAAATATCGTGCAGTAGGTGCATTTTCGTGCATTTTCTGCAGTAGGTGTACAGACAATTTCCCAGTGATAGAACCCTCGAATAAAACATTATTAATATTTATTTTATTTATCGGTTTGTTGGCCGCCCGTTGGCAAACCCACATTGGGCCTAGGGAATCCAGGTTTCGGGATCCCGATCCCGAAATCCCGAAAACCCGAAAATTTCAAAAAGTTCGGGATCCCGATCCCGATCCCGAAATTTAAAAATGTCTCATTTCATCAGAAATTAATTATCTTATATTAAATAAATAAAATTATAAAATTTAAACCAAAAACTTTTATTAAAATAACCAGTATTAGCCATATTTTATTTAAATTTATATTTTACTAAATTAAGAAAAATAAAAAATAAAATAAACACTAATAAAAGCAAGAAATTTTTTTTATATACACATTGTATGTGTGCATCACGAAAAAAAAACAAATATTCAGTAAAATATTAATTATTTAAAAAAAAACAAACTTTTTAAAAGTTAAAACAAATAAATTAAAAAAAAAGTTAAAAAAAAAACAAACTTTTTAAAAATTAAAGTAAATAAATTAAATAAAAAGTTAAAAAAACATACTTTTTAAAAGTTAAAATAAATAAATAAAATAAAAAGTTACATCTATAACTACCAAGTTGGTAGTACCAACAAAACAAAACAAACAACATTAAAATATAAATTCATATAAAAAAAAATATATATAAAATTATAAACAAACTTAAAAATTTTAAATTAAAATTATTAGCTTAAGAAACATATCTTTTAAAACAATGGCCATGAGCGACCTCTAGATTTTTTCAAAACTTCTGAAAAAATTCAGGGATAATACCCTTAACCCTACCTCATGAGTCATAGACTATGACCTTGAATTTTCACCATCGCAAAGAAAGAATATTATACGCGAATCACAATTACATATCGAGTAACCCGATTCGAGTTGAATAAATAAATTCTAATTTTTCGGGATTTTCGGTATTTTTTTTCGGGATTTTCGGGATTTTTCGGGATTTCGGGATTCAAAAATCTTCGGGATATCCCGAACTTTCGGGATCCCGAATTTCGGGACTGAAAACCCTAATTGGGCCTACCTCTGAGGAGACATCAGCCGCTCTAAGGTCGCATACGACAGGCCAATGTTGGCAAAACTGCATTGGTCCGACATTGGCCGCCAACGATAATTTCGATCGAAAAATCGTACATTGGCCAATCACAGGAGGCAGTCTTATGAACCAACAATTGAAATTTTTTTGTTGGCCTTCGGGCGGCCAATGTAGGGCCAATGCAGTTTTGCCAACATTGGCCCGTGGTATGCGGCCTTAGGGCGGCTGATATCTCCTCAGTATGTAGGCTCAATGCGGGGTTGTCAACATTGGCCGAATGTAGGAAACTTTGCCAATGTTTAGCCAACGGTCGGCCAAGGAACCAATGTTTGCTGGGAAACTAACATTTATTTATTTATTTATTAACGGATATCCTTTTTTACAAACATTTAAGTACAATAGAATAAAACATTATTATATGGAAACTAGAATATTTAACTGGACACTTATAATTAATATAATAATTTTTAACGTATAATTAATATAATACTCTTTTAATGTTATTTTTAAATTTATTTAAACTTAAATAAAAAATATCACAGTCATTGATTGTGTTTATTAAATTGGTCATTCTACATAAAGGAGAGTGCATTCCATAGTTTGTTCGGTGAAATGGAACAAAAAATAAATTATTAAACCTTAAGTTTGCTAATGGAACACAGATAGAAAATTGTGAAAGAATTGGTGGACATTTTATTATGAAGTGAAAAACTTTGTAAATAAACATAATATCGTAGTATGAACGACGTTTCTCCAATAAAGGTAAGGTAAAATAAGTTAACAACTCGTTAATGTTGCTATTTGCATAGTCAATGTTATTTTTGAAACACAGTAATCTAATAAATTTTTTTTGAATATTTTCTAAACGTAATATATGGGTTGTATAACTTGGCGACCAAATCAATGACCCGTATTCTAGGCCTGACCGAACAAGACTAGTGTATAAAACAATTAGACATCGTGTATCAGTAAACGTAGTAGTATATCGTTTAATAAACCCTAAATTTTTATTTGCCTTAGTAATTATCTTGTCAATATGATCAGTAAAATTTAATTTGGTATTAAGGTGAACACCTAAATCTTTAAAAACTTCAACTCTATCGATTGGGACATTATCTATACAATATACACCGTAAGTGGGCATTAATTTCCTAGTGAAGGTCATTGATTTACATTTTGAAATGTTTAAACATAACCCATTTGACTTACACCAGTTATTAAACAGAGTAAGATCGTTTTGAAGATGAATCTTATCAGCAAGACATTTAATAACCTTGAAAAGTTTGCAATCATCGGCAAATAAAAGGAATAAGACAGTTAAGATTTTTTTGACATCATTTATAAACAACAAGAACAGTATTGGACCCAAATGGGTACCCTGGCCAACACCTGAGAGAACATCGAACACCTCTATACCCACGGGTACTGGGTCTATCTCTTCTATAGATAAATCCGTAATCCAAAGTGGGGAGAAATATCCACTCTTTGGTTTTGCAGAGTTGGAGAGTGTGTGATCCAATATTTCATCCAAGTAATGCGGGATGACCGGCTGACCTGGGCCTAAAAACCCACGTGTCGGCCCTACTGCATAGAATGCGGATGAATGAGGGTTGTGCATTGCGAGCAAGCCCCACGTGTTTGTGCCGTGCGTGGATACCCGTGTCGTGGAGTGACAGTGTCCTGGTGGTTGAGCGAATAGCAACACACCACTTTGGCCTAGAACGAAGCTAAACGGGAGGCCGGAGTCTAACCCAATTTCGGTCAATCGGCTGCGATGTCCCGTCAGAGGGTCACCAGGGTGAGTCTCTTGGGGAGGAGGGGGCACATAGGGGGCCGAGTCATCTCAGGACTGACTCGCAACCTTCTCATGTGCAACACCTTCCTGGAGGCTATATCCTCTTGGTAGCCTTGGCGATCGTGTCAGTTGTGACATGACGTCCCCAGATGTGAGGACTCCGAGGAGGGTGAGGAGCCAAAAGGATGAAATCAATATACTAGTTCATGGAATCTAACAAAAAACCTGAAAACCCACAATCCCACTTAGGACCGTCGTCAGATGACCTAAGTGGGACCAAACCCATCAGCCCTTCAACAGGCACGCCAAAAGGCAACCTGTTGGATGGAAACCCAAAACCCCCGAGTGTTGGGACTACGGACATTGTTCGACCTAACACCGAGGAACATAAGGCTTCAAGCTCAGGTACTGGGACTGGAAACATTCCACCCGGTTCGAGTGAGAAGCCTAAAAAGAAGAGAGTCTGTGGAGCTGAGGCGAAACGCAGAAGGAAGGCGAGGCTGGCTCAAGAAGCCACCTCAAAAACCTCTGGGTCTAGCCAGCAGCCCTCAGGGTCATCTTCTGCAAATACGGCAGGTAGGTCCAAACCAGGGCTAAAACCGAAAGGTGGAAGTGCTGGAGAAAGAACTCCTGCCACAAAAAGAATAAGGTCAGATGGATCGAGCCCCTCTCCTGCATTGCAGAAGAAGAAGCAAAAATCCATTAATAGGCCTACTATCAACCCAAGTGGTTACTCTCAGGCTGCTGCCAAGCACCTGAAAGTGGCCATCATTGACAAGCAGAGCCAACTGGGTAAGCTAACCAGCTCCCAGTATGACCTGGTTGTCAAAGGGTTAACAAAACAAGTGGACGAAATTCTGTCCGCTAAAAATAAAGCACCCCCACAAATCTCCAGTATGAAGCACACTGGCGAAATCCTGAGGATCACGTGTGAGGACTCCGGTACCCTCACGTGGCTTAAGGGCGCTGTGCCCAGACTGGGAGATTTATGGGAAGGAGCTAATCTAGCAGTGGTCCCTCAAGACGAGCTTCCAAGGCTGACAAAGGCCTCCATCTGGATCTCGAACGATGACGATGGTCTGGAGAAGGTCAAGTTGCGCCTTGAAGGTCTAAATACATGGGCCAATGTTAAAAAATGGTGCGTCTTCCACAGGGAAGTCAAGAAGGACCCTAAAGGTCAACTTATTGTCTTCGGCATATCTGAGGAAGACGCACAAGCCATAACCAGTAGGGGAGGTAAGGTAAAATATCTATTTTCCTACCTTACTGTTAAATTAACAAAAGCCCAACCTCAGGAAGTGGCTGGTGAGGGTGAGGCTTCAACATCAGGCGGGGCACCGGGGGATATGGAGGTTGAAGAAGTCTTCACCTCTGAATCCACTGACCCCATCGCCAAGGACGGCCCTCCAAGCAATAAGGGGGTCTGTTGATGTTGGGATCTCAACTCACCAAATAGTCATTCCCAATGTCTGGACTTGAGATTATACAAATTAACTTGCAACACTGCCGGGCGGCGGTAGCTACCATCTGCCGTCACCTGGACAGTAATGCGGACACAATAACACTAATCCAAGAACCCTGGATTGTGAAATCGAAAGTTTCCGGCTTCGGCAGCTTAAAAGGGACTATTTTTGTAAATAGCTATATTCAAAAGCCTAGGACGTGTATATACATACCTAAGCAATATGAAGCTACTCTAGTAACTCAGTTCAGCACAGCTGACCTAACAACTGTGAGAATGAACTATAGTGTAAAGGGTAACCAAGAAGAACTTTTTATAGCATCGGCATACCTCCCACAAGATACAGGTACGCAACCTCCATCAGAGGAACTTGCCAACCTGATAAACTTTTGCCAACGGGAGAAAAAAAAGCCTTATAGTTGGATGTGACAGTAACTCTCATCACATTGTGTGGGGCAACAAAAACATCGACGGAAGAGGCAAAGTACTGCTAGAGTTTCTATCTGGCACAAACCTAGAGATATTAAATCGTGGATGCGAACCTACATTCGTAACACGCCGGGGTCAGACTGTAATTGACATTACACTGGCCACTTCTGATATCTCAAAACAAATAACTGACTGGCGTGTATCATCAGAGGCCTCCTTTTCGGACCACAGATGGATTCGCTTTAGGTTAAATCTGGATAGAGCTGAGTTAAAAGCCTATCGAAACCCCAAGAAAACAGACAGGGAGGCTTTCATTAGTCATCTGAAAAACAGAGTCAAGGAGCCCCCTAATGTTTTTAACTCAACGAACGACATTGAAGAATATGTACATAATCTTCAAAGGTCTCTCGTTAACTCATATGAGGACTCTTGTCCCATTAAAATTCCAGCAAACAGGAAGTTGACTAACCCCTGGTGGTGTGCTAAACTTCAAAAGCTGAAAAATGAAACAAGAAAATTGTTTAATAAGGCGAAGAGATCACGGTTGGATTCTGATTGGACCGCTTATTCAGAGCACCGAAAAGAATACAAAAAATTAATTCGCGAAAATTAAAGGAGAGCTTGGAGGGACTTTTGTGGCAGTATAGAATCTACCACGGTCGCCGCCCGACTAAAGAAAGTCCTTTCCAAGGATTCATCACAGAAACTAGGTAGTATTAAAAGGAATGATGGCTCATATACAGATGACCTTCAAAGTACCTCTACAATACTCCTAGAAACTCATTTCCCAGGATGTGTTATTACTCCCAATCAGGAATGGCATCCACATACGCTTCCACCTCCAAGTAAAGAGGACTGGAAAGTGGCCTCCAAACTGGTTGACGAGAAACGCATAAAATGGGCCATTGGGACTTTTTCTCCCTTTAAATCTCCAGGATTGGACGGAGTATTCCCAGCGCTTTTGCAGTGGGGCCTGGATATAATCTCCAGTCCACTAAAACACATTTTTCAGGCATGTATAGCTTTCAAATACATTCCGAAAGCATGGAGAGAAGTTAAAGTAACCTTTATTCCTAAGCCTGGAAGGAAAGACTACTCACTAGCTAAATCCTACCGACCAATTAGCCTGACGTCTTTTCTTTTAAAAACGTTAGAAAAACTGGTTGACAAAGAAATTCGGGATGGTGCACTCTCTAGAGTTAAACTACACCCAAATCAACACGCCTACATCCCTGGCAGATCGACGGAATCAGCTCTCCGAGCTGTAATTTCCCAAATCGAGAAATCCCTGGGACTGAAAGCATCGACACTTTCTGTGTTTATCGACGTTGAAGGAGCGTTTGACAAAGCGTCTTTTAAAAGCATTAAAACTGCCCTACAAAGACATGGTGTATCACCCACACTCATTGAGTGGATACAACACATGCTTGAATGGAGAGCAGTTCAACTAAACATAGGGGGATTAATCACAAGAGGAGTTGTAACAAGAGGCTGCCCACAAGGTGGAGTTCTTTCTCCTCTCCTTTGGAACCTTGTAGTGGACAGCCTATTAACACTCCTTAACGATAATTCTTTCTACACAATAGGATATGCAGACGACATAGTCATACTACTTACAGGGAATTTTGAGAGCGTGCTGTGCGATCTCATTCAGCGCGCACTCAATATTCTACAGAAATGGTGTGATGATCACTCTCTCTCGGTTAACCCAGCCAAGACTGAGATGGTCCTGTTCACTAAGAAAAGGAAACTGGGAAACCTCAAAGTCCCATTTCTTTTCGGAAAACAACTCAGCTTTTCTAAAGAAGTAAAGTATCTGGGAATTCTTCTTGACAGCAAACTGTGTTGGGGACCACACCTTAAGCAAAAAACAGAAAAAGCATGCATAGCTTTTTGGCAGTGTCGTAGAGCACTGGGCAGATCTTGGGGTTTGTCTCCCAGGATCACCCTTTGGCTGTACACCGCTGTCATAAGGCCTATGCTAACATATGGCTCAGTTGTATGGTGGCCCAGAACCCAACTGACTACAGCAAGAACGCAACTAAATCATATTCAAAGACTAGCTCTTATGAGTATAACCGGTGCAATGCGATCAACTCCAACTGCAGCTTTAGAGACTCTGCTTTGTATTCCTCCCCTTAATATTTTTGTTGAGGGTGAGGCCGCAAAGACAGCGCTTAGGCTGAAAGCAAATAGTACGTGGAATGCAAGAGGAACGCGTACTGGACATGAGTCTATTCTTGAACGGTTTGTGTCACAAGCTCCCATTCTTGAATCTCAGACCGATCTAGTTGCTCCCAGGTATATCTTTAATAGATCATACCAAGCTTATGCTTCCACTAAAGAAGAAACTGACAGCGTACCTGACATTGTCATGTACACTGATGGTTCAAAGACAACTGAAGGATCAGGTGCAGGAGTTTTCTGCCCAGATCTAGAGTTAGAAATAAGCATTTCCCTTGGCAAGCATGCCTCGGTCTTTCAGGCAGAGGTAATAGGCATAACAAATGCTGCGAGAGCTATTTCTGAAAGGGAAATCAGTAATAGAAGAATAACTATTCTTACGGATAGCAAAGCTTCCATACAAGCAATCAAGTCTTTCAAAATTACTTCAAAGCTAGTTTTGGAATGTCACCAATCCCTGGAGGAAGCGGCAGTTTCTAATACTGTTACACTCTCATGGGTAAAGGGGCATAATGGAAATGTAGGCAATGAAGAAGCTGATAGATTGGCACGAGCAGGCTCAGGCTCTGTACCTATTGGTCCAGAGCCCATAATCCCTGTATCTGTCGCTTTTAAAACAGCTCTCATTAATCAAGAAACTCACATAAAACACACCCGTAATTGGATTACGAGAAACGATTGTAAACATGCAAGAGCAGCCCTTCCCACTCCGTGTGAAAAGACAGCACGCTTTTGTATGCAACTAAAAAGGGATAACCTAAGACAGTTTGCAAGCATCGTAACAGGTCACTGCAAACTAAATAAGCATCTTAACATCATGGGGAAGCCAGTCGACCCCATCTGTAGAGGATGCTACATGGAAGAGGAAACAATGGAACATGTGTTATGTCACTGTCCAGCGTTAGCCTTAATAAGAGGGTCCATGCTAGACGAGTACTGGCTCGACATGGCCGGTATAAGCAGCATCACTCCCAGACATCTTCTTAGATATATTCAAAGAATTGGATGGCTGAGAGGTTAAATTAAATGCTGCGACCAAAGGGAGGTAGTACAATGGGCCCAGCTAAGTGGCCTAAGTGCGTGTAGATAGCTACCCTCCACCCTAATAACCATAACCATAACCATAACCATCGAACACGTCTGAGATAAAGCCATTTAAATATACAAACTGTTTACGTCCATTTAACATAGAGCTTAAACATGATAAGAGTGGACCATTAATATGGTAAAATTTTTCTAGTTTCAATAGAAGCAGCGGTACTGGTACTCTATCAAAGGCCTTCTGCAAGTCGGTGAAAATACATTCAACAACGTGTCCCTCCTCTAGGGATGTTGTTATTAAATTAGTAAATAAAAATAAGTTGGTTTCAGTAGACTTACCCGATATGAATCCATGTTGTTCGTCAATAATTGTATGTTTGACATGCTGCATTACTTGATTTGAAACAATAAAATCGAACATTTTAGCAAAATTCGAATTAATACATATTGGGCGGTAATTACTGATATTCGACTTACTGTTTGATTTGTAAATTGGAATGACTTTCGAGGTTTTCCATGCTATAGGATAATCACCATTGTTCAAACATTTTCTGAAAATAATTAACAATGGCTCAACCAAAGAAAGGCATTTCTTAATAAAGGTCCCAGGTATACCAT
This sequence comes from Brachypterus glaber, assembly GCA_958510825.1. NCBI lineage: Eukaryota > Metazoa > Arthropoda > Insecta > Coleoptera > Kateretidae > Brachypterus > Brachypterus glaber. Next base: position 52,520,514 of record OY294044.1, on the reverse strand, counting down.
CGGGTCCACTAGTGTTGTTGTTGTTTAATCTAGAGATGGCTACATGTATGTCATTTTCGAATAAATCAAAGAAAGAAAAATTATTTAATGTGGAATCATAGCTAGAATCTAAGGTATTCAAATTTGAGTCTTGATAAGTACTTTTGAAAAAAGAAGCGAAAGCATTACATATATTTTGACCGCCTGAATAGGGATTTCCTTGAAAGTTTATAATGTTTGGTACTTCTGTATCAGTTTTAACGGATTTTATATATCCCCAAAATTTTTTTGAATCATCAATAATGCCTTCTTGTATATCTGTTATGTACAAGTCGTGATCTAATTTTAATTTTTCTTCGCATGCCTTTCTTAAGTCAGAAAACACTTGATAATCAAGGGGCAAATTTGATAACTTAAACTTTTTATGAGCTTCTTTTTTCTTAAATATGAGATTTTGCGTATCCTTATGAACCCAAATGGGAAAACTAGACTGTTTTTTTACTGTTTTTGGGACGTATTTTTCAAATAATTTATTTAAAAAGTTATAAAATTGGGTAACAGCCTCGTTTAGAGGCAAATTATTAAGAAATTTCCAATTAATTTTGGAGATTTCCGTATTAATAGTATTAAAATCAGCCTTGTTAAAATTATAAGATTCGATGTCATTGCTGGGCATTTTTATGTAGTTAAACCCAGATATAATTAAATCATTTAACTAATCAAAAGAAACTTGATATATTAATGGGTGGTGACCACGCTCAAGTTACTAGCTTTTCATACAGACCAGGCGATATTTATATTCTTTAAAATAAATAAAACACATTATTTATAGCAATTTAGAACATCCATAAAAATCTATTTTTTAAGAACCACTCTAATGTGCTTATACTATAACGCATTTGATTTTTTTGCTATTTTTCCTACGACCTAGTTAGTAGTTAGTGCCTATGACAACGGTTGGGAAGTCACGATCAGCTGATCTGATCTACTCTCAGAAAATTTTTAAACGTCAAATACATAACCTCAAATTGGTAAACTTATTTTAAGATAACTTTTGCCTTTTTATTTTATTAAGAAATTGGAGTTGATTTAATAAACATTAGAAAAAATGTTATCTCTCCAAAATATAAATTTATTGTTTATTAAACAAAAATTACAGCGACAATTGTTTCGACTTTTTTAACATAAAGTCATTTTCATGATACAAATAATGAAAAATACACTGCCCAGTAAAATATACCAATTTTCACGAAAACTACCCTCTGCCCCTTTAGGGGTAAAGTTAGAATTTTTTTATAATCAGATTCACTTTCAACAACCTCAAAAACCCCAATATAACAATTTTCAAGAAAACTACCCCCTACTCCTCAGGGGTTGCATTTAGAAAAATTTTATTATCAGATTCATATTCGTGGACCCCAAAAACCCCTATATATATATATATATATATAATTTAGAAGAAAATATTAATAATATTAAAAAATATTTACCCCCTCACCCCCTCGGGGGTGGAATTAGAAAAGTTTTTTTTATCAGATTCAATTTCAGCAACCTCAAAAACCCATATATAGCAATTTTCAAATGTTTCTAAAAAAAATGTATGTTTCCCCCCTTGCCGCACCCCAATGGTTACCAAAAACAATCCTAAGAGAGAACGTTTGGTAACATACCTGTATGCCAAATTTCAAGTCTCTAGATTAAAGCGTTCTTAAGTTATCGTGCCCACAAGATTTCCCGGACAGACCGATCGACCGACCCACCCGACGCTCGGTCGATCGACAATTTTTTTTTGCTCGAAATTGATTTATATCGACATAAAACGTCATAAAACGCAAAAATACACAAAAAAAAATGTTTGAAAATTTTTGCACGAATACAAGGCTTTCTGAAATTTTGAAAATTTTCAAAATGGAAAAATTTATTAACTCAAGTTAATTTGTTAATAAATTTAAAAAGTAAGTTTTTCTAAAAGAAATTGTACCATTTTCAACCTAATTTTTCATTATTTGTAGCTTGAAAATGACTTTATGTTAAAAAAATCGAAACAATTGTAGCTGTAATGTTTGTTTAATAAACAATAAATTTATATTTTGAAGAGATTACATTTTTTCTATGTTTTTTTATTTTATGTTTAGGTGTTAGGTCGTAGGAAAAATAGTATACGCACCTCGACGCAAACAATTTTAGTGCATATCGAGTGCTTTTTTTCTTCTTCTCTCGTGCACTAAAAAATAGGTTCGCGTACTCGGTGCGTAATATACGATTACGGTATTATATTATTACCTTAAGTAAAAATAAATTTGTTAACATAGCAACATATTGAGCAATTGTAATAATAAATTCAAATAATATCCAATTTTTAAATTGCATACTCATATTATTAATAAAGCTGAAAAAAAAATAATATTCATTATTAAACACGCTAGTCCTGAATTATATTTAAGTTAGGGCTTTAGGCTAGAGTTAACCATCAACAGCAAAATCTCAGCACATCTTTTAACAAAGTTTAACTTACAATTATAGATATCAAACCTATCCTGCAGGCAGTTGTATGTATTGCACATAAAATGCAATGACAAAAAACTTAAAAGATTTGTTGCTTGGTGTATTTAAATAAAATGTTCGAATGTCGCGGGAACCTAATCGTGGTACATGAAATGATATCATAGATAGAATGTCTGGACAGTTTACATCATTGTGTAATACTTTATTTAAAAATACTAAAAATACTCGTTTGCGGCGGTTTTTTAAGGAATCGGCTTCAAATCTTTTCAGAAGAGTATCGTGCGGATACCCTATTGCGGGGTATACTCCATCCAATTTAAAGTGACAAAATTTTAAAAAGCGTCTTTGCACACTTTCTAAAATGTCATCATAGGTGGCGTACCTAGGATTCCATATAAGGCAGCAATAATCTAATTTAGATTGTACAAAGCAATTTCAGGAGTAATGTGTCCGTAAAGCCCCTTGAATTTCTAATAACAAACCCTAAATTTCTAAAAGCTGACTGAGTGACGGTTTCTATATGTTTATTAAAAGTAAGTTTACTATCAAACGTAACTCCCAAATCTTTTATAAATTCTAGGCGGCTAAGTGATCTACCGTCTATGGTGTAGTTGTAAATTATAGGATGTACTTTTCTCGTAAATGTCATAACATTACATTTTTCAACATTGAGAGGCAGATTATTTAGATCGCACCACTTATTTATCTTGTCAAGGTTTTTTTGTAGCCGCAAACAATCATTTTTGCATTTGATATCTGTATAAAATTTAGCGTCATCCGCGAAAAGTAGGTAGAAAACATCCAGTCGATGCCTATATCATTAATAAATAAAATGAAGAGTAGGGGTCCTAATATTGATCCTTGGGGGACACCGGATGTTACTAAAATATCGTCTGAGTGTTTCCCTAAGTACTCAATATATTGAAATCTAAATAACAAATACGATTCAAATAATTTTAAAAATTATATATGCGCTAAAACTGCAAACATTAATTTTTGTATTTGTATTTTTGAACACAATATCTTTCTACAAGTATCCACTGCAGTAGATACTGTGGATACAGTGCACTGGTGATATGCTACTATTCCCGATTCCTCATGCACTTACGTTAAAATATAGATGTGCTCCTTAACAACTTGTTTCAAAAACAAATTAATTGCTTGATCTGTGGAAATTCGATTTTCCGTTTTGTATGTTTTAATATATTTTTCATTGTTTTCAATAACTTTGGTTAAAACTTTAAACTGTCCAACACCAAAAGACAAAAATGATATTATAAATATTTTTCCTGCAAATATAAGCAAATAGAGTGTTTTAGTTTGATGATTTGTTGAAATTTTATTTAGTGGCCTAAAAATATTAACAAAAACAAACGTTATTTGGGTATAGATTTGAAGACAAACATGAAATGCAAATAAAATAAAAATTATATGTATACAGAGTGATCAATAACTGGCATGCCAAAATTTAAAAGATGATTCTAAATCCAAAAATATGAAAAAAAGTTTCTATAAAGGTTGGTCCGGAAATGTGCCCCAAGGGAGTTACGGTCCTTCGAGAATGGACATATTGAATGGGGAACAAAAAATCACCAATGAAATTGTATTGCTATAGGATGATTCTTTATTTAAAACTAAACAAAAAAGTATTCTTCCCCAAAACACTTAAATTTAAAAAGTAACGTTTTTGTTGGCATAAAATGTTACTTCCTCTTAAATGCAATTTTTAAAAACGGTTGCTCATACACTATATGACGTTTTTTATACATGTTTACAAAAAATTCAAAAAAATACACATAAAAAGTTTGGGGCAAAAATGTGTTAAGCCTCACATATTTTGTCCATCTAGGCTTGCCTCTGGATAAATTGAAAAAAAAAATAACATAAACTTATTGCCCTTATTAATACGAACATACATGCAAAAGCTCGAGGAGGAAAAATTAAATACTAAAATGTTGAAAACCTTAATTTTAATGACGAAAGGTACATTAAAAACTAAGAAAATAACATCATATACATATACTTCCAAAAATGAAACCTAAGGGGCTCCTAAAAATGCACCATTAGTAGCTTTAAAAGCGATGTTTCGACCTACATGCGTGGAAAATTTTTTTCTTAGTTTTTGATATAGAGTAACCTTGGATCATTGAAATTTTGGTTTTAAACATATTAGTACTTAATTTTTCTTCCTCTATCCGTGAAATTTCACATTCAAATTAATTTTTCTTGAAAACGGTTAATCCTACAGTATTAGAACAAGAGTACCTTTTTTATGTATTTTGACCTGAGGAATCATATTACAAAAAGAAAATTACAAAAAAGTTACACAGAAAAAAGTTATGGACAAAAAACTAATAAGGCCAGCCAATTTCGCACACCCCAGGGCCTGGTTAAAATAAGTTCATGAAAATAACATACGAAAATGAGCTTTATTAAGGTTAGTTTATTTTGGGACAAAAAACTAATAAAGCTCCTAAATTTCCTACGCTCCTGTTTAAAATAAGTACATAAAGATAGATCTTTAATTAAGTTTAGTTTACATTCAAAATCTAGTTGCTCTACCTCAAAGCGTGTAACGCTTCGTTTTTCGCGTTACCTTTGTTTAAATTAATTATTTGTAAATATTTTTTTCTATTTTGCGACTCTTATAAGCTCAATATCACACCCATTTTGCGTGTTCTTATAGGCCCATAAGAGGTCTCTACTTTTTTTTCTCTTGACGTTTGCCGTGCAATTGTCAACGTCGGTTTAAAGTTTAATTTTCTACAAAATTTTGTGTTTAGGTTATGTTTTACCGTGTTAAAATTGTGGCTTGGTTACTTGCAATGGAAAAAAAAGAAATGACTATAAAATATATCAAAATAATATTCGTTCTTAGAATTTTAAACATGGCGAAAACTGTAATGCCAAAACAAAAATCCCTAAATCAGTCATCAATTTAAATGTAAGTTTTATAAAATTTTAGAGCAAAATAAAAAAAATTGTATAAAGCACACGTTTCATAACACGTTTTTAGCGTACTAGTACTTTAGAAAACTCACCGCAAGCGGCTCGTTTTCTAAACTTGTGCGCTAAAAACGTATTTTATGAAACTAGTACTTTAATATACTATTCTCGATACAGACAAAAGTATTTCGGTTTGATTTTAACTATGAAATATGGTTTTTTTTATAGAAATTCAGTATACGTTCATCATTACAAAATACTCAAGGTTTTTTTTTATTAATTAATCCTTGGTTTGTCTATAATTGACAAAATTGTGATTTTTTCATCATAACCTAACATAACTTTTTGTTCTGTTTTACGGCATTTTAAAGTTTTTTACACACGGTGTAGTTAAATTGTGTCTTTTTTTATGTAAATCTACAAAATTAAGTAGAGACTTTCCAAAAGTAAATATGGCAACTTGTCGTAGGGTTTCGCTACGAGTTGCGTAGACAGCTTCTTCATTTTAATCGTGTTGATTTTGGTTTTTGAATGAGTTGAATGAAAAGAGTGTTACTCTAGTTTTATTTACTTTAAGGACCAACACTAAAAAGGTATTGTAATTGATTTTTCTTTATATAATATACACTGCCGCACATTAAATTCCGGACACCTAAAAAATTGACATTTTTTAAATTCAAATATTTCGAAAACTAATTAATGGATTGACTGATTCTTGTTTTGAAGCTTAAACATTCTCTACTTTTGTTTGTTTTAAGAATGAATAATATTTTTTTTTTTTCGTATTAATAGCAACAAATAATGTACAGTTGGATCCGAAAAAAAAACAATATTGAAAATTTAGTTGCGTAAATTCAATAATTATAATACAAATAAAGACGTTGTCATGTTGACAACATTTGTCAAAATTACTTATAATAATTATAAAGTAATTAGAAATGCGTTAAGAAATGTTAAGAAATCTCAAACTATTAGTATATTGGAAGCAGGATGTAAGGAAGTTATTGTGGCTAGTGATCTCTATCTCTAGGTTATTTAGTGTTTCGGAGAGTTGTGTTAAGATCATAGAAAAAAGAATAATGGTTAAGATTGAAGAAAAAATAGAGGGGGGAGGAAAGGGCGTGCAGACTCGGAAAGAAAGAAGATATCAAATGAAATACAGGATGAAAATTTACTTAATTATTTGAGAGAATACAATTTACAAGAAGCGGTGCATGCTATAAACAATACAAATTTTCCTGGGTTAAAAACCATCGCCCGTCGCCGCATCGATATGTCCAAGATTAAAAAAGCGAAAAAAAAACCTCCGGAAAAGCTTTTTTTTTAACGAAAATTATAATTTTCATAAATTATATGTTTGGTTAGTAGAGTTCATATTTTTATTTTTTCATAAGATTTACTAAATATTGTGTTTTAATTTTTGATTTGATTAAATATTCTAAATTTTTTTTATTATTTATTATTATTATTTTTTTAATATTCGACATTATTCGCATGCATTTTCTATAAACTTTGAAAAAACTGACAATTAATTGTCAAATTAACCTAACCTATTTCTTAAAATCTTACTTACCCTATAAAATAATTAGTAAAATTGACATTTTAGCATATTTAAATCTTGCGTTTTTTGTGGGTCCAACTGTACAACTATGTTCAACTATGTTTTTTACCCCAACTTACTACGCAATTTTAGACATATGTTTATAGGAACTTTATTTCATATTTTCCTATGTAGAATCACCTCTTAAAATTAATGATATCATTTACTGGACATCCACTATACAATTTTAACGATATAAACTAATATTTCCTACCATTAAAATAGTAAAACACTGCCAGAAATGTATAGAAAAACTGTAAAAAATACACAGTCAAATAATGCTTTTCTTCATCTAAATAATTCCATTGTACTATAATAACAGCTTTTTTACCCTCCAGCCAAGATTTTATAGCAGCAGCAACTGTTAGAAATAATCCAGCGAGAATTGTGCAAATTACTATAACAATGTTTATTTTCTGATTTAATTTACAATTTTCAAAGTACGTCTTCTGGAAATCCACATTGCCACAGTTATATATCATATTTTGTCGATATAAAACTAATTTGATGTATTTTTGACATTCTTTGTTCGCAATTATGACGCTGTATAATATGCCAAAATTCACAATCGAGTATCTTAAATTTTCACTCAATAACTTTTTGTCGTTCCAAATTAAGGGTATATCTATATATAGACATACATTGTTGATAATGAAAAACCATTTATAAAATTGGCCATACATTTGATACCAAAATTTGGCTCTTTGGCTTCGAAATGTTTCAAATTTCCATAGTCCAGATACAGTCGCGAAGACTTTTAGAACCTTTAAGTGATTTCCTTCTTCTTTGTTAAAATATGTCATTATTTTCGCTAAATAATTCAGTAAAAAAAAATAACATACACACTAAAAATTGTTTTGTGAAATTACTATTAATATCGTTGGTTATTTAATGCCACCGATTTTGCTAGTAATATTACATATCACCTTTGTCATTTAACTAAAAGTTAAAAAGTTAAGTTCTGCGTTTTAATCTTGTAAATTCATAAAAATTATTTTTTTGTAATTTCACAACATTTACCTGTGATATTACATATTAATTTCTGAAATTATTTCGCATTTTTACAATATTACAACACATCTTTGTAATTTAAATTTTTTTTTTTTTTTGTGAAAAGCTAAAATATTTGTATCTTTTTTTGTAAAATGTTCAAGTATTTTCACAAAATTAACTAAGAACGCTTTAATCTAGAGACTCGAAATTTCGCATACAGGTATGTTATTAAAAGTTCTCGCTCAGGATTGTTTTTGATAATTATTTGGGGGCAAAATACAATATTTTTTCATAAAAATTTTAAAATTGGTATATGGGGGTTTTAACACTGGATTCGATTTTAACGGTGTTGTAAACCACCAAATACCAATTTTTATGTTTATTTGACAAAGATCAGATCTGCAGATCTGCAGACTTTTTGCCAAAAATTCTGATCCCCTGGCCCATAGTGCTGGTGTCACAAGAAGTGTTGCCTACGAAATATCTCCAATCACGGATCTTTATTCAAAAACCGGTGCTCTTTATTGACTATGTTTCAATGAAAGGCTAGCCTTGAAACAAGAGAATATGGATTTGAACATATTGAAAGACACGTGTCCTTGGTTTAAGGAACTTTTTTTTCTGGGAATGATTACACAGCAACCCAAAATAAAAAAAGGTCAAGAACTCTTTTGGAGACGAGTGTATTCCTATGTATTTTGAGGCGCTGAGTCCGAATTTAAGGTCAAAACTCGTTATATTGGAAAATAACATTTTTAGAGGTTATCTCCAAAACTAATTTAAAAGGTGCTATTTTGACCTCAAATTCGGATTCAATGCCTCAAAATACATAGGAATTGGAGTTGTATATTCAAAAAAAAAAAAAAAACATTTGTTCAAAAAAGAAAAACACAAAAAAAAACGTTTTAAAACAAAGCTAGACTTTATAAAAAAAAAACAAATTTGTTTTTTATTGAAAAACACATTTTTTGTTTTAAAAGTCATGTATAAAAACATTTATTTAATTTTAAACCGTGTATTTTGTTTTAAAACGGATTTTTTACAACTTCTTACTTTAAAACGGGTTTTTACAACTGAGTTGTAAAAACTTAATTTTAATTATTAAATTTTAAGTTTATAACCTACAAATTTTTATACAATTATTAACAAAACATGCATTTCACTTTCGGAACTTTTTCGTTAGTTTGTGTGTCTATAAAAAGATTTGATACGTTGCTTTTTTGCGGCCAGGCATCATAAACAGGAGCGCTTATGTGCAGCTCTTTATGCCGCGTTTTGATAAACTGCACATGCGCACGCGCATGCGCTGACCGTTTTTCAATATGTTATTTTAAATAAAATGCATTTTTTTACAAAAAAAAAACACTAAACAGACGCCAAACCAACGGTAACGTAAACCAAGGCCCCCTCATTAAAAAAAAAGTCCAAACCAAGGAAAAACCAAAACAAACTCCTGCACAGAGAGCTGCAATTAGGCGCTTGTTCATAAACAACTTCATAAATTTGACACATTAGAAGAGTTAGGTTATGTCACAGATGGCGTATAATGTATATATTTTATTATTTCATGAAGAATAAAGTATTTTGAAATAAAAACTAATAAAAACTATTGAAAAAAGTCTTTAATTGATCTTAAAATACAAGAGTTGTAATTTTCTGAATATTTTCACAAAAAAAAAAACAAAAAAAAACAAAAAAAAAACAAAAAAAAAACACAAAAAAAACTTAAAAAAAAAACAAGCCTTCAAAAAAAAAAAACTCTACAACTCTAATAGGAATACAATGGTCTCCGAAATTCTTCACCTTTTTTTTCTGTGGTTACATGTAAAGGCCATTTTTAATTTGTGAGCAGTATTCCATGCTAGGCCTGCCTACCCGTCTTCTTACTCCCAGTTCGCTCTTGAGAATTATATTCTGAAGGTATTATAATATCGAAGATAATTATAATTAAGTAGGTTCCAATTGTACTGCACAGTAATAGTATATTACATAACTAGTGTGGAAAGTGACATATTTTACGCGAGTAAAACCCCAAGAGTTTATGAAATACAGTTTCCAACGAGTTATGAACACTATTTTTCCTACGATCCCGAAAAAATATAAAGTTTCTTATTTTAAAATTTTTATTAATTTTTAAGAAAAACAACGCACAAATAATTATAAATAGCATACAAATTTATATATGTAGGTATGTCAAACATGAAATATGATTTTCATTTTGCTTTAGTTTTCTTGGTTTTATATTTAATACAATACATAGCTGTTTAATAGGTTGTCTATTTCTAAATAAATGCAAACTTGAGTCTGCTTATTAAATTAGATTTCTGTGGTATGCTGCCATATAAGACAGTAAAATTGTACTTTTTTACATTTCATAAGAAAAATACTGTGTATTTTGATGTTTTTATGTAATGTAAGGTAACTAAATAAAAAATTAAGTAATTGTTATAAGATCTAGACTGTCTAGACAAGACAGTAATGGTCAAAATAGTAACGTTATATGGTTTCTATTTTTGACATGAAAAACAGAAATATTTGGATTAAAAGGCTGTGGTGAAAGGTAGAAAACGGTTTATAAAACAAGGTGAATCGAATTCGTTGAATCTACCAGGTAAATATCTAAATAAAATTAGGCAAACCTCCATACATAAATATCACACGAGTGTGATAAAAATATCAAACTAGTGCGATATGAGGCGTTTTCTAAAGAACAAAAGAGTGTGCTAAATGCAATTTTCCTAGAGGATCGTAGGAAAAATATAATTAATTTGTGATTACCTTTTTTCTTTCAATTTCAAATTTCAAAACAACTTTACTCATAAAAAGGACCCTGAAGAATGGTATACGTGATAAGTGAATGAGTTTATTTAAGTAATCCTGTTATTTTAAACAAACGTTTACATGATACCTATAATTATTTTCTGGAATATAATATGAAATTCTCATAATTTATAGGTACACTGAAAAAGCTGATTCTTTAAATCAAACGAATATGGCATTTACTCAAAAAATTATACTTTTGATATAAGTATGACAAATGAATAGGGAATTTTAGGTAATGTAACCATTTCTTTTAAAAGGATTTGCCATTTTCTTTTGGATTAAATATTGTATTTATGTAAATTACCAATCTTACAAGTTACAAAAATAATTATGCTTTTATGTAAGAGAATATGGCGCTGAGAACAAATATTTTTTATCTTTTTTTGCCAAATGTCAAATAGGGTAAAACCCCCAATTATTGGCACTTTAAGAAATTTTCCACATATATATCATTATAACTTATTAAATATTTCATGTTATTAAGAATAAAATATTTTACATCATTTAGTAGTTATTCTATTTTATATATTACATAAAATTTAAACTGATATCTAATAATATTAAAGAATTTTTTAAATTAATTAGAAGAATACACAATTTTGTATTATTGGCACCTTTTTGCTAATGATTGGCATCCAGATTTTCCTATTATTGGCACCTAATTTTTGATTTAAAGCAACGGAAAAAAATTACTGAGTACCTACTTTTTGTTGAATAATAAACATTTCAGTATCAAAATAAATATTTAAATTGGAATATTGCAGTTTAATACATATTAACTAAAGTCTTTAAACAAAAACTCAAATTTATTTTAGAAATACAACATTTTAAATACCTCTATATTAAAGTTAAAATATTAGTTACCTAATAGTTACCTAATACTTATTGGTATCCATGAAATAATACCTAGTTACCTAGGTACACTTATCTAAAAGAATTATTAGGTTTTTAGACTAATTTTGATGCGCAAGTTTAGCATACAATAAACCTGTGCCAATAATAGGACTTTAATATAATTTGGAAACCTATTATGGGCACCGTGATAAAAAATTAAATTCTAAAGAAAGATTAAGTTTATAGACAAAATTAAGTGTAAAATTTATATACGTACATATGCATTGAGGAAAAACTGTAAGTTTTTCATTAAACGCTGTTTAGAACTCATTTATTTGAAATAGGTTTTTAGCAATAACTGTATCTTTTGTATAATAGCCCACTCGCTTTAAAATATGGATTTGGTTTTGTCTTATATCAGATGTAGCAATACGTATGTATATTTAACCGTACAAGTAATAAATCTATTCAATTTTATTTTATTTATTCTATTAATTTAGAATTTTAACTGGTTGCCAATAATTGGAATAGGATTTTTACTAAAGAGTCTAATTATTGGCACCTGTGCCAATAATTTGAATTTAGTTTAATTTTTTATACCAATTGTTGGCACCGTCGAAATTAAATAAAAATGTAAAGAAAAATAAAGTTTTTAAGGCTAATTAATAAGTAGAATGCATATACTTACTAAAATTATCGAGAAAAAATAGTAAGTCCATCAATAAACGTCTTTTACTAACCTTCTATTTAAAGCACTTCCTTAGCACAAACCTTAAAAATTCACACTTACGTAGTTCACACGAAACCGCTAAGACTCTAGTGCCCAGGGACGAAAAATATGTTAATCGCATTTAAAGTATAATATTTAGAAATATTGCCACTTCGTAAAAAATATAGTTAGATTAAGGTACCAATGGAGATTTTTTTTATATAAATGAAAATATCACTCCAGTGCCAATAATTAGCGGAGTGCCAACGATTGGGGGTTTTACTCTAGTACCTTTTAAACCTTTTAAATTTTTCTTTGTATTTAAATTTATTATTATTATTTGTATGTTTATTTTTATCTAGTTTTTAGATTTGTTTTGTTTGTATCTTTAAGTCTTATTATTTTTTTATTAGTTATAAGGTTGGTCTAGTTTACTTTTTATATTCTAGTTTAGTTTGTTTTCTCTGTTCTAAATTTTCCACTGCATATACAAATGAGCTAGACTTATTTTCGTACATACTATGCATATTTATTGTAAAAAAACAAGCTTTCTTTCAATAAATATTATTGTTATTATTATTATTATATAAAGTCAAATTCTTTAAAATTAAAAACTATAATGTTTTATTATTAATAATTATAATCATTTATTCTTATTTTTGTTCAAATAAATATACGAAAATGCATCTCACGTTAAAATAACCCCTGAATTATGTTGTTTGAAATATTATGCTCCTTGTCGGAAAAAACAAATAGAATGTAGTATTAGGGTGGGCCTTATATTTTTTTGTTGTCTTAAAATTTTAATTTTTTAGATAGTTCTGAAAATATGAGTGATCAAACGTCTCTAAGAGTCCTAATTGTGCCCCTAAAATTCGTAATTTACCCATAAATCATAAAATTTCGTTGAAAATTTTCTGTAATTTTTGTATACAGTGGACTAGGCTAATTGTGACACTTTTTATTTATTTGAAATACGCGTCAACTTTGTTCGATCTAATACCAGATTTTAAGTATTTGATATTAAACCTACCTTCCAGAAAATTGTTGACATCGGCAAGTGATTTAGAGAGATTTGGCAAGTCGACATTTTTTTTTGTAAAAAAAAAACATAATTACATATAGTTTTGTTATAAATTTAGTAGCTTTTTTGTGTTTATAGAGATATTGAGCTAAAATTTGAAGGGAATAACCATTATTAGTTAAGTTACGAAACATATTATATTTCATACCCTTAAAATATCAAACCTATGTTTTGTAGCGTATGTCACATTTATACTCTCAAAAACTTATGTGTTTTAATTGTGACACCCAAACTTTTTTAATTGTGACATGACAATTTACAATTAAAATAAACCAAGATACAAAATGTTTAAGTAAAAAATGCCGTTTTTTTAGAATCTTATAAAAATGACTAAACGTAAACAGAAATTTAAACTCAAAAAAAATAAAACATACTCACTGGAGGATGTAAATACATCAATTGAAGCTATATTCAGTTAAAAAGGCATCTAAAGTATATAATGTACCTAGGACAACGCGCATTAATGGGTGGAAAAACCGTCCTGCATCAAAGTAAAATAAACCAGGCAGAACCATCGATTTAGGCGTGGAAGTAGAATCTGTATTGGTGTTTCATGTAACATTACAGACCTATGAACATAACGATGATTTTATTTGCATTTATAATTTACCTACATAGTTATTACGAGTTATTATTAATAAGTTTTCTATAATAAACATATTTTATTCAAAAATCTTGAAATTTATTTATACATATAGGTATATCCTTTTAAAAATTTTAACAGTGTTCATATAGATATAATTATTATTTTTACCTTTAAAATAAGTCAATATTATAGACAATATTAAAGTTTTAAATTATTTTGAAGCATGTGCGCACAATTAAACTTTTCTTATTTTAATTGTGACACCTTGGAATAAAGCGAAAAACACCTTGTAGAAAAGATAATATTATTAATTTAACTATCTAACGGCCTATTATGGGTTACCTGAATATGACACTGATTGTTGCTTGCAAATAAAACTGTATTTTTTGAGCGACTTTAATATTACAAACGATTATTATGTGAAATCAAGAAACCTATGTCACAATTAGCCGAGTCCACTGTACATGAAAAAATTAAAAGGCTTGGAATCTTTTTTTTCCTTTTGAGCATACAAAATTATGTGTCAAAATGATCAAAATATTTTAACAATAAGACTAAATTTTACGAAGTTCTAAATTTCTAACATAAATGTGAGTCAAACGGTACTGACGAACTGAAACGGACTGAATTTATTTTTATTCAATACATTCTAATATTTATTCATAATATTAAAATGGTTTAACTAAAACAAAACGAGCTAAGCGCCAAATTAGAGCTCCTTAAACTGTGGTAGAAACATTTTTAAACTATTTGTACATTTTTAAAATGTTTTTTTTACCGTTTGATAATTATGGTAAAAATTCGTAAATTTTAGTTTTAGGGGCAACTTTAGCGGATTTTCGGCACGAGTTAGAATCTTTTGATCATTTTGAAATTTGGCACATAATTTTTTATGCTCAAAAGGAAAAAAATATTATTTCAAGCCCTTTAAAGTTTTCACTTATACAGAAATTACAGAAAATTTTCAACGATTTTTTACGATTTATGGTAATTTTAAGAATTTTAGTGTCCCCATTAGCACCCTTAGAAAAGTTTAATCATTTATATTTTTAGAATGTTCTAATTTAATAAACCTAAATGAAAATTTTAAGGTAATAGAAAAATATAAGGACCATCCTAATGTAGCATTCATACTTATAAGAACTGATCGTTTAATAGGGCGAAATGCGAAGATTTTTACTAAAGTTAAATGAATTGCCCCAAGAGTAAATCTAGCAAATAAATTATTTTGCTTGAAATATATCTCTTTTTTTTTCGTGTATGAATACAACATTATTTGAAACTTCAATGCAATTTATCTAAATTTTATCATTAAACATTTATAATTTAACTGAGGTATTAAAATATTCAAACTTAACATCAATATTTTCACATAATACGTATTATTATACAATATTGTATCATACATTTAAAATGTTATTACACGTATATCAGGATAAATACATTACAATTTACCGCAAATTAAATATTAAATGATATACTCTTTTGAAGAGTTTAATTATAATTATTAAGTTGAGATAAATAATATACAATAGTCTCTTTGTAATAATAATTATAAATTTACCATATACTGGGTTTGGACTTTTAAATGGGAATTCCTTTATATAGGTACTTCAAGTGGAAGTCTATAAAGACATGTAAATTGTAACAAGTCAATAAAACCATAAAAAGCTATTTTCATAACATACTTTTTTTCCTCACCAATATGAGTTTAAAACTTAGTTTTCACTTCAGGCCACTTCCACAGTGTACATTTCTATTTTATTATTTTTAAATAGGAATTCCTTTATATAGGTACTTCAAGTGGAAGTCCATAAAGACATCTAAATTGTAACAAGTCAATAAAACCATAAAAAGCTATTTTCATAACATAATTTTTTTCCTCACCAATATGAGTTTAAAACTTAGTTTTCACTTCAGGCCACTTCCACAGTGTACATTTCTATTTTATTATTTTTAAATAGGAATTCCTTTATATAGGTACTTCAAGTGGAAGTCCATAAAGACATCTAAATTGTAACAAGTCAATAAAACCATAAAAAGCTATTTTCATAACATAATTTTTTTCCTCACCAATATGAGTTTAAAACTTAGTTTTTACTTCAGGTCACTTCCACAGTGTACACTTTTATTTTATTATTTTTAAATAGGAATTCCTTTATATAGGTACTTCAAGTGGAAGTCCATAAAGACATCTAAATTGTAACAAGTCAATAAAACCATAAAAAGCTATTTTCATAACATACTTTTTTTCCTCACCAATATGAGTTTAAAACTTAGTTTTCACTTCAGGCCACTTCCACAGTGTACCTTTCTATTTTATTATTTTTAAATAGGAATTCCTTTATATGGGTACTTCAAGTGGAAGTCCATAAAGACATGTAAATTGTAACAAGTCAATAAAACCATAAAAAGCTATTTTCATAACATAATTTTTTTCCTCAACAATATGAGTGGAAGTCCATAAAGACATGTAAATTTTAACAAGTCAATAAAACCATAAAAAGCTATTTTCATAACATACTTTTTTTCTCACCAATATGAGTTTAAAACTTAGTTTTCACTTCAGGTCACTTCCACAGTGTACATTTCTATTGTATTATTTTTAAATAGGAATTCCTTTATATGGGTACTTCAAGTGGAAGTCCATAAAGACATGTAAATTGTAACAAGTCAATAAAACCCTAAAAAGCTATTTTCATAACATACTTTTTTTCCTCACCAATATGAGTTTAAAACTTGGTTTTCACTTCAGGTCACTTTCACAGTATACATTTCTATTTTATTATTTTTAAATAGGAATTCCTTTATATAGTTACTTCAAGTGGAATTTCATAAAGACATGTAAATTGTAACAAGTCAATAAAACCATAAAAAGCTATTTTCGTAGCATACTTTTTTTCCTCGCCAATATGAGTTTAAAACTTAGTTTTCACTTCAGGTCACTTCCACAGTGTACATTTCTATTGTATTATTTTTAAATAGGAATTCCTTTATATAGTTACTTCAAGTGGAATTTCATAAAGACATGTAAATTGTAACAAGTCAATAAAACCATAAAAAGCTATTTTCATAGCATACTTTTTTTCCTCGCCAATATGAGTTTAAAACTTAGTTTTCACTTCAGGTCACTTCCACAGTGTACATTTCTATTTTATTATTTTTAAATAGGAATTCCTTTATATAGGTACTTCAAGTGGAAGTCCATAAAGACATCTAAATTGTAACAAGTCAATAAAACCATAAAAAGCTATTTTCATAACATAATTTTTTTCCTCACCAATATGAGTTTAAAACTTAGTTTTCACTTCAGGTCACTTCCACAGTGTACACTTTTATTTTATTATTTTTAAATAGGAATTCCTTTATATAGGTACTTCAAGTGGAAGTCCATAAAGACATCTAAATTGTAACAAGTCAATAAAACCATAAAAAGCTATTTTCATAACATACTTTTTTTCCTCACCAATATGAGTTTAAAACTTAGTTTTCACTTCAGGCCACTTCCACAGTGTACATTTCTATTTTATTATTTTTAAATAGGAATTCCTTTATATAGTTACTTCAAGTGGAATTTCATAAAGACATGTAAATTGTAACAAGTCAATAAAACCATAAAAAGCTATTTTCATAGCATACTTTTTTTCCTCGCCAATATGAGTTTAAAACTTAGTTTTCACTTCAGGTCACTTCCACAGTGTACATTTCTATTGTATTATTTTTAAATAGGAATTCCTTTATATGAGTACTTCAAGTGGAAGTCCATAAAGACATGTAAATTGACAAGTCAATAAAACCATAAAAAGCTATTTTCATAACATAATTTTTTTCCTCACCAATATGAGTTTAAAACTTAGTTTTCACTTCAGGTCACTTCCACAGTGTACACTTTTATTTTATTATTTTTAAATAGGAATTCCTTTATATAGGTACTTCAAGTGGAAGTCCATAAAGACATCTAAATTGTAACAAGTCAATAAAACCATAAAAAGCTATTTTCATAACATACTTTTTTTCCTCACCAATATGAGTTTAAAACTTAGTTTTCACTTCAGGCCACTTCCACAGTGTACATTTCTATTTTATTATTTTTAAATAGGAATTCCTTTATATAGTAACTTCAAGTGGAATTTCATAAAGATATGTAAATTGTAACAAGTCAATAAAACCATAAAAATCTATTTTCATAGCATACTTTTTTTCCTCGCCAATATGAGTTTAAAAGTTAGTTTTCACTTCAGGTCACTTCCACAGTGTACATTTCTATTTTATTATTTTTAAATGAGAATTCCTTTATATAGATACTTCAAGTGGAAGTCCATAAAGACATGTAAATTGTAACAAGTCAATAAAACCATAAAAATAAATACAAAAAAGAATGCAATAAAATAGAGCAACTACTAAATAAGTGAACACAACAATAACCTCTTGACAATACAATAAGATCCTAAAAATGTAAAAATGTATACAAGTGTAAACTTTAAAATTCTAGTGTGGGAATCAACAAGATAATTTTTGTTTTATTTTCACGGTGCAGAATTTTTATGCCATAAATTATAAAACAGTGAAAAAAAGCTTAAAGGAGCTTTAAAGGAGGTCCAGCAGGCAAGATAATAGAATAATCCATAAGAATCTATAAGAATGGTCAACAAATCACATAAATAACGAAATATAGCGATACCACCCACAGACTTCTTGAGGATGTTTCGCACCAGGTCATATAATGAATGAATGAAAGAATTTATAGTATTTTAGAATGTAATATATTATTATTTGATTATATTATATTTTTTTTGCTCGGGTCCATGTGGTCAGTTTGGTTTAGGCTTTTGGGGCGTAACAGACAAATTTTATCAATAAAATATCATTTTTAATTTTGATCGCGTGGATTTTTACACGATTTTTTTCTCACCGTTTTTATTGAGGACTTTGTAATAAAATTTATGAATGAAAGGGCTTTAAAGTAGGGTTTGTTTATTTTTGTATAGAAATTTGTACAATATGGGCGTTAACTCTCAGGCATTGCAAGAATTTGTAAACTAACGGGGGTGTCAATGTTTATTTTTTGTAAAATACAGGGTGAGTCAGAAGTAGATACATTAATTTGAGGAGGTGATTGTACAGGTTATTTAGAGTCTTTTGAACCCTATATTGCCTTATCCAAAAGTTATTAGTTTTGGAGATTTAATTTTTTTAAGTTTTGGTTAAAAATCACGTCCAGGATTACATTTTTCAAATTTTCTCGAAAAGTATTAAGGATATTTAAACGATTCTTTTTTTATTAGTTAGTATACTTAGTGACACATGTCACGCAGTAATAGCTTTTCCAAAAAAGCTTTATAGGACGTCAGTACAACACTATAAAATTAATTTTATAAGTATAAATAAACTGGTTTTTTTATGAAAAAATAATAGCTGGGTAATTATAGAAAGAGGACATGATAACTATAAAATAAACTGGTTAACTAAGGGTTTTGACATAAATTCGAGTTTAAGATAATACCCAAACATCAATTTTGATGCCAAATGGAGGACTAAGAATAAAAATAGTCCAATTACCAGTGGTAATTTACCACCATTGCAATGGTGGGCCATCATGTTAATTTTTCCTAAAAAGAGCTTTCCCACAAATCGAAAAATTGGTAGTGTTTAATTATAATTATGCAAAGAAAAAACAAGTTAAATAACCAATTTATTCGTTTCCAAAATTCATAAATAACAAAATGCTGCCATACCACCCACATATATCTGCATAAAATGATCTATAGTATTTTAGAATACAGGTATTATTATTTGAAGATATATTATTTTTTTCTCGGGTTTATGGGTATTCTATGAAAATCGGTTAACTTCATGTTATGTACATATATTTAGAATTCTATCAGACTTATTTAATAAATATGACTATTATTTAACAGCTAAATACAAGTACTATATCGTCCTATTAATAAATGTTATATAGTAAATTAGGATTATTTTAAAATTCGTCCTTACTTACTTAAAATATCAGTCCAAAATATCAGTACCTTATCGTGTCACCATTACAATTATTAACAATTAAATGATTATATTTTTAAAATTATTAGGTTTCTACAGTTGTTTTACTTTTAATTATTTGTTAAGATACTCTCTAAGGTGTTAACAATCAATTAATTTAAATTCTAAAATAATTTTTATCACTTTTTTCAAGTTAAAGTAGCGTACTCAACATCGGGCGTCAGTCCTTTGCCACATGTGAAATTTCAAAATTTGCGGTTTTTTGCAGTGCTCAAAAGTTAAAAGTCTTTAAAAAACTTAAAGTTAGCAGTAAACACCATTTGTTGCGAGTCAGCCATTTCGAATTTAGTGCCTAAGACGTGCTTGTGTTGAGAACACGAGGTGAATTTACTTTTTAAAGATCGCAACTGTACAGTTTTATCCGAAAAAAAGCAAGATAGAAAATCTAGTTGTGTAAATTGAATAATTGTTTTTAAACAATGCAGTTGTCAATGTTGACAATATTTGTCAAAATTATTTTTAATAATTATAAAATACATATCAATAAAGGATTTAATTTAATTAATTTAATTAAGTACATAATTAGAAATGCATCAATTAAATAATGTTAAGAAAGCTCAAGCTATTGGGTTATTGGAATTTAATGATTCGGAGAGTTTTGTTAAGATTAAAGAAAAAATGGATACAGGATGATATGGTTAAAAGGCGTGCAGGCTCGGGAAAAAGGAACTGAAAATTTACTTAATTATTTAAAACAACACCCTTTATGAGACGCGGTGCAGGCTACATACAAATCTTCTTGGTTCGGAAACCACCGCCCGCCGGCGCATTGATAATTCCGAGATTGGACACTTTTATGCAGCAAAAAAAAAACTTTTTTAAACGAAAATCATAATTTTCATAAATTATATATTTCAGGAATTCAAAGTTTTATTCCCCATAAGATTTAATAAATATTGTGTTTAATTTTTATATATGATTAAATATTGTAAATGTTTTTTCCGTTTATTATTTATTATATAACTTATTAGAGACTACTAATAAACTTAAAGAAAAACTGACAATATGTCAAATTATTTAAACCTCTTTCTTAAAATCTTACTTAAACTATAAAATAATTAATCAAATTGACATTTTGGCATATTTAAAACTTGCATTTTTTGTTGGTCCAACTGTACATGTTTTTAACCAATCATGTGGCCTAAAAATCGGGGGAATTTTTAAACTACACCTTTTCAAGTTGTAAATAGGAAAGTGTAAATTGATATTCAGAATTTCATGTTAAATTTCAGAAAGTATAAATTGTAATTCAGATTTGCAAGTTATATTTCAGAAAGTGTAAATTGTAATTCAGATTTTCAACTTAGAAAATATAAATTAAATTTCAGAAAGTGTAAATTATATTTCAGAAAGCGACAGTTGAAATTCAGAAAGTGTAAATTATATTTCAGAAATTATTACTTTATATTATTATTACAGAGTAAATTGTATTTCAGAAAGTGTAAATTAAATAAATTTTTTTATCGAGAAACTTCAAACGCAGCCGCAATAAATGATATGGCAGTGGGACGCTAAGGGATTTTTTATTTGTTAATTTATAATTTATAAGTATGTAATATAATGAAGTGACCTAGCCATTAAGAAATTAATTTTGTTAAATGTTTAATTTTATGTAAAAAATACATTTCTTTTTTTTATTTTAATTCATTGCTGTTCAATATTTAATACCGAATATATGTATAATACATAACTGCTACTTTTTTAAAATTTGTTAAATAAAATAATACGTTCCGAAATAAAAATTTAATTTCTGATTTACAAATTACCGTTTCCTAAAATTAATTTACACTTTCTGAAATTGAACTTACAGATCCAAATTTAAATAAAATAACACATTCTGAAAATTAATTTCTACTTTCTGAATTTCAACTTACGCTTTCTAAAATATATATTACAAATCTGAATTACAATTTATACTTTCTGAAATTTATTTTAAAAATCTGAAAAACAAATTACACTGTCTGAAATTAATATCACACTTTCTGATTTACAACTTGAAAAGGTGTAGTATCATGCATGACTGGATGGATTATAGTCATGAGACTGCGAAGAGTATAAATAATGCGACAACCCGCATTTGCTTAATCAATAGACATAATTAACAAGAGCAATTCATTCGTTGTCATAGCGATATAAAACAAATTAATCCTTCCCCTTTTTTACAAAGCAATAAAATCTGCTGCAACATTAGTTGAGCGTAAAATGTTCTTATCAAAGTTTGAAGTTTAAAAGTCAAAGTCCAAAACTAATTTTTCGAATTTATCAAAATTCTTGAAGAAAAATGTCACATTTGGACGTGATTTCGGATTTAGCTAGAAAAAATTTGACCGAAATTCCAAATGATTTATTACACGAAAAAATGAACGTAAAAATGATATTTTTGGAGGGAAATTTCATCAAAACCTTACCCGAGGACTTTTTTATTGTTTTGCCAAAATTGATGTGGCTGGATTTGAGAAACAATGAACTTGAAAGAATACCTGAAAGTGTAGCTCATCATCAGTGTTTGGAAAACTTGCTGTTGACTAATAATAATTTGGAATATTTGCCAAATGAATTAGGTAAGAAAATATAGTGAAAAGGGTAGGGTTCAACCGCCCTTAGTTTCAGTGCACTTGAACGAAAATATTTTGATCAGTTTTGAGGTTTTATTTTTAAATATATTTATTATCTTCACACTCTTAAGGAAACGTTCAAGTATTACGTAACTCTCCTAGGGGGGGGGGGTCATTTTGGAGTGTTACGCCGATGTTAATGGTATAGGAAAATAGCGTTACAGGGGGGGTGGGAGTCCAAAATGATCAAAATTTTCGTTACGTAATACTTGAAGGTTCCCTAAACCCAGAAGAGTATTATAATTTTTAAAATTCCAAAATCGTCTAAAACCCGCTCAGACAAAAATTTCTTTACTTTCTATCAAATTTCTACATATACTTTCTATCAAATTCTTATTAACTTTTGAAAAAAATTGTCCGTCTGTTTGTCTCATATTTATTGTTTTAACAAAACAATTTTTCAAAAAATTATATAAAAAAGGAAATTCCAAATTTTCAGCAATCATTCATACATTTTTTTAATACATTCATAAAAATCAAAAAATATAAAAATTTAAAGGAAAGTCTGATAAACTAAAAATTTTTCAGAATACTTATTTATGATATAAGGGAACATTCAAGTATTACGTAACGCAAAATGTACCAAAATTAATACACTTCATACCTCGGTTCTTGCGTTATTCAAGGCTGTAGATATTTCATATTTTGGCTACCCCCCTAACACAACCCCTATTAGATGGGGGAGCCAAAATATGAAATTTCTATAATCTATAATAACGCAAGAACCGGGGTATGAGTAGGGACACTAGATCTAGGTCTTAAGTTAGCAAGGCGACAGACAACGGGAAACGTCAGAAAACATCTGAGCATCGGTTGCCATAGAGAGTTTCTCACGGATTTTACTGCCCATCCTAAACTTGGAAATTAATCAAATCGAGCCGTTTTGAATTAAATATTTTGCTAAATTGCATCTTCGAAAATGTCAATAGATAACCTAATTTGTTGACGTAAACTTATCATTTGTGTTTTAATTATTAATAAACTTACGGTTCTAAAGAGTGTTACGCATAATAACGTGTAACAAAGAAAATTCAATCGCTACAAAATATGTTTTACATCTTATTTTAAACAGATGAGATAATGGACCATTTTTGCTTAATATGAGGTATTTCTGGACAGCCAGGCTGGAATTTCTTCTTTATTTTCACGAATTAATAAGGTAAATACAATATTTCATGATTTTATCTATATTCTGAACTAAAATTTTATAATATGATCGATTTTATCAGTAGTATGTGGTGTAGAACCAATAAAACTTAAAGCAAATGGAATGTATGGTATACTATTCTATTTTAGAATCAAATTTTTGATAAAATTAACAATTTATTCATAAATATAGTATTCAAACTCGGAAATTTAATTTGGCATCGGGGCTTTGTGATTGATTAACCTTACTTTTGACTTATTTGTCAAAAATATGGTCAGAATTTGAAATATTTATATGTTATTAAACTTAAATTAAAATTAAACTTAATGGTAAACACCATACTAGAATATAAAGGTACATTTCTATTTTACTATTTTATTCATAATGTATGTATTTTCTTATTATTTTCTAGAGACCAAAAATGGGGCACGATTTTAACATTTCTGGATGATTACCCTAGCCAAAAGTTATGCAGTTATAAATAAATTGCACTTATTGAAAGAAGCATATATACAGCCTGTTCCAGAACTCGCGTACCGAAATTTGAGGGTATATTAAAAACCCTCTGGAAAATATGAAAAAAATTTCAAAAAAAATACATCTTCGTTCAATTTAAAAATAATAACGCTTTAAGTGGACCAATACTGTTGCTGATTATAAATTACCATTAAAGGTTGAATTTGTAGCTATGGAAGCAAATTTAATTATTGCAGGTACATATTCTGTAGGTTGACATGGTGATTAATGTGACATAAATATTTATTAATGTCATAAAAAAATATCAAAACTTTCATGATGTTTACTTCAGAAGAGTATTGCGAAATGCTAATTTTATATGGCGAGTGTGGCCGGAGTGCTTCAGCTACATCTGTAGAATATTCTATTCGTTTTCCCAATAGAGAACATCCTAGCAGAAATGTTATTTTAAGATTGGTGCAAAGGGCAAGAAATTCTGGAAATTTAACTCCAAACAAAAAAGAGATTGGAGGCGCTCCGCGAACCGCAAGAACTGTTGATAATGAAGAAGCTGTCATTCAGGCTTTTGAAGAAGAACCTGAAACAAGCCTTAGTATCGTGGCTAGAAATCTTGATATCTCTAAGACCTCTTTTCAACGAATTCTAAAAGATGAAAAAATGCATCCCTTTCATTACACTCGAGTACAATGCATGACACCGGAGGACTATCCTTTACTAGTCGAATTTTGCACATGGCTGTTGCAGAAACATCAAGAAAATGAAAACTTTGTAAAAAGCATTCTTTTTACGGATGAGTCTGGGTTTCAAAGAGATGGTTTTTTTAATTCAAGGAATTCTCATGTTTGGGGACAGGAAAATCCCCATGCCTTCAGGCAAGGAAATCCCCAACGAAGGTTTTCCTTGAATATTTGGGCCGGAATATTGGGAGATGCTATAGTAAGTTATTTTGAGAAATAAACCACCATAAAATGCTTAAAATATTTGTTTTTAGGTTGGACCCCATGAGTTTCCTGGCAGATTGAATGGCGAAACCTACAGTAACTTCTTAAGGGATCAAGTGGAAAATCTTATTGATGACATCCCACTTCAAAGGTTGGCAAATGTGGATAACATCTGGTTTCAACATGATGGCTGTCCAGTGCATTTCTCAGAAACGGCAAGAAGCCAACTCGACATCAGTTTTCTAAACAGTTGGATAGGCCGTTGGGGTCCCAGAAGGTGGCCTCCTAGATCCCCTGATCTCACTCCAATGGACTTCTTTTTATGGGGCCATGTAAAAAATTTAGTGTATAGAAATATGTTAGACACTGTAGAAGAACTAGGAGACCGAATACATGAAGCCTTTGAGTCAGTAACTCCAAATATGATTATTAATGCCGGGAGAAGTCTGTTAAAAAGAGCTGCTTTATGTGTTCAAGTTGGTGGAGGTCATTTTGAACATATTCTTTAGCATGCTTCATACATTGAACGCGAGTTTGCTAAAAATAATGCGTTTCTTCATCTTTTAGAGTTCATTAAACACAGGACAGACATATCAAGATTTCTTGCCACGATACTAATGCTTGTTCCAGATTATTCTTCAAAACTCTAAATGACAGCTTCTTTATTTTCAACAGTTTTTGCATTTCGCGAAGTGTCTCCAACCACTTTTCTGTTTGCGTTTAAACTTCCAAAATTCCTTGCCCTCTGCACCAATCTTAAAATTACATTCTAGCTAGAATGTTCTCTTTTCGGAACACCGATAAAAATTTTTTCTATTTTCATTACTTTGAAATAAATAAATAAAATTCAGTTATTGTATTTTTATTTTATTAATTTGTATTAAGAATTTATAGCCAGTAAATCAATTAAAAGATCTGAGTTTCTAATTAAAAAAAATACTACATTCAGCGCGCTGAATGGAGTTGCAGCGGCAGTTTGTTGCTGCCGTCTAAGACGGGTATCATAAAATCACCGCCGGATGGAGTGACCCTATAAAAATAGAATATTTGATAGCCTCTGTCGGTTTTGTCAAAATATAATAACCTAAAAAGATTCTAAAGTTGAAAGTCTTAAACAATGCACGAGTCAACCATTAAAATGCAACCATAGTTACTAATAAGTAGGGAAAAACTAATTTTTAGGTAATTTAACATCAGCAACAGGATTGGTCAGATTAAATAGCTTCCTTTTTAATTAGTATTGAAGATGGATTTTTTTTTTAATTTTTTTCATATTTTCCAGAGGGTTTTTAATATACCCTCAAATTTCGGTACGCGAGTTCAAATGAATTATTGTTTTAATTTAGTATTAAATTGTATAAATTAAGTATTTTTAACAATAAATATAAGGTATCTACATACTTTTATTATTTATTTACTTAAATCTGATGCGTACTATAAACAGGATAGGATGGTGGTTTTGAACATGATAGAATATCGATTTTAAATTTAAATCACTGTAAATAGATCATAAAAAAAAATAATTATAAAATATGTGAAGAGCCAATAATAAAGTAATTATAGAAATTTAAAACCAAATTACATTTTTTATCATGGTAAAATACTAAGAAAACAAGAATAAAAGTAAAAAATGGTCCGCTTTTCGAGTTGTTATCGCTTCTTGCCGCCCCCCCCTTAGTTCGGCCCTGGACTTTAAGCTTTGCATTATAATTGTAGAACTCCAAAGCGCACAATTGAAGGGAATGCCAAGATGAACCC
Source organism: Brachypterus glaber (assembly GCA_958510825.1). NCBI lineage: Eukaryota > Metazoa > Arthropoda > Insecta > Coleoptera > Kateretidae > Brachypterus > Brachypterus glaber. The sequence continues at coordinate 52,493,460 of OY294044.1, read as the reverse complement.
GAAAAAGTTCACTTTTTTTTCGATTTTTTATTTTTTTTATTATTTAAAGAAAAAAATATTTGTGTTTTATAATAATGCCCTCAATTTTTTTTTTCAAATTCAGTCATTAGCCAATTATAAAGTAATTGTAGAAATTTAACACCAAAATGCATTTTTTACCATGGTAAAATAATAAGAAAACACAAAAAAAATCGAAAAAAGGATCTGCTTTTCGAGTTTTTATCGCCCCTGGCCGTCCCCCTTAGCCCGATACTGGATTTTAAGCACTGGATTATAACTATAGAACCTAAAGCTTGGGAAAATACAAAAAGTTAATGAATCTATCTTAAAAATATCCAAATTATAAGCGATAACGAAAAGCATATAATTAAGACCAAGGCGCCCCCAATATTTTGCCCCTGATATCGTAACCGATTTTTAAAAATGTTACATTTACGTAATCTCGAGATCTCCACACCCTAGCACACGATTTAAATTTGTCGCCTGATGAATACGAAAAAGTTTGCTTTTTTGGGCTTACATAACCCACCTCTAATAAAACCAAAAATTTAAAAACGCAATAAAAAAAATAATCGTTAGAAATTTTTAAATTTGGGTTTTAATGATTCGGAAAATGGTCAAAATTCGATTGGTGTAAACTACTTTCAAAGGAAATATTTTTGCTATCCGGCCTATATTCCGAACCGTGGTTTATAATACGCATTAGATTAAATAAATAAATAAATAATAGCCCAATTTATGTAGATACCTAATATTTATTGTCAAAAATACTTAATTTACACAATTTAATACTAAATTAAAACAACAATTCAGTTGAGCATACCTTTAATATATATGCTTCTTTCAATAACTGCAATTTATTCAATGCTGCATAACTTTTGGCTACGGTAATCATCCAGAAATGTTACAATCAAGCCCCATTTTTGTCTCTAGAAAATAATAAGAAAATACATACAATATGAATAAAATAGTAAAATAGAAATGTACCTTTATATCATAGTACGGTGTTTACCATTCAGTTTAATTTTAATTTAAGTTTAATAACATAAATATTTCAAATTCTGACCATATTTATGACAAATAAGGTTAATCAATGACAAAGCCTCGATGCCAAATTAAATTTCCGAGTTTGAATACTATATTTATGAATAAAAATTTGATTCTTAAATAGCATAGTATACCATTTACTTTAAGTTTTATTGATTCTAAAATCGATCATATTATAAAATTTTAGTTCAGAATATTGATAAAATCATGCAATATTGTATTTACCTTATTAATTCGTGAAGATAAAGAAGAAATTGCAGCCTGGCTGTCCAGAAATAACTCATATTAAGAAAAAATGGTCCATTATCTCAGCTGTTTAAAACAAGATAAAAAAAATATTTTCTAGCGATTGAATTTTCTTCCTTACACATTATTATGGGTGACAATCTTTAGAAACGTAAGTTTATTAATGATTAACAGTGTTTTGCTGCTATTAAACACTATTTTAAAACACAAATGATAAGTTTACGTCAAAAAATTAGGTTATCTATTGACATTTTCGATGATGCAATTTAGCAAAATATTTAATTCAAAACGGCTCGATTTGATTAATTTCCAAGTTTATGATGGGCAGTAAAATCCGTGAAGAAACTCTCTATGGCAACCGATGCTCAGATGTTTTCTGACGTTTCCCGTTGTCTGTCGCATTGCTAACTTAAGACCTAGATCTAGAGTCCCTAGGTATGAGGTGTATGAATTTCGGTACAATTTGCGTTACGTAATACTTGAACGTTCCCTAAGTGCTAAAAGTGACAATTTATTTTTTGAGAAGAGAAGTTTGGGACATGACGCCGTACTATTAAAAGTACAAATCAAGGCATTTCTTACATTATTAAATTTATAAAATATCATTTTGAAATCTAATTGTCCATGAAGTTTATCGTTTGTTGACAAACATGTTAGTGATAAGTTCAGTGAAAAAGTGCTTTTGGTATACCTTGAAGAAAAGTATAAAATATGGAAATCGTCAACGCTTTATTCAAATTATTCCATGTTGAAGGTAATGATAAACATAAAGAATCAGGACATAAGCAAATATTACAAGCTTGTTGCTTTTTTAAAGCAAAGGGGCGAAGGATATCGACCGAAATTTACTTTTAGCACCAGTGCTAAAAGTAAATTATTTTCAAAACCAGTGCCTTAAAATGACATTTTAGACACTGACAGCATGCGTTAAAAATTATACATTTACTGACGTTTGTAGAAAAAACATATATTTGAATGACACCATAGATACCAATTAAAAAAATATATGAACAAAGAAGTTATAGAGGGCGCCTCTTTAAAATGTACACTTGGTTTCAAAAATAATGGAAAAGTAAGGTTATAAAAAAATTGTTACATTGAGAATTCTGTTTTTTCCATTTGACAAATATTTGTTTAACATATGAATTTTGACATGGTTAAATTTTTTTTAATGTGAGACATAACCCCGATTAAATAATCCACATTCACATAACTAAATTTTCTTTTCTGGAAAACATGAATTTTTAGTTAACCATACTTTTCCATTATTTTAGAAATCTAGTGTAGTACACTTGGTTTCAAAAATAATGGAAAAGTGGGGTAATAACAAATTTGTTACATTGTAAGAAGTTTTTTCCATTTGACAAATATTTGTTTACTTGTCATTAAATTTAGGTTAAAGTGTCAATATTTTTATTGTCACATCAACGTCAAAGTCAAAAAATTTTGGTGTAATAAGATAACATATGATTTTTGACATGGTTAAACTAGCCTTATTTTTTTAATGTCAAACAGACATAAGCACATTTAATAAATTGACATTCACACAACTAAATTTTATAGAAAACATGAAATTTTAGTTAATTCCACTTTTCCATTTATTATGAAATCAACTGTAGCTATAAAAAAAAGAGCGCTCACGGACTCAAAGAAGACATGGGAATTGTACTATGGAATTCAAAGCACAACATAGATGTTTTTTTCACAAAACTTAATTATCCTAAAAGTAGATTCAATTATTATTATTAAATAACGAAAAGTCCAAATTTTTCGAGTGCGCTGTAGAGTTAAATGACCTTTCAACAGAGTAAATATGAACAAATTCCTTTTGGTTGTAAAATGTCTAATAAGCTAAAATATATATTAATAAGACAGTAAACAAATAAATTAATAAAATACCGAGAATTCTGAACAAAAGTGTGTTACATGAAAATCACATAAGTTAATTTTCTTCACTGTTTCAAATCAGACAGGCTACGAAGAAAGAGGGCTATTTTATGATGCGTCATCACTCCACTCCGTGTCCAATTTTCGCCTACTATTCTAGGATCCCTGAATTTTTGTTTGACGTTTTCTCTTTTTCCTCAAAACATGACTCATGTAACATGAGCTCGAATACTTTCCTCATGAAGGAAACTGATAAACTCATATTTTTCGATTTTTTTTCAAACCTATACTGATTCTAAAAACCTTTGCATAGATGCAAAGATACAACTCTATTTTTCTACATATACCGTGACAGAAAAAAGCAAGACAACAGTTTTTTTAATTATGTAAATATACGTTTATTTCTTCTTCTACTTCTAGTAATAAATCAGCTGTAAAAAGTGACGTAGCAATAGGCAACGTCGATTGTCAATAAATGACGGTCCTTATACATAACCTCAAATAATATACCCTGTCATATAATGAGCAACTCACCATCAAGATGTTATGTACATCTAAGACAAGATAGCCTTACTTTTTCTTTGCGTCAAAATTACTGTCTAGCATGACATAAACTAATATTAAGAATCCAATTTAAATTGTCAAAATATCGATAATATGTAGGGTTCGTTGCTAACTTCTTGTCCCACTTTTTTGTAGCGAGGTTAGTAGCGATTTTAAAATGGCTTAATCTGGATATATTATGTTATGATCCAAGGACGAGAAATAATGTTTCTCTTCCGTGTATCTCACGCAATTTTTTATTCGCTTGTAAACATATTTTTAACAAAAAAAGGCAAAAATAATACAAGCGAATAAAAACTTTTGTTTTTTGTCACAGCATAACTTTTTCTCTCCTCTGGTTAAATTTTTCTAATAAAGTAAAAATATTTAATTTCTAACCTTGTTGGAGAAACTTTTTTTTAAAGTAACTTTTTTAGGTTCAGTAACTATTTTAATTTAAAACGAGTTTCTCAGTGTGGGCTCGGCTTATACAAGGGCACTAGATCGTTAACTTAACCCAAAATAGAAGTGTAGGCCACTTCAGCATCCTTGACGCTATCCCCAGAGAATATAAGTGAACTCACGCCAAATAGGATCTATATTGTCACTTGCTAATATAGACATAGGCGCCGACTCCAGGGGGCTCGGGGGCCATAGCCCCCCTGGACTCCTAACAGGGGGGCCAGGTCCCGCTGGGAATATGGTATATACTTTTAAATATTATAAAAGCTTGACAATTTTTAAATATATTTTTAGTCGTTTTTTACTTATTTAATAAAAATTTATAACTTTGGTGTCAACTTTTTTTCTAAACGCTAACTATCTAAGCCTATTTATTCTTTATTCGTATTAAAGTCTCATAGGATTTTGTTAAAATCATTTTGATAAGATTTGGACCGTTTATACACGGTTTTGTCTGGGAACCGCTCGGAAGTGGAAAAGTTAAAAGTTATTGTTAGGATCACTTCATCTGTACTTGGTCCGTTTTTGCTCTGGTTGTCGTTTTTTTCTTCCTTTCGGGTAGCGTCACACAACAAATGAAAATCGAAAATTTCCCCTCTTTTCCCCTTAAGCTTAGGGATACGATATTTGGAATTTCATTTTATAAGGTTCCGGTGCCGGAACTTAAAAAAATATATGTAGAAGCCTTCATTAACTCAAAACGGCCACCCTATTACATTGATTTGACAATGTAAATTTTTTGATTTAGGCAGGTGTCAGTAGAATAGAATTTTATAAATAATGTTTTATAAGTAATATTTAAAACCCTAATTAAAAATCTAAAAAATATACTTATCTATTAAATAAAATACTAAGGTAAGAAAATTATGTATTATTTTAGCAATAATATAAGAGGGTTTAAAAGCATTTTTTGAACTGAAGTATAGTCACTCCATATAGCACCAGCTCACCTCACCTCACAAACGAGTAACTATTCACTTTCCTCAATTGACCTTCCAATAAGCTTAAGCCATTTTACTCTTTATTTTGTTTCTATTTCCTAAAGTAAAATATGTTTGTAAACATAATATATATTATATAAAAATATTTTAAAACCTTGTGATATGGAGAATTGTGGCCGACTCTACAGTAAGGCTGCTCTTTTTGCGGAATTATCATAAATTATTAAATTTAATTCTACTTGCCTTAAATTAAGCTAGGAGCAGAAATAATACTTTACTACTTTAAGAATTGTTGTATAAAAAATTTATCTGTGCCTTAAAACAGTGGTTTGAAAGTCGTTATAAGCCGGTGGTCCATAGAAGGTAGTATGCACTATCATAGTGGGTATAATGGGCATTTGGTCTGCGTGCAAGTGATATTATCAGGCATTACTGTGCACAGTACCACATGGGGTATTATAACCCTTCAATGCAAGTTTGCCAGCTTTTAAAATTAAAATTTAGTTAAAATTTAATGTAGTAATATTATGTAATAAATATACTTAATTACATAAGATTATAGTTTATTTTTATAATAATAATTTAGTAAGATTTATATTCAATAATCAATAATTACAAAATAATTCTAGTCCTGAGTAGCGTAAGATTGGAACATGAGGCTAGAATTATTAAATTTCAAAAAAATATAATTAATTTAAAACTATAAAAAGTATTCATATTATTTGTTCAGTCCTTATTTTTCTTTTAAATTGGGATCTATAAGTCATGTGATTCGTCATTAAATGTTGGCCACCTCCTGAGTGTAAATAATCGCCCTTGTACTGTAGTATATATGTATAGTATATTAGGAATCATTTTCATTTTCGAAATGTTGATTAAATTAACCTTTTAATTTTTGTTTCAACCAATATAGTATTTATGTGCAAAAATATATGTGTAGAATACTAAAAATATGAAAGCTCTTCTCCCATTCATAGCATGTTTCTCTAAAATGAAAATAAGTCGTTTATTGCAGTATAAAAATGATCAATTATTATTAAAAATTTACCTTTTAACAATATTATCGTATTCCATGAGTGCAGATTTATTTTCAGGCTGAGTAGAATAATTTTAGTAAGGACAGAAATTTTTAATTTTAAACAAAATTATACGTTGATTAGAAAATAGATTGATGGAATAATAAATTAATATTTTTATAATTTTGTTTAAAATTAAAAATTTCTGTCCTTACTAATTTTACGTCTAACCACCCGTTAGTGGTACTATGTGCTTGAGACACACAAGTCTTCAACTTGCTACCATTCAAAGTCTCCAGATAAGGAGAGGTATGAGTAGTTGTCTACATCTAGAAATAGATGGCGCACAAGTCTACATCAATCTAATGGCTATATTCCTTTTGCGAGTAAAGTCTAAAAACGTTTTCTTAATCAGCGTGCAGAGTTGACTCTTGGTACTGAAGAGGGCCAGCAGCCCGAAACTGTCAGTCTACCAATATCACTCTGTACGATGGTTAGAAAATAGATTGATGAAATAATAAATTAATATTTTTATAATTTTGTTTAAAATTAAAAATTTCTGTCCTTACTAATTTTACGTCTAACCACCCGTTAGTGGTACTATGTGCTTGAGACACACAAGTCTTCAACTTGCTACCATTCAAAGTCTCCAGATAAGGAGAGGTATGAGTAGTTGTCTACATCTAGAAATAGATGGAGCACAAGTCTACATCAATCTAATGGCTATATTCCTTTTGCGAGTAAAGTCTAAAAACGTTTTCTTAATCAGCGTGCAGAGTTGACTCTTGGTACTGAAGAGGGCCAGCAGCCCGAAACTGTCAGTCTACCAATATCACTCTGTACGATGATTAGAAAATAGATTGATGGAATAATAAATAGAATAATTTTAATTAAATATTGAATGTTGAGATTCTATTTAGTACATTAATGTATTTTATAACTTTTTACACCAAAATATAGTTTACATTTGTATTAAATTAAAAATTTAAACATTTTTTAAACTAATTTAAAATTTGATAGATGTCCAAAATTACAAAATTTAAATGTCAGAAATTATTTCTGGGGCTGCCAAAAGAAGACAGAGCGCGTTTCTTTTTGACAAAATTGCGGTACTTTAGCCAAAAAAAAAATCCACGTATCGTACCCCTAAGCTTAAGGGTAATCGAGGGGAAGTGCGATGCTCTTTTATTGTGTGGCGCTACCCGAAAGGAGAAAAGCAAAGTCCAAAACCGAAAACTAACTAAAGAAAACGAAAGAACAAAGTAAGACTAAGATGAAGTGACTCTAGTTATTGTCGGAAAAAAAATTGTCGCAAAAAAAAAATTGTCGCAAAAAAAAATTGTCTAATTTTCAATCTTAGCCACAATCTTAAAAAAAATAAAAACACAAGTCTGAGTAACCGTTTTATACCTGCAATAAGGGGCCCCCTATCGGAAGTACACCTCCACAGATAAACAATCCTGCTGTAACGGTTTGCGATCGGGATCCGCAGTGACCGATTACACTGCTAAATCAGGAATGCTGTTTATTGCTGCAGTATATGATAATATAAATAAAAGGCAGAGTAAGGTCCTTTTCCCAATTATATTAATTAAAACCTTTTAATTAATATAATTGGGAAAAGGACCTTACTCTGCCTTTTATTTATTATATAATCCCAACTATGGATCCATTCGTTCGATATGATAATATAGTCATATAACTTACCCGTAAGTCAAAATTACTTATTCACGAATCTTCGAAATGAGAATTTACAAGTATTATTACCCCATTGGCCCTTCTCCTTCGCCGTATATATTTGTCCGAATCTAAAATGATCCTAAGGACCACTGCTACACCTTTTCAAGCTGTAAATAAGAAAGTGTAAATTGATATTCAGAATTTCAAGTTAAATTTCAGAAAGTATAAATTGTAATTCAGATTTGCAAGGTATATTTTAGAAAGTGTAAATTGTAATTCGGATTTTCAACTTATATTTCAGAAAGTGTAAATTGTAATTCAGATTTGTAATTTATATTTCAGAAAGTATAAATTAAATTTCAGAAAGTGTAAATTATATTTCAGAAAGCGTAAGTTGAAATTCAGAAAGTTTAAATTATATTTCAGAAATTATAACTTTATATTATTATTACAGAGTAAATTGTATTTCAGAAAGTGTAAATTGTATTTCAGAAAGTGTAAATTAAATTTCAGAAATATTTATCTATCGAGAAACTTATAATTTATTTTTTATAATTTATTCGTATGTAATATAATGAAGTGAAGCCATTTAGAAATTAATTTTGTTAAATGTTTAATTTTATGTAAAAAATACATTTTTTGTTATAATTTTAATTTATTGCTGTTCAATATTTAATACCGAATATATGTACAATACATAACTGCTACTTTTTTAAAATTTTGTTGAATAAAATAATACGTTCCGAAATAAAAATTAAGATTTCTGATTTACAAATTACCGTTTCCTAAAGTTAATTTACACTTTCTGAAATTGAATTTACAGATACAAATTTAAATAAAATAACACATTCTGAAAATTAATTTCTACTTTCTGAAATATAATTTACACTTTCTGAATTTCAACTTACGCTTTTTGAAATATATATTACAAATCTGAATTTCAATTTATACTTTCTGAAATATAACTTGCAAATCTGAATTAAAATTTACACTTTCTGAAATATAATTTAAAAATCTGAATTACAATTTATACTTTCTGAAATTTATTTTAAAAATCTGAATAACAAATTACACTGTCTGAAATTAATATCACACTTTCTGATTTGCAACTTGAAAAGGTAGTTTCACGAGTATTGAGAAACTAAATTTCTTGTCTCGATTGTCTAAAGTCTCGTTCTCGAGACAAAAAGTAAGTTAACCTTGTTTCGAATATCGAGAGTCTCGTCGATTAACTTCTTGTCTCGTAAGTGTCTTGATTTTCAAGTCTCTTGAAATTCTGCAGGATTGGTTGACCTTACTTTCAAGCGTTGAAACATCTTCATATTACGTAAGTTCTAATTTTTTAATTCCATAACTTGTGACTAGAGAACTTACCCAAAATTTAACGCTTTGTGACCCAATTTTTTATCTTTTTTTGTATCAACTTTTTTGATTTATAACTGGTCATTGAGGATCACAAAGTGTTTTTTTTTATTGTATGAAACAAATATTTTACAAAAAAAAAGTGCGACATAAATAACCCAGTAGGCATCTACTATTTGAACTGTCAGAAGATTTAATAGTTAGAGGAAAAACTGTTACTAAAGTAAAACTTAGAATAAGTATGGAAAGCTAAACTTATGAAGAATGTGGGAGAATATAGGGTGATCAGTAACTGCCATGCCAAAATTTAAGAGGTGATTCTACATCCAAATACATGAAAAAAAGTTTCTATAAAGGTTGGTCTGGAAATGAGCTACGGCCCTTCGAAGATGAAATATTGAATGGGGAACAAAAAAAAAAGCATCAACAAAATTTTAATGCTGCAGGATGATTCTTCATTTAAAACTGAGGAAAAAAGTATTCTTCACCAAAACACCCAATTTAATAATAAAGGAGTAATAGCCTTTTAAAAAGTATCGTTTTTGGTGGCACAAAATGTTACTTACCTTTAATTGCATTTTTTTTGAAAACGGTTGCTCCTACAGTGTTACACTATATGACATTTTTTATGTATTTTTACTCAAGGAATCCATATTTTTTACAAAAAATCCAAAAAGAGTACACATTATTTTTATTACAATTTTAAAGGGCCGTAGCTCCCTCATTTGCGGATTATAGGAACTTTTTTTGATATTTTTCGTTGCAGAATCACCTCTTAAATTTTGGCATGCCAGTCCTGTATAATATACATAGATAGTGGTTGAGCCACAGAACACCAACAACCATTTCAATTGGAATTAACAGTGTAAATTCCAATTGAAAGGGTGTTGTTGATGTTCTGTGGCTCAACCACTATCTGTTTCATCACACATTGTGGTATTGTGCAAGCATTGTTTCACTCTATATCATACATTAGGGTTGACCTTATATTTTTTTATTATCTTAAAATTTTCATTTAGGTGCAACTAGACAATTTTGAAAATATGAAAATATGAAAATATTGCAATATTAAATATTGATATATTGCTTTAAATTACACTGGGCAATAAATCTCAACTTTTTTTTTGCCCCGATCGGAAAGTAAATTTTTCTTACTAATTCGAGGGAGTAGAAACCGAATCTGACCTTAGAAACATTTCAGCACCTAAAATTTTTGAGATATAAGTTCAGGAAATAATTACGTTTTTTTTTTAAATCTTTAAAAAAAAGAGTAGGATTTTGAAAATTTTAGGGTATATTTAAAAAAATACGAGGAACTCAAAAATATATATGCCAAGGACCTACTGTCAGAGTAAGTACGCAAAAAAAAATAAAAAGTTTAAAATGAAAGTGCAGAGTTTACTTAATTGTTCTTTTGTGGCAAAACTATCAAATCTGTATAAAAATTTTATAGGACTTTATTTATAGATTATAAAATTCTCTAAAAAAATATTCATACAAATATTTTTTTATTTTGCTTAGTTTGTTCGTAAAAAGTAAATAAATGAAAAAGAAACAAAATTAAAGTACACAGTGTAAACTTTTTTCCCGAGACCAAAAAATATATTTTTCTTATCAATTTAAAGGCGCAGAATCCAAATTTGACCTTAAAAAAAATCCAGTACGTCTTATTTTTTAAATTTTAGTACAGGCAATTATGTCAATTTAAAAATAATTTATAAAACAAAATATTGCGTATTTTTTTTTGTTTTTTTAATGGTTCTACATTATAAAAATGTTACTTTATTACATAAGAATCATATTACGTAAAATTTTTTTAGTTCATTTTTGACCCCCTAGTAATGATTTTTGACAATTTTTAGCATGAGTACGTGGCGATAAGCTTGTCCCCTTATGCACCCTTCTCCTTACCCTCCACCCCTAATTAGTTTTGTCACATTATCCATTTTTTTTTTTAATATTTTTTTTTTCATAAATTCCCTATTTATTCTACCTATGAATTTAAAGTTTCCATGTTTTAAGTTGGGTATTTTTTAACTAATATTGAGTCGCCGAATTTAAATTTGTCCTCGGAATATTTTTATCTCCCATGATTTTAGAACAAAAGAGGGATAAAATAATGATTTTTTAACATTTTTATCTTATTTTTCTCAGAAAACTTAGGTAACAGAAATATTCCGAGGCCAGATTCGGTTTCAGCGACCCAAAATTAGGTAAAAAACATATGACTTCAATCAGGGCAAGAAACCGTGTTGCCCAGTGTTATTTTTTTCACTACTAGCTCTAAAACACACCATTATTCATCATGTTTTCAGACTGTAAAATCAATTTTCTTGACCTATAGCAATAATAATTTTTTCTCTCCTAGTAGCAGTAAATTTTATAAACAATTGATTTCTGTCACTTTAGATTTTTCAGTTCTTTGTGCAATTTTTACTAATTAAATCCAAGAAAATAGCTTTAAATATATTTTTATTTATTAAATATAATTAATTATAGTTATTACCAATTAATAAAATTAATAATTAGCTAAATATTATAAAAAAAACAATTAAAATAAACTTCAGTTCAAAGTATTTATTTGAGCAAATGTCATTGATCAAGGCTACTTGATTTTTATGAAAATTTCAAGAAATATAATTCCTGTTAATAATTTATTTTATTATTTGAATACAAATAGTTAAATAGTGCTAGTAGAGAAAAAACTAATATATAAACTACGGTAGAGAAGACTATTATAGTCTCGCACTCTTAAATACGCTATAAAAAATGTTTCTCTACCTTGGTTTATAATTACTATTATACTCCCTTAAAAAAAAAATAACAAAAATGTTTTTTCAAATGATTTTTGTTTTCTAGGTTTAATACCAAACTTAAAAACCCTTCAAATAGCAGACAACCCCCTATCTTACCCTCCCAGAAGAACTTTACTGCAAGGCACAAAAGCCATTCTGAAATTTCTCAAAAAAGAATACGAAAATGAAAGGCCAGATGTGGTCAGTGAATCTGAAGAATTATTGCATATTATCGATGAAGAAAGTCACGAAGATAAGGCTGTATCGAAATCCAAAAAAGATAAGGCTGTAATCAAGAAGGCTATTGAATATTGTGCTGATCCAAAACAACTGGCACCAACTGTGTCGGTAACAAAAATTCCCGTGCCCCCCTACCCAAGTAAGTAAACCAAAGTTGTTATAACCATTAATCGGAATAAATTCAGTTATGACTCATCAACGTTGAAAATAAACACAGAAACATAGGCTTACGGAATAATTTTGCCGAATAATGAGGGAAATTTTTATAAAGGTCACTAAATCGAATCATTTGACGACTAATTTGTTACACACAACAATAGTAAATATACATATTAACAATAAATATGTAAATATAGTGGTGTTTTTCGAAGAAAATAAAAATGTAAATATTTAAAACCTCGCGTCAACGATAGAATCGACGCGGCGCCTATGCGAGCACCGGAAATCCGCCGATGACTGGTTATAACAAATAAATAACAAGCCGTGAAGATATGTAATGCTACGCATTTCATTATATATTCACAGTTAATATTATATTACATTTGTACTAAAATTTTCATATTTTATAACTGAACACAGTATAGTTCATATAGGTGTACGCCGTAAAAAAAGTAAGTTATTTCGAAAATATTTTATTTTAATAAAAAAAACATACTTTATTATTGATTAAATTAAATACAAATATTAATATAAATATCTGAAATGCAAAAGCGTTTGAAAACTTTTATATTTTAGACGAACAGAATAGTGGAAATGGACTACACACTTTTTGTCACACTTCCTTTGCCTTTCCTCACCTCTAGCAACTCCAGAACACTTCTGTGCATTCGTATGTATTATTAAACACGTTTGCACATAAATATGTTTCACCAATCTTTACTGCACATGATATATTTGTATATCTTTGCCAGAACCCTTTTGCGTATACGTATGTATTATTAAACACGTTTGCGCATAAACCTGTTTCACCAATCTTTACTGCACATGATATATTTGTATATCTTTGCCAGAACACTTTTGCGTATACGTATGTATTATTAAACACGTTTGCGCATAAACCTGTTCCACCAATCTTTACTGCGCATGATATATTTGTATATCTTTGCCGGAACACTTTTGCTTATTCGTATGTATTATTAAACACTTTTGCGCATAGATATGTTTTACCAATCCCTACTGCTCATGATATATTTGTATATCTTTGGCAAAACACTTTTACGTATTCGTATGTATTATTAAACACGTTTGCGCATAAATATGTTCCACCAATCTTTTCTGCGCATGATATATTTGTATAGCTTTGCCAGAACACTTTTGGGTATTCGTATGTATTATTAAACACTTTTGCGCATGTATATCTTTTACCAATCCCTACTGCTCATGATATATTTGTATATCTTTGGCAAAACACTTTTACGTATTCCTATGTATTATTAAACACGTTTGCGCATAAATATGTTCCACCAATCTTTACTGCGCATGATATATTTGTATATCTTTGCCAGAACACTTTTGCTTATTCGTATGTATTATTAAACACTTTTGCGCATAGATATGTTTTACCAGTCCCTACTGCGCATGATATACTTGATATGGCAAAACACTTTTACATATTCGTATGTATTATTAAACACGTTTGCTCATAAATATGTTACACCAATCTTTACTGCGCATGATATATTTGTATGTCTTTGCCAGAACACTTTTGCTTATTCGTATGTATTATTAAACACTTTTGCGCATAGATATGTTTTACCAATCCCTACTGCGCATGATATATTTGTATATCTTAGGCAAAACACTTTTACATATTCGTATGTATTATTAAACACGTTTGCGCATAAATATGTTCCACCAATATTTTCTGCGCATGATATATTTGTATATGTTTGCCAGAACACTTTTGCGTATTCGTATGTATTATTAAACACTTTTGCGCATAAATATGTTTCACCAATCCTTACTGCGCATGACATATTTGTATATGTTTGCCAGAACACTTTTAAGCATTCGTATATATTAATAAACTCTTCTGCGCATACTTACGTTTGTCTAAGCAGTTCTGCGCATCGTAACCCCCTAAATCCGCCCATCCAAGAGCCCCTTAATTTGTACAAAACTATTGAACCTTATTTTTGTACATGACCTGATGCGTAATTTACCTACTTGCAGAAGACAGCTTTTCTACGATGTTTTAAAATATACGCTATTTGCTTGTGTCATGTTGGAAAAAATCAAATTCCATTTGTGAATTCGGCAGAAAAAATTGCATCGAACAACATGTTTGACCTATCTGTCAGGATAACAAAATAGAGTATTTACAAAATGACAAAATGACGAATTTCGCCTATATTTAGTTTCTAAACGTCTTTTGCACAAAATTGTGACGTGAGAAAAATTCTGAAAGCAGATTCGGACTCGGGAGAAAAAAGTCCACAAGGTCCAACTTCCTGTATCCCAGAGCAAAAAGTGTGCTGTGTAATTAACGTCTAAAAACAATGTCTCATTGTAGCCGTTTTCTTTGTGATGTCATTCGCAAGGCTCGACGTGTTATAATCGCCGTTCAAACAACCAACTTACAAATATTTTAATAAAGTTAGCTACATAGCAATCTTTTCAAACCAATAAATATAACACCTAGGTCTCATATCGACATTTAAATTTTATGTTGATATCGAGAGGATTTCTGTAGAATTATAAAAATTAATTAACATTATTCTCACATCTTATAGCGAAAAAAGAATCTCAAAGAAAGCAGGAACCGTTAAAAATCGTACATAATTTGAGCAGGACCGGCTCAAAAGTATCCGTGAAATCTTATTATAATAAACACAGTATTAGGAACATTATGAACGAAAATATGTCGCAAAAGGCTTTAAAAGAAGGATGGTTGAATAAACTGAGGCTACTGTTAAATGAGCAGGAACAGATATTACAAAAAGAGAGGTAATAGTTATTTATGGTACTAGTGGGTAAAGTAAGATATTGCCTATGAGAAAATTAACCTGCGAGGCGTCAGCCAAGCAGGTTAATTTTCGAGAGGGCAATATCGGTTTACCCATGAGTGCCATACAAGGTTTTATTCAATAAATAGCTTAGGAATTCATATTTTTATTAACAATTTTAATGACATTTACAAGAAAATAATTTGACAAGTGACAGTTGAGTGAGTAAAATAATTAATTATCCACTCAATAAAGTAAAAGCCACGCGGGGGTTATTATTGAGTTTATCTATTTAAAATAAAGCTGGTAATTGTCTTATTATCTGTATGTATTGGATAAATATTATTTTCTGAATTTTGAATTTTATTGAATTGCTTTTTTTAAAATACACGGTGTATTTGAAATAGGATCGGAAATTTTAACAGATGATTCTACATCATAAAATATGACAAAAAGTTCCTATAAACATATGTCTAAAAATGCGTCATAAGGGAGCTACGCCCCTTTAAAATTGGCTAATAAAAACGGTTTTTATTTAATAACTCAGAAACCCTTTGAGATATATCAACGAGGTTTTGCACGTCAACTAATCCTACATAGGCCCGTTTTTATGTGTTATTTTCATGTACTTATTTCAACCAGGGGTGTGCGAAACGGGGGGGGGCTTATCAGTTTTTTGTCCCAAACTTTTTTCTGTGTAACTTTTTTGTAATTTTATTTTTGAAATAGGATTTCTCAGGTATAAATACATAAAAAAAGGTACTCTTGTTGTAATACTGTAGGATTAACCGTTTTCGAGAAAAATTCATTTGAAGGTGAAATTCCACGGTTCGAGGACGAAAAATTAAATACTAAAATGTTGAAAACCAAAATTTTAATGATGCAGGGCGAATGTACATTAAAAACTAAGAAAAAAACCTCATATACAGGTACTTCCAAAAATCAATCCTAATGGAGCTATGGTCTCCTAAATATGCACCATTTTTAAAGGGCTATGGTAGCTTTAAAAGCGTTTTTTCGACCTACATGTATGGAAACTTTTTTTCTTAGTTTTTGATGTAGAATCACATTGCATCATTATAATTTTGGTTTTCGACATTTTAGTATTTAATTTTTCGTCCTCGAACCGTGAAATTTCACTTTCAAATGAACTTTTCTCGAAAACGGTTAATCCTACAGTATTATAACAAGAGTACCTTTTTTATGTATTTTGACCTGAGGAATCATATTTCAAAAATAAAATTGCAAAAAAGTTACACAGAAAAAAGTTTGGGACAAAAAACTGATAAGCCCCCCCCGTTTCACACACCCCTGGTTGAAATAAGTATATGAAAATAACACATAAAACGGGCCTTGGTAGGATTGGTTGACGTGCAAAACCTTGTTGATATATCTCAAAGGGTTCCTGAGTTATTAAATAAAAACTGATTTTTTTAGCCACTTTCAAAGGGGCGTAGCTCCCTTATGACGCATTTTTAGACATACGTTTATAGGAACTTTTTGTCATATTTTATGATGTAGAATCATCTGTTAAAATATCCGACCCTATTTCAAATACACCGTGTATAGGAGTCCTGTAATTATATTGTAGCTACACGGTGTATTTGAAATAACTTCTATAATTTTAAGGGGTGATTCTACATCAGAAAATATGAAAAACAGTTCCTTAAACATGTCTAAAAATGGGTCGTAAATGAGCCACGCCCCTTTGAAAGGGGCTAAAAAATTCAGTTTTTATTTAATAACTAAAGAACCCTGAGCTATAGCAACGAGGTTTTCCATATGATGTAAGCTTAATAATGCCTTTTATCAAGGCGTCCTTGCTTTCATCTTATGCCATTTTAATGTAGTCATTTTAACCAGTGGCGTGCGAAACGGGGAGCTGAAAACTTTTTTCTGTGCAATTTTTTTGTATTTCTTTTAAAAAAAAAGATTTTCCAAATATAGATTTATAAAAAAAGGTACTCTTGCTACTGTAAGATTAACCGTTTTAGAGAAAAATGCATTTTAAGTTACAATTTAACGTTTCGAGTCACAAACATTTCTGAGATATAGTCATTTAAAGATTTATTAAGGAATTTATTTATCAATAAATTACACTGGTCTACAAAAAAAATATTTGCCGGGTCCTTTTAGTTGCTTCTGGCTATATTTAATGCGCTGATTTCCGAACCTTTTTCCGTTTTTATCGATCAGCTCGTTTTTTTGAGATACAGTATTTTTTTTGCCTATGGCTGTAGTAAAAAAAATAAGGTATAATTTTTTTTGCGAAAAAATGCGAAAAAATCTACATTTTTGAATTTAGAAACCTAGAAAAAAAACAAAAGAATAAAGATATTTCAAATCCGCTTTTTTCGGCTTAGACCCCTATTAATATAAAAAGAATATTTTGTGGTATTTGTTGGTAAATAATAAAGTAATAACAATAATTATAAATAGTAATATATTCATATTTAATTATTAATTAGTTTTAGGTATAAACTCTTGTTGTAAAAGAGAAATACTGAAAAACAAAATACTACAGCGATTCTAACTAGAATTTTCTAGAGTAGAAAATCCCCGATATAACTGTAATATGATTGGACAGAAATAAACACGTGGTTAGAAATATTGTTAAATGATTGGTTGATAAAAACGTTAAAAAATAATCCATAGAAATGTTTTCCTTACTGTACAATGTCAAAAAAATGTAAAAAAAAATGTAATTTTTTTGGCGTTTAAACCCGTTTTGGGGGTCTTAGAAAAATAGGGTGAAGTTGATTTTTATACCAACTAAAAAACACCATATAATAAAGATTTGGTACAAATTACAGCCCAATCGGAAAAAGTTTCCCAAAATGCTCTAACTCTACGCCTAAAAAATCACGTTTTTGGTTATAAAAAAAATCCTCGATAATTTTTTTTTTAATTTTTGGCTCTTTTTACTCGCATTGGGTCCCTGAACACGAATTATAATGATTGGTTGATGAAACGGTAAATTTTGGTTATTTCCTTTCTGGGGTCACTGATGTATTTGCTTTTCGTGTATAAAGTTACGTCACTAAAATGTTGTTTCGTAATCCAATAATCTAGAAACCTTCGATCTTTGTCCTCCTGGCGTTTGGAGAAAAAACAACAGTCCCTAGACGGCACGGCCCCCACAGCCCCGGAAAGTTCACCGCCTCCTTTTGGAACTTATCCAAATTTCGACAAAATGATGAATAGGGAAGACTTAGCGAAACAGCTAGATGTATATCTGAAGGAGAAACAAGAGACAAACAGACTCCCGCCCCAGAACCGGGAAAACATACAGCGATTGATCAATGAACTGGTAAAACAGTTGAAGGACATGGAAATTTTACAGGTCGAAGTCCAGTCTCCGCGAACGGAAAAAGAATTGGCTGGAAAACAAATTAAAACGGTGAGTTTGGGGATATTATTATTTATACAGGGTGTCTCAGCATACCTACACAAAAGGCGTCCTTCACTTCCAGGATGTGCTTCCTGACCGCGCTACTAACTTAGGTTAGTGAGACTTTCTAGTGGGCCATTCCATGGCCAGATAAGTTAAAAATTTTGAAGCAAAATGTCACATGTTTGTCAAAAATAATTGTGTTATTTGTGAGAGAAAATAAATCTGTTATTTTTTACAAAAACAGCAAATCGATCGCGTAGAATGAAAAGCTCGGATATTTTTTTGACATATTGAATTTTTAAACTGACATTGAATGTGAACGTTAATAGTTTTATACTAGAGGGGAGATGAGATCACAGATAATTTTTTAATTACCGATAAATAAAAGCAAAACCAAGGTAGCTTCTTTAACGAATATTATATCTAAATTTTATTAAGCAATGGCAATGTTAAAAATCATTGAATTTTTGCCCGTCCAATAAAAGTTAATTGAAATAAAATAGTTATTTTTGTCCTAAAATAATTGTAAAAAATACTTCGCCGAAAACAATCGGGAACATTTTTGAAATATGCTATTGCGTAATACAGGGTAGGGTGATCATTCGAAAATAATTCACACCAAATACCTCGCAAACTAAGTACAAAATCAAATAATTGTTAATTTTTATATTGTGCTTAGTTTACAAGGTATTTGGGGTGGATCGTTTTCAAATGATTACGCAATAGCACATTTTAAAATTGTTCCCGATTGTTTTTGGCTAAATAAGTATTTTTACTATTTTATAATATCACATAACCTCTATTGGAGGAGCAAAAATTTGATTATTTTTAACAATTTAAAAATATTTTTCAGTTATTTTAGAACCAAAATAACTATTCAATACTATTAATAAACTTTTATCGGAGGGGCAAAAATTCGATCATTTTTAACATTGTCCTTCCACAAATTGAACAAATTAAAATTAATCATTATTATTTAAGGTGAATAGGTTCATCATAAAAATTATGATATATTTTTGGAATCACAACTTTTAACTCCTGTAGATCATTATATTTAGTTTTTTCAGTGCACTTCTTTGGTTTATTACGGATTCTCTCAAGTTATGCAAGATTTTCATCCAAAAACTTTCCCAACCCGCGGGCCCGATAATCACCAAAAAAAAAATTGAATCGGGAAATTTATAGTTTAAGTTGTGTACCGACAGACCTACAGACAGTTTTTTTTACTTAAATGTGTTTTTGCATATAAAGCCATAAAACGCAAAAATAGGCAATACAAAACATGATTTTTTTACCAATCCAAGGACTGCTTTCCAGCTACTTCTCGGACAGTAGATATTCCGAGATTTTGGTGGAAAGCAAAATGTAAAGCAAATTTGAATACTGACAAAATTTTAAGTAAAATATATTTATTTTTGAAAAATAGGGCTTACAAGAAAAAAATATGCACATGGTGATATAATCTCCCCTACATTTTTAAGTTTTGACAAAGACATTTAATGTCAGTGACAAATTTATTGAAAACCGATATACGAGCTTTTCATTCTACGCAATCGAAATATAATAAAACTAATAATAAAGAATATGTGATGGCGTGGTAATAGTGAATAGGTAAAAAAAAAAGAATAAGGTACAAGAGAAGAATTTTAATGCAATGAAAAGCAAAATCAGTTAAATTATATTTTAATTGTTATTACTTAGGTGTGAAGATTAGCAATTTAATAATAATAATAATAAATACATTCATTTACCCAAAACAAAAATATACAGTTTTTTTACAATTAATAAAATATAGGTAAAACGGCCGCGCTCAGTTGTTGGTGTTATTTATAGTAAGTATTATTGTTTAGTGTCTTTCAGTAAAAGCAACACCTGGTCTTCCGCACAGACCAAAATATATAACTTAATTAATAAATTATCATATAGATCTACACAAAATCATTGCATAAGACATATTCAAAAGAGAAAAGAAAAAGAAAATAGACACACTATGAGAAAAACACGCACTAAAACTTACCACTCTGTATTAAACGCTTAAATTTTATTGAAAATTGACTTAAAGACATTGTTTTAAACTCTTCAGGTAGTTTATTGTAATAGGCGGCTATACTGTAAGAAAAACTTCTCAGAGAGAGCTATTTTAAGTTTTGGTATAGTTAAAACTTTTTTCCGCCTAATGTTAATATTATGAACATCTGTTCGGTAACGAATTTTATTACAGAGATATTCTGGTGTTTGCAGAGATTAATTTAATTTTATTGAGTAGTTTCGTGTTGTTTTTTAAGTGTTATATTTATCACTAGGATATTTAAAGGCAAAACTGAAACAATAACATTTTTATAATTGCATCTACATTTTTTAAACATTTCAAGCCTGAAAAAATAAAACTGTCAAACTGACAATAACAAATTCTTAGTATTATTTTTAGTAATTTTTTCTTTATGTTGGCGTACCAGCGTTGTCAGACTCTAGTGGGCCATATCAAAGCCAACTAGATGGTGCAATAGAGCGGCCTGAAAGTGAAGGACGCCTTGTTACACGCTGTTCTAACGTAAACAATAAACATTTTCATCGGCTCTTGAGATAAAATTGTTTAAAATTGAGGTGTGATTTTTGGGACACCCTGCATAAAATACATCGATATACATACCGATAATACATCGATGTAGTATACACTTGAAAGTGGATTGTGCATACACTTTACAGTAAAGTCGCGAATTAAAAGTCGCAAGTAGCGTTCTAAACGCCGTAGCCATGGCTACTATCGGATAAACTGAGTCCGTTCGTTCGGCGTTAAGTATGCATACTTAAGGGGGTACAACTTTGAAGTGTAAACTAAACGAATGGATAATTAGTTTAATTTTATAATGAGATAAATAGGTAAAAAAAAATTGTTTATCGTAGGATAAAAGCTTTAAAAACTTGAAACAAAACCTTAGTATTTTATAATCTTACGCTATACATAATTATAATAATAATAATAATAATAATAATAATATAATAAAGAAGTTAATTTTTGATAAAAACGTTACATAAAATGGAATGTCCCGGATGTAGTTCCAAATCCAAAGATTTTTTTTATTTTTTATATCTTAGTCACTCTTTATCACTTGCCCTGCTTGTTTTCAAACTCCCAAAACACTTAGCGCTTTTTGTATAACTCTTACGGTTTATGTGATAATAATAAATTATCAAGTCTCCATTTTGTAGAAAAACATTATCTCATGAACCGTAAGAGTTATAGAAAAAGTGCTTAGTGTTTTGAGAGTTTGAACAAGCCAAGCAAGGGTGACTTTTTTTGATATATCAAAAATAACATAATGAATTTTAAAAGTAGCCATTTTGAAGAAAAAAAATCTTATCTCATCATCCGTAAGAGTTACCTATACAAAAAGTGATTGGTGTTTTGGGAGTTGGAAAACAAGCAGGGCAAGTTATCAAGATTGAATTTTTTTTTAAGATATTAAAAAGTAAAAAAAAATCCTCTTTGGAACTCCATCCGGGGACATACTATAGCGTATATAGCGCTGCCAAATGAAGCAGAATAAGGCCTTTTTGACGTTTTGGTAGGAATTCCACTAAAACAAAAATTGCATTGTATTTTAGAAGAAACCTGTATTTTATATTTCTTTGGATACCATGTAAATAAACCGAGATAATTTTCGTATAAAAAAAAACTTTTTCGACAAAAAAAAAACTTTTTCGATAAAAAATAAATAAATATTTTTGGATACTTCCTTTGGCAAAGGCCCGGGACTGTGTCTTTAAAATAATTTAAATTTAAATTTCTGTAAATAAATATAACGTGGTTTTGGATGTACAGATGATGGAAACCCTAGTTTTTGTAAATATTCCAATTTTTTATCAAAATTAATTTTAAAAGTTCTTAATTCATATTTTACAACTATAGATAAAGTACGGGCGACGCAATGGAGCTCTCTACAACTAGAATTATGAAACAAAAGACGTCTACCCTATCTCTATCTCATTTGTGCTACACTTTCCAGCCAACCAAATAAATACTGTATTTGTTTTTCATACAACAAATACAGTATTTATTTGGTTGACCGGAAAGTGTAGCAGTGAGAGGCACGTACGAACATAGCTAATGTGAATCTGTAGAATAAGATAATTCTACTAAAATTTAGATGGCGCCAGTAATTTCTTTAATAATGCACTTTTCGCCCGGCCAAGTAAATATTGTATTTGTTCAACAAAGAACAAATACAGCATTTGTTTGGTTGGGTGGAAGTGGGAGTGTATGTATGTCTTCTATCCTTTTTGGGTAGAACTTTTGTCCCTGTCTAATCTAATGGGAGAATTCTCCATTGGATCAGGTACAACTTTCTATCCTTTTTATTTAATTATTTTAAATTATTTTCAAGCTTTACTTTTTAATCTGGATACATACTCAGCAAACATATCAAAGGTGTCACAATAAGGCGATAAAGTTGCAAACTGAGCTCTGCGCGGTCAGAATCCAGGAGGTATAATATTAGGGGTCATGACACCTATATGCAGTAGTTAGCGTTACATAACGCTCTTTATTGTTTTTAAATATAAAAAAATAGTTTGTTTTTTCCTTAATTTTTTTACGGAGAGTCTTGGGAAGCGTTACATGGGGGAGGGGGATCAAAATTGTAAAATGCTGAGTTAAGTATTTAAAGTAGTATGGCCCATGAGGACGTAAAACATGCAAAAACGTATCTAACAACAAACGTTTGCTGGGTAGGTATACTTAGTAAAAAATAATTAAAATTTACTTCAATACAAAGTATAAAGAAGGAAAACCAAACTACGTGCGTTTTCCGCAAGAAAAACAATAAAAGTAAAAATCTTTACTATACGAGCTTACAGCTTTTTCTTTTCTCTACGTGCTGGCTTTTAAATTTTTGCTTTTATTTATATTTTAATATTTTTCCGGTATCTCAACATCGTTAGGAAAATAATAAAACAAAAAAAAGTTAGACAAGTCTAACGCGTTTTATAAAAACGGAAAAAAACTAAAACGTTTAGGTATACTAGTGGCGGATTTAGAGGGGGTTGTGAGGGTAATTATCCCCCCCCTCATTACCATAATTTTAAGAGTAGTACTAAATGCATGAATTTAATAATTTTATCAATATTCTGTATAATTTTTGAAAAAAAAATCGCCTGGGATGCTTTTCTTCGTTAGTGTCATTGAGTAAAAGATTTTAAAAATAATTTACCTTTAAAAAATTTCAATTTTTTGGTGAATGTACAGGGTGATCCAGAATTACCGCCCTCGTCATTTTTCTCGAAAATAGTGAAGGATATTGAAAAAAAATTAAAAACCGTGTTTTATAGTCTCACCTGTACTACAAGTTAAATACCGAATGACGCTTTTATAATAATACTCGTTGGCCCTGTGGCGACCTCTATATTTTTCCCCATGGTAAATTATTTTTTATTTATGAAATTAAAAGATCTTTAAATTGAATAGTTTACTTTTTTTCTTCGCTCATTTGTTTCCTAGTTATAGGCTGTCAAAATTTAATTAATTGTTCCTTATCTTTTAACCCTTGTAGATATTAAAAAAGTTTTAAATGTGTTACTTTTAGCTTTATAAATACTAATTAATTTGAATAGGCAAACAGTTTAAAAAAGGTCCGAAGCGCCATCTCAACTCTATCTTTTAGCTTTATAAATACTAATTAATTTGAATAGGCAAACAGTTTAAAAAAGGTCCGAAGCGCCATCTCAACTCTATCAATTATTTAAAAACTGAATTACTTCATTTGTGATTTTTAAGATGCAGGCATGCATTATATTAATTCTTGTATATTCGTTTTTGCCTTATATTTATTTGACTATTTTTAATACAATAAATATATATTTCTTTAATTTTTTTGATATGCAATCGTATAATTTTCTTGATATATTTTTGATTGTTACTAAGTTATTATTTAAATGTCATGTCAAATTGTTGGTACATATTTCCATGACAACAGTTTATTGTTGATACTATTTTATTTAAGAAAGAGAAAGATAATTCTGTCGCCCAGAACAAATAGGCAAAAATTAATAAAATGCTTGCCTGAATCTCACAAATCACAAATATAGTAATCTAGATTTTAAATAATGGATAATAAGAGTTGTGATGGCACTTACGACCTTTTTTAAATTGTTTGCTTATTAAAATTAATTAGTATTTATAAAGCTAGAAGTAACACATTTGAAACTTTTTTAATATCTGTAATGGTTCAAAAATTAGGAACAATTAATTAAGTAAATTTTGACGGCCCATAACTAGAAAACAAATGAGCGCAGACAAAAAAGATATGAAACCTAACTATTCTAATTTAAAGATCTTTTAATTTCATAAATAAAAAATCGTTTACCATGATGAAAAAATATACATGGTATTTAACTTGTAGTTGAGACTATAAAACAAGGTTCCTGATTTTTTTTTTTTAATCCCTTACCATTTTCAAGAAAAATGTCGAGGGCGGGAATTTTGGATCACCCTGTAAGAAAAAAAGCAGGATTACCTTGACTATAGATATACAATGTATTTATTATTGATACATACTTTTTACATATCTGTTTATCCGTCCGATCGATAAAAATATTTTCATGGAATCCCATTGTTTTTGAAAAAACAAATATATGTAGATGATACTATTCAAAAAATCATAAAAAGTACAAAAAAAGTATGAAATATTCATACCAATTTTTAAAGAAAAAATATTCAATTTTTTTTATTTTTATTTTTATACAGTGTGTATCGACTTGACAATATCAGAAAATTACCATTTTTTTTTCGAATTAAGTAAAACTGATTTGGGACTTTGCCCTGCTTGCGTAAAAACTAATTTTTGTTAAAATAAAATTTAAAAAAATTGTAGTGGGCGCCAGATATCCGTGAAAAAGTAAAAAGTTTTCAAGCAAACTTGCCTTTCCGTAACAGCTAAAAAAAAAGGTTATTTAAAAAATAGATTTATAATCAAAAATAAGAGCCGCATGTCAAATTTTAATAATTTTAACTCGTAATAATTTTTTTTTAAATAATGTCAAGTTTGAATTTTTTTTAATAAAAACATTTTATGAAGTAAATGTATTAAATTGTAGCATGCTGCTCTTATTTTTTATTATAAATAAATTCTTTAAATAAATTTTTTTCGTATCTTTTACGGAAAGGTAAGTTTACCTGAAAATGTTTTACTCTTTCACTGATATCTGTCGCCACCTATAATTCTTTTGGTATTGTCAAGTCGATCCGGGGACAAACTGTATGTTTTTTTTTCCTAAAGCTTTTCTATAAAAAAGAACTGTTGTAGTTAAACCTAAAAAAACTTCCAACAATACTTTTTCCCTATAAGAGGGAAAAATATTCTTAAAAGATTTCTTTAGGTTTGTTTTTTTAATGTACTGGTTTGTTTGTTGGCGTCAGAATTTTTTAGCTAATATGGGTACACAAATGCCTTTTGAAAAGGTTCTTTTCCCCATACAGAGCGGTCCAAAAGTCACCCCCCCCCCTCTTAACTTTTGAAACAGTTGAGATATCGACTTCAAATTTGGAACTTTTAAATAAGACAACTTAAACTATCTTTTAGCATATATTTAATACTTTCAGCTCTTAAAATGTGGGCAGAAGGCAGGGGGGACATTTTTTTAAATGCAAAGGGGGGTCGTGTAATACATCATTTTAAAGCTTATAAAATTCTCCATTTAATTCCATATTTTTAAATTAAAAAAAATATATATTGGGTTTAAAATGGGGTTGAAAATGGGCATTATTGTCAAAATTCCTCTAGAAAAAAAACAAATAATTTTTTAAAAATGCCTAATTTCATCATAAAAAAATGTTAATTATACTTTTAAACTAATTTTAGTTAACATAAATAAAAATTTATAAAAAAAAAACTTAAAAAGTCGAATGTTTTAGCACAAAAAATTGAAAAATCAAAACCTTAAAAAACATTTTTAAAAAATTTAAAAATGTTAGTTTAAATAGAGAATTTTATAAGCTTTAAAATGATGTATTTTCATTTAAAAAAAAGTCCCCCATGCCCCCTGCCCACATTTTAAGAGCTGAAAATATCAAATATATGCTAAAAGATAGTTTAAGTTGTCTTATTTAAGAGTTCTAAATTTGAAGTCGATAACTCAACTCGTTCAAAAGTTAAAAGAGGGGGGGTGACTTTTGGACCGCACTGTATGAGAAACCCAGGTACTTACTAAACATGGGTGGCTATTTTTTGCTAAAAAATATTTAAAACTAGGTAACTTCAGACATCTAGTGAGAAAAGACATAACCACCTAGATTTCCAATCATAGAAACATCTATGATATCTCTTATCTACATCTCCATAGATGTCGCTGTATGTTTTAAAGCTTTTCTACCTTTGCAAACACAAAGCTTTGACAAATTGTGTTTTCTACTTTATAGCATATACACTGAAAAAATATATATATATATATAGTAAAATCAACTTACTAAACAAGAATGATTTAGTGTTAACAAAAATAAATGTAAAATCAACTATTATTTTTGTTCAAATTCTACGTAATTCGAAAAAAAAAACAATAATTTATTTAGTTAAAATAATATTTTTAGACGCCTTTTGTTGATTTACCTATTTTTCTTTCAGTGTATATTTTATTTTCCATTGCCCTGCCGATTTTTTTTAAAAAACATTAATATGTTTTATCAAAGTAAGCATTGAAATCGTACATTTTACAAGATAGTTTGATTTAGTTTGAAAGTTAAGAATGAATTTTTAAAGTAAGGTTATTTATTTGTCAAATTTAAAACACTTCAAATCAAAAGCACAGTATCCGCTTTGATTATTTTTTTTCTAAAAATTAAAATTAGTAGAATAAAATTTATCGAAAAAATAAAACAACCTAATTTACATAACTTTTTTAATTATAAAGCATTATAAGAATTATTTAAATAGTAAAATACAAAAAAAAATTACAACAAATTCAGTACTTACTGTATTTTACTCTAGACGGTATTTGTCAAAAGTTTAACCAAACTTTTAAAATCTTTTGTCAGAATGATATGCACGCTGCGGTTTTGGAGGTAATTTACGAACTCGGACCGTCACTATTTTTTTTTATGATAATCTTGTTATTTAGGACATAACTAAGGATTTAAGGCCAAAAATTAAAAAATCTGACGGTTAGTTTTTTTTTAATTGTCAATTTATTAAAAAAAAAGTGCACTAACTTAATTATCCCCTTATAACTCAAAATTTTATTGATATATAATATTTTTCCATAAGAATAAAGACTACTTAATTCTCCATAAAAATGTATTTACCAGTTTTTTTATATCTTTTGCTGTTTTGTCACAATACGTGATTAAATCTAGAATTCAACCTAAAAAAGCATTAAATTATTTTTCATTTATTTGAAAATTATACAAGTAGGCTTGTTTTACATTGATACGTCAAATACACTTTTCACAATTTATTACCTTAAAATCAAGGTGGCTTGTGTCAAATAAATATAAATATATAAATTGACAATTAAAGAAAAACTAACCGTCAGATTTTTTAATTTTTGGTCTTAAATCTTTAGTTATGTCATAAATAACAAGATTATCAAAAAAACTTAGTGACGGTCCGAGTTCGTAAATTACCTCCAAAACCGCACCGTGTATGATATTGTAAAATTTACGATTTCAATGCCTGCCTTGATAAAAACTATTAATGCTTTTTAAAAAAATTCGGCAATGCGTATAGGTACAAACAACTACTGTTTGATCAGCTCAATATGTACTTTTCTGATCCCAAGGGCTTGCTAATTTTATAAAATTTTCTTTTTTTAGTATTAATGCTAACTAATAATTTTTTAATTAATACAGTTTTTTTTATTTTTAGATAATGGAAATTCATAAAAAATTATTATCTCTGCAAGGCAAGGACATTTGAGGTGAAATAACTAAAACTTCAGTTTAAAACTTATAAATAATTTACATATATTTTAAAAATCATGAAAATTATTGTAAAAAATGATAATTATTAAATATTAATCTTAATAAAAAATTATCAACAAAAAATAAAATCACATTGTATATGGTATACTTAAATACGTTAGCGTTTTACGTCATAGAGGCCATCTCACTTGTATTCGCGGGCCTCCCCCCCCCACTATTGGGGCGGAGCTATGCAGTCGCACACGAATATGAGCAAGAAAGCATTCTGTGATGTCCAATTCTTTCCTATTTAATCTAAGTATATAATACCTATAAATAAAAATTATAAAGTATGTATTAAAAACAAATACAACTATTTTGAAAGGCGCAATACTTTTAGCAGGTATAACAAAAACAATATATAAGGGAAACATTTTTGTAAAAAGAATCAGTCATACCATCATATTAAAATTTAACATTTTTAGTGGCTGCTTAAGAGTTAAGGAAAAAAAACTTGTTAAAAGTTTAAAGAGTTAAAATGTACGACCCATAATGATTTTTCCTTTAATTGCATCAGCAGTATTTTCGACAAAACCTAATTTTCCATAAAACGCATGGGTGTAACTATCACTAGAATTCATTAAAACGTGAACTCCAAAAGAACCTGAAAAATTAAAGTCATATGAAAATCTTATTACCTTCATACAAGAAAGTTTATTTTCCTACGATCACCGAAGATAACGACAAATATCACACAATTTAGAGAGCAAGAAAGTTTCATATTTCATACTATACTCCGTCCAGTTATGCAGATAGTAAGGGACGCGGCCCGTTTTACACCACAGAGCGCATAAATAGCATAATTATGCATAAATCGTAGGGTATCAAAAATTTAACAGATGTCGGTACTGTTTTCCTGGAAAGGGCCTATCTAAAGATTCGCATAACAAGCATAGTACATAAGAATGTCATGCCAGGATTGGCTTTATGTGTCGTGATGTATCTTGTAATGGTTGTTATGCGAGCCTCTGGATAGGCCTTAAGTTGTAATTGTAACCTAAAAATTTGACGTTTTCCTTGTGTTCAATATAATTTACGTTTGTAAAATATGTAGAATATGCTAATTTAGTGTGAGTGTATGAAGAATAAACCAAAAAAGTACCTTTTTCAATACCATACAAAATAACATTAAGTATAACCATTTTTTTATGTAACTTTATCTTCTTTTATTAGCTTTAACGACCGTCAATCATTGTCATAGAAAAAAATGTCTATCTTGCATAATTGAACGGACTATAGTGCGAAATAATACACGGCATTCCTGAAGGATTAATTAGATGAAGTAGCTCTACAGAAAAATCTGATTATGGATCATGGTAGCAGAAGGTCTACACATTACAGAACCATTTACAGCTAAATCCAGAAAACTTGTTTAACAATAAATTGCATATTTTGTTAAACGATTTCGATAGTATTTTTTTACCTGATTCCGAATATCTTTAAAGTAAATCGCTGTTTTTCCGTTTCCGAGAAAAATTCTCTTGAAAATATTTTTTCCGGTTTTCGTACAAGAAAAACTTATCAGTGTTTAGTGGTTTGGACTTTTGGCAAATTTCGGCAAAACACTATGTAACAAAGAAAAATATATTTTGCATAAAATGTGTTTTCAGCGGTATTTTAAAACTGTTTTCAAATTTACCACTAAAGATTGTGCTAAATTTTTCTTGTACGACTTTAAAGAGTTTGAACCCGGCTCTAAATGAAGCCTGGATAAAAGCTTTCAGGTACATGATAATTTTTCTACAAGCACTTAAAAAACGGAAAAAAAACGGAAAAAAATATTTTCAAGAGCATTTTTCTCGAAAACGGTAAAACATAGAGATTTACTTTAAGGATATTCGGAATCAGGTAAAAAAATACTATCGGAATTTAAAAACCAGAGTGACTAAGGGCATATCCACAGGCTCGCATAAGAACATAATACATAACAATGCGATGTCGTGGCTTGATGATCCGCCATGTATCTTGTAAGCCAATCACGGCACCGCATTCTTATGTTTTATGTTCTTATGCAACCTTCTGGATAGGCCTTAATACACATATGTATGTAAACATATCCATAACTTTTTTTTAATCGTTGGTTTACATTGGTGTTTGTACACGTTGGGTGTTTTTAATACTATTTAAACAGGGATAATACATTTATGACGAAAAACAGACCTTAAAAAGATACTGTGTAAGCCTCGTACCTTCTCTAGCTATTTTTGGAGACAACCATGTTTGGTCTTAAAAACCTTGCATGATAAAGATATTCTGGGATCTTGTTCTGATTCAGCGACTCAAAATATATGTTTAATCAGACTTTAGTTAGAGCGCGATTTCTTTTTGTGGTCAATAATTAAAACGGAAAAAGCTTTCTTTTTATTGTAATTAATTAAAAGAAAAAAATTACTTACCATTGGCTCGTAAGGCAGCTAAAACACATGTGACTAATCTCTTACTAACAGATTGATCTAATACGGCAGGTAATAAGCTACAAACCATGCTCGATGGGTGCGTAGTGCTACTCACGAAAAACTCATTTTGAAAGTTGTGAAAATGTGAGACACTCTCCTGAAATAAAAAAAAAAGTTATGATAGAAGAGTTTTATTAAAAAGACTTTTATTTGATTGTTTCTTCTAAAATAAGAAACTAGATCATCAGTTGCAAGCATCTTATCAAAACATCGGCAATATTTTGAAACGTTATGAAAAAGGAAATTTCATAATTTATTAAAGTTTGAAAGTCTGTATCTCTGAAACGTTTTATTCTAGCAAAAATTTGTATATGTGACCCTGCACAAAGAAACCCGGTTAGTGTGTCAAATTTTTCTTATTTCTTTTTTTGTCGGATTTTTATGTAAAAAACGTTTATAACAAACCGACAAAAAAAGAAATACGAAAAATTTGACACCCTAACCGAGTTTCTTTGTGCAGGGTCACATGTATATGCAAAAGATCGCCCATCGATATCTTTTCTATAAATGGAGTTATCCAGTTTACAAACAGACGCACAGACGAACGCAAGTGCCGATGTAAAATATTGTAATGAAAATTAAGACTGTTAATAATAGACGGGTGTAGTTTGGGATAATGCTCACAAATAACAAAGAATGTGGTGCGTAGATCAGATAGGGATCTTTACCTCGAAAAAAATTACCTCGAAAATTTTTACCTCTAAAAATATAGCTCGAACAACGTTACCGGATAATTCCATGGTAACTGTCGTTACTGCCGCAGAAAAAAATTACACTTTCTTTTAAATATTTTATTATATTATCATTTTTCACAAACAGTCTTTAAAAATAATAAATAACAAACAAGCTTTAATAATAATAATATATATTATATTATATAATAAAATATCTAATAGCAAGTGTAATTTTTTCAGCAGCTGTAAAGACAGTTACCATGGAATCACCCTACCTCAAAAAATTTTACCTCGAAAGCCCATTACCTCGGATGAAAATTACCTCGAACGGACACTACCTCGCATAAAAAATTACTCAAAAAGATAGATATTTTTTTTTAAATATATAAAAAAAAACAAACCAACCCCAAAATTTTGTTTGGAAAAAGAAGGGAAATTTAACAGTAATAATATTAGTGATTTAAACCAATAATACTGATATAAGTATTATACAAAAAGAAAGTATTCAAAATCACAAATAATTATAATCATGATTATAATCAAAAATCTACCAATAAAACATGTCAGCAACATTTTTATAATTAAAATAATAACAATAATAAATGTTTTTAATTATTCATTTTGAAATACAGCCTGTTCCAGAACTCGCGTACCGAAATTTGGGGGTATATTAAAAACCCTCTGGAAAATATGAAAAAAATTAAAAAAAAAATCCATCTTCAATACTAATTAAAAAGGAAGCTATTTAATCTGACCAATCCTGTTGCTGATGTTAAATTACCTAAAAATTAGTTTTTCCCTACTTATTAGTAACTATGGTTGCATTTTAATGGTTGACTCGTGCATTGTTTAAGACTTTCAACTTTTCAGGTTCTTCTTCAAAAGCCTGAATGACAGCTTCTTCATTATCAACAGTTCTTGCAGTTCGCGGAGCGCCTCCAATCTCTTTTTTGTTTGGAGTTAAATTTCCAGAATTTCTTGCCCTTTGCACCAATCTTAAAATAACATTACTGCTAGGATGTTCTCTATTGGGAAAACGAATAGAATATTCTACCTACAGATGTAGCTGAAGCACTCCGGCCACACTCGCCATATAAAATTAGCATTTCGCAATACTCTTCTGAAGTAAACATCATGTTAGTTTTGATATTTTTTTATGACATTAATAAATATTTATGTCACATTAATCACCATGTCAACCTACAGAATATGTACCTGCAATAATTAAATTTGCTTCCATAGCTACAAATTCAACCTTTAATGGTAATTTATAATCAGCAACAGTATTGGTCCACTTAAAGCGTTCTTATTTTTGAATTGAACGAAGATGGATTTTTTTTGAAATTTTTTTCATATTTTCCAGAGGGTTTTTAATATACCCTCAAATTTCGGTACGCGAGTTCTGGAACAGGCTGTATATACTAAAACTAAAAGCAAATAATTACCCATAAATTTAAATGATAAAATATGAGCAAAAAACTACAATTTCAATTCAATTCCATAACTTTGTGTACTACTATGAATAAATAAATAATTATAATAATTAAAATTATTAATAAATTAATCGCAAACAGATAAAAACTTAAAAAAACCCTTTTGAGGTAAAAGCCATTCGAGGTAAAATCCTTCAAGGTAATGTACTTTCGAGGTAATGTCTTTTCAAGGTAAATTGTTTCTAGGTAACGTCTTTTCGAGGTAACGTCTTTTTGAGGTAATGTCCTTTCGAGGTAAATTTTTTAGAGATATTTATTTCGAGGTATTTGCTTTCGAGGTAATTTTGTTCGAGGTATAGACCGGTTCCCGTGTAGATCATTAGAAAAATGAAAAAAATGGCTATGGTTAAAAAAAAGCCAAATGGAGACCTGCATCAAACCCATATTGAAACTGATAACTTATAGTATATTAAAGTACTAGTTTCATAATATAAGTTTTTAGCGCACGAGTACAAGTTTGGAAAACGAGCCGCTTGCGGTGAATTTTCTAAAGTACTAGTGCGCTAAAAACGTGTTATGAAACGAGTGCTTTATACAACTTTTTCTATTTTGCTCTAAATTTTTAAAAAACCTACATTTAAATTGATGACTGATTTAGGGATTTTTGTTTCGAATTGGCATTACAGTTTTCGCCATGTTTAAAATTCTAAGAATGAATATTATTTTGATATATTTTATAGTCATTTCTTCTCTTTTCCACTGCCACAATTTTAACACGGTAAAACATAACCTAAACACAACATTTTCTAGAAAATTAAACTAAACCGACTTTCACAATTGCACGCCAAACGTCAAGAGATAGACTTTTGTCTGTTGCCAACCCAAAAGAAAAAAAAAAGTAGAGACCTCTTATGGACCTATAAGAACACGAAAAATGCGTGTGATTATGAGCTTTTTATTATGCGCAAAATAGAAAAATTAAGTTAATTAACTTTTTAACTTAATTAATGATGAACCTAACTTATCAATTAAAAAAAACTATACTATACTTACCTGTGCAAACTTATTTAAGTCCTTATTCAAACTGAGAGGATACTTCTGGCACATTTCCGGTATCCAAGCAATTTCCTGTTTCACTCTGAACTTCTTGTAATCTGGCGATGCACAAGCATAGCCCACTACGCCGGAATCGTCTTCAACTACAAAACAAAATTCGGGGTGCAAAGTGATATACGGCCCCAAAATTTTGTCCCCATGCAGATTTTTAGCCTCCGGGGGGTAAATATGGGGGTCCTCCAGACCGTCTTTGCAGGTTCTGTTGCAAATGTTGTAGACAGCTTCTTCGTCCATGGGTAAATAAGGTCGGATTACGAACATTTTACAGGTGGGAACATCGGGAACTTTGTATGCGAAAAGGTCGTTCCCGGAATCTACGGGTATCAGGCGCTAAAAAAATTAATAATAAATTATTAATTACCCTTATGTAAGTACTATTAGAATTAAAAAAAAAGTACTACAGCATTGATCTTTGAGGTAGCCAAATTTTAAAATTTTAGTTGTTTAAAGTGCTTTATTGGCAATTAAAGGAGGATGTCAGGAAACGGCGATTTTTGGCCTAGCTGCAGAACTTTTTTGACACTAATAAAACCATGCTTGGGCCTTAGAAGACAAAAAATAACCATATTTTTTTCTAGAAGTGAATGGAACATTGATAAAATGCACAGTGAACTTGGAAAACAAAAAGTCGGTCAAAAATGTGAATTTTAACATACGACTATTTTGATACCGCTGATATGATGATAATAATTGTTAAAAACCAAATCCCGGGTCATTAGAGTGATCATTTTTTTTTTTGTTCTTTGATAAAAATTGGAATGCAGGTTTATTATGATGACTTATGTGTGGATCCAAAACTCAAAATGGCGTAGGAAATATGGCAAAAAAAGTTTATTAAAAAAACCGAGGTGCCAAAACACTCGCCAGCGCGAGAATAAGTGCACTTTATGGCCCGCGCGGGCATAAAGACACAAAAAAAACAGTTTTTGATAAACTTATTAAGACAGTATTTCCCTAGCAACGATAGTGTTAAAATCAAATTGAATTTTCGGATTTTTTTAAATATTTATGGTTATGGACTTACAAACCCTCGGGCCAGAGGCCCTCAGGTTTGTAAGCTCATCGCCCCCAGGGCATAAACATGTACTTAATACCCTGGATACATAAATAATTATTTTAATCTTTCCCTATTATTATTCTTTGAGAGATCTTTTTCATAATAATACTATATATTATATTAAATATGAATATATTATATTATAATGTCTGTAATATATACAACACGACTTTAGAGGAAATGAAACAATACTCTGTAAGCAAATATAAAGTAAATTTAAGAAGAATGTTATTTAGTGATATTGTAATATATGTTTAATATATATTTAATAACATTGAGCAACGTTGGCTGGTAAAATTAATATTTTGAATTCAAACTTACTTACTCATATTTTTCTATTTTTTATTTTTTATCCACTTTTACTTACTTGTAAGTCAGCTGTCAATCCTCCTCGAAAAACCCATGGTTCTTGTTCACCACTCATAAAGGTTTCCTTCCAACCTTTGGAAAACCCTAAATTTTATGATAAAACAAAATATTAGAAACATCATTCTTATTTTAAGGACGCGAGCAGTCGCAAGCCAGGTAAAAATAATTAATAATATGTTACGCTTTTTTCCAAATTTAGTTACGCCAATTTTGCTGTACTTACGTCCAATTGCGAATGAAAATGTAAGATGGTTAATCAAAACTATACCTACTATATGGTAATGTTTGAAAGTTAGTATTTTTACCAGATTACTTATTTTTTGACCAACAATACTAGAATAATTTACATCGATTTAGTTTACGCTGGAAAGTAGAATTAGTATCCCCTCACTAAAGGGAACGTTCAAGTATTACGTAACGCAAAATTTGCCCAGTTTTGACTCCTCCCCCATGTAACGCGGCGTAACATTTTTGAAAACCCCCACCCTCTCCCCCTAGGGACACTAGATCTAGGTCTTAAGTTAGCAAGGCGACAGACAAGTCTTTCGCCTTGCTAACTTAAGACCTAGATCTAGTGTCCCTACCTCCCTGCCCCCATTTGTTACATAACATTTTTTTTACAAAAAGTAAAAAAATTGAAAGGAAATTTTGCTATGGTTTAAACCGGTTTTTAGCCGGTTATTTCTTCCGTGTTTTAACCCAAAACCGGTCTGATGTAATTTCCGCAACCGGTTAACCGAAAACCGGTTATTGGCTATGGTTTTCCATCTCTAATTTGTTTAGAGGATTTAGTCAACTGTTAACCACGCCGTGTGCAATAAAATTTGCAAGGAATCCGTCTCTTTAGGCCTAGATCATTGTTAAAAACGTGATTCGATAAACATTTTATAAGTTTTACGTGTTACGTAACATTTTTACTGCCATCCCCCCCCCCATCTGTAACGCGGCGTAACGTTTTCGAGACCCCCCCTCGAGCGTTACGTAATACTTGAACGCTCCCCAAGTGAATTACAATTCGCGACGGACATCATAGCAATTTATACCAAGTTTTTCCAAGAGTGCTATAAGTGTATACTATATAATTTTACCATGTTTAATGTTGTTTTATATTTAAATTAAAAATTTAAGATCTAAACAACAATATTAATTTACAACTATAATTAAAAATTTATATCTCAAATTTGCCGCGCTTTTTAAAACCACGATGTTCACTTGTTCGCGAATGTTGCCAAGTCTAAACTTTGCTTGAGGGATATTTTATGCTTGAGATTATTCCAATAAAATAGTTGTTATCATATATTTTAGCATTTAAATAAAGATCATTGCTGTTTTTGTTCAAAAAGTTTAGTTTTTAACTGAAAAGAAATAAAATAAGGGGTGTTTCCGTCCGTAAAAAAACAATTTGCAATCGGTTTCTAATAAAATTGGGCAACGCTGTACTGGTCATTTGATGTTTTGATTTCCGCCATTTAAAAGAAGTTAAATTATTTACTTCTTTACTGTAAATATATTTTTAATAAATAAGTATTTAAATTAGTTTTGAGTGGCCTGTTTTTAATAGCAAGATTCAATTAAATAAATTAAAATTTATGAATATCAGTGATATAAAGCTTTTAAGATGGAAAGTGCATAAAATATAATATATTATCTGAAATTAATTAGGGTTTATACCTAGGATGTTTTGTTAATAAAATAAGCGTTTGTATTGTTTATCAATAAAAATAAA
This sequence comes from Brachypterus glaber, assembly GCA_958510825.1. NCBI lineage: Eukaryota > Metazoa > Arthropoda > Insecta > Coleoptera > Kateretidae > Brachypterus > Brachypterus glaber. The sequence goes on along the minus strand of OY294044.1, from coordinate 52,456,122 downwards.
TCAACTAAAAGTAAGCTTCTCAAATTAAAAACACATTTTGCAAAAATGTGACATTTATTAAGATGTCAGTAACTGTTAGTTTCTTGTTTCCATAGTAACCAAGTGATAATTGCATTGTGCAAAAATTATCAGATTCATTTTTATCTGATTGGTCAAGAAACTAAAAAAGCAAGGTTTGGCCTATATATTGTTTGTGAAATAGTCTACTAAATCTGGCATGTTTTGAATAAATTTAGTTTAAATTTGGTACAGATCGGTCAAGAAGCAAAAAAGTTATAACGCTCTAAAAAGTGTCCGGTTTTTTTTTGGGTTTGACCCTGTATAGTCATTTAGTTTTTTGGTCAACTAATAAGTAAACGTTTAACCAATAAGAATTTACGCATTGCACTACAAAATTTGAGATTTTACGCTAAAACGTTTTACGCCAAAAGGTAATAGTTCTGCAGCTGCACATATACTAAGTTTCTTCGGACGATGCATACATGTATACGTTCCCTGGGTGTACGAAGGCATAGAAGGAGGGAAGTGGCCACCAGCTTAAGAACAAATAAATAACAAATTAATTAGACAATTTCATCGATTGTTTTTCAAACATTCAGCACATTTTTGGAGATCTGTGTTCAATGTTGCGATTAGTTTTTGCTGAAATAAAATTTAACAGTTTTATAATTGACAGATTTTTTATTTCACATTTAATAAATTACTATAGTAATATAACTATATCATACACACCACTATTAATTGTATTTTATATAATTCGAAATAAACTGAAATGGTACGATTCCATCGCACTTGCTTGTTCTAGGGACACTAGATCTAGCTCTTAAGCGAGCAAGGCGACAGACAACGGGAAACGTCAGAAAACATCTGAACATCGGTTGCCATAGAGAGTTTCTTCACGGATTTTACTGAACATCCTAAACTTAGAAATCAATCAAATCGAGCCGTTTTGAAGTTAATTTTTTGCTAAATTGCATCGTCGAAAATGTCAATAGATAACCTAATTTTTTGACGTAAACTTATCATTTGTGTTTTAAAATAGTGTTTAATCGCAGCAAAACAGTGTTAATCATTAATAAATTTACGTTTCTAAAGAGTTTTACGCATAATAACGTGTAACGAAGAAAATTCAATCGCTACAAAATATGTTTTTCATCTTATTATAAACAGATAAGATAATGGACCATTTTTGATTAATATGAGTTATTTCTGGACCGCCAGGCTGAAATTTCTTCTTTATTTTCACGAATTAATAAGGTAAATACAATATTGGATGATTTTATCTATATTCTGAAACAAAATTTTATCATATGATCGATTTTATCAGTAGTATGTGGTGTAGAACCAATAAAACTTAAAGTAAATGGAATGTATGGTATACTATGCTATTTTAGAATCAAATTTTTAATGAAATTAACAATTTAATCATAAATATAGTATTCAAACTCGGAAATTAAATTTGGCATCGGGGCTTTGTCATTGATTAATCTTACTTTTTTACTTATTTGTCAAAAATATGGTCAGAATTTGAAATATTTATGTTATTAAACTTAAATTAAAATTAAATTGAATGGTACACGCCATACTAGGATATAAAGGTAGATTTATATTTTACTATTTTATTCATAATGTATGTATTTTCTTATTATTTTCTACAGACAAAAAATGGGGCTTGATTGTAACATTTCTGGATGATTACCCTAGCCAAAAGTTCTGCAGCATTGAATAAATTGCAGTTATTAAAAGAAGCGTATATATTAAAGGTATGATCAACTGAATTATTGTTTTAATTTAGTACTAAATTGTGTAAATTAAGTATTTTTAACAATAAATATTAGGTATCTACATAAATTGGACTATTATTTATTTAAATCTGATGCGTATTATAAACCACGGTTCGGAATATAGGCCAGATAGCAAAAAAAATTGTCTTTAAAAGTAGTTTACACCAATGGAATTTTGATCATTTTCCGAATCATTAAAACTCAAATTTAAAAATTTCTAATGACTAATTTTTTTTATTGCGTTTTTAAATTTTTGGTTTTATTAGAGATGGGTTATGCGAGCCCAAAAAAGCAAATTTTTTCGTATTCATCAGGCGACAAATTTAAATCGTGTGGAGATTACGTAAATGTAACAGTTTTGAAAATCGGTTACGATTTCAGGGGCCCAAAGCAAAATATTGGGGGCGCCTTGGTCCTAATTATATGCTTTTCGTTATCGCTTATAATTTGGGTATTTTTAAGATAAATTCATTAACTTTTTGTATTTTCCCAAGTTTTAGGTTCTATAGTTCCAGTTTTCAAAATCCAGTATTGGGCTAAGGGAGCGTTCAAGTATTACGTAACACGCTAGGTGGGGGTGGGGGGGTCTCGAAAACGTTACGCCGCGTTACTGAGGGGGGGGGTGTCAGTAAAAAATGTTACGTAACACTTAAAAAATTATAAACTTATAAAATGTTTCGTTACACGTTATTATGCGTAACACTCTTTAGAAACGTAAGTTTATTAATGATTAACACTGTTTTGCTGCGATTAAACACTATTTTAAAACACAAATGATAAGTTTACGTCAAAAAATTAGGTTATCTATTGACATTTTCGACGATGCAATTTAGCAAAAAATTAACTTCAAAACGGCTCGATTTGATTAATTTCTAAGTTTAGGATGGGCAGTAAAATCCGTGAAGAAAATCTCTATAGCAACCGATGTTCAGATGTTTTCTGATGTTTCCCGTTGTCTGTCGCCTTGCTAACTTAAGACCTAGATCTAGTGTCCCTAGCTTGTTCGCGAAACTTTTAAGATTTCGATTATTTTCAAATTAAACTGAATTTAAGATCGGTGATTATGAAAAAGTAACCCAAAATGGAAATTTGAAGGTGCTTCGCCGAAATTTAAAAAACAATAAGGCCTTATGTGATTGTTGCCTGGAAATACCAGAAATGACATGTTTTATGTTTGCAATTTGTCATTAAAGACCAAAATTTAAGCAAAACCCTTAGAGCAGTTTTAAAGCAAGCAAGCGGGGGGTTTATAAAAGCGTATTATCTTAAATGTACAAGTGTGATCTAAAATAAAGATATAATTGTATTTCAAAATACAGCCTGTTCCAGAACTCGCGTACCGAAAATATGAAAAAAAGTTTCTATAAAGGTTGGTCCGGAAATGAGCCCTAAGGGAGCTACGGTCCTTCGAAGATGACGTATTGAATGGGGAACAAAAAAAAGCACCAATAAAATTTTAATGCTGCAGGGTGATTCTTCATTTAAAACTGAGCAAAAAAGTATTATACACCAAAACACCTAAATTTAATATTAAAGGAGTAATAGCCTTTTAAAAAGTAACGTTTTTGGTGGCACAAAATGTTACTTCCTTTTAATTGCATTTTTTTTTTGATAACGGTTGCTCCTACAGTGTTACACTATATGATATTTTATATGTATTTTTACTCTAGAAATCTATATTTTTTACAACAAAACCAAAAAACATACACATAGAAAAGTTTGGGGCAAAAATGTTTTAAGCCTCATATATTTTGTCCGTCTGGGCACGCCTCTGGATAAATTAAAAAAATAAATTAACATAAACTTATTGCCCTTATTAATTATTAATACTAGTATACATGCAAAAGCTCGCCGCTCTAGCTTAAACGGTACCCGAGTTATTAATTAAAAACCTTATTTTTATTACAATTTTAAAGGGCCCTAGATCCCTTAGGGCTCATTTCCGGACCAACCTTTATAGGAACTTTTTTTATATTTTTGGATCTAGAATCACCTCTTAAATTTTGGCATGCCAGTTATGGATCACCCTGTATTATTTAAATAATGAAGACTTTTTTGTACTGGTTACCCAAAAAGCCATCAAATTATGTCCTTTTTAATGTTAATATCTGTCAATTATAACCATCCATTGTATCAATTTGGTATAAAAATTATATATGTAAATACATATATGTGATATTTCAGGAGATAAAGGAAATTAAGTCAAAAGAAATAGGCGTGAAGAGAACTAAAACATCTATCATGCAAAAATGTTATTAACTCCTGAAAAATCACAAATATTTTCTTAGGATACCAGATCAGTTAAGTTTATAAACGATGTACAGTTGGACCCACAAAAAATGCAAGTTTTAAATATGCTAAAGTGTAAATTTTATTAATTATTTTAGTTTAAGTAAGATTTTAAGAAAGAGGTTAGAGTAATTTGACATAATGTCAGTTTTTCTTTAAGTTTATAAGTAGTCTCTAATAAGTTATTACACATAATGCGTGAATGGGAATAATGTTAAATAACAGTAACTGCTGTTATATGAAGCTGGAAGAAATAGAAAACTAGCAAATATAGAGGTTCCAGATCTGCAGAAGCAAGAAGTCTCCCCAAGATGTTTATTTTTAGGTTAATATTCCTTCTTTTTTACAAAATTAATGGAGAGCACCTAGAACATGCATTTAATGTTAAAAAAGAATCGCTAACTTTAAAAAATTACGTTTTTGTGACATGGTGTCGTTTATCTCCGGGGTCCAAATATAATAAATAATAAACTGAAAAAACATTTAGAATAATATTCTAAATAGTATTTAATCATATAAAACATTTAAACACAATATTTAGTAAATCTTATGGGAAATAAAACTTTGAATTCCTTAGTAATGTAATATATAATTTATGAAAATTCTGATTCTCGTTTAAAAAAGGTTTTTTTGCATAAAAATTTCGAATCTTGGAATTATCGATGCGGCGGCGGGCGGTGGTTTTCGACACAGCTAAATTTTTATCGTTTATAGCCTGCACCGCGTCTCGAAATGGGTGTTCTCTTAAATAATTAAGTAAATTTTCACTTCCTTCTTCCCGAGCCTGCACGCCTTTTAACCGTTTCCTCATGAATCCCTTTTTTCTTCAAAACTCTCCGAATCATTAAACTTTGCCGAGTCCACTTGCTCACATCCTGCTTCCAGAAACCCAATAGCTTGAGCTTTCTTAACATTATTTAATTGATGCATTTCTAGTTATGTACTTAATTAAATTAATTAAATTAAATCCTTTATTGATTATGTATTTTATAATTATTATAAATAATTTTGACAAATATTGTCAACTTTGACAACTGCATTGTTTGTAAACAATTATTCAATTTACAAACTAGATTTTCTACCTTTTTTTTTTCGGATCCAACTGTACTATAGTTTACTTTTAACCAATCTAGTAACCATAGCCTTAGGTTCTAACAAACGCATCTGCAATTTTTAAAACACATGTTTACAATTTATAATCCTTAAATTTACAAAAAGATGCTTGTTTTCGCAGGCGCGCGATTAGAGTCCGCGCGCTTTAAGAATGGTCATAAACTTAGTGACAACACTGCGCACAACATTGTAGGCGGAGCGAACGGCCTGATTCCAACAAGCGACTGTTGCAAAGGAAAACGCGCCGTTGCTAAGGGGCGTGTATGTAACCAATCCGTTTTGTTTACTACGCATTCTGTGTTTAATGACATCATTGTACCATTCTTAACGCGCGCGGAATCTACCACCAATGAAATACTGGATACGTTTCACCAGGAGTACGCTTCTCATTATTTAAAGATACGTGTCACCAGGATTACGCTTCTCGTTATTTTACTGGTGGTAATCGCGCGCAATCGAAAACAGGATTTTTTCTAGAGTGGTTTACCTGTAACATTATAAAAAATAAATTTTTATGTTTTTAGTTAGGTTTACCAAAATATAAAACCATTTTTGATTCAGACAACAAATATTTTACATTTTAAGGCGCTTCAATTAACCAAAAATAAAATAAACTGCAAATACGTTAAACACTAACAGACAAAGCATTAAAAAATAGATGTGTTTTTGTTTTTGATTTTTTTTAATATACAATCAGACAGGAACACCAGTCTAAGATTTAGTGTCCCTATTTTACTGTAATTAACTTATTCATAATTTTCCAAAGGTTCAAACTAATTTACGCCCTAACGCAGAAATAAGAAAAATTACGCTTTTGCACAAATCCTTGGAACGCCAAGCTTGATATCTGAAACAAAACTCTTAAACAATTTCTTCAATTTCAAACAATAAACCTAATTTTACGCAGAACGATAATAATTTATATACAGACCAGAAAAGCAATTCCCATTTTATGTGGAAGTGATGTTATCTAATCGTCAGTTACGGTGAAGTATGATTACATCACATCCAAATAAAACTTGAATCATTAATTCTCTCCAGTAATAAATAACATGCATGCAAACCCTTATTAATGTTATTTTTACTCAAGATATTAAAAAGTTTAATAAGTCTTTTATTTTTCTGTACATCTGTACTTAACACTTATAAAGTTACGCCTATAGAGATTTACGCTTTTCGCCTAACGTTTGGAAAATTATAAATATTTTTGTACGAAATTTGTAATTTAATCAAATTATATAAGGCAACGTTCAAGTATTACGTAACGCAGAATTTGGCCATTTTGACCCCCACTCCCTCCCTGTAGCGCGGCGTAACGTTATCAAGACCCCCCACCTCCACTCCCTTTTGTTACGTAACAATTTTTTTTTACAAAAAGGAACCAAATTGAAAGGAAATTTTGCTTTAAGGTTATACTTTAATTTTTTATGGTATTATTATGAATAATATGTTTTGGTCCATTTTTGACATCTTTCCGTGCGAGTCGGACAAGAACTGATTTCTTTTAGGGATCCCGGTCTTTGATTATTACGAAAAAAACGTTCTTTTTTATGGACGGTATTTAGAAAAATTGGTTAACCGGTTATTGTTGGATTTTAACCGGTTTTCTGATAAAAAGGGGTCAAATCCGAGGGGTAAAACTTTTTTTTTTAATCATCAAAATTTCTCACAGGGGCTTGCTTTAGATCTAGTGTACCTAGTTATTACTTCCGTGTTTTAACTGAAAACTATTGGCTATGGTTTTCCATCTCCAATTTTTTTCTGTTTAGAGTGTGTAATAAAATTTGCAACGAAGCTCTTTAAGCCTGGATCATTGTTAAAAACGTGATCCAATGAACATTTTGTATGTTTATAATTTGTGTTACGTATCATTTTTAAGACCCCCGCCCTGTAACGGGGCGTAACGTTGTCGAGAACCCCCCAGCGCGTTACGTAATACTTGAACGTTCCCTAATCATATGAAATATGATTCCTATTTAATAAGTTATAAAAAAATTGGTAATTACCTCACTCCTTACTGTTGTAAGTGAAAAAAGTAACATGCATTACATACGCATTAAAAGCATGTAATGGATATGAAACAAGTTCAGGTTATTGGCCTCGAAAGGCGGCGCAGTCGGTCAAAAGTCGAGAGAAAACAAACAAATTTAAAAAAACTTTAAAGACTAATTATGGTTAAAAGTTTAAGATTTTGAATAAAATCGTAACCCTTGACCCTTTTTACCTCAATATTTAATATTTCAATTATCAAATTTGATGTTTCTATACCATATTTTGGTACAAACTACTACTAATTTTGTTTCTCAAATAAAACACATTTATTTTATTCACAAAGCATACAATACTGATCCGAAATACTTACCCAACCACTTGACATATGAATTCAAAAGACAAATAACACATCTAATATCCCACAAATAAGCATAGAGGTCGTACAGTAGTTCTCGGTTATTGCAAACTGAGAGATGCTGAAACAATTTGTTGACGGCCTGCGTCATTTCGTTCATTTTCTCCGCCCTTGCAAACCATTCTTGGACCTAAAAATCATAACCTTAAAAATGGGGAAAACGTAATTTTTTAAGACCCATGATCAAACAATACGTAAAATTTCCTTTCAAACACTTGAAGGACGCGGAAAACGTAATTTTTTAAGACCCATAGTCAAACAATACGTAAAATTTCCTTTCAAACACTTGAAGGACGCCTAAGAGATAAGACACTGACTTTGGTTACCACAAAAAAATGACTACTGTGATAAAATAAAAAAAAAACGGATGATTTTAGAACAATTATTTTCATCGGGTTGCTAAGCAACGGCGAACTGCAGATAAAGTCATAGTTAAAATTGTGCCCCCAGCAAAAATATTTTTTTTCTTCAAGCATACTAAAATGTTCATATTCTATAACTGAACACACTAGATAGAAGTGACCTATTTTTTTACAGTACAAAAGTGAGTTCATTCTTGTACGCCGCAAAAAAAAAGTTAGATATAACTGCCGCCAGTGGCATTTTGTTGACAGCCAGACTTCACAGTTGTTTGTTTATTATGTAAACAGGTCGTTGACTCGAAATACTGTCAAAAACGTTGTGTAAAATTGATTAAAAGTGATTGAAAAAGAATATATGAATCTCATCGAAATTAAAATTCCTACATTAGACAAGTTACCATCAAAATCTCGAAAAGCGTACGATTCAGTCTACGAAAGAAATTTAAAATCAGCTAAGGAAGGTTTAAGTTTATTCCGAAAGTGTTTTATTGGTCTATTTTAATAAAAAAACATACTTTATTATTGAATAAATTAAATGCAAAAATTAATATAAAAAATAATATTTAGAACGCTTGAAGAAAAAAAGTCCAAACCTCCTTTTTACAAAAAGGAACCAAATTGAAAGGAAATTTTGCTTTAGAGTTATAATTTATTTTTTTTATGGTAATACCATTGGTATTGTTATGAATAATACTTGACATCTTTCCGCGTAAGTCGGACAAGAACTGATTTGTTTTATGGATGGAAAACTTGTACCCGGTCCTCTTTCCTCTGAGTCAGAGGAAAGAGAAAAAGTGCTTTTTTTACTCGTCTGTAGTTTCTGTAAATTCTACAGACTAGTAAAAAAAGCTTCAATTTTCCTCTTAGTAAAACAATATACTATTGAAAATCCATTTAAAATGTGTAAAAGTGTTTGATTTTTTATTGACGAAGAAATATTTTATATTCAGTTTAAATTTAGAAAAATCACAGTTCGGACATGGAAATCTTATCCATTAAGAAACTAAAAGCTTTAAGAGATGAAAGGACAAGTATACTTCAGCCAACGGATGATGTCATAATTGTAAATGTAAAATTTAAATCTTTTATTTACTAATTCTTTGTAAGATTTTTGTTGGAAAATGGGTCGTAGGAAAAGTATCGTAAATAACTCGTTATGTAAAGATTTTCTCACTGACCTCGGGACTGGATTTATCCTTTTTCTGATTGGCTTCAATAACTAAATGGGCGTTCGACTTTAACCAATTAAATTCTTGAAGTAACTGTAAACCTTGTCCTCCATGTTCAAATGGTAGATAAAAAAGATCGCATAGTAGAGCTAGATCTTCATAAGTCAATAAATCATTGCTTTTCCTATAAAAAAATATATGAATTAATTAATTAACTAAACAAGCCCACAAAAAAAAGAAACGTTATATTTTTCTTATGCATTTTTGTGCGCTAAAAACAAATTTGACGGTGAAAAAGCCCGCTGACACCCAATGTTTTTTAAAAAAACTGAAACAAAGAATACCAGACGAGTAAACTCGGGATGTTCAAAGTATACTAATAAATATCTCAAAAAAAGATATTTAGTTCAAAGTTCTTTAGCACTTGAACTATTATACAAGAAACATGATAAATATACTCGGCGCATTTTCTATCTGAGTAACAAATTGGATCAAGGAAGCTATAATTAGTGGTTTAAAAATGACTTTTAGTAATATTTTTGTAGCCCATTGTGCTTTTGATAATTTTTAACATTTAGGTTAAATTGACTGTCATTTTACGACTTACTAATAATAATAAAATCTGTTTAAAAAGTAAAACTTTGTTCAAAATTATAATAAAAGTAAGTTTTTATTCATAAAGTTCTATTATAAACTTAAATTTAACATTACCTGAATAAAATTACGGACCAGTATTATTTTAATCAAAAAATTATGTTATAGTGTTTACTTCAAAAATTTATAGAGCACTGCATTATATTACTTCATTTAAACCAAATGTTTATAGATTGATGCTTTAGTTTTCTTTTTATGCACTTTTCTTGTTATTTCTTCTTGCTAAAGCAAATTATTTGGATTTGGAAATGTCAAAATAATGTCTTGATTGACAATAAATTTTAAACAAGATGAAAACCTTACATAAGGAACTAAATATATTCTGCCAACCAAATAACAAGAAACAAATGACCATCAGCTCAGATAGATAATGCGCGGAGTTTATAATAAAAGTCCATATTTTGTAAGAAATTCGGTACATTTAAACCACTCTTACAAGGCTTTAGTCAAATCAACAGAAAGGAATGTAAACATGTGGTTTTTCTTTATTTACCTTTCTATGTCATTTAGATTTTCAACAAGCATTTGACTAGCGTCGTTTGGTTCAACCTGCATGCTCCCACTAGAAGTCTAAAAAATAATAAAATTATGAACATTTTAATAGGTTATTCAGCCATTCCATGATGAAGGACGCTACCGGTATACCATTCGTACAATATGTTGTCATTATTTAAAAAAAAGTCCCAAAAACTAAAATTGATATTAAAGCTGCTATGCAAAATAGAAAGTGGAGATGAGCTAAAATAAAATAATAAATACAACAATTATCTGGCATTTAGGGTTTACAAGATTTTATTTTTTAAACTTAGATGACGGATGCTACAAAAAATGGAAGTGGAATAAATCTAATTTATGTTTTGCCCGAATATTAGCAAATTGATTAAGGATTAAATTCAAAAATTATTATAGTATGGTTGCCATTGGTACTATATATATATATATATATATTTGTTATCCAATACATACAGACAAATACCAGCTTTATTTTAAATAGATAAACTCAATAATAACCCCCGCGTGGCTTTTACTTTATTGAGTGGATAATTATTTATTTTACCCACTCAACTGTCACTTGTCAAATTATTTTCTTGTAAATGTCATTAAAATTTTTAATAAAATTATGAATTCCTAAGCTATTTGTTGGATAAAACCTTGTATGGCACTCATGGGTAAACCAATATTGCCCTCTCGAAAATTAACCTGCTTGGCTGACGCCTTGCAGGTTAATTTTCTCATGGGCAATATGTTACTTTACCAACTAATACCATAAATAACTATTATTTTATTTTATGTTTAGTTTAATATACAGTATATGAGAAAATTAAATGTGTGATGACGGACGCTACATGACTGACGCTACAAAATTTCCACCAAATTTTAATCTTTTATCTTCTAATTTATCTCAAAGAAACAACAACTACAATTTGAATTTAAAACACTGAATTAACAGTAAAATACAACACATGAATTATAATTGGAATTTCTTGTTTGGCCCGGTTTGAAACGAACTGTAGCTTAATTTTGTAAAAAAGTGTTTCAATTGGATAAATTTTGATTAACTTTGTTAGGATGCGCTCATGCTGTGTAAAAAAATAGAATTTTATTGGGCTGTGGAGGATTGGTGTAGTGGACTACCGCGTCGTACTGGCGAGTTTCCTACACAAATAGTGTGAGTTCGAATCTCACCGGCGCCGATTTGCCTTTTTCAGTTAATTAATAATTGAAATTTGGCGAAGGCGTAAGTAAAGCGGACACTCCCTATAAATTGGTTTGAAAGTCAATTAAAGCCGGTGGTTCCCTCTAATACTAGCCCACACAAGTTCTGGACTTAGGGGATGCTTAATTAAGTAGAATAGTACGAGGTTAAACAAAAAAATGTAAAAAATGTATTAATGAAAAATAGATTATAAGATAATATCTTACGTACTATGTAAAAGTTAGACCTCACCAATTATATTTTGCAATAAAAGTATAGCATATAAACAATTTTAAATTTTGCACCTTGGTTTTAAATTCTATGGAATGGCTGTGTTGCTACACAGGAAAAAAATTATTACGTTTGTATACAAAAAGTCCAAACGAAAATCTGCATATCACATTATTTATAACTTATATAAATTATAAGCTACCAACAAAATAATGTTTTCAATTTCTAACTTTACAAAAAAATGCTTAATACGATATTTTTTATTATTTTGGTTTTTTGGCAGCAGTATCTATTCACAAACACACTACACTACAAAAACATACGGAATTCTCGCTCATGGCCACATCTTCACTCGAATCCGTTGTCGGACATTTAACAATATGCGCTGGCGATATGTTGGGCGTACTGTTACAATCCATGGGCTCCGAAGGACTCAAACTGGACTCATTACTTAAATCCGTACTCATCACAGACTCATCTTTCCCATCCTTCGCGCATGCGTGGTCGCCATTATCCGTGTTATTTACCTTGGGCTTGATTGCGGCGCCTTTTAGGACTGTTATACTTTTATCGGCGTCGCTAATTTGTATGGGAACTGGGACTGGGGCTATGGGATTAACGATCGAGTCGTTTGTGATGACTTTTGTTTCGGAGACTAGGGAATTCATGACAGGACCTGGAAGAGGATTCACTAAGCTATCGACGTTTGAGACCTGGAACAACAAAAAATAACGGTGAACGGTGGTGTCGGGAAAGCCCGTAAAGTAAAAAAGCCGTGGAGGTTTGCATTATACTGGGTGTTTTTCAAAGGTGACTAAATTTTTTATTTCCACAGGAAAAAGTCTCTAAGACAATATTTTGAAACATATCACACAACGAAATGTTGTTCTTTACTTCCGGTTTAACCACGACCCCATTTTTTGATAATTAAATAGAGCACCCCGTATATTTTTACATATTTGGATTTATCATTAAATTCTGTGTATTATACAAAAATTTTGTCAAATTTTGACAGATTTTGCCATTTCGAAATATTTTTTTTTCAGATTTTTTTATCTAGAAAGAGAATAAATCTTTTCCTTTTTGATCAAATATTAGTAGAAAAATACAATATATAAAAAAATATTTACTTTTGATTTTACACTAAACACGTTTTTCTCTTTTACTCAAAATTTTGCCTCTATGTCTCGTCGATATCGCTAGAAAGGTATTTTTTTTCTTTTTACCATGATACGAAAAAGTTAATATTTATTTTCATAATTCCTTTAAAATAATAGAGTTTGTAGAAAAAATATACGCTCAGCGTTTGGACCAGTACTATTTCCGCGACGTTTCGCATGACTCTCGTTCCGTTCCCTTGATGATGTCACAAGAAAAACAGGAGCGTATTATTATTTTTACTTTTTACAAACTTCTTTTATTTTAAAGAGAATACAAAAATTATTATTAACTTTTTATAGAGAAAAAATAATCTTTTTAGTAATATCGACGAGCCATATAAGTGACTAAGCAAAAAAATCGAGGAAAAGCAAAAAAATTAATAGATTTAATTGCTTGGGTGTTCCATTTAAAAATCAAAAGTAGGATTCGTTTCCGGTTAAACCGAATGCTTTATACTATTTTTTCTATTTTGCTCTAAAATTAAAAAAAAACTTACATTGAAATTGATGACCGATTTAGGGATTTTTGTTTTGGGTTGGCATTACAATTTTCGCAATGTTTGAAATTCATAGAACAAACGATATTTTGATATATTTTATAGTCAGCTCTTCTCTTTTTCACTGCAAGTAACCAAGTCACAATTTTAATACGGTAAACATTAACTTATAACACAATTTCGTAGAAAACTAAACTTAAAAGCGGTGTTGACATTTGCATGGAAAACGTCAAACGATATTCTTTTGTCCTGTCTTGCCAACCCAAAAGTAAAAAAAGTACTAATCTCTTATAGGCCTATAAGAAAACGCAAAATGAGTTTGACTATGAGCTTATAAGAGTCGCAAAATAGAAAAAGAGTAATAAAGAAACAGATTAAAATATATATTAAAGCATCATTTTACATCTTTAGGGAACTTTCTCGCAAACCTCATACTTAAATACTACATTGTCTCCGAGTGTAAAGCAAATTCTATCTTGGGAATATATGAGGCGTATAGTGCAAGAGTGACCCATCTCACTTTATGGAAATATCGAGATAATGGCTATTAAAATTTCTCCGATTTTTTAATCTTTGATCTAGGACGCATTATTTTATTTAAAAATTTTTCTGTTAGGGTTTTTAGACTCAACCAAAATTAAGGTAATGTATGACAAACAAATTTATTTTACTTTCTTTGCTTTATTAGAGAATAAATTCGTGGGTCACTATTGCACTATACATTTTGCGCCACTATTGCATTACGACCTTCAATAATACGTCAAAGATCTAACCTCACATTTTACTTTGAAATTTTAATTATTTTTACATGTGAAAGAAATGTTTGTTATTTAATAAGAGAATAGTCAAAATACCAATAATTATGCTCTGGAATAGTTAAATAAACGATTTTTTTCTACTATTCTTGGAGTAATTACCTTTAAAAATGAAGAATAACTAATGCGTAAACATTGTTTAAGTACCTAAATGAATTTCAGTTCCTATGATCTCAAAGTTTAAGTAAGTTGTAATTATTTTTTATTAATAAAGCAAAATGTACAAAATTGGTAATATAACGCTCCTGCATTTGTGCAGAAAATTATTTGTTTTGGGGCGAACAAATAACTTTCTCGATAAAACAAATTTTGGCTTTTCTAAGAATCTTTCTAAAAATATCTTTATAAATCCTTGGTAAAATTTGCCTTGTTAGCTTTTTTAAGAATAAAATTGACATTTTTAATGATGCAGTTGGCTTTTTCAACATCCCCATTAATGTTTAACTGGTAGTCTATACCTGTGGGCCACTCTTGCACCAATAAAAGCGATAATTTTAATAATGCAATAGTGCTTTAAATTCTTGTATCGTGCCAAAAAGAAAACCCTCTGTTATGAGGGTGGTATGTAATGAAAGATATAGATGTCCTTATTACATTTATAAAAAAAAAACGCAAATCTCAAAAAAAAAAACACATATGGGCCACTCTTGCACTATACGCCTCATTTAAGGGGTAACTAGGGGCAAATATAGAAAATGGCATTTAGCACACTTTTGCTTTATTTCATCTACTTACCGTACTACAAACTTCAGCCAAAGCTTGCAACTGCGTAGAATTGACAATCGGCGCTGTAATACACGACCCGGTAGTGGTGGTGGTAGTGGTTGTAGTCACGCTCATGCAAGTATTTATCGAGGGGATGATCGGCACCGGGATGATAGCCACTGCCGGTTGGGGTTTGGCAATGGGCCCCCACGCCATCTTGTGTTTGACAAATTCGGGCAGCCATTCGTTGATGGCGTTGCGCAAGGCTTGTCGGGGGTGGTACATGTTGGGGGACAAGGTGGTGGGCACATCTTCCCCGGTTAAACCGTCCTCGGTTTCAGTCTCTAGTTTGATATCGGCTGATACGGTATCGTCTATAAAAATATTGAAAAAAAAAACATAGTAAGAATGCAGAAAATTCAAAATTACAGTTAAGCTACGGTTTCCTCCAAAAGTCGCAGTCGCTGACGACTGCGACCGGGTAGCCGCGACCGAGTCGTTGAGACATCTCCAATGCATTTTAAACGTCCCTGTTTTCCTAGCTGCTGCCGAGTCGTTACTACTAACTACCGGTCGCCGTTCGTTTGGTCGCCGGTCGCTTGACCGCTCCGGGAGCAGGCGCACGACTATTTCGTCACGAATTTGACGGTGAAACAGGTGGTTTTACGCTGTGATAAGTATCTTTCACTGTTTCACTCAATTAGAATTGATTGAAATCCCTCCACCTCTCTCAGCCGAAATATCTCATCAACTTTTACCCGTTTTTCTTCATGGTGTAATGTTACTAAGAGGAGATTCTCCTCTTCCACTTGATAATTCAGAAACATTAAAAGAACCGACTTTTTAGAGATTTTCATACTGAATGAAAGGCATAAACTCGCAAACAAAAAACAGCTGTTTATAAAATGGCCAGCTAACAGAATTGGGACTGGCGAGACCGAGAAGGTAGGGTCGTGACGACCTGGCCGCGGCTACCCGGTCGCAGTCGTCTGCGACTGCGACTTTTGGAGGAAACCGAAGCTTTATATATTATCTATAATAAAAAAAAAAACAAAAACGGAGTAATTTAAAATTTTAAGGTTGGAATATTGCCCTCAGACACTTGTAAGAAAATTAATTATTATATTGCGTAGTTTATTTTATAAAACATAACTATATTCTATACAAAAACATATACTATTCAAACCTGTTGTAAAAATATTTACTGTGCGATTTTTAATTTACTCTCTTGCTTGATGTAACAGACCATAGTAACAATTTTTGTCAAGTCTTGAGCAAGACTGGCTCAAGATTCTTGATCAAGTAACTGCATCCAGATTTTGACAATTCTGGCGCAAGATACTGTCGACAGATTCTTGCTCAAGAACTGTCAAATAATTGCTACAGATACTTCGTCAAGACTCTTGGACTTAAGCAAGAATGTAGCAAGCAAAATTGACAATAAATCGAAAAGAGAACCTGATCAAATCGTAGAGTAGAATCTTGTCAAATTGCTTGCTACAAACTTGACAAACAGACTTGACAAAGTATTGCTAAACGCTCTGCTTCCAGAATCTTGCTAAAGTCTGGATACAGAATCTTGATTAATTCTCTTGCTCAAAAATTGTCCAGTTCTTTACAAAGAACTTTGTCAAGTACTCTGGTCAAGATACTTGTCCAAGATCAATGTTACTAGGGTATAGTGCATGATTCTATGACTTTGGAAACTTGGCGATCTTTCAGAGCAATTATGGGAGTTTTCTCTGGCAACGTTTTATTTAGTTTTATTTATTCTTCTTGAGGGACTTGGTATTTCGATTTCTTTATGCTTAGCTTATCTAGACTTTAGGTACTTACTTATGGAGGGATCCCTCTGTCCATCAACATTACACCTGGACCATTGTGCCAGGGTATGAATAGCAATAAAATTTGCTCCGTATTCGCAATTAGGATTTGTCAGGACCCCCCGAAGTTTCGGGATCAAATCGGGGGACCTTCCAGAATATGGGCCTAAAAATACACGTTTTTGATCGTAATCGTTCGCGTGTAGGTTGTCCCAAATCACAGGAGGTCTTCGCAATGCTTCCGTTATTTCTTGAATATTTTCTTTACTTAATATCCTAGATATCACTTTACTTCCTGGAAAAAAAATGTAAATACAGTTTAGTTTTTCCGAATTGCAACAATTTGTTTACCCTGTGAAAAAGCAGAAGCCTTAAAGAGCCAACTTTCATGAAAAAGTCCAGACGTCTGGACAGAGAAACCCCATTATATAAATAATATCAGAAACTCATTGGTAGCACGGGCACCCCCTACCCCATGATTACGGGTCTGAGAATAGTGTAAACAGTGTAAAAAATAAGTCAATAAATATCGTGTTATAGTATATTACGCACCGAGTACGCGAACCTAGTTTTCAGTGCACGAGAGTGCACTCGATGTGCACTAAAATGGTTTGCGTCGAGGTGCGTATACTATTTTTCCTACGACCTAACACCTAAACGTCCAAAAAACGCAAAAAAATTATTTTAAAATTAATTTTTTAATTTGAGGTTATGTGTTTGACGTTAACTTATTTTCTGACAGCAAATATGTAAAATCAGCTGATTGTCACTTTTCAACCGTTGTCATAGGCAACGGGTGGGAAATAGGCACTAACTACCAACTAGGTCCTGGGAAAAAACAGTTTTTTTTATCTACTGTACAATTTAGTTTCATGGACTTATGTTTTTTTTTTAAATAATCGACTCAATTACAGTAAAATGTTAATTCATTCATGAATAAAATGGTTACATTATAATGGATATTCATTATTAATGAATTACTTAATTGCCATAAAATTTAACTATCATGTTTCTATTGTTATAACTATAGTTTACCTTGTAATTTGTGGAAATGCTGTTTTGATAATTAAATTATTTAATCACTAACACAACAAATAAAAATTCTGCATTCAAATTATAATTTTAAAACTACAATGAAAATTTATACATATAGCCCAAATAAGCTTTTACTGGTAGTACCATTAATTTAGTACAAAAAAAATACATAAATATTCCTACAGGTACAGTTGGATCCGAAAAAAAACAAGATTAAAAATTTAGTTGCGTAAATTCAATAAATACAATACAAACAAAGCCTTTGTCATGTTGACGATATTTGTCAAAATTACTTATAATAATTATAAAGTAATTAGAAATGCGTTAAGAAATGTTAAGAAATCTCAAACTATTAGTATATTGGAAGCAGGATGTACGGAAGTGATTGTGGCTATTGATCTCTATAGAGACCTTTAATTGTTGCAAGGTTATTTAGTGTTTCGAAGAGTTGTGTTAAGATCATAGAAAAAAGAATAATGGTTAAGATTGAAGAACAAATAGATGGGGGAGGAAAGGGCGTACAGACTCGGAAAGAAAGAAGATATCAAATAAAATACAGGATAAAAATTTACTTAATTATTTGAGAGAATACCATTTACAAGAAGCGGTGCATGTTATAAACAATACAAATTTTCCTGGGTTAAAAACCATCGCCCGTCGCCGCATCGATAGTTCCAAGATTAAAAAAGCGAAAAAAAAAACCTCCGGAAAAAATTTTTTTTTAAAGGAAAATCATAATTTTCATAAATTATATGTTTGGTTAGTAGAGTTCAAATTTTTATTTTTTCATAAGATTTACTAAATATTGTGTCTTAATGTTTGATTTGATTAAATATTCTAAATGTTTTTTCAGTTTATTATTTATTACTATTATTTTTTTAATATTCGACATTATTCGCATGCATTTTCTGTAATAAACTTTGAAAAAACTAACAATTAATTGTCAAAATCTTACTTAAGCTATAAAATAATTAGTAGTAATAATTAGTAATAATTAGTAAACTACAAAATAATTAGTAAAATTGACATTTTAGCATATTTAAATCTTGCGTTTTTTGTGGGTCCAACCAATCAATTTTTAATTTAAAATCTATTTTTGTTAATTTTATTTAATTTTACTTTCCACGAGGAAAGGGAACGTTCAAGTATTACGTAACGCAAATTTTGATCATTTTGGACCTTAGTAAAAAAAAATGTGTATTTCAATACTTTTAATTTTATAATTCTAAAATATAAAAGTAAAAATTAAAATATATATATATATATTTTGTTACTTTTCTCTGTATATAAAATCCAAAAAAGAATTCCGTCAAAAAAAAAATTCTGTCTGGAAAATTTGTGACCACAAACTCGAGAACACTTTGAGCTGAAGACTTCATAGGTTGCTAATCAACATTTTATTTTATTTTTTTTTTTTTGGTTTTTAATAAAAGAAAATTTTAAAAATTTTTTTTGAAAATAAAAAAACATATATTTTGTTGTCATCAGTTTTTTTTTTACTTACCAGTCCACATAATATCAATTTCTTGAGCTAATTTAGATCCTAAGGTATTTAAATATTCCGAATTTGTTACATTTGGCACAGCCCTGGTTGAACAATATTGCGTGGGACAAACCAAAAACCTCGGGTGACCCAAATGTTGATAAACTTCATTTGTAATCGAGACTTGAGCTTGAGCAAACGACTGAAATATTTCTTTATCCGCCTCAGACATTTCCGATTCTATATCGTCAAACAACAGAGCAAACGCTTTACATCCAAATTGGGATACTTGTTCCAGTTTACGTTTGAGAGCTGTGGTTTCCTTCGAACTACTGTAAGTTATGTCTAAGCCAGGGGATAAGGCGTAATAGAAAGTGATGTTTTGGTCTTTGGCTGCTTGAATCAAACCTGTTAAGTGTTCTGCTTCTTCTACTGTATATAGTTCCCTCCAATATGCGCGGTGTTTGTAATCATCTTTTGGTGCATATACGTAAGAATCCATACCCCATTTTTTCATCCTAATTAAAAAGAACTTTAAATTTTTGACAAAATAAGATTTTTATTTAATTTTTATTTATTCTTCATAGTAAATCTACTAGAATTGGGCCCTTATCATCATCACTGAAAGCAGGGTCATTTTGTCCAAACTTATTGCCCTTATTAATACTAGTATACATGCAAAAGCTTGTCACTCTAGCTTTGAAAAAATTGAATAAAAACTAATAAACATTCCTAGTTTCCAAGGGCAAATTCTGGTCACCCTAGCTAGGGACATTACATCTAGGTTTTAAGTTAGCAAGGCGCCTTGCTAACTTAAGACCTAGATCTTGTGTCCCTAACCCTAGCCTATATACAGTTAGACACAAGTCATAGTGCCACATTAAAAAAACAAAAAAACAAATGGCTCTGATTTTATAACTTCTGCAACACTTGAATTAAACTTTTATTGAATGCCTTTTTTAATGAGTTTATTTATAAGAGGGTGATAGTGTACTGCCCTCCTTAGTTAAAACGTCTTAGCTAACATTGCTATTTTCCCTAGATTTTTTGAATAAATGGCCAAATTCCTTGGCTCCCAAGCTTTAATTTCAATTTCTCTGACTTTCCTGTTTTCCAACAACCAGTATATGCAAATAAGCCAAAAATGGCAAAAATGTAGGACGTTTTAACTGAGGGCAGTGTAGCTACACTCCTTGGGTCCGATTTAATGATTTATGTAGCATTTTGGTAAGTAGCAAAACCTTTGCCAGAGGCCTTACCCCTGGGTATATTTAAAACACAATTATTTCAATTTTAGCTATGTTAAGTGGAAGTAGGTGGAACAAGTAGGTACTTTTTAAAATAAAGTTTTTATGCCTAAGTACTATTATTCGTTCCAAAAACAATAAAATACGTAGTTTTTTAGTAGATATGCTATTAATTTACGTAATTTACAGCTATAAAATTGTATTGTTTACAAAACAAATTAGATGCTAAATATAGATTTAAATTACTTTGTAATCTTTAAAAAAGGTTAATGAACGATACATACTTTTGAAATAGGTCTTTTCTCTGTTCCGTAGTCCATGGTCTTCCATAAAAACCTAAAACACAACAAATTATGCATAATTACGTTCATGAGTTCATAACCTACCTTATCAATTATTGTAAAATGGCTTAATTCCAGCACTAAAACTACAACTAATGGGATACATAGTTAAAAAGGATTTACCTTCAACAACGCCACATATAAAATTTCCATTTTTAGTATTTAAATTTTCAGAACTCTGCAGGTTATGATTTTCAGCCATTTTCTCGGATGGAAACTTTCTTGACTAAATTTAGGAAATTTTTGTAGAAAATCGTTTAATGTTGGTGAACATGGAAGGATTTAAGGACTCTGATTGGTCAGAAATCCAAACATTTAACCCAGACAATCATTTATACGAAGGCATATAACAAGTTGCATAAACTAAAGGTTCAAAGTATTAAATTTAAATAAAAATGTTGATATAAATAATATACATCAAATAAAATTAAAATCTTAATTTAATAAAAGTATGTATCCTATATTACTCTAATTAATCTTAAAATACAATAACTGGTAAGGTAGGTAAATTTTAACAATTTGTATTTTGTGTTGCATAAATTCAGAAGTAAAAGTTAATTTAAATTAAAGTTGGAAACTTACATGCGTATGGCATGCCCGTTTTATTTTCCGGGATTGGTAACCAAGGGTTAAATAGTCAATACAAACACTCTGTATATTACAAAATCCGTATTTTACTACTTCATATTTTTTTTCTTATTAGGATTAATTTTTAAAATAAAAAATGGATCCAATGTTTTTAGCGCTGAGTTTATTCCGTCGTCGAAAATACGATAATTGTGTGGATATTTGTACAAGTATTTTGGATAAACAGCCCCTAGATCAGGCCGCCTGGTGCCTGAAAATGAGGGCGATGACTCAAAGAGTTTATGTGGATGATATTGAAAGCGAAGATGTTACTGAAACCGATTTTTTAGACGAAAATTCAGTGGCTACAGCGCCTAGACCTGGGACATCTTTGAGGACTGCTTTGCCCAGCGCGTCCAATTTAGTAAGGTGAGTCACAATAAGGAGATTTTAAAAAATATATAAATTTAAGGATTTAAAAAAAAATAAAAAAAAATTAGAAAAAACATCGGAAAAACCAAAAAATGAGAAGAAAAAAAATCGGGAAAAAGTATACAACATTAAAAGAAAAAAAAACAAGCAGTGAAGATATGTATACATTACGTAATGCTATAGCATGCGTATACGCATTCCATTGTATATAATATTCGCAGTGGATTTTGCATTTTTCCAAATAACGCAACTTAAAAAATAAAATAAAATTAACATTTTTTTTTTCAACAAAATTTCTTAGAGAAAAAAAAATGAAAAACGTGGCTTAAAAAAGCTCGAAAAAAGCTTTTTTTTCGTGAAATTTCGTTTGGACTTTTTAAAAAATTTAGCTTTTTAATTTTTAAAAAACGTTTAACCTCCCATAACTTTTTTTTTTTTTGAGGGGGATTACTTTCAAAACCAACGGGGATCATCCTTTCATAGAACTTGATTTTTCCTTAAAATTTTGTGTCGATTGGATTATTGGTTCTTGAGTTATTGTGTCCATAAAAAACGTGACATCGGACGGACAGACGGATGTACAGACGGGCATTTTCAAAGATTCTTATTTTTTCATGAAAAATATTGGTATCCAATATTTTTTCTCTAGTACTACTCTAATTCTACTATTCTAGCGCTTATGCTGTGAATAGTATAATAAAGAAAGGAAAGTTAAGAAAAAATTGGGGAAATCTATAGGAAAAAGTCCAAAAAATACAGAAAATAAAAAAAATAGAGAAAAAAATAATGAAAGCATTTTTAAGGAAATAAAAATAAGGATTCAAAATATGAAAACTTAAAAAAATACGAAAAAAAAACGATAAGGAAAATAGTTTCAAAAAAAATTGAAGGAAAAAAATTAGAGAAAAAAAAACAAAAAAGTCTTACATTTAATTAATATTTTTCGAGCTAGGTGTCTTAAGATCCAAATATTTTGTTTATATTTTATTAATTCTTTTAATAGGTTTTTTTACCGGAGTCATCTTAGCAACAAACAGGCCAGCAACAAAATTTCGGCCGGTCCGGCCGACTAGTCACGTTAGCAACAAAAGTTGGCAACAAAGTTTTGGCCGGTCCGAAATTTGTTGTTGGCCGGTTTGTTGCTAACGTGACTAGTTCGGCCGACCGGCCGACTAGTCACGTTAGCAACAAAAGTTAACAACAACGTTTTGGTCGGTCCCAAATTTGTTGTTGGCCGGTTTGTTGCCAACGTGACTAGATCGGCCGGTCGGCCGAAATTTTGTTGCTATGTTTTAAACTCGAGAACGACTGATACTGGACCGTCCGAAACTTGTTGTTGGCCGGTTTGTTGCCAACGTGACTAGATCGGCCGGTCGGCCGAAATTTTGTTGCTATGTTTTAAACTCGAGAACGACTGATACTGGACCGTCCGAAACTTGTTGTTGGCCGGTTTGTTGCCAACGTGACTAGATCGGCCGGACCGCTGAGTTACGGGGTATCCAAGTATTACGTAACGTTCTTCGATAAAGGATGTATCTAACAATTTAGGGGTCATCCTGGTATTACGTAACAGTGTCTAGGCGAGGTCTGCCGACTTAAGGGGTATCCAAGTATTACGTAACGCTCTTCGATGAAGGGTGTATCTAATAATTTAGGGGTCATCCTGGTATTACGTAACGCTCTTCGATGAAGGGTGTATCTAACAATTTAGGGGGTCATCCAGTTATTACGTAACAGTATCTAGGCGAGGTCTGCTGACATAAGGGGTATCCAAGTATTATGTAACGCTCTTCGATGAAGGGTGTGTCTAACAATTTAGGGGTCATCCAGGTATTACGTAACCGTCTCGAGGCGAGGTCTGCTGACTTAAGGGGTATCCAAGTATTATGTAACGCTCTTCGATGGGGGGTGTATCTAACAGTTTAGGGGGTCATCCAGTTATTACGTAACAGTATCTAGGCGAGGTCTGCTGACATAAGGGGTAACCAAGTATTATGTAACGCTCTTCGATGAAGGGTGTGTCTAACAATTTAGGGGTCATCCAGGTATTACGTAACCGTCTCGAGGCGAGGTTGTTGACTTAAGGGGTATCCAATTATTACGTAACGCTCTTCGATGAAGGAGGTATCTAACAATTTAGGGGTCATCCTGGTATTACGTAACAGTCTATAGGAGAGGTCTGCTGACTTAAGGGGTATCCAAGTATTACGTAAGGCTCTTCGATGAAGGGTGTATCTAACAGTTTAGGGGATCATCCAGGTATTACGTAACAGTCTCTAGGCGAGGTCTGCTGGCATAAGGGGTTTCCAAGTATTACGTAACGCTCTTCGATGAAGGGTGTATCTAACAATTTAGGGGTCATCCTGGTATTACGTAACAGTCTATAGGCGAGGTCTGCTGACTTAAGGGGTATTCAAGTATTACGTAACGCTCTTCGATGAAGTGTGAATCTAACAGTTTAGGGGATCATCCAGGTATTACGTAGCAGTCTCTAGACGAGGTCTGCTGACTTAAGGGGTATCCAATTATTACCTAACGATCTTCGAAAAAGGTGTATATAACAATTTAGAGGTCATTCAGATATTACGTAACAGTCTCTAGGCGAGGTCTGCTGACATAAGGGGTTTCCAAGTATTACGTAACGCTCTTCGATGAAGGGTGTATCTAACAATTTAGGGGTCATCCTGGTATACAATTATTACGTAACGCTATTCGATAAAGGGTGTATCTAACAATTTAGGGGTCATCCAGGTATTACGTAACAGTCTCAAGGCGAAGTCTGCTCTTAAGGGGTATCCAAGTTATACGTAACGCTCTACGATGAAGGGTGTATCTAAAAATTTAGGGGTCATCCAGGTATTACGTAACAGTATCTATGCGAGGTCTGCTGACATAATGGGTATCCAAGTATTACGTAACGCTCTTCGATGAAGGGTGTATCTAACAATTTAGGGGTCATCCAGGTATAACGTAACAGTCTGGAGGCGAGGTCTGCTGACTTAAAGGGTATCCAATTATTACGTAACGCTCTTCGATAAAGGGTGTATCTAACAATTAAGGGGTCCTCCAGGTATTACGTAACAGTCTCGAGGCGAGGTCTGCTGACTTAAGGGGTATCCAATTATTACGTAACGCCTTTCGATGAAGGGTCTATCTAACAATTAAGGGATCATCTAAGTATTACGTAACAGTCTCTAGGCGAGGTCTGTTGACTTAAGGGGTATCCAAGAATTACCTAACGCTCTTCTACGAAGGGTGTATCTAATCGTTTAGGGGTCATCCAGGTATCACGTCACAGTCTCTAGGCGAGGTCTGCTTAGTTAAGAGGTATCCAGGTATTACGTAACGTTCTTCGCCAAGGGGTGTATCTAACTGTTCAGGGGTCATCCAGCTATTACGTAATAGTTTCTAGGCGAGGTCTGCTTATTTAAGGGGTATCCAAGTATTACGTAACACTGTTCGATAAAGGGTTAATCTAACAATTTGGGGTTATCCAGGTATTACGTAACAGTCTATAGGCCAGGTCTGCTGACTTAAGGGGTATCCAAGTATTACGTAACGCTCTTCGATGAAGGGTGTATCTAACAATTTAGGGGTCATCCAGTTTTTACGTAACAGTCTCGAGGCGACTCTGCTGACTTAAGGGGTATAAAATTATTACGTAACGCTCTTCTATAAAGATGTATCTAACGATCTAACTATCGATTTTCTAGATCCCAGAAAGTCGGCCAATGTTCAAAATGTTCTAAAAATGATAGACACGTGTCTTGTGGACATAACAGTATGATTAGTTTGTAAAGGCCGGCTTTGCACATTTTTTTACAGGCGTCGAAAACCTAGAAAATCGCGTTTATTTTATTTAAAATCGATTTTCTAGATCCCAGAAAGTCGACCAATGTCCAAAATGTTCTAGAAATAATAGACACGTGTCTTGTGGACATAACAGTATGATTAGTTTGTAAAGGCCGGCTTTGCACATTTTTTTACAGGCGTCGAAAACCTAGAAAATCGCGTTTATTTTATTTAAAATCGATTTTCTAGATCCCAGAAAGTCGACCAATGTCCAAAATGTTCTAGAAATAATAGACACGTGTCTTGTGGACATAACGGTATGATTAGTTTGTAAAGGCCGGCTTTGCACATTTTTTACAGGCGTCGAAAACATAGAAAATAGCGTTTATTTTATTTAAAATCGATTTTCTAGATCCCAGAAAGTCGGCCAATGTCTCAAATGTTCTCAAAATGATAGACACGTGTCTTGTGGACATAACAGTATGATTAGTTTGTAAAGGCCGGCTTTGCACATTTTTTTACAGGCGTCGAAAACCTAGAAAATCGCGTTTATTTTATTTAAAATCGATTTTCTAGATCCCAGAAAGTCGACCAATGTCCAAAATGTTCTAGAAATAATAGACACGTGTCTTGTGGACATAACAGTATGATTAGTTTGTAAAGGCCGGCTTTGCACATTTTTTTACAGGCGTCGAAACCCTAGAAAATCGCGTTTATTTTATTTAAAATCGATTTTCTAGATCCCAGAAAGTCGATCAATGTCCAAAATGTTCTAGAAATAATAGACACATGTCTTGTGGACATAACAGTATGATTAGTTTGTAAAGGCCGGCTTTGCACATTTTTTTACAGGCGTCGAAAACCTAGAAAATCGCGTTTATTTTATTTAAAATCGATTTTCTAGATCCCAGAAAGTCGACCAATGTCCAAAATGTTCTAGAAATAATAGACACGTGTCTTGTGGACATAACAGTATGATTAGTTTGTAAAGGCCGGCTTTGCACATTTTTTTACAGGCGTCGAAACCCTAGAAAATCGCGTTTATTTTATTTAAAATCGATTTTCTAGATCCCAGAAAGTCGACCTATGTCCAAAATGTTCTAGAAATACTAGACACATGTCTTGTGGACATAACAGTATAATTAGTTTGTAAAGGCCGGCTTTGCACATTTTTTTACAGGCGTCGAAAACCTAGAAAATCGCGTTTATTTTATTTAAAATCGATTTTCTAGATCCCAGAAAGTCGAGCAATGTCCAAAATGTTCTAGAAATGATAGACACGTGTCTTGTGGACATAACAGTATGATTAGTTTGTAAAGGCCGGCTTTGCACATTTTTTTACAGGCGTCGAAAACATAGAAAATAGCGTTTATTTTATTTAAAATCGATTTTCTAGATCCCAGAAACTTGGCTAATGTCCAAAATGTACTAGAAATGATAGACACGTGTCTTGTGGACATAACAGTATGATTAGTTTGTAAAGGCCGGCTTTGCACATTTTTTTACAGGTGTCCAAAAAGTAGCAGACGGGAAAATCGACTAGCTTAAGATTTAAATTTCGCGCCAAACGTACCGGTCGAAATTATAGTCAATTTTTTGTGGTAACCCCGGTTAACAGGTATGTTAATTAACGAGTTAAAAAAGAAAGAAATACAAGTCCAAACTAAACGATTAGTGCATTAATTTTCTCTTACTATCAAGGAGTTAAAATCGTATTTTATTAATAATATTTTTGACATTAATATGTCGACAAATAATTTTTTTTATGGAATCTATAAAATTAAGAATAGTAGAAGTAGTAGTTTTGTGTCTAGGTATCCCCCTTAGGTAACTGTCGGACACTTCGTGTACTTTAGCGGTAAATCGTTTTTTTTCTGTCTATAGTACATTTAAGGTATAGTTATTTTTAAGCTTCCCGCTTGTAAACAATCTCGAAATTACCATAGCAACGTAAGATACGCATGCGTCGTAAGCGAAATGACTAGGCCCAATTTACACAACCGTAAAACTTGACATGTGCAATTAACGAGAACAAAACAATGACTTGCTTTTCGTTCGCGAAATGAGCAAGATGTCTACGGCGGTTTTTAATTCGTTTAATTCGCGTTAGGTTCCAGCCGTGGCTAGTGAATGTTAAAATATGTTTGTTATGGAAGTATAGATGTTATGTATTGATTTTAATTGGAATTTGAGCTTGGTGATTTGATTTGTATTGTCCACGTTTTTTATTTGAGGTTATGTTGAGAGAGATTTTTTAAACGATTATAATACAACCTACATAGGTTAGAAGTAAAAAGAGAAAACATAGGAATGGGACATCCCAGACCTGCATAATAGCAGATCCTATGTTTTAATTAGAAATTGGAATTTGAGATTGGTTGGTCGGATAGCCTTAGTAGCTAAGACCAGAGACTACAACGAGACGGATAACTTAATGTTAAAAATTGGTTCGGCAAAACTTAACTGGTCGACTATATTTTTAAAGGCAAATTAGGTGGCACATCAATCGCATACCGGGTAAATGGCGGGTAATTCAAATGCTTGTATTGTAGGTATTGCAGTATGAAAATTGAAAGGCTATGATTCGTTCAAAATAAAATTAATTACAAAAATCAAAAATACTATTTTATATAAAATATATAAAAGAAATATTTATTTAAATTTTCGTAATTAATTCTATTTTGACTGAAACGTAGACATTTTAAATTAATGAAATTATATATTATATATACAAAAAATAAAAATACATGTTTTTATAGGCTTTTTTTATTTATATTTATATTTTTTTCGGTACATTTTAATAACAATAATATTGTAAAAAACTAATTTCAGTGCAAAAAGTCCACTCCCTCTTTAACTTTTGAACGGCTTAATATATCATGATATCATATCATGATATATACTTTATGTTTAGGGGGCATAATGGTGGCAGGGGAGACATCTTTTTTTAATGGAAATTGGAGTCGTGTGATACATTATCTTAGAACTTAGTAAATTCTCCATTCGCCCACATGTTTAGTAATTTCTTCGGACAATTTTTGGGCGTTTAAAATAGGTATCAGCATAAGCCTGTATATTAAAATGACGATTACATATTCTGTAATTTCTCATGGAGATACCAGAATATTTCAGTCCGAGTGCTTCTAGCCATAACATGCACCTAAAAATTATTTAATTTAAACAAAAACTCTAGTTATATTCCAACAGTGTTTAAGGCAAATTCATACCTAATAATAATTATTATTATGAATTATATAATAATTATTATATAATTATTTAACAATAATAGTATATTATTCAACGAGCGTATAATAATTAATATTAATCAGTGAGGGTGAAATTTTGGACACGAGCCGATAGGCGAGTGAAATAATCACCCGAATGATTAATAGATATTATACGCGAGTAGAATACTTTATCCACGGCCGTTTTGGGTTTTAAACCGTTTATTTTTATAGACCCGTGATTAATAGGTCTATTAATCACGGCCGTGGATAAAATATTCTTATTGGGTGTCCCAAGACACAGCAATTGATCATATTTAAAAATTACTACATATGACATTCTGCAGGGCCGTAACCAGAAAAAAATCTAAGGGGGCTTAGTCCCCGGGTAAAAAAAAGAAAAAATACATTCATGAAAAAAGCTACCAAACTTGGCGCCCCTGTAAAAGAAAAATGGCGCTCCAAAAAAATACCAGGGGGGCTCTGCAAAAACGCTAGGGTGCCCATGCGAAAACGCCAGGGCAACCCTGGCCCCAAAAATTACTTTTACGAAAAAAAGCTTACCCCTGACGGTATCTACCGAACTTGGCGCCCCTACAGAAAAAATTGACTCCCCAAAAATTACCTTCAAGGAAATTAAAAAAGCTTTGTCCCTGACGGTTTCTAACAAGGGGGGGGGCTTAGGTAATAAAAAAAACATAGTTTTATATAGCTTTCAAAATATAAAGTGTATATGTACTACTTACTTGTCAGGATTACGTGGAAGGTAATGCATTTTTTGTACCTCAAGCTCACTGTAACCACATATTAAAATAAATAACTTTTTATTAAACAACTGGAGTTTTTCAATTTAAACTTAAAACACAACTTATAAACCACATCTGAAGAATGTCGAACATAAAATGCAATCATAATGAAACACAGGTTATTATATAGTACTTAACTAATCCTCTAATGCTTATTAAGGGATAGTTAGAATTGAAACAAATTAAAACTAATGTAAGAAATACGGGTTACAACAATGTCATGTCGGATTATAAACAAGGGCACGTGGTTAATCCGTTGTTGCCGACCTAATTCTACCTGTTTTTTCTTCGGTTTTAATAACATTTTCTTTTAAAACAAGAAACTACAAACAGATTTAATATAAACTATAGAATGATTTAAACACATTTTATTTGGATATTTGTATTTAAAATATATATTTTTTATTTTTTATCAAAAGAAATAAAATATTTCTAGTGAAATAAATTCAATCGTGACAACGCTGTACATAAACGCAAAATTTTCTAGTAGCGACATCTAGGCGTGCCTTTACGTGAAAAGAGAGAGTGAGCGTTATTCATCGAAGAACAAGCTTAAAAAGGATAGAAAATCGTGCTAAAACCGTACCAAAATTCCTATCTAGATAAACATCTCGTTTATCTCTGTTAAGACCATAAAACTGACTGGAAGAAGAAGAAGAAGAAAACAATGGAATAAAAGCTATTTTATAAGCAAATTTTGTTTCTACAGGGATACAAAAAGCAATAGCTTTATCAATTCTCTTTTTTTTTTTTCATCAAAACAGCATAAAAACAAAGTAAGAAAAATTATAAATTTTATATACTGTCTAAAACTGAGTGTTTTTAGGTACATTTAATAAGAAACAAATTATTTTGAGAATATACGACATTATTACATTGGTATTTGTGAATAATAGTTCATTTTACAGCTTGCACAGCTTTAGCCGAAAGATTTAGAAGTGAACCAAAAAAAATCATCAGGTAGGCCCAGATCAAACACATAATTCTCTTAGTAGAAGAACCGTAGTTTTTTTTTCTGGAAAATAAGCACCCATTATTCTAATTCATAATATACCTACAGGGTGTTCCATTAAAAAAAAAAAAGTTAAAAATTTATTTAGTAATTAGGATAATAGGGTTCTCCACTAAGTCTTGTTTTTAATATTTGAACACTGATTTACAAAGTACTTTATAATAGTAAGGTAAATGTAAAGTAATTTTCCTTTTTTTATAACGCTAACTATTCTAAAAATCGATTTAAAGTTTAAATTTTTTCGTCGCGCCTTATTTTCTACGTCACAGATAGAGACTGCGCAGAAACGACATTTTATTTCTTAGTGTGGCTAAACTGCTAGCGTAGACATAACCTCACTTTTTATCTGTCAGTGGAGAGTTCCGTGTTAAATTTCGGAATCGGTTTGTTTTTAAAGTTATTTTATTTGTTTTTGCTTTAATTATGGCTTCAGTGGATTTTTTTTGTGAAAGCAATTAGCGAAAATTTACTACACGTTAATTACGTGATGGTTAAAGAATTTTTCGCAAAAAATTGGACTATTTTAGTGTGGAGTTCCGGTTTAAAAATGTATGGTCAGTATACACTCTTTATTTTAATTTTAGTTTTTAGGTTTTACTGACTTTTTTGTTCTATTCATGTGCATAAACTATTTTTTTGAGTAATTTGTGAAAAATGTGGATATTTTAAAACATATTGTATATTTGCAGGGCCAGGTTATGGTTATGTGCAACTCAATCAGGACAAGAGCACTAGTATTTGCACAGTAAAAGGACGTGTTGTCCTTGAGCACAAAGTTCATGATCGCAGCAGAAATTGATGAAAAAAATGAAGTCATTCTTAGTTGCAAAGTTGTACAGCTTCTGAAGGTAAATTATTTTAGTTATTTTGGTCTGTGGAATTCTGGGGTTCTATTTTAAATACCTTATAAAAAGTCAGCTGTTGTAGGGCAATCCCCTAAGCAACAGGAGCCCCAGTCGAGTATATATCTGTGGCTTGGTTCTAAAAGGGCCAATGTCAAAAATTTTAAACAGATACACTAAGTCAAACAAAATATTGGCTGTTTTAGCAGTTTAACAGACATGTTTATTAAAAACACACATGTCATTTAAAATCTACATTTATCTCACAAGCACTGACGTTGGCTTTTTTAGGTTATATAGATCTAAGAAAAAGTTAGTTCTGCAGTATAACTTATAATAAGGATATAGTGACATTGGCCCTTTTAGAACCGAGCCATGATATACAACCAGATTTTTTCCTGCTAACTATACCCCCTCCACTCAGAATAAGATTTAACACTTTCTTAATATTGAGGGCTTTATAACGTAGAGGTGTACTTTCAGTTTTTGGTCTCCATTTCATGTTATGAAGCCTTTGATATAATCATAGCAAAAGTAAAAAGCATTTTTAATTGTTCTAGGTGGATGTAAGCATGCAATTGCAGAGGTTGAGTGCTACTAGGAAAAACCAGCATTGGCACAAGTGGGCCACAAAATGAAATACATCAAGGCCTCTGAATTAAAAATTGGGGGACCCTCTACGTTCTTTAAAGATATAGGAAATTACTTTAGGGACAGAAATTTAGATGAGACCATAACACAACATAGTTTTTCTCAAATCCACAAAAAAAAGAGTTAGGGTGGGGTAATAAAATTCAAAAAAAGTATTGAAAAACAAAAATTTATTTAAATATAAATGTATATTATGTATATAAAAATATGTATATGTATGTATATTATATTATGTATATGAAAATTACTTATCTTGGGATTTAATGTAGACATAATTTATTATATAATACAATGATTGTACAAATAAATAAATAAACTTAACACATGATTACTGGAAAAAATACAAGTGCCTTGCTCATTTTTAATTACAACTTTAAATAATAGTGCTAGTACATGTTCCCTGCAGGATTGGCACTGAAATTTAAAATCCAAATTCGCTGACTTTTCCCTGACCAAATTTGTAAAATTTCAGAAAGTATTTCACAAAATTTCCAGACTTTTCCCTGACCTGATCATCTGCAACAAAATAAGTACTGTTAGTATTAATTTACATACAAAAATATTTATTAGTGATAGATAACACCCTCCAAATTTCAAGGTTTTATCTTAATGTATTCTTAAGTTGGTTACTCAGTTTATTGTATTTCTGGAATAAAGTTTGCATTACAAACAAAAAAAATTAATTTTTTTGTTTTTATTGGCTTTATTATAACAAAAAATACTGCTGACAATAAAATAATACTTTTCCCTATAGGCCTAGTTTCATTAAAATCAAAAACGAAAAAAAAAAGTTTCTTGTTTTGTAAAACGAAAAATAAATTGAAAAAAAAAATGTTTTTCAAATAAATTGTTTTTACCCCGTTTAAACCCCTTATCAAAATCCGATTTTTACCAAAAACAATCCCAGCCTAGAACTTTTTTAGAACTTTAGATAATCAACCTATGGTCTAAATTTGAAATCTTTAGTCCAAAGCTTTCTTGAGTTATAATTAAGAGGTATGTATATTAAATATAAATTATATTCTCTCCCTTAATATAAATTCATGATACTATGTTAGTTACCGGTACTTTTTTTTCAAATTTTACTCATATTAATGCCAATTTTTGGTAAATTGAACTCCTAAATATCAATTCGTGATACTAGGTTAAGTACCTGTGCTTTTTT
This sequence comes from Brachypterus glaber, assembly GCA_958510825.1. Taxonomy (NCBI): domain Eukaryota; kingdom Metazoa; phylum Arthropoda; class Insecta; order Coleoptera; family Kateretidae; genus Brachypterus; species Brachypterus glaber. Next base: position 52,422,820 of record OY294044.1, on the reverse strand, counting down.
TTTCAAATTTTACTCATTAATCCCAATTTTTGGAAAATTCAACTCCTGCTAAAGCAGTTGTTGCATTAATAGGGGATTAATATTCGTAAAATTTATCTAAAAACCACCAAGGGAACGTTCAAGTATTACGTAACGCAAATTTTGATCATTTTGGACCCCCACCCCCCTGTAACGCTATTTTTCAATACCATTAACATGGGCATAACACTTCCAAATGACCCCCCCCCTAGGAGCGTTACGTAATACTTGAACGTTCCCCAATACCTAACCTAGTATCACTTATGATATTACCCCTGATAATATCATCTATTAGATGCTTATTCCTTTTGTTATGATAAAGCCAAAAATAAAAAAAAGTACACATTTTTTTATGTATTTTCAGTCCCAGGACCAGCAAATTTTCGCTGGTCCCGGGATTTGCATGCTCTAGTCTCAGCCTGAGAGTCTCTTTCTTCAAAACAAAGAAGTGTGTATAACTTTCTCATTCCCTTGAACTAGTGCGTAGTATAGAAAAATAAGTTTGAACCACTGTATTTTAACTCATAAATTGGCCTACATATTTTTTATACTTTGGCATTTCTTTTTGTAATGTTTTATCAAAGAGTAAAAATAATACATACGTACAGGAAAAAAATAAAGTATTTCGCAAAAATATCTAAAAAGGCTGATATCTAAAAAACGTTAAGACTTTGTATAAGGGTATATTGGTCTAATAGACTAAAAATGAGCTGATCTACCACCCCTTAAATTTTTTCTATCCATGTACCATCTCGTGTACCATACACCTTGTATATAATTTTAAACTTACTTCAAGATGGTCCTCACAGCAGAAATATCCACCTATAGATTTCTTTGGTGCCCCTGGTTCTTGAAAAACAGATAACTATGATTTTTGTACAGCCTCTGGTTTTGGTACAGTAAAAAAACTTCTTTGTAGTTTTTTGATGAATTTTTGCAACTTGGAAAAAAAACAGTTTTTGAAATCCATGCCTAAAAGTTAAACACGAGTATATAATTTGGTTTTATAAATAAAAACTAAACATTGTTCTTGAAATATATTATGTAATACTTAAAGTAGGGTAGTAGTGGGAGTAATGGACACTGCATTAGTAGTGGTCACTTTCGTTTTAAAAAAATCTATAACTTAAAAACTACCACTTCAAAATATTTAAATTTGTGGCAAAAGCGTACAGTAGTTCATTCTTCACAACCCCTGATTGGTATATGCAGCTAACTTCATGATTCTGTACAATATTAAAAAAAATTAAAATGGCTGCATTTAAATCAGCTATTAGAAGTTAGCCAAATGTTCGTGTAACTATGTATTAAATTTTAATTTTTTTTTGTTCATAAATTAGTGCAAAATCTTCTTTAAATGTGCAGCTATTATTAAGGTAAGTAAAAATTGACACAGTTAAAAAAAAGTGTGTTTTGTAGGTTATTTTAGTTTTATTGGGGGGTGACCATTACTGGATCAAAGTTTTTAAAAATGTTGTAGTAATGGACATAGGGGTGTCCACTACTAAACATGTGAATTTCAGTAATGGTCACCTTCATGAAAAAGCTAATTTAAAAGTAATTATTTTAATTTTATTTTATATAGCCATGGAGAAGGAAAATAAAAGAATTTTTCTTTCGTATTCCGATGCAAATATGCAAAAAGCATTAGAAGCTGTAAAAAATGGTATGAGCAAAAAAAAAGCATCAAGAGATTTTAATGTTCCTCGCAGTACCCTTTCAAGGAAACTCTCGGGGAATGTTCCTCTTCAAAGGAAAATGGGACCACCATCCGAGCTTTCCAAAACGGAGGAAAATGTTTTTGTAGAATGGATTTTAGCAATGGCAAAAAAAAAATTTCCAGTGCACAAAGAGAACCTAATCCAGTCTGTAAAAAATTATTTAGTTGAAAATAACAGAAGTGACCGCTTCATCAATAATAAAACCATGACGCCAGGGAGGGCATGGTTTGAAGGATTTCTCAAACGTCACCCCAATATCAAAGAGAGACAAGCTGAGGCGGTAAGCAAGGCACGCGCAGCCGTAACCAAAGATCGAATTGAAAATTGGTTTGATGAGATCTTTAAATATATGTGCGAGAACAAATTAGAGCATGTTCTTTTGGAACCGAGTAGAATATTTAATGCCGATGAAGCAGGTTTTGCTCTTTGCCCCAAAAGTGGAAAAGTTTTGGGACCCACAAAACTTAAAGAAGATTTTTATGAAAGGGTTAATAACGAAAAAGAGCAGATCACAGTGATGGGAACATTTTCCGCAGATGGAAAATGTGTGCCACCATTGTTAATCTTTCCTTACAAAAAGATGCCTAAAGCCATAGTGGAATCTGTTCCTGAAAACTGGGCTCTTGGTCGTTCAGATAGCGGTTGGATAAACTCGGAAGTGTTTTTTGAATATATATCAAATCATTTTTTACCTTATTTAAAAGCTAATAATATTACTAAGCCAGTCATACTTTATGCTGACGGACATATATCACATCTTACTCAGCAAGTGAGTAAGCTGTGTGATGATAATGGAGTGGTTTTAATATCCCTTTTTCCAAATACTACACACATTACACAGCCTGCAGATGTTTCAGTTTTTAAGCCCCTAAAATCTGGATGGAAATCTGCTGTGAGGGAGTGGAAATTTGAAAATTTTACATTTGGATGCATAATCAAAGAAGTTTTTGATAAGTTTGCTACTGTCAAGACAATTCAAAATGGTTTCAGAAGATGTGGATTATACCCATTTGACAAAAACAATGTTGATTACTCAAAATGCATACCGAATAGACCAACTTCTAGCAGAGAACCTTCTATCACAGAAAAATTTCGCCTAAAGGTGCTGGAAACCATTGAAAGAAAAATTAACGAAACAGAACTTGCTCTTTTTCACCAAACTTACAAAAATCAATGTAACTGGGAGGGATGTAAGGAATCAGTTAATTTGTATAAAGTTTGGTCTTCTTTAAAAGATGAGTGCCGCACTACATTTGCAACTGAATCAAGAGCTCCAGTTACAGCTGAAGACGAAATTGAGTTTGCTGAAACACCAACAGCGTCAAATACTATTGAGAAAGAAGCACAAGAAATATCACTAGTACAAGAAAATATTCTTTGAGAGATTCCAGATTTTCCGGTTGTATCTACAAGTACAACATGGAAACTTAATTCACCAACTAAACTTACACCTAAAACAACTGGAGAATGGCAAACACCTGAAAATGTTAATAGTTACACTTACGAAAATAAACAAAATGAAGGATATAAAGTGCCAACGCCGTTCAAAAAGTGTCTACCTTTTCCACAAAGTCCTGAGAAAAATACTATACTAAAAAGAAAACGCACTATTTACCCTGCAGTTGTTTCTGGCCAAATATATCGCAATTTTTATGAAATCGAGAAGCAAAGAAAGTTAACTCCTAAATTAAAAAAGAATAAAGAACCTGATCCTAAAGATGTCAGCTCATATGACTCAGAAACCAATTTTCCATCCATAGCTATAGTTAAAGATAAACCAAGAAAAATAAAAAAGAGAAAGAAACCAGCTTTGGAATATGCCAGCTCATCCGACACGGAAACGGATTTTCCATTTATAGAGGAAGATATTGATATAAGCGATATGGAGGAAGAAATGGACCTGAAAGAAGGAAAATTTTGCATTGTTAAATATGAGGAAAACTATTATCCTGGTAAGTATTTTTATAATACAACAAAAAATACATATATAAATATCTATGTGCTTGACCAAATACTTAAAAAAAACTTTGGTTGTAAGCGTCATCTTAAAAAAGGATTATGAAGGAGCAGATATAAAATCAATGGTCAGTTCAGGCATAGGCTCTTGGAAATGGCCGTTAAAAGAAGATGTCCTTTACTACTTTAAAGATGATATTATGGCTATAATTAAAGATCCGTTGGTTAAAAATAACAGAGGCCACTATACTGTTCCGGAAATGTCAAAATATGAATAAATATGCATACTTTTTTAATGTGTCCATTACTACCCCTCCACATGTCCACTACCTATACATGTATGTCCATTACTCCAACATTTGACAATTTTTTCTCTTTTATTTGTATAAAAATAAAAAAATAAAAAATGGGCATAATTTAAATAGTCACTGGTTAGTATATAAATCATGGAATCTTTTGGTTTGTAGAGAACTTCATTATCCTAAATTTTCTTATTTTAATACAAATTGAAAGTAAAAATATGCTCTCTGGTGTCCATTACTCCCACAACTACCCTATGTCCCTGGATGCAGAAATTTTCTGCACATAGAGTAATTTCCATTATAGTCTGTAAATCTGCAAGTCATTTGAAAATAAACTATATTTCAAGAATGCTTTGACACAGATATGAAATTTAAACCAAAAAATTTCTATATGGTAAAAAAATCTTAGGTGCAAATATTAAGGCCTCAAACCTTTTAGTGTTTCGCAAAAGACTTTTTGTGCTTACCTTTTTAAAATACACTGTCTTGAAATATAAAAAGTCCAGTAAATACACACCAAATAAAACTTAAACTGAATAAAACCGAAAAATAGGAAAATATAACCTCACATCAACGCTTCATGACAGTCACATCTATTTAATAACAATCAGAGTAGCCAACATACAAAATCAAAACTGACTTGAACTGCGCAAACTCTGTCTGTGACGTTTTCAGTGGAGCGGGAAAAAATAATTCAAATTTTATAATTTTTTTTCTCCTGTTTAAGTAGACTAAAAAATAAATAAATAGCATATATATTATAATTAGAACTTCTAGTTTTTAAAAATAATTAAAACCAAAAATCGAAGAAGACCCTATTAGACCCGATTAGACCATTAAATAGATTATAATTTGCCAAAACACTTTGTACACAGAAGCGTGTATCCAGTGTAAGACTGGACTACCCAAGGCCCGTGAGATTTTTGACCCGTGAGGGGCCCCAAGTAAATAAAAAAGTGACGCTATTTTATTCATTTTTAGGGGAGGTAGGTGCTGAAGTGATGAAATCTGACACGTGGGGAGGGGGTCAAAAGTTGTCAAAAATAATTTAACGTAATTTTTGAACAGCCCTTTAAGTATTTTATTTTTAAATTTGGGTTTGTGACAGTACACTGTGTTGAAAAAATAAAAAACCAACTTCGCCTAGGTGAAGATTTTAATAAATATACTGATTACTTAGTCAAGTTGGTTTGTTATTATTTTCCTTTTCTTTTAGGTTGCTGCCAATAACACAATATTTAAATTTCATGTGACTGCAGATAACTGGAAGAAGGCTCTACAATATGTTATCGAAGAAGAAAATAAAATGTGAAGTTGCTGAAATAATTATCAGCTGTGAAGAATTTGGTAATACAAGTGAATAGGTCATCAGATAAAAAATGAGACAGCAATGAATATGGACTTTTTGTGTTAAAAAAAAAACAAAACTGTTTTTTATTTTATTTGATTTAGGTATGTTACTGTTAAAATTTTACTAACTGGCACCTGTGAGCTGAGGCAAATATTGTTTGTGTTGTATAGCCGACCTTGTATTCCAAGCATTCCACCAAGGTGCCAGTTAGTAAAATTTTAACAGTAGTTTATTGTATGGATCCCACTTTAGTACATTAGTAAGAAATTGTGTAAATATCTTATTTTACCAATGTGTTCTATATGTAATAAGTATAGTGTCATTGTAAAATGTTAAATGTTGGACACAGGATATCCCCTCACAAAAATGTATTTGTTTTTTGGGATTTAAATAAACAATATTTTAATTATTGATTTTTTTTTATTTTTAAAGTACACACCTTAAGTCATACATTAAAATGTTTTTGGTTTTGAACTGAAAGTCCCCAAACATCAGGGACAGCGTCGGACTGGACAGGTGAGAGAGTGAGAAAAATTTCAACCCCTCCCATTTTTGGCCCCCCCCCCCCCCGCCGGGTGCCGACTTTTTTTTGTATTTATCAACATTTCTGGCTGGGGTTTCTTTTTTTTAGTCATCAAAATTTCTATCAGGGTTAAAGCTTTTTTTTTTGAGAAATAAGAACTTTTTTTGTTTTTTTTTTAGTCTACAAAATTTCTGCTAGGAATAAAGCCTATTCTCACTACCCTAGGTATGTTGACATTACTTAATCAAAAAGCCGACAGTAATGGAAAGTACTATATCGAGCACACTTAGTGATACATTAAATCAATACCCTATTAGGGTCTTCTTCGATTTTTGATTTTAATTATTTTTAAAAACTAGAAGTTCTAATTATAATATATATGCTATTTATTTATTTTTTAGTCTACTTAAACAGGAGAAAAAAAATTATAAAATTTGAATTATTTTTTCCCGCTCCACTGAAAACGTAACAGAGAGAGTTTGCGCAGTTCAAATCAGTTTTGATTTTGTATGTTGTTTCAGTCCATGGATAACCTGGTGGAAAATAATGTTAGGTGTCCAACGTTAGTCAACTAACGTTAGATAGAAATCGGGACATTTATAGATCAAATACTCGTTAGAATGAAACGTTATATTTCTACTAGGGCACCCCCTAAAATTTAATGGTTTTCAATCCGATTAAAGCAATTTATTTTAGTTTATATTTCTTAACTAAGGCTACAAAATGGCGTACAAAATATTTTTTTTGCAGTTCCGGTTTCGCCGGAAACTAAGGCAATTTTATTTTTCATGACACCTCCTCTATATTCAGGGACGATCCGAATTTTTTTTTAGGGCAGTCGGCAAAGTTTTATAGGTCAGGACCTGTTTTTACTCATCAAAATTTCTCAGGGGTAAAGAAGCTTTTTTTGGAGGTGAAAAACAAAAAATTTGAGTCGGCAAATTTTAGACGAGTTGGCCTTTTTTTAGCCCTTACAAAAGCGCACCAAAAAGGTAATAGCGTTCAAACGGGTTGCCATTTGAAAAAATTAAGTTATGAAGGAAAAACCGTTTTAAAAATTTAAAGTACAAAAACATTACCAAATTTTGGTTTTTACATAAAATTTGTATTTTTCCCACATTTAGCAAATAAATTGAATTTTATTTATAAAAATAATCTCGTATGTTATTAAAAAATAATAACAAAAAAAAACGTACTAAAAAACTAGGGTGTTTTTTTAATTTTTTTTTTGTGTAGGTAAATTAGTTTTCAAGATACAAAAATGCATAAATACACATGGGGGTCATTAAAAAAAATATGCCGTTTTGTAGCCATTGTTGAGAAACATAAGCTATAAAAAATTGCTGTGATAAGATTGAAAACCACGTGTTCATGGACTGAAACCCGGGATAGTTTTACTGATACCTGGGGTGGTGGCGCAGGGGCGGATTTAGGGGTGGGGGCATGCCTCCCCCAGCGAGATATATTAGCATAGAAATACCTTGAAAATTATATTTTTGGTGAATGCGCATTTTTTCTTATGGATGCCCCCTTAAAATTAAATAAATCCGCCCCTGTGGTAGCGATGCCTTTATTATAGGCTTCAACACCCCTTCTCTTTCACCCTTTTCTGGTATATTTTTTCATTTTGGCGAATGCGCCAACAAATTTTGATAATGTTTTGTATTGTACATATATGAATCTTATGACAAATTTATTGAATAAATCTTTTTAATGTAATATTTGTTTTTTTTTTCTATAAATCCTTATAGTTAAAAACTTCCATTGAGCATTCGGAAAAATTTCGAAGGCTGAATTAAAAAATATTTGCAAAAAAAAAGTCTCTATCTGTGACGTAGCAAATAAGGCGCGACGAAAAAATTTAAACTTTAAATCGATTTTTAAAATAGTTGAACGTGACACCAGGAAACTCATGCACTGTAGAGCACCGAGCAGTTGGATTATGCATTGTCAAAGTCAGCCCTCTTCCCCCTCAATATTTTTTCTTTGGCCTATCCCTGATCAGTGTCAGACTGGGCAGCCCGAGGCTAGTGAGATTTGTAACCCGTTAGGGCCCCCAAGTGAAATAAAACCTTTTTCCTTCCCAAAAATTTTGATGACTAAAGAAAAGAAAAGCTCATCAACCCAATTTATTTTTTTTTACCCCAGCCAGAAATGTTGATAACTACAAAAAAAATTCAGCATCCGGCGGGGGGGGGGGGCCAAAAGTGGGGGTGAAATTTTTCTCACTCTCTCACCTATCCAGTCCGACGCTGTCCCTGATGTTTGGGGACTTTCAGTTCAAAACTCATTACTTTTTAATGCATGACTTAAGGTGTGTACTTTAAAAATAAAAAAAATCAAAAATTCAAATATTGTTTATTTAAATCCCAAAAAACAAATACATTTTTGTGAGGGGATATCCCGTATCCAAAATTTAACATTTTACAATGACACTATACTTATTACATATAAAACACATTGGTAAAATAAGATATTTACACAATTTCTTACTAATGTACTAAAGTGGGATACATACAATAAACTAATGTTAAAATTTTACTAACTGGCACCTTGCTGGAATGCTTGGAATGCAAGGTCGGCTATACAACACACACAATATTTGCCTCAGCTCACAGATGACAGTTAGTAAAATTTTAACAGTAACATACCTAAATCAAATAAAATAAAAAAGAGTTTTGTTTTTTTTTTAACACAAAAAGTCCATATTCATTGCTGTCTCATTTTTTATCTGATGACCTATTCACTTGTATTACCAAATTCTTCACAGCTGATAATTATTTCAGCAACTTCACATTTTATTTTCTTCTTCAATAACATATTGTAGAGCCTTCTTCCAGTTATCCGTAGTCACATGATTAAGTTCTCTTTCATATAAAGACTTTAGGTCAGGAAATTTAAATATTGTGTTATTGGCAGCAACCTAAAACAAAAATAAAATAATAAAAAACCAACTTGACTAAGTAATCAGTATATTTATTAAAATCTTCACCTAGGCGAAGTTGGTTTTTTATTTTTTCAACACAGTGTACTGTCACAAACCCAAATTTAAAAATAAAATACTTAAAGCGCTATTCAAAAATTACGTTGACAACTTTTGACCCCCTCCCCACGTGTCAGATTTCATCACTTCAGCACCTACCTCCCCTAAAAATGAATAAAATAGCGTCACTTTTTTATTTACTTGGGGCCCCTCACGGGTCAAAAAATCTTACACTGGATACACGCTTCTGTGAACAAAGTGTTTTGGCAAATTATAATCTATTTAATGGTCTAATCGGGTCTAATTATCCTAATTACTAAATGATTTTAACTTTGTTTTTTTAATGGAACACCCTGTAGGTATATTATGAATTAGAATAATGGTTGCTTATTTTCCAGAAAAAAAACACTACGGTTCTTCTACTAAGAGAATTATGTGTTTGATCTGATGATTTTTTTTTGGTTCACTTCTAAATCTTTCGGCTAAAGCTGTGCAAGCTGTAAAATGAACTATTATTCACAAATACCAATGTAATAATGTCGTATACTCTCAAAATAATTTGTTTCTTATTAAATGTACCTAAAAACACTCAGTTTTAGACAGTATTTAAAATTTATTATTTTTCTTACTTTGTTTTTATGCTGTTTTGATGAAAAAAAAAGAGAATTGATAAAGCTATTGCTAAAAACACTTTTGTATCCCTGAAGAAACAAAATTTGCTTATAAAATGGCTTTTATTCCAATAATTTAGAGGAATAAACCATTGTCTTGTTCTTCTTCTTCCAGTCAGTTTTATGGTCTTAGCTACTAAGGCTATCCGACCAACCAATCTCAAATTCCAATTTCTAATTAAAATATAGGATCTGCTATTATGCAGGTCTGGGATGTCCCATTCATATATTTTGTCTTTTTACTTCTAACCTATGTAGGTTGTATTATAATCGTTTAAAAAATCTCTCTCAACATAACCTCAAATAAAAAACGTGGACAATAAAAATTAAATCACCAAGCTCAAATTCCAATTAAAATCAATACATAACATCTATACTTCCATAACAAACATATTTTAACATTCACTACGGTTGTGTAAATTGGGCCTAGTCATTTCGCTTACGACGCATGCGTATCTTACGTTGCTATGGTAATTTCGAGATTGTTTACAAGCGGGAAGCTTAAAAATAACTATACCTTAAATGTACTATAAACAGAAAAAAACGATTTACCGCTAAAGTACAAAAAAGTGTCCGACACTTACCTAAGGGGGATACCTAGACACAAAACTACTACTTCTACTATTCTTAATTTTATAGATTCCATAAAAAAAATTATTTGTCGACATATTATTGTCAAAAATATTATTAATAAAATACGATTTTAACTCCTTGATAGTAAGAGAAAAGTAATGCACTAATCGTTTAGTTTGGACTTGTATTTCCTTCTTTTTTAACTCGTTAATTAACATACCTGTTAACCGGTGTTACCACAAAAAAATTGACTATAATTTCGACCGGTACGTTTGGCGCGATATTTAAATCTTAAGCTAGTCGATTTTCCCGTCTGCTACTATTTGGACACCTGTAAAAAAATGTGCAAAGCCGGCCTTTACAAACTAATCATACTGTTATGTCCACAAGACACGTGTCTATCATTTCTAGTACATTTTGGACATTAGCCAACTTTCTGGGATCTAGAAAATCGATTTTAAATAAAATAAACGCTATTTTCTATGTTTTCGACGCCTGTAAAACAATGTGCAAAGCCGGCCTTTACAAACTAATCATACTGTTATGTCCACAAGCCACGTGTCTATCATTTCTAGAACATTTTTGACATTGGCCGACTTTCTGGGATCTAGAAAATCGATTATAATAAAATAAACGCGATTTTCTAGGTTTTCGACGCCTGTAAAAAAATGTGCAAAGCCGGCCTTTACAAACTAATCATACTGTTATGTCCACAAGACACGTGTCTATCATTTTTAGAACATTTTGGACATTGGTCGACTTTCTGGGATCTAGAAAATCGATTTTAAATAAAATAAACGCTATTTTCTATCTTTTTGACGCCTGTAAAAAAATGTGCAAAGCCGGCCTTTACAAACTAATCATACTGTTATGTCCACAAGACAGGTGTCTATCATTTCTAGAACATTTTGGACATTTTCCGACTTTCTGGGATCTAGAAAATCGATTTCAAATAAAATAAACGCAATTTTCTAGGTTTTCGACGCCTGTAAAAAAATGTGCAAAGCCGGCCTTTACAAACTAATCATACTGTTATGTCCACAAGACACGTGTCTATTATTTCTAGAACATTTTGGACATTGGTCGACTTTCTGGGATCTAGAAAATCGATTTTAAATAAAATAAACGCGATTTTCTAGGTTTTCGACGCCTGTAAAAAAATGTGCAAAGCCGGCCTTTACAAACTAATCATACTGTTATGTCTACAAGACATGTGTCTATTATTTCTAGAACATTTTGGACATTGGTCGACTTTCTGGGATCTAGAAAATCGATTTTAAATAAAATAAACGCAATTTTCTAGGGTTTCGACGCCTGTAAAAAAATGTGCAAAGCCGGCCTTTACAAACTAATCATACTGTTATGTCCACAAGACACGTGTCTATTATTTCTAGAACATTTTGGACATTGGTCGACTTTCTGGGATCTAGAAAATCGATTTTAAATAAAATAAACGCGATTTTCTAGGTTTTCGACGCCTGTAAAAAAATGTGCAAAGCTGGCCTTTACAAACTAATCATACTGTTATGTCCACAAGACACGTGTCTATCATTTTTAGAACATTTGAGACATTGGCCGACTTTCTGGGATCTAGAAAATCGATTTTAAATAAAATAAACGCTATTTTCTATGTTTTCGACGCCTGTAAAAAAATGTGCAAAGCCGGCCTTTACAAACTATTCATACTGTTATGTCCACAAGACACGTGTCTATTATTTCTAGAACATTTTGGACATTGGTCGACTTTCTGGGATCTAGAAAATCGATTTTAAATAAAATAAACGCGATTTTCTAGGTTTTCGACGCCTGTAAAAAAATGTGCAAAGCCGGCCTTTACAAACTAATCATACTGTTATGTCCACAAGACACGTGTCTATTATTTTTAGAACATTTTGGACATTGGTGGACTTTCTGGGATCTAGAAAATCGATTTTAAATAAAATAAACGCGATTTTCTAGGTTTTCGACGCCTGTAAAAAAATGTGCAAAGCCGGCCTTTACAAACTAATAATACTGTTATCTCCACAAGACACGTGTCTATCATTTCTAGAACATTTTGGACATTGGTCGACTTTCTGGGATCTAGAAAATCGATTTTAAATAAAATAAACGCGATTTTCTAGGTTTTCGACGCCTGTAAAAAAATGTGCAAAGCCGGCCTTTACAAACTAATCATACTGTTATGTCCACAAGACACGTGTCTATCATTTTTAGAACATTTTGGACATTGGCCGACTTTCTGGGATCTAGAAAATCGATTTTAAATAAAATAAACGCGATTTTCTAGGTTTTCGACGCCTGTAAAAAAATGTGCAAAGCCGGCCTTTACAAACTAATCATACTGTTATGCCCACAAGACATGTGTCTATTATTTCTAGAACATTTTGGACATTGGTCGACTTTGTGGGATCTAGAAAATCGATTTTAAATAAAATAAACGCGATTTTCTAGGTTTTCGACGCCTGTAAAAAAATGTGCAAAGCCGGCCTTTACAAACTAATCATACTGTTATGTCCACAAGACACGTGTCTATTATTTCTAGAACATTTTGGACATTGGTCGACTTTCTGGGATCTAGAAAATCGATTTTAAATAAAATAAACGCGATTTTCTAGGTTTTCGACGCCTGTAAAAAAATGTGCAAAGCCGGCCTTTACAAACTAATCATACTGTTATGTCCACAAGACACGTGTCGATTTTAAATAAAATAAACGCGATTTTCTAGGTTTTCGACGCCTGTAAAAAAATGTGCAAAGCCGGCCTTTACAAACTAATCATACTGTTATGTCCACAAGACACGTGTCTATCATTTCTAGAACATTTTGGACATTGGTCGACTTTCTGGGATCTAGAAAATCGATTTTAAATAAAATAAACGCGATTTTCTAGGTTTTCGACGCCTGTAAAAAAATGTGCAAAGCCGGCCTTTACAAACTAATCATACTGTTATGTCCACAAGACACGTGTCTATCATTTTTAGAACATTTTGGACATTGGTCGACTTTCTGGGATCTAGAAAATCGATTTTAAATAAAATAAACGCTATTTTCTATCTTTTTGACGCCTGTAAAAAAATGTGCAAAGCCGGCCTTTACAAACTAATCATACTGTTATGTCCACAAGACAGGTGTCTATCATTTCTAGAACATTTTGGACATTTTCCGACTTTCTGGGATCTAGAAAATCGATTTCAAATAAAATAAACGCAATTTTCTAGGTTTTCGACGCCTGTAAAAAAATGTGCAAAGCCGGCCTTTACAAACTAATCATACTGTTATGTCCACAAGACACGTGTCTATTATTTCTAGAACATTTTGGACATTGGTCGACTTTCTGGGACCTAGAAAATCGATTTTAAATAAAATAAACGCGATTTTCTAGGTTTTCGACGCCTGTAAAAAAATGTGCAAAGCCGGCCTTTACAAACTAATCATACTGTTATGTCTACAAGACATGTGTCTATTATTTCTAGAACATTTTGGACATTGTTCGACTTTCTGGGATCTAGAAAATCGATTTTAAATAAAATAAACGCGATTTTCCAGGGTTTCGACGCCTGTAAAAAAATGTGCAAAGCCGGCCTTTACAAACTAATCATACTGTTATGTCCACAAGACACGTGTCTATTATTTCTAGAACATTTTGGACATTGGTCGACTTTCTGGGATCTAAAAAATCGATTTTAAATTAAAATAAACGCGATTTTCTAGGTTTTCGACGCCTGTAAAAAAATGTGCAAAGCCGGCCTTTACAAACTAATCATACTGTTATGTCCACAAGACACGTGTCTATCATTTTTAGAACATTTGAGACATTGGCCGACTTTCTGGGATCTAGAAAATCGATTTTAAATAAAATTAGCGCTATTTTCTATGTTTTCGACGCCTGTAAAAAATGTGCAAAGCCGGCCTTTACAAACTAATCATACTGTTATGTCCACAAGACACGTGTCTATTATTTCTAGAACATTTTGGACATTGGTCGACTTTTTGGGATCTAGAAAATCGATTTTAAATAAAATAAACGCGATTTTCTAGGTTTTCGACGCCTGTAAAAAAATGTGCAAAGCCGGCCTTTACAAACTAATCATACTGTTATGTCCACAAGACACGTGTCTATTATTTCTAGAACATTTTGGACATTGGTCGACTTTCTGGGATCTAGAAAATCGATTTTAAATAAAATAAACGCGATTTTCTAGGTTTTCGACGCCTGTAAAAAAATGTGCAAAGCCGGCCTTTACAAACTAATAATACTGTTATCTCCACAAGACACGTGTCTATCATTTCTAGAACATTTTGGACATTGGTCGACTTTCTGGGATCTAGAAAATCGATTTTAAATAAAATAAACGCGATTTTCTAGGTTTTCGACGCCTGTAAAAAAATGTGCAAAGCCGGCCTTTACAAACTAATCATACTGTTATGTCCACAAGACACGTGTCTATCATTTCTAGAACATTTTGGACACTGGTCGACTTTCTGGGATCTAGAAAATCGATTTTAAATAAAATAAACGCTATTTTCTATGTTTTCGACGCCTGTAAAAAAATGTGCAAAGCCGGCCTTTACAAACTAATCATACTGTTATGTCCACAAGACATCATCATTTTTAGAACATTTTGGACATTGGCCGACTTTCTGGGATCTAGAAAATCGATTTTAAATAAAATAAACGCGATTTTCTAGGTTTTCGACGCCTGTAAAAAAATGTGCAAAGCCGGCCTTTACAAACTAATCATACTGTTATGTCCACAAGCCACGTGTCTATCATTTCTAGAACATTTTTGACATTGGCCGACTTTCTGGGATCTAGAAAATCGATTTTAAATAAAATAAACGCTATTTTCTATGTTTTCGACGCCTGTAAAAAAATGTGCAAAGCCGGCCTTTACAAACTAATCATACTGTTATGTCCACAAGACATCATCATTTTTAGAACATTTTGGACATTGGTCGACTTTCTGGGATCTAGAAAATCGATTTTAAATAAAATAAACGCTATTTTCTATCTTTTTGACGCCTGTAAAAAAATGTGCAAAGCCGGCCTTTACAAACTAATCATACTGTTATGTCCACAAGCCACGTGTCTATCATTTCTAGAACATTTTTGACATTGGCCGACTTTCTGGGATCTAGAAAATCGATTTTAAATAAAATAAACGCGATTTTCTAGGTTTTCGACGCCTGTAAAAAAATGTGCAAAGCCGGCCTTTACAAACTAATCATACTGTTATGTCCACAAGACACGTGTCTATCATTTTTAGAACATTTTGGACATTGGTCGACTTTCTGGGATCTAGAAAATCGATTTTAAATAAAATAAACGCTATTTTCTATCTTTTTGACGCCTGTAAAAAAATGTGCAAAGCCGGCCTTTACAAACTAATCATACTGTTATGTCCACAAGACAGGTGTCTATCATTTCTAGAACATTTTGGACATTTTCCGACTTTCTGGGATCTAGAAAATCGATTTCAAATAAAATAAACGCAATTTTCTAGGTTTTCGACGCCTGTAAAAAAATGTGCAAAGCCGGCCTTTACAAACTAATCATACTGTTATGTCCACAAGACACGTGTCTATTATTTCTAGAACATTTTGGACATTGGTCGACTTTCTGGGATCTAGAAAATCGATTTTAAATAAAATAAACGCGATTTTCTAGGTTTTCGACGCCTGTAAAAAAATGTGCAAAGCCGGCCTTTACAAACTAATCATACTGTTATGTCTACAAGACATGTGTCTATTATTTCTAGAACATTTTGGACATTGGTCGACTTTCTGGGATCTAGAAAATCGATTTTAAATAAAATAAACGCAATTTTCTAGGGTTTCGACGCCTGTAAAAAAATGTGCAAAGCCGGCCTTTACAAACTAATCATACTGTTATGTCCACAAGACACGTGTCTATTATTTCTAGAACATTTTGGACATTGGTCGACTTTCTGGGATCTAGAAAATCGATTTTAAATAAAATAAACGCGATTTTCTAGGTTTTCGACGCCTGTAAAAAAATGTGCAAAGCTGGCCTTTACAAACTAATCATACTGTTATGTCCACAAGACACGTGTCTATCATTTTTAGAACATTTGAGACATTGGCCGACTTTCTGGGATCTAGAAAATCGATTTTAAATAAAATAAACGCTATTTTCTATGTTTTCGACGCCTGTAAAAAAATGTGCAAAGCCGGCCTTTACAAACTATTCATACTGTTATGTCCACAAGACACGTGTCTATTATTTCTAGAACATTTTGGACATTGGTCGACTTTCTGGGATCTAGAAAATCGATTTTAAATAAAATAAACGCGATTTTCTAGGTTTTCGACGCCTGTAAAAAAATGTGCAAAGCCGGCCTTTACAAACTAATCATACTGTTATGTCCACAAGACACGTGTCTATTATTTTTAGAACATTTTGGACATTGGTGGACTTTCTGGGATCTAGAAAATCGATTTTAAATAAAATAAACGCGATTTTCTAGGTTTTCGACGCCTGTAAAAAAATGTGCAAAGCCGGCCTTTACAAACTATTCATACTGTTATGTCCACAAGACACGTGTCTATTATTTCTAGAACATTTTGGACATTGGTCGACTTTCTGGGATCTAGAAAATCGATTTTAAATAAAATAAACGCGATTTTCTAGGTTTTCGACGCCTGTAAAAAAATGTGCAAAGCCGGCCTTTACAAACTAATCATACTGTTATGTCCACAAGATACGTGTCTATCATTTTTAGAACATTTTGGACATTGGCCGACTTTCTGGGATCTAGAAAATCGATTTTAAATAAAATAAACGCGATTTTCTAGGTTTTCGACGCCTGTAAAAAAATGTGCAAAGCCGGCCTTTACAAACTAATCATACTGTTATGCCCACAAGACATGTGTCTATTATTTCTAGAACATTTTGGACATTGGTCGACTTTGTGGGATCTAGAAAATCGATTTTAAATAAAATAAACGCGATTTTCTAGGTTTTCGACGCCTGTAAAAAAATGTGCAAAGCCGGCCTTTACAAACTAATCATACTGTTATGTCCACAAGACACGTGTCTATTATTTCTAGAACATTTTGGACATTGGTCGACTTTCTGGGATCTAGAAAATCGATTTTAAATAAAATAAACGCGATTTTCTAGGTTTTCGACGCCTGTAAAAAAATGTGCAAAGCCGGCCTTTACAAACTAATCATACTGTTATGTCCACAAGACACGTGTCGATTTTAAATAAAATAAACGCGATTTTCTAGGTTTTCGACGCCTGTAAAAAAATGTGCAAAGCCGGCTTTTACAAACTAATCATACTGTTATGTCCACAAGACACGTGTCTATCATTTCTAGAACATTTTGGACATTGGTCGACTTTCTGGGATCTAGAAAATCGATTTTAAATAAAATAAACGCGATTTTCTAGGTTTTCGACGCCTGTAAAAAAATGTGCAAAGCCGGCCTTTACAAACTAATCATACTGTTATGTCCACAAGACACGTGTCTATCATTTTTAGAACATTTTGGACATTGGTCGACTTTCTGGGATCTAGAAAATCGATTTTAAATAAAATAAACGCTATTTTCTATCTTTTTGACGCCTGTAAAAAAATGTGCAAAGCCGGCCTTTACAAACTAATCATACTGTTATGTCCACAAGACAGGTGTCTATAATTTCTAGAACATTTTGGACATTTTCCGACTTTCTGGGATCTAGAAAATCGATTTCAAATAAAATAAACGCAATTTTCTAGGTTTTCGACGCCTGTAAAAAAATGTGCAAAGCCGGCCTTTACAAACTAATCATACTGTTATGTCCACAAGACACGTGTCTATTATTTCTAGAACATTTTGGACATTGGTCGACTTTCTGGGATCTAGAAAATCGATTTTAAATAAAATTAGCGCTATTTTCTATGTTTTCGACGCCTGTAAAAAATGTGCAAAGCCGGCCTTTACAAACTAATCATACTGTTATGTCCACAAGACACGTGTCTATCATTTTTAGAACATTTTGGACATTGGTCGACTTTCTGGGATCTAGAAAATCGATTTTAAATAAAATAAACGCAATTTTCTAGGGTTTCGACGCCTGTAAAAAAATGTGCAAAGCCGGCCTTTACAAACTAATCATACTGTTATGTCCACAAGACATCATCATTTTTAGAACATTTTGGACATTGGCCGACTTTCTGGGATCTAGAAAATCGATTTTAAATAAAATTAGCGCTATTTTCTATGTTTTCGACGCCTGTAAAAAATGTGCAAAGCCGGCCTTTACAAACTAATCATACTGTTATGTCCACAAGACACGTGTCTATCATTTTTAGAACATTTTGGACATTGGTCGACTTTCTGGGATCTAGAAAATCGATTTTAAATAAAATAAACGCAATTTTCTAGGTTTTCGACGCCTGTAAAAAAATGTGCAAAGCCGGCCTTTACAAACTAATCATACTGTTATGTCCACAAGACACGTGTCTATTATTTCTAGAACATTTTGGACATTGGTCGACTTTCTGGGACCTAGAAAATCGATTTTAAATAAAATAAACGCGATTTTCTAGGTTTTCGACGCCTGTAAAAAAATGTGCAAAGCCGGCCTTTACAAACTAATCATACTGTTATGTCCACAAGACATGTGTCTATTATTTCTAGAACATTTTGGACATTGTTCGACTTTCTGGGATCTAGAAAATCGATTTTAAATAAAATAAACGCGATTTTCCAGGGTTTCGACGCCTGTAAAAAAATGTGCAAAGCCGGCCTTTACAAACTAATCATACTGTTATGTCCACAAGACACGTGTCTATTATTTCTAGAACATTTTGGACATTGGTCGACTTTCTGGGATCTAAAAAATCGATTTTAAATTAAAATAAACGCGATTTTCTAGGTTTTCGACGCCTGTAAAAAAATGTGCAAAGCCGGCCTTTACAAACTAATCATACTGTTATGTCCACAAGACACGTGTCTATCATTTTTAGAACATTTGAGACATTGGCCGACTTTCTGGGATCTAGAAAATCGATTTTAAATAAAATTAGCGCTATTTTCTATGTTTTCGACGCCTGTAAAAAATGTGCAAAGCCGGCCTTTACAAACTAATCATACTGTTATGTCCACAAGACACGTGTCTATTATTTCTAGAACATTTTGGACATTGGTCGACTTTCTGGGATCTAGAAAATCGATTTTAAATAAAATAAACGCGATTTTCTAGGTTTTCGACGCCTGTAAAAAAATGTGCAAAGCCGGCCTTTACAAACTAATAATACTGTTATCTCCACAAGACACGTGTCTATCATTTCTAGAACATTTTGGACATTGGTCGACTTTCTGGGATCTAGAAAATCGATTTTAAATAAAATAAACGCGATTTTCTAGGTTTTCGACGCCTGTAAAAAAATGTGCAAAGCCGGCCTTTACAAACTAATCATACTGTTATGTCCACAAGACACGTGTCTATCATTTCTAGAACATTTTGGACACTGGTCGACTTTCTGGGATCTAGAAAATCGATTTTAAATAAAATAAACGCTATTTTCTATGTTTTCGACGCCTGTAAAAAAATGTGCAAAGCCGGCCTTTACAAACTAATCATACTGTTATGTCCACAAGACATCTTCATTTTTAGAACATTTTGGACATTGGCCGACTTTCTGGGATCTAGAAAATCGATTTTAAATAAAATAAACGCGATTTTCTAGGTTTTCGACGCCTGTAAAAAAATGTGCAAAGCCGGCCTTTACAAACTAATCATACTGTTATGTCCACAAGACACGTGTCTATCATTTTTAGAACATTTTGGACATTGGTCGACTTTCTGGGATCTAGAAAATCGATTTTAAATAAAATAAACGCTATTTTCTATCTTTTTGACGCCTGTAAAAAAATGTGCAAAGCCGGCCTTTACAAACTAATCATACTGTTATGTCCACAAGCCACGTGTCTATCATTTCTAGAACATTTTTGACATTGGCCGACTTTCTGGGATCTAGAAAATCGATTTTAAATAAAATAAACGCGATTTTCTAGGTTTTCGACGCCTGTAAAAAAATGTGCAAAGCCGGCCTTTACAAACTAATCATACTGTTATGTCCACAAGACACGTGTCTATCATTTTTAGAACATTTTGGACATTGGTCGACTTTCTGGGATCTAGAAAATCGATTTTAAATAAAATAAACGCTATTTTCTATCTTTTTGACGCCTGTAAAAAAATGTGCAAAGCCGGCCTTTACAAACTAATCATACTGTTATGTCCACAAGACAGGTGTCTATCATTTCTAGAACATTTTGGACATTTTCCGACTTTCTGGGATCTAGAAAATCGATTTCAAATAAAATAAACGCAATTTTCTAGGTTTTCGACGCCTGTAAAAAAATGTGCAAAGCCGGCCTTTACAAACTAATCATACTGTTATGTCCACAAGACACGTGTCTATTATTTCTAGAACATTTTGGACATTGGTCGACTTTCTGGGATCTAGAAAATCGATTTTAAATAAAATAAACGCGATTTTCTAGGTTTTCGACGCCTGTAAAAAAATGTGCAAAGCCGGCCTTTACAAACTAATCATACTGTTATGTCTACAAGACATGTGTCTATTATTTCTAGAACATTTTGGACATTGGTCGACTTTCTGGGATCTAGAAAATCGATTTTAAATAAAATAAACGCAATTTTCTAGGGTTTCGACGCCTGTAAAAAAATGTGCAAAGCCGGCCTTTACAAACTAATCATACTGTTATGTCCACAAGACACGTGTCTATTATTTCTAGAACATTTTGGACATTGGTCGACTTTCTGGGATCTAGAAAATCGATTTTAAATAAAATAAACGCGATTTTCTAGGTTTTCGACGCCTGTAAAAAAATGTGCAAAGCTGGCCTTTACAAACTAATCATACTGTTATGTCCACAAGACACGTGTCTATCATTTTTAGAACATTTGAGACATTGGCCGACTTTCTGGGATCTAGAAAATCGATTTTAAATAAAATAAACGCTATTTTCTATGTTTTCGACGCCTGTAAAAAAATGTGCAAAGCCGGCCTTTACAAACTATTCATACTGTTATGTCCACAAGACACGTGTCTATTATTTCTAGAACATTTTGGACATTGGTCGACTTTCTGGGATCTAGAAAATCGATTTTAAATAAAATAAACGCGATTTTCTAGGTTTTCGACGCCTGTAAAAAAATGTGCAAAGCCGGCCTTTACAAACTAATCATACTGTTATGTCCACAAGACACGTGTCTATTATTTTTAGAACATTTTGGACATTGGTGGACTTTCTGGGATCTAGAAAATCGATTTTAAATAAAATAAACGCGATTTTCTAGGTTTTCGACGCCTGTAAAAAAATGTGCAAAGCCGGCCTTTACAAACTAATAATACTGTTATCTCCACAAGACACGTGTCTATCATTTCTAGAACATTTTGGACATTGGTCGACTTTCTGGGATCTAGAAAATCGATTTTAAATAAAATAAACGCGATTTTCTAGGTTTTCGACGCCTGTAAAAAAATGTGCAAAGCCGGCCTTTACAAACTAATCATACAGTTATGTCCACAAGACACGTGTCTATCATTTTTAGAACATTTTGGACATTGGCCGACTTTCTGGGATCTAGAAAATCGATTTTAAATAAAATAAACGCGATTTTCTAGGTTTTCGACGCCTGTAAAAAAATGTGCAAAGCCGGCCTTTACAAACTAATCATACTGTTATGCCCACAAGACATGTGTCTATTATTTCTAGAACATTTTGGACATTGGTCGACTTTGTGGGATCTAGAAAATCGATTTTAAATAAAATAAACGCGATTTTCTAGGTTTTCGACGCCTGTAAAAAAATGTGCAAAGCCGGCCTTTACAAACTAATCATACTGTTATGTCCACAAGACACGTGTCTATTATTTCTAGAACATTTTGGACATTGGTCGACTTTCTGGGACCTAGAAAATCGATTTTAAATAAAATAAACGCGATTTTCTAGGTTTTCGACGCCTGTAAAAAAATGTGCAAAGCCGGCCTTTACAAACTAATCATACTGTTATGTCCACAAGACATGTGTCTATTATTTCTAGAACATTTTGGACATTGTTCGACTTTCTGGGATCTAGAAAATCGATTTTAAATAAAATAAACGCGATTTTCCAGGGTTTCGACGCCTGTAAAAAAATGTGCAAAGCCGGCCTTTACAAACTTATCATACTGTTATGTCCACAAGACACGTGTCTATTATTTCTAGAACATTTTGGACATTGATCGACTTTCTGGGATCTAAAAAATCGATTTTAAATTAAAATAAACGCGATTTTCTAGGTTTTCGACGCCTGTAAAAAAATGTGCAAAGCCGGCCTTTACAAACTAATCATACTGTTATGTCCACAAGACACGTGTCTATCATTTTTAGAACATTTGAGACATTGGCCGACTTTCTGGGATCTAGAAAATCGATTTTAAATAAAATTAGCGCTATTTTCTATGTTTTCGACGCCTGTAAAAAATGTGCAAAGCCGGCCTTTACAAACTAATCATACTGTTATGTCCACAAGACACGTGTCTATTATTTCTAGAACATTTTGGACATTGGTCGACTTTTTGGGATCTAGAAAATCGATTTTAAATAAAATAAACGCGATTTTCTAGGTTTTCGACGCCTGTAAAAAAATGTGCAAAGCCGGCCTTTACAAACTAATCATACTGTTATGTCCACAAGACACGTGTCTATTATTTCTAGAACATTTTGGACATTGGTCGACTTTCTGGGATCTAGAAAATCGATTTTAAATAAAATAAACGCGATTTTCTAGGTTTTCGACGCCTGTAAAAAAATGTGCAAAGCCGGCCTTTACAAACTAATAATACTGTTATCTCCACAAGACACGTGTCTATCATTTCTAGAACATTTTGGACATTGGTCGACTTTCTGGGATCTAGAAAATCGATTTTAAATAAAATAAACGCGATTTTCTAGGTTTTCGACGCCTGTAAAAAAATGTGCAAAGCCGGCCTTTACAAACTAATCATACTGTTATGTCCACAAGACACGTGTCTATCATTTCTAGAACATTTTGGACACTGGTCGACTTTCTGGGATCTAGAAAATCGATTTTAAATAAAATAAACGCTATTTTCTATGTTTTCGACGCCTGTAAAAAAATGTGCAAAGCCGGCCTTTACAAACTAATCATACTGTTATGTCCACAAGACATCATCATTTTTAGAACATTTTGGACATTGGCCGACTTTCTGGGATCTAGAAAATCGATAGTTAGATCGGTAGATACATCTTTATAGAAGAGCGTTACGTAATAATTTTATACCCCTTAAGTCAGCAGAGTCGCCTCGAGACTGTTACGTAAAAACTGGATGACCCCTAAATTGTTAGATACACCCTTTATCGAAGAGCGTTACAAAATACTTGGATACCCCTTAAGTCAGCAGACCTCGCCTAGAGACTGTTACGTAATACCTGGATGACCCACTAAATTGTTAGTTACACCCTTCATCGAAGTGCGTTACGTAATACTTGGATACCCCTTAAGTCAGAAGACCTCGCCTATAGACTGTTACGTAATACCAGGATGACCCCTATATTGTTAGATACATTCTTCATCGAAGAGCGTTACGTAATACTTGGATACCCCTTAAGTCAGCAGACCTGGCCTATAGACTGTTACGTAATACCTGGATGACCCCAAATTGATAGATTAACCCTTTATCGAACAGTGTTACGTAATACTTGGATACCCCTTAAATAAGCATATCTCGCCTAGAAACTATTACGTAATAGCTGGATGACCCCTGAACAGTTTGATACACCCCTTGGCGAAGAACGTTACGTAATATCTGGATACCTCTTAACTAAGCAGACCTCGCCTAGAGACTGTGACGTAATACCTGGATGACCCCTAAACGATTAGATACACCCTTCGTAGAAGAGCGTTAGGTAATTCTAGGATACCCCTTAAGTCAACAGACCTCGCCTAGAGACTGTGACGTAATACCTGGATGACCCCTAAACGATTAGATACACCCTTCGTAGAAGAGCGTTAGGTAATTCTAGGATACCCCTTAAGTCAACAGACCTCGCCTAGAGACTGTTACGTAATACTTAGATGACCCCTTAATTGTTAGATAGACCCTTCATCGAAAGGCGTTGCGTAATAATTGGATACCCCTTAAGTCAGCAGACCTCGCCTAGAGACTGTTACGTAATACTATGATGACCCCTAAATTGTTAGATAAATCCTTCATCGAAGAGCGTTACCTAATAATTGGATACCCCTTAAGTCAGCAGACCTCGCCTCAAGACTGTTACGTAATACCTGGATGACCCCTAAATTGTTAGATACACCCTTCATCGAAGAGCGTTACGTAATACCAGGATGACCCCTAAATTATTAGATACACCCTTCATCGAAGAGCGTTACGTAATACTTGGATACCCCTTAAGTCGGCAGACCTCGCCTAGACACTGTTACGTAATACCAGGATGACCGCTAAATTGTTAGATACATCCTTTATCGAAGAACGTTACGTAATACTTGGATACCCCGTAACTCAGCGGTCCGGCCGATCTAGTCACGTTGGCAACAAACCGGCCAACAACAAGTTTCGGACGGTCCAGTATCAGTCGTTCTCGAGTTTAAAACATAGCAACAAAATTTCGGCCGACCGGCCGATCTAGTCACGTTGGCAACAAACCGGCCAACAACAAATTTGGGACCGACCAAAACGTTGTTGTTAACTTTTGTTGCTAACGTGACTAGTCGGCCGGTCGGCCGAACTAGTCACGTTAGCAACAAACCGGCCAACAACAAATTTCGGACCGGCCAAAACTTTGTTGCCAACTTTTGTTGCTAACGTGACTAGTCGGCCGGACCGGCCGAAATTTTGTTGCTGGCCTGTTTGTTGCTAAGATGACTCCGGTACAGCAGTC
>OY294044.1:52015028-52397573 GCA_958510825.1 Brachypterus glaber | reverse complement strand
CAAAAACCAGTTAAGTAAGCAAAAAAGCAAGTCCTATGGATGCTGGATGGATGGTTTAAACGGACACCTTATGGATGTCCACAGTTGTGTCATGTGAACGAATGTCCATGGGACGTCCATAGAGAAAAAATGGGCATCCTATGGACATACCCAGTCCGCACATATATGGATGCAACATGGTAAAGAAAGATTTTTTAGGTAACATGTGCCATATTACATGAGACATAACATACATATGTATGCTACATAACATGCCCTATAACAGAAAGATTTTTTACGTTACATGTGCCATATTACATAAGATGTAACATACATATGTATGGTACATAACATGCAATATTGCATGTTATGTATCATATATATGGTACGAGAACATACACGATACATAAAATGTTATGAATTCAATACTAAATATGGCGTCTATATTATTTTATTTTTTATAGTTTAGAATCACTAATATTCTTAAAATTGTTGTTAATAATAAAAGTTTTACCCTTAAGTAGTAGAAACGCATGTATTTTTAGACAACTAAACTGATTTTAGATAATTTTAGACAAAAAATTAATATATATATATATATATATATATATATATTTTTAAATGATTATTTGCTATTTTTTCTCTAAACATTGGCTTTTTATGTGGCCCATGATTTTTAAGCCTGGTAGAAAGTTTGCTTTTACAGTAAAAATGCACATCGTATAAGAATTTTACCTGATGGATGCTACATATAAAGATATTTATATACTTTAATTATTAGGTTTATCAAAAAGACGTAAAAATTTTCACCATGTCTAAATCTATGATGCACTCCATAACAAGTAAAATTCGGAAACGCCTACTTTTATTGTTATGTACCTAGTATGTATCTGATATGTAGCACGTTATGTAAGTGATACATTACTTGAGGCGGAATTGTTAAAGTCCAAGGACTATACATGGACTATAAAAATTACATGGCTGCAACATCACATAGAACAGTGGTTCCCAGGTAGCAAGGGATGTTATATTACAAGAAATTAACATTACTTTTGGGTGTATTTTTAAACTAAATCATAACATCACATAATATTGAAAAATAACATGTATTTAACATCACATTTGCAAGGTAACACGTGTGATGTGACAACCATGTTATTTAATAACAAATATTTAGCAACGCTGTGAATATATCGCATGTCACATATTAACGTGGCTTCCACGTAAATGTCATGTTATTTTGCTTCTCGCCCACGTTCGAAGCAAAAAAATCGATATAAGATGATGTTGATAGAGTAAATTATTATAAGGAAATTGTATACACATTATACGATTTCCAATGGATAGGGGGCTCTGCCGGGCTTCTCAAGACCACGGACACGGATTAAAGGAATATATTCTCCGCTTAATCTGCAATTTCGTATTTAGAATCTATCTGTTTCAATCTGTGATTGTTTCAATTACTGATTGATTGTAAATCCGATTTTTTTATAGGGTTATAGCGTTTTTAATTTTAATTTTAATTTAGAAAAAGGTAATATCCTAGAATATTATTTAAATATTAAAGTACCAGTAACGGCATCCATAAGATATTAGATATAACAGGAATGTGGGTTTATGATGTCACAAACACGTTATTTTCGGGATGTCATTGTGTGATGTTATTAGGGGCGGACTTAGGACATCCCCACCATGCTACATTCTTGTTAAATGAGACTACAATCTTAACATCACATGTCACATATTAACGTGACTTTCACGTGAATGTCATGTTATTTTGCTACCTGGGTTATGTACCTGCTATGTTCCTGCCATGTATTTGTGTTGACTGGGTACAGCCGTCCATGAACATACGTCCATTGGACGTCCATAATATCACTTTGTGCTATCTGGGCATTGTTATGTATTATGTTCTTATATGAGCCTGTGAAGAGTATAACAACATAATAATATGTAATAAAAACGCATACGTTATAATTTTTACCCACTCTATAAAATTACAATTGAACAGGTTGATCAAGACTTACACTAAAAAAAAAAAATAAATGGTGTATACACTGCGCATATAAAACGAATTTCCCGTTTATTTGTAAATGTTGTTTTAAACTCAAGTATAATTAATAAATAAATAAATGAAATGTCATTAAGCGGGCTTCGCGGCTAGTAATTTACTACCAGCATTATTTTGTATTGTCAATAAAAGCCAATATTTTAAATTTAAAGTTCCTACGATTTTTTATTAAAAAGTTATCGAAAAAATATTATCCATCTTCTAGCAGGAACAGAACTCAAAAAGGTTTGATACAGAAACCTTTTTTTTTGTCGTCAATGTAATAACGGTTATTAAATAACCCGAAATATCCTATATAAAAAATTTAATTCTTCCACAATGGGCTACTACTACTATATTATATAATATTATTATATATGATAATTATTATTATGTAATTATTATTATACGTTTTAGTTACCAAAGTTTTGGCCATACGTTTGGTATTAACCGTTTGATTTCGGAATGCTTTGATGTGGTTAAAAAAAAATTGTAACCGTGCTTTAAGAGTGGTTATAGCGTTTGATTTTTATTACATCTTGTTCTATTTCTTCTTCTTTCTCTCTTACATGTATTTACATTGTAAGTATTCATAATGTTTAGCTGTTTTTTTAAGTCTTAACATTTCTGTTTACAAACTAAAACGAAATTCTTGAATTTTAAATAAAATCTACTCGCTATCTATCTTAACAGATCAAAAAAAAATGCTTACACTACTAAATAACAAGCCGGGAAGATATGAAATTCTACGCGTTCCATTATATATATTATTCACAGTAAATGTTATAATGCTTTTTCCTAGAAGTTTAAATCAAAAATTTAAAAAAAAAAATTCAAACATTTTATAATTTTTTTTATTTCCTTTTTGCGAAAAAAAAAATTAAAAAAAAATAATTTTTTTTTTTAAAAATAAGATCTCTTTTTTGAAAAACAAAAAAAAATTAAAAAATATCAAAAACATTTTTTTCCAAAAAAAAAGAAACTTAAAATTTAATTAAATTAAATTAAAATTAAAATTTTCAATTTTTTTTTTCTTAATTTTCTTATTGCAAAAATGAAAAATATTACTTTTTTTTTCAATGATAGTTTTTAATTTTTTTTTAAGTTTAACTTTTTTACTGTTGGAGGGATTACTTTCAAAATTGGTAGAATTAAAAGTAATTTTTCCTGAAAAAGTTACGTCAATCGGAATTTTCTTTCAGATTTGTTCGATTTTATTAAAATTTTAACCCCCCATAACTTGTTTGTTTTTGAAGGAATTACTCTCAAAACCAATAGGGATCTTTCCCTCGTAGAACTTAACTTTTCCTTAATATTTCAAGTCTATCGGATTATACGTTCTTGAGTTATCGTGTTAACAATTATTGTGACATCGGACGGACGAACAGACGGACATTTGAAAAAAAAACAGTTTCCTATTTTTTCATGAAACAAATTTATATCCAAGAATTTTTTGTGTAGGACAATTTTTGATTTTTTTTGCAAAATTCGAAAATACCGTATAATATTATTCTAGCGCAGGCGCTGTGAATAATATAATAATAATGTAAAATACATAACCTATAATTATTATAGGTTATGTTTACTAAAGCAACTGTCACTAGAATAGTATTATACGATAGTTTCGAATTTCCCAAAATCGCCAAAAAAGTCCTAGACAAAAAATTCTTGGATACGAATGTGTTTCATGAAAAAATAAGAAACTGAAAATGTCCGTCTGTCCCTCCGTCCGATGTCACGTTTTTTGTAGACACGATAACCGAAGAACTAACAATCCGATCGACTCGAAATTTTCAGAGAAAACCAAAAATCAAAAAATTACTTACTTATAATAGAACTATTATAAGGATCAGTTGTACCAATTTTGAAAGTAATGCCCCCAAAAACAAAAAAGTTATGGGGGGTTAAAAAATTAAAAAATTAGTTTTAAAAATTGTTTTTTATTTTTTCTATTTTTGGAACAAATTAATTTTTTTTTTAAGTTTTTTTTTTTTTTTCAAAAAAATATTTTTTTTCTAAATTGTTAATTTTTGTTTGTATCTATTCTATAGATCCATCGTAGATATATAAGTAAATTATTGATTAAAATAAAAGTCCTATTTCCCTAAAAAGTCCTATTTATTTATTGCTTTACCAACCTAGGTTTTAATCTTTTCTAAGGGTATACCTGAGTAACGCAACCTAAAAAAGTACAGTACAGTGATGATCTTTTGAAAAATAATTTTTTTTAAAGTTTTTTTTTTCAAAAGTTTTTCGTTTTTTTGCAAAAAGAAATTTAAAAAAAAAGTTGAAAGTTTATTTTTAATTTTTTTTTTTTAAAGTACCTATTTGGGAAAATGCAATATCGTCGTATTACCTTAACTACCTCGTATCTCCAAAAATTCGATTTTCGGTTTTTTACACTAATCAATTCTGTACATGATTAGTAATGACCTAAACAAAGTTCTAATTTAAAATTCCAATTGGTTTATAAGTTATGTGGAACTAGTTACCTCGTATCTCCTTTACTACTTAAATAGCTGTAACTACCTCGTATCTCCAATATTAGGCCTAGCAAATAAGGAATTTCCCGTAGGTGAAAATATCTAAGAAGATAAAACTTTGCATACTTATGTATTTGGATGCGGAAAATATATTGGTGAAGTAAAAAAAGACCTACCACCCCTCCATCTCACCCTCAGTGGTGAAAAATATCCTTTTATCGTTTTTTTTAAATGTTTATAAAATTTATATCTAGAGGCTTCTAAGGTCGCTTAAGCTAAATTTTATTAAAAAAACGTTAATCAACCACCGGCTTACAGGGTGTACTTTTTTAAAAATATTTACAATATTCTCGTGTAAATTTGTATGTGGGGGTTTTCGAGGTAGCTTACACTGAATCTGATAATAAAATTTTTTCTAACTTCACCCCCTAAGGAAGGTAAATATTATTACCCCCTTGGGGCAGGGGGTAATAATATTTAATTATTTACAATATTTTTTGCCAAGTTTTGTGATTCCACTCCAAGCTCGGGGGAGAAAAAAAAAGAAGCTTTTTTACTGGGCAGTGTATTTTCACAATAATTTTATCAAGATTGGTATATAGAGGCTTTTAAGGACGCTAATATTAAATTTTAGAACAAAAATTATGTAATTCCACCTCCTGAGGGACGAGGGAAAATTTTCGTAAAAATTGGTATATGGGGGTTTTAGATGCCACTGAATATGAATCTGAGAATATAATACTTATAAGTGAAAATATATTACCCCTAAGATGGTTTTTCACCCCTCTTTTTTTATCTCAATTCGTTTGGACTTTTTACATGCCTTAAATATTTCACAGTTTTTAATTGAGCAACCTCGTATCTCCAGTACAGGGTTACGACTTGGAAATAATAGTTACTGTAACTAACTCGTATCTCCATAATTCTAATTTTTGACTCACGTAACTAATAATTTTGGAATCTTTTATGCTTAAAGGGTCCACAAGAAATAACTACACTTATATTTGTCTATATTACAATAAAAAAAATAAGAATTTTAAAGTTAACCGGTTTTGTGTGTCCCCTGAAAATCTGTGAATTTGGAGATACGAAGTAGTTAAGGTAACACGACGATATACTATTTACCGTGAATAGTATATAGTGAAATGCGTAGCATTACATATCTTCACGGCTTGTTGTTATTATTATAATTATTTTTAGATCAACCTCTATCAGCAATTGATATCTGTAAATCAGGTCTCGATGTATTTCCAAACGATGTATCGATAATGACTGAAATGGCTCGCTTGAGCGAGGGCATTAACGACACGAGCACGTCGGTTAAGCATTATAGAAATATTGTGGTCGAAGATGCAATGAATACAGAAGCCATTGCTTGTATTGGAATGTATCATTTTTATAATAATCAACCTGAGTTGGCGCTACGATATTACAGGTAAAGAAACGGTATACGTTGATTTCAGGAGAAAAATGTTGGTAGATATCCAGATAATATACCATTTTTTAGTTAAATATGTGAAGCGTTCCATAGTACCAAAGTCCTTCTTCAATTCCAAAACAATAGCAATTGTTTTCTTTATCTTTAATTGTGTCCTAGATTTTTATGGGAGTATATCCGAGCGGGTTAGGACATCTAATACAAATCCTTATACGTCGGCTAGCGTAAGTTAGATTCTCACCTGCGCCGATTGCATTTTTCATTTAATTAATAATTAAAATTTGGCGAATGCAAGACACTTCCCAGAAATTGGTTCGAAAGTCAGTTAAAGCCGTTGCAACCAATGCGTTGGTTCCCTCTACACTAGCCCACACAAATCCTGAACTTAGGGGATGCCTAATTAAGTAGAATAGTACGAGGTTAAACAAACATGTAATGTAATGTGACAAAAATGTAGATATCAAACAGGGTATACTTATAAACACATTGTGCTTGAAGATACCATGAATGCAGAAGCCGTTGCTTTTACTGGAATGTATCATTTTTATAATAATCAACCTGAGTTGGCGCTACGATATCACAGGTAAAGAAACGGTATACGTTGATTTCAGGTGAAAGATGTTGGTAGATATCTAGATAATATACCTACTGCTAAAGTTTCTTTTTTGTTTATTAATGTGAAGCGCTCCATACTACCAAAGTCCTTTTTTAACTTCAAAGAATAGAAGATGCCATGAATACAAAAACCAGTGTTAGCGCTACTATATTACAGGTAAAGAAACTGCATACGTTCAGGGAAAAAATTCTAAATATGTGAAGTGCCGGATAGTCTTAAAGGCTTTATTTAATTACACAAAAATAGCAACTGTTTCTGTTTTTGTACCGAGCACAGCTAGTTTTAAAAAAGTTCTTCTAAAAGGTCGGCACCTCTGATGTTTTTTCTGATTATGGTTCTGGGGTATATTTTAAGCATTCTGTAAAAAATTTAAAAAAAAATCGTTGGATGGCGTTTTTTGCTATGTCGCGACATCTTAAACTTATCACTTTTACCAAGGAGCAGGGATGTATCCATGACCTAACAAAAATAGGTTTCCTTGTAGATTTTAAGCTGCTAAATTCATATATATTTTAAAAATTCAGTTAACTTTTGTAGTTTTTGCGTAATATTCGATTTTATATTCAAGAAGTCCAAATTTTACCTATTTCTGTATATAGTTACAAACTTTTCAAAATTCCAGGGGGAGGGCAAAATTTTTTGAAGTAAAAAAATACATTTAAGTTATAAATTTTTATTTTAAAATGAAAAAAAGACCAAAGATATATTTAAAAGTTGATAAAATCCAGGTGGACCAGTTAACCCTGTGGCCCAGTTAACCTCGACTTCCCCTAATATAAATTTAAAAGTTTATTTGGCACAAGCATAAACAGTAAAAATAATATAATTTGTATTCGACAGTATCGAAGGCTTTATTTTATTAAACAAAAGAGCATTGAGGAACTTCTGAGCCTATCTCGACTTAAAATTAGCACCAATAAAAAAATTTGGAGTTACATAAATGATAAAAATCTAGAGTTAGAATATTAGGGCTTTATTGTTGACGAAAGGTTCGTAATTTATCCTGTCGGTATTGCTTTCCCATTTCCAAAATGTTCAAAATTTCGAAAAGCCTTGTATTCGTACAAAAGTTTTCAATTTTTTTTTGCGTATTTTTGCGTTTTATGGCGTTTTTCAAGCAAAAAATGTCGCTCGGTCGGTCCGTCGATCGGTCTGTCCGGAAAATCTTGTGGGCACGATAACTTAAGAACGCTTTAAGCTAGAGATTTTTCGGCATACAGGTATCTTACGGAAAGTTCTCGCTCGGGATTGTTTTTGGTGAACCTTGGGGTGAGGCAAGGGGAGTAAATGGGGAAAAATACATTTTTTAAAAAAAAATTGAAAATTGCTATATAGGGGTTTTTGATGAATCTGATAATAAATTTTTTCTATTTCCACCCCCAAGGGGGTGAGGGGGTAAATATTTTTAAATATATTCAATATTTTCTTCAAAATTGGTATATATGGGTTTTTGTGGTTGACGAATATGAATTTGATAATATTTTTTTTCTAATATTATATGGGTAGTTTTCGTGAAAACTGGTATATTGTGGTTTTTGAGGTTGCTGAAAGTGAATCTGATAATTAAAAAAATCTAAATCCATCCCCTGAGGGGTGGGGGGTAGTTTTCATGTAAATTGGTATACTGGGGTTTATGAGGTTGCTGAAAGTGAATCTGATAATAAAAAAATCCATTTTACGCGCGGAGGTGAAAAATGGGAAAGCTCTTTTACTGGGCAGTGTATTTTTTTAACACAATCATTGTACTTAGCTGTATATTTAGAAAGCATATTAACTTTTAATGGAGATTTCTCCATTTAGATTAGACAGGGACAAAAGTTTTACCCAAAAAGGATAGAAGTAATATCACCAACATAAAGAAAAAAAAATCTACTAGCTTTTATGTTGGCTGCACTGTCAGTAACGCCATTTTCGTTAGCCATTGTCATTGTGTGAGCTGCGTTTGATATTGTTTTGATTTCAGTTTTTTGTGTGTTTTACTAAATATTGTGTTTTTATTGACTATTATAGTTCTTTTACGAATTTTGATATTTAAATATTGTTTACCAAAGTTGTTTCTTTATACCTTAGATTTAAAGCCTAGGCGAAATTCGTTTGGACTTTTGCAACCCTTGTAAAAACATCTTGGCATTTGGTAGCTATAACAGAAATAACGCTCGTCATAAAATTAATTTCTTGAAATGTAGAAAGAATAGAACCAGTGTTAGCGCTACTATATTACAGGTAAAGAAACTGCATACGTTCAGGGAAAAAATTCTAAATATGTGAAGTGCCGGATAGTCTTAAAGGCTTTATTTAATTACACAAAAATAGCAACTGTTTCTGTTTTTGTACCGAGCACAGCTAGTTTTAAAAAAGTTCTTCTAAAAGGTCGGCACCTCTGATGTTTTTTCTGATTATGGTTCTGGGGTATATTTTAAGCATTCTGTAAAAAATTTAAAAAAAAATCGTTGGATGGCGTTTTTTGCTATGTCGCGACATCTTAAACTTATCACTTTTACCAAGGAGCAGGGATGTATCCATGACCTAACAAAAATAGGTTTCCTTGTAGATTTTAAGCTGCTAAATTCATATATATTTTAAAAATTCAGTTAACTTTTGTAGTTTTTGCGTAATATTCGATTTTATATTCAAGAAGTCCAAATTTTACCTATTTCTGTATATAGTTACAAACTTTTCAAAATTCCAGGGGGAGGGCAAAATTTTTTGAAGTAAAAAAATACATTTAAGTTATAAATTTTTATTTTAAAATGAAAAAAAGACCAAAGATATATTTAAAAGTTGATAAAATCCAGGTGGACCAGTTAACCCTGTGGCCCAGTTAACCTCGACTTCCCCTAATATAAATTTAAAAGTTTATTTGGCACAAGCATAAACAGTAAAAATAATATAATTTGTATTCGACAGTATCGAAGGCTTTATTTTATTAAACAAAAGAGCATTGAGGAACTTCTGAGCCTATCTCGACTTAAAATTAGCACCAATAAAAAAATTTGGAGTTACATAAATGATAAAAATCTAGAGTTAGAATATTAGGGCTTTATTGTTGACGAAAGGTTCGTAATTTATCCTGTCGGTATTGCTTTCCCATTTCCAAAATGTTCAAAATTTCGAAAAGCCTTGTATTCGTACAAAAGTTTTCAATTTTTTTTTGCGTATTTTTGCGTTTTATGGCGTTTTTCAAGCAAAAAATGTCGCTCGGTCGGTCCGTCGATCGGTCTGTCCGGAAAATCTTGTGGGCACGATAACTTAAGAACGCTTTAAGCTAGAGATTTTTCGGCATACAGGTATCTTACGGAAAGTTCTCGCTCGGGATTGTTTTTGGTGAACCTTGGGGTGAGGCAAGGGGAGTAAATGGGGAAAAATACATTTTTTAAAAAAAAATTGAAAATTGCTATATAGGGGTTTTTGATGAATCTGATAATAAATTTTTTCTATTTCCACCCCCAAGGGGGTGAGGGGGTAAATATTTTTAAATATATTCAATATTTTCTTCAAAATTGGTATATATGGGTTTTTGTGGTTGACGAATATGAATTTGATAATATTTTTTTTCTAATATTATATGGGTAGTTTTCGTGAAAACTGGTATATTGTGGTTTTTGAGGTTGCTGAAAGTGAATCTGATAATTAAAAAAATCTAAATCCATCCCCTGAGGGGTGGGGGGTAGTTTTCATGTAAATTGGTATACTGGGGTTTATGAGGTTGCTGAAAGTGAATCTGATAATAAAAAAATCCATTTTACGCGCGGAGGTGAAAAATGGGAAAGCTCTTTTACTGGGCAGTGTATTTTTTTAACACAATCATTGTACTTAGCTGTATATTTAGAAAGCATATTAACTTTTAATGGAGATTTCTCCATTTAGATTAGACAGGGACAAAAGTTTTACCCAAAAAGGATAGAAGTAATATCACCAACATAAAGAAAAAAAAATCTACTAGCTTTTATGTTGGCTGCACTGTCAGTAACGCCATTTTCGTTAGCCATTGTCATTGTGTGAGCTGCGTTTGATATTGTTTTGATTTCAGTTTTTTGTGTGTTTTACTAAATATTGTGTTTTTATTGACTATTATAGTTCTTTTACGAATTTTGATATTTAAATATTGTTTACCAAAGTTGTTTCTTTATACCTTAGATTTAAAGCCTAGGCGAAATTCGTTTGGACTTTTGCAACCCTTGTAAAAACATCTTGGCATTTGGTAGCTATAACAGAAATAACGCTCGTCATAAAATTAATTTCTTGAAATGTAGAAACTGGTAACGATATTAAAATATATAATAATAATATATAGTTAATAATAAATATGATAAACGTTAAATAAAATCATATTTACCTTTTCATATTTGAGATTATGTTTTGTAAATAAATAAACAGATTAAGCAACCAACCTAAGAACAATTTATAGGATTTATATTTCATTCTTTATTTTACTATTAAATCGTCAGTTTTATTTCTTAGCAAAAAATATTCATTTCTTTAGGTTTATTTACAAAAATCAACGGTAATTGTTGATAAAAATTAAAAAAAATTCAATATTTTTTTAATTTATTTAAGTTGGTAGTGGTGTGCCGTGCACAAATGAGATAGAGATAGGGTAGACGTGTTCTGTTTCATAATTCTAGTTGTACAGACCTCTATTGAATGTACATAGTTTACAAATGGTAAAAGAATTCACTTGTACCTGTACAACTGTACATATATGAAAATATTTAAAATATTCGATATCGCAATCTACTATTCGCGAATAGCGATTAAATCAGTTTAAATAATTATTTGTGGAATTTAATTAAAAAGTATCATGAATTCTTTTTATATTTATTGAATGAATATATTACAGTTATTTTACATACCTCGGTAATAAAAATACTATTACATGTGGGTTTTAAATATATTTATGGGAGAATGGAGGAATTATGCTCCCTCTACAAGGTCTTAAACAACTTACTTATTCTTATGGTACATATTTAAAAAATATATATTTAAAGACATTAGTATTAAGTATATCAAAGTATTGATATTGATTAGTATTGACCACAGGGCCGTAACTAGGAGGGGCTAAGCCCATCCTGGCCTTGGTTTGAGCTCCCCCTGGTGTTTTCGCTGATCCCTCCCTGGTTTTTTTTTGGGCCGATAATTTTCTTTTGCAGGGGGGCCAAGTTTGGTAGAAACCGTCAGGGACAAAGCTGTTTTTCATCATTGAAGGTATTTTTTTTTCAGTCGGGGCGCCAATTTTGGTAGATACCATCAGGGACAAAGCTTTTCGTAAAGGTATTTTTTGAGCGCCAATTCTTTTTTGTGCAGGGGCGCCAAGTTTGGTAGAAACTGTCAGGGACAAGACAGCTTCTTTTAGTAATTTTTGGGGCACTCTGGTGTTTTTGCTGAGCCCCCTTGGTTTTGCAAAGGCGCCGCCAAGTTTGGTAGAAACCGTCAGGGACAAAGCTTCTTTAAGTAAAGGTAATTTTTGGGGCGCCAATTCTTGTTTGCAGAGGCGCCAAGTTTGGCAGAAACCGCCAGGGACAAAGCGACAGAGCGCCTTTTTTCATGAAGGTATTTTTCTTTTTTTGACCCTGGGGGCTGAGCTCCCCCCTCCCCTACATTTTTTTCTGGGGTTACGGCTCTGATCGAGCAAGATCCCCTTTTGCCCATCTTGCTTCACCTTAATTTTGTCCCAAAATAATTGTAACCAAAAAAATTATGGTCCAAAATTTAAGTAACTAACTTGAGTAACCGAAATTATATTTTTTTCCGACAAGGCCGATATACCAAAACCATGGCTGTAGCCCCCTCCCAGAGCCCTCCAATTTTATTTCTTACATTAATTTTAATAGCATCCAAATGGAATAATTCAATTTTTTGTTTTTGAAAAATATAAACAAAAGCAAAGCAAAATAGAGAAGTGGCTTATTTCAAACGGAAAACTTATTATTTTTTCCGTGCATATATTAATCTATCTTTCCCTGCTTTAGCGTAGAAAAATTTACAATAAAATAAAAAAAAAATTAATGCTTCAAATGAAAATTTGTTTTACTCCTTACAGCAGAAAAGTATTTTATAGGGGCCCTGAATTTTGATTTGACATTTTCTGACTCAAAACGTCAAACAGTAGTCACTTCATCTGTACTTGGTCTGTTTTTGCTCTGGTTTTCGTTTTTTTCCCGAAAGGAGAAAAGCTAAGTCTAAAAACCGAAAACTAACGAAACAGAACGAAAGAACAAAGTAAGACTAAGATGAAGTGACTCTAAGTATTATAAGTTTAGTTCGGAGAACGAAAAAATAATTTTGTGCAAAATTAAAAAAAAAATTGTACCAAATTAAAAATATTTTCTTGTCATATGACATAACGATAAAGTCCAAACGAAAAAATATACCGATTGAATTTCAATTTTTAGAAAAAATCAATCTTAGTTCAGCAAATTGAAAAGAATCCCCACAAAAATAAGAAAGTTATGGGGCGCTAAAAATTAAAAAAGAAATGGAAAATATTGGAAGAAAATCTCCGATTAAATTAATTAAAAATAGTTATTTATGGTACTAGTGGGTAAAGTAAGATATTGCCCATGAGAAAATTAACCTGCGAGGCGTCAGCCAAGCAGGATTATTTTCGAGAGGGCAATATCGGTTTACCCATGAGTGCCATACAAGGTTTTATCCAATAAATAGCTTAGGAATTCATATTTTTATTAAAAATTTTAATGACATTTACAAGAAATTAATTTGACAAGTGACAGTTGAGTGGGTAAAATAAATAATTATCCACTCAATAAAGTAAAAGCCACGCGTTTGGAGTTTATCTATTTAAAATAAAACTGGTAATTGTCTTATTATCTTATGTGTTGGATAAATATATTAATTTTAATTTTTATTTGTGGTTCAGTGTATACTTCATTTCGCAGTTCTGTGTTTCTATTACAATAAAAAAAAATCGTAATTTCGGAGTGTTACGCCCATGTTAATGGTATAGGAATATAGCGTTACAGGGGGGGGGTGGGGGTCCACAATGATCAAAATTTGGATTACTTAATACTTGAACGTTCCCTTGCGAGGAAATCTTTAAAGATTTCCTCCTAAAGGCGTAGAAAATTTTGTTAGAGGTTTACCTCGGGGCTAAACTTTTTACTTAAATTGAAAAAATAAATCAATACCTTTTTTCAGAGTTTTTTTTCTTACCATTTAAAAGAATAACCCTGTATATCTTCACGGCTTGTTATACCTATAAAAAGCCATACAATCTCATTGGTTTGTGATTAAAACTAAACAATTCATATTTATTAGATAGTTTGAAGGTAATAAAATTATTTTATAGGTGCCATACCTTTGAGATCTATATCTTTTAGTATCCATTAATATTAAACTTTTATGAAGATTAATTTTAAATAAGCCATGAAGCCATTGCACGAAGCCTTGAATAGATTTATATTCTTCGCATTCCGTAATATAGGTACCCAGTAGGGTGACCTACCAAATTCTTAAATTGAAAAATTTGGTGGTCTCACCCTCAAAATTTGTTTATTGGGGTAAGTTTTTCAGAATTTTTGAACAAAAAATAAAGGTCGCTCAAATGCGTGTAGCCCAATATGTCCCCACATAAAAACCACTATAATATTTTTTATTGTATACGGGGTTTCCAGTAAAAAATAATATATTATATGTATATATTTTTTTTAACTTTTTTTAAGATAAATTCGCTTTTTAGGCAATTGAGTTTAATTTTTTTGTAAGTTTTTTTTGTCTCTAGACAAATTCTGTTATAAAATTTGTAGTAATTTTTTTCTGGACACCTTGTATATCCAATAAAAAATTAGTACAGCTTTTATGTGTGTATATTTCGGACTTTGTCTTAAGACAAAAAAAAAACCTTAAGAATATAAAAATAAATTGCCTAAAAGCCGAATATATCTCTCAAAAAAGCTATATATTATTTTTTCTAGATACCCCGTGTATCCAATAAAAAAAATTATAGTGGTTTTTATGTGAGGAATATTAAATCACAAGCATAATTGTTTTAAAAAATGATAAAAAAAATGTGTCAATATCATTGCGAGGCGTCAGCCAAGCAGGTTAATTTTCGAGAGGGCAATATCGGTTTACCCATGAGTGCCATACAAGGTTTTATCCAATAAATAGCTTAGAAATTCATATTTTTATTAAAAATTTTAATGATATTTACAAGAAAATAATTTGACAAGTGACAGTTGTGTGGGTAAAATAAATAATTATCCACTCGATAAAGTAAAAGCCACGCGGGGGTTCTTATTGAGTTTATCTATTTAAAATAAAGCTGGTAATTGTCTCATTATTTGTATGTATTGGATAAATATATTAATTTTAATTTTTATTTGTGGTTCAGTGTATACTTCATTTCGCAGTTCTGTGTTTCTATTACAATAAAAAAAAATCGAAAAAAATCAATAATTTTCACAATTATTTCAATAGAACAATTGAATTTAATTTAACTGTAAAATTGTTTATTATGAGATATAAATATAAACAATTAAACAATTATTTGTTCTCATTAAATCGTTGGGAGATCTCTTATATAGTTAGTATGTTATTAAGTAATTATCTTCTATTTTAATTATATAACAATCAGGAGCGGACATGGGCTGGGAAATTTGGAAAAGTTTTAAAATTACTAGACCTACACTGTAACAAGGATTATGTAAATTTACAAGACACTAAAGTTTATTTTTTTAAGGTATAGTTATTTTAAATTTACCGCTAAATACTCCACAAAGTCCGATTTACACTGAAGCATGTGGCTTGTTTTGAATGTCAACATAACCAAAATTTATAATTTTTATTTACTTACTTTGTGTTTATGATATTTTGATGTAAAAAAAGAGAATTGATTTAGCTGTTGCTAAAAACACTTTTGTATTCCTGTAGAAACAAAATTTGCTTATAAAATCGCTTTTATTCCAATAATTTAGAGGAATAAACCATTGTTTTGTTCTCGTTAATGGCACGTCAACGTTTTACGGTTGTGTAAATTGGGCCTAGTCATTTCGCTTACGACGCATGCGTAACTTACGTTGCTATGGTAATTTCGAGATTTTTTACAAGCGGGAAGGTTTAAAATAACTATACCTTAAAAAAATAAACTTTAGGTAAGACGTTTCGGACCCATCTATTGTATGGTTTTTCTCGTGCGATGTAAAAATTTTTGTAATATATTATCATATTTAATGTGATATCATACGGCTTATATAATATTTGTACAAATATATTATAAAGTAACATTATATCTGTAAAAAAAACTTAATAATATGGCAAACTTACTCCAAAAATGTATATTTACTTTAAAAATATGGCAGGACTAATAATACTTATACATAATAATAACTATATTATAATAATAATTATTATTATAATTAATAATTATTTGTTTGTAAAAATAATTGATAATAATTATTATTATTTGTTTGTATAAAGTTAAAAATTACCTTTTAAAATACTTACTCTAATATCACATTATGAATAAGTAATGCAATTAAACATACTTATTTTACAGTGTAGAAGTTTTCGGTCATAAAGAATCGAATTTATACTAAACTAAAGAAAAATGGCTTAGGTACACGCTACAAAATACCAGATTTTTTCTTATAAATCTATTTTTAA
This sequence comes from Brachypterus glaber, assembly GCA_958510825.1. Taxonomy (NCBI): domain Eukaryota; kingdom Metazoa; phylum Arthropoda; class Insecta; order Coleoptera; family Kateretidae; genus Brachypterus; species Brachypterus glaber. Next base: position 52,381,386 of record OY294044.1, on the reverse strand, counting down.
AATTTAATTATTTATATACCGGGTGTTTTTTAAAGGTGGCTCGCCTCTAAAACTTTTTTATTTCTAGAGATAAAAGTATGAAACTTACAGGGTATCTATACTCCGCGCATTATCTATCTGAGTTGATTCTCATCTGTTTTTTGTTTTATTGTTGGTAGAATACATTTAATCCCCTATGTAAGGTTGCTAACTTGTATTTTAAACTCTTTGTCAATCAAAATATTACTTTGACATTTAAATCATTATTATTAAAATAAAAAAACATAATAATTTTTGAAAAGCAGAAAGATAATGATAGTAAAAAGAAAAAGAAAGGTTCTGAAAAAAGAAACTAAAGGATCAATTTACAAATGTATTACTAAAATAAAGCAAGTGCAACATGCTTAATAAAAGTTTCATAGTAATGGATGTATTTTTTTATTAGCAAAACTTTTTTCGGTAAGTTCGTATAATAATACACCAGCTCAGGTCTTCAAGATTATGAAACAAGCAGTGGGGCAGACAGTTTATTTACTGCCGGTAACTTCAGAGTATTAAAAAGTTTTCTAGAACGTAAAATTTTAATTTATTATAGTCAATTTTTTGTGGTAACGCCGGTTAACCAGTATGTTACTCTTTCTCTGTTTAATTGATGAGTTAAAAAGAAAGAGAAATACATATTCCCCTAACTTAGTTAGTAACCGCTGTTCCACAAAAAATCGGCATATAACATATTATACATAATATGAATAAAATCACTTACTTGGACTATTATTTTAAACAAATTTTCAGTTTTTAGTAGCATTTAAAATTTAAAAGCTATCCCATTTTAAGTTTATAGATAGATCGGCAGGTTTGGATTTATAATATTATATTTTTATGTAGAAATATCCTAAAATGTAAAGCTTACTTTAATTCATGTTATAATGTTAAACGGACTTTCTCGTTTTAAAGACATCTTGTCATCATAATTATTTATAAGACGTAACATAACAGATAATTTAATCTAAATGTCAAAAATTGTCAAAAGCACAATAGACAATAAAAATATCACTAACAGTCACTTTTAAACCACTAATCTTAGCTGCCTTGATCCAATTTGTTACTCAGATAGATAATGCGCCGAGTTTATAATACTATATTTTGGATTATATCACCTAACGTAATTTTTTCTTTCACTTCCGGTTTAACCGGAAACGACCACTACTTCTTATTTTTAAATGGAACACCCTGTATATTTTTACATATTTGGATTCTTCATTAAATTCTGTGTATTATGTAGTTTTTGTCAAATTTTGACAGCTTTTGTCATTTTGAAATAAAATTTTGTTTTAGGTAGAATTTTTTATTTGAAAAGTCACTATTTAAATTTAAATTTTAAATTTAAATCTATTCAATTTGTATCAAATATTTGTAGAATAATACGAATTATTAAAAAAATTATTTACTTTATATTTTACACGAAAACTAAACTTGGAAAAACACATGTTTTGCTTTTACTCGAATTTTTGCTTAATTACCTCTATGGCTCGTCAATATTATTAAAAAGATTACTTTTTTCTCTTTACACTGATATTAAAAAGTTAATATTTATTTTTATTATCTCTTTTAAATAAAAGAAATTTGTAATAAAAACTTTTCGCAAAAAAATTAACCGACTTCTATGTCTCTAAAAAGTAAAAAATAAAAAATACTTAAGTTGGTTAAAAATATTATGTAATACGCTCGCACGCCTATGTGTCTGCATTTGCACCAAAGGAACTATTCAGGTCCATGCAGTAACACAGCGTATATTATTTTACAAACTTACAAACTATTATTTTTTTAATAATTCGTATTTTTATGCCAATATTTAATCCAAAATTAATAGATTTAGTGACTTTTCAGATAAAAAAATCTAAAACTAAATTTTATTTAAAAAATGACAAAAACTGTCAAAATTTGACAAAAACTTAGCATAACACGCAGAATTTAATGAAGAATCCAAATATGTTAAACTATACAGAGTGTTCCCTTCAAAAATCAAAAGTAAGGGTAATTTCCGGTTAAACCGGAAGTGAGAAAAGAAAATACATTAGGTGATATAATTCAAAATATGGTCTTATAGACACCCTGTAAATATCATTCAATTATCACTAGGAACAAAAAATTTAAAGAGGTGAGCCACCTTTGAAAAACACCCGGTACATATTTTTAAGCTGAGTTCTTTAATAAAAATTTTTATTTAATCTAATACAAAATGGACTTACATCCTTAAAAAATTACAAAAATAGATCCTAATTTTTGCGGTCCCTTAAACTGAATTATTTTTGTTAACCTATCCGCTCCTGATAATAACCTGTAGTTAAAATTAATTAAATTTTAGATTGGTTAGAAACGTCTACAATATTTAAGACGCTTTAGTTTTTCTTGTTTCTATGTAGGTGGAACGGTATATCTAGATAATATTTCTTAATAATTTTCTATATTTCTTACTTTAAAGTAGATTATATACTATAAAAATAAAGTGCAATTTCTTTATAGATTTTAATAGTTTGCCGTCTATAAGGCAATAAACTTTATTTTCATTTATAATTTGATTTGCCTTGTCGGTACTAGGTGCTGGCTTTGAGACAAAAAATTTTGTCCGCCTGTGTATCTAGATATCGATAATTCTTATCAGATTACAGGTCTGCCAACATCTAATGTGTAGTACTTTTGTGCAAACATTAGATGGCGCCACGAATTTGTACGCTCTCGATACAGTTATACTTATTTTTGATAAGTATTTAAAATTTTCAACAGTCAGTGCGAAAGCCACCATACCTGAAGATAGATTTTTGTTAATTAACAGCACAAATGTATAAAAATAAATAAAAGGGGGGGGGGTCTTTCTAACAGAGACTTGGTACACAAATTACTATAATAAAACTATTTTTTTTTATTTTAGGAGAGTACTTGCCATGGGGGCTCATTCAGCAGAACTATATAGTAATTTAGGGCTATGTTGCCTATATTCACAACAACTAGATTTGACTTTAGCCTGTTTCCAAAGAGCTCTAGATTTGGCTATAGATCCATTAATAAAGGCGGAAGTTTGGTATAATTTGTCCCATGTTGCAATTGTAAGTAAAAACCAGCTGAACAGTTGCAAGCACCTTGTCAAACCATCGGCACTAATTTAAAACGTTATGAAATAGGAAGTTGTGTGAATAGACAACCATTAATACCTGCATGTTACATAATTTATTAAAGTTTGAAAGTCTGTATCTCGAAAACGTTATATTCTAGCAAAAACTGTATATGATATTTTTTGTAGGGCTTAAAAAGAGCTTTCATTTGAAATATAATTTTTTTAAATCGGTTAATAAATAAATGAGTTATGCTAAAAAACAGTTTAGTGCTTTAAATGCTAATATCTCGAAAATATTTTAGGAAAAAGTTGTTTCTAAAATTTTTTGAGCAATTAAAAAAAATCTTCATATAAGTGATAAATTATTAAAATACAATAATAATATAACCAAAAAAAACTCTAAAAATAGTTTACCCCATTCTTACCCCCTTACCCCTAATCGTTTACCCCCAAAATCTAATCAGCTCTTCGAAATATGATAAATAATATGCAAAAAAACGCTTGTCGATATCCTTTTTAGAAATGGAGTTATCGAGTATAGACGGACGCAGAAATATTTTTCACTGATTTCGACTTAGAAAGGTCTAAAACTTCGAGAAATATGAAAAAAACATTGTCATAGATTTTGACTTTTCGGCAAAGATTTCAATACATCGGCACTCTTAGGTACTAAGTGCCGATGTAAAAAAATCATGAATACAAGTGTTTTCCATATTTTTAAATGTTAAAAGGGAAAGCTATATACTTATTAATTAATACGTTTATTAGTTTTTAATTGATTTTTCATTGATTTATCCAGTTTTAAATTTTGAGATACAAGTTTATCAAGGAAAGGAATCGTTATCTGTGGCATGGTTATTTGTGCCGGCACAAAGAAATTTTTTTGATTTTCCGTTAAAATCGTGATGATAGCTATCGATATATTGATATGAATATATCAATATTGGTGAAATATGGAATTTAATTATTTATTTATTATTACACTATCCCACAAAGCGAAATTTTTGAAACATACTTTTTTTCTAACATAACCTATCTTAACGCATTTTTTCTCCTGATCCTGAATCTTTTTTCAGATTTGGGCTACGACCACACAGTTTTTATATACAGAGTGTTTTAGAAAAAAAAACACCTTTTTCCAAATGACTGTAGAATTAATTTTTATGAATATTTTTTAATCAAATTCGGGTCACTTATAAAAAAAGGATGTGCTTTTAAGACTTTGGAAGATTTTTTTAAATATCGATCCCAATTTTTTTTTTACACTGAAAAAAAATATTTTTTTTACTGTCAAATTTTCAAAAGATGGATTTTTTTTTCGTAAACCCAATTAAAACATTTTGTATTTATCTGGCTTTATTTTGCTTTTTGAATTTTTAATAGTGAGCTTCCAGAAGTGGCGCTACATCAATTTTAAGTGAGTCAAGACGGAAATTTTAACACCGGTATGAGCGCTATTCAGCGAGTCAGAGCAGTACGTAGCTAGTCGTACGTGTTTAAACTATAAAATATACAGTATTCGTTTATTAAATAAATGATTATACAAAAAAAAATAATGTATTTAGCTTAATTTGGAATGCTTTTTTACAGCTCGGCTATCCGATAAGCACAAAAAACAAGAATATTTAGTAAACCCACCTTGCATTCCTAACAAAATTGCTACCATATTCAAATCCCCACAAATTTGCCATTTGTGTTCTTCATACTTAATTTCATCCAAAACTATTTTCATATTTTCATATGATACTTTCATATTTGTAGAATACGCAATAGGAATTGAAGGCTTCTTAGCCTTAAACCCAAAAGTTCAGATTTTTCTTTACATAATCCCAAGTCTCGCACCAAACTATCCAGGTCATCTTGCTCTAACAAATGAATGTCATTATAGTCAAATGGCAAATCTTGAGATGTTGCAGTCATATACTCCCCCATTTCAATTTCTTCAGATTCTTCATTTACATTTTCGTTTATTTCAATATCTTGTTCTTCCATTTCAATATCTTGCTTCAAAACATTTGTGTTACTAACATTTTCTTTTAATTTTGGCAACGTTACAGATTTTACATTAGGATAAACAACGTTACTTTTGCCTTTACAATTTGGCCCACGTCCAATTTTGGTTAAACAAAAATAGCGATCTTCGTGGTGGTTATAAGGTTTATGCCACAATGCAGAAGTTAAAAACTGAATAGAGTTATTATTCATTTTTATGTAACATGAATTACAACACTTGTTGGGTGTCCAGTCCTTTTCCAAATTTAGAATTCTTCGTCCAAATACCCGTAAGTATTCTGAAATTGGACGTAAATGTTTATAGCTTTCATAACTTCCATAAACATAGCAGAACTTTTCCGTAGAATGAATATACAAGTTAACATTACATATTTTAATTTAAATAATGGTGGGGTTAAAAAAATATCGAAATTACCGGGATTAAAATAAATGAATTGTAATTAATTTATTTTAATTCCGGTAATCCCGGTTATTATAATTATTAATAATTACCTGTAATAAAGTTTGTAAGATTAGGCTAGTTAACATAAACGAACTAGATATATTGGTTCGAAAGTCAATTTAAGCCGGTGGTTCCCTCTACTACTAGCCCATACAAGTCCTAGACTTAGGGGATGCTTAATTAAGTAGAATGGTACGAGGTTAAAAACAAACAACAATTAAATGTAATTACCTGAATTACCTGAAATAAAGTATTAAATATTTTTATATACCTGTTAGAAATAATTTTTCTAACACAAATAAACACGGCAAAGAAGCGCCATATTTAGTTTTAAGGCGTATGTACTGTTCCAACACGCTCGAGAGTGCTCCTACCATGCATATGTTAAACTGAGTGCTCCTACCATGCATGTGTTAAACTTTCCGACACGAAGCACTGAAAATTAACGTAGCGCCACTTCTAGAAGCTCCCCATTAAAAATTCAAAAAGCAAAATGAAGCCAGATAAATAGAGAATGTTTTAATATGGGTAACGTCAAAAAATCCATCTTTTAAAAATTTGACAGCAAAAAAAAATTTTTTTTTCAGTGTAAAAAAAATTGAGGTCGACATTTGAAAAAATCTTTTAAAGTCTTAAAAGCACATCCTTTTATTATAAGTGACCCGAATTTGATTAAAAAATATTCATAAAAATAAATTCTACAGTCATTTGGAAAAAGGTGTTTTTTTTTCTAAAACACCCTGTATATAAAAACTGTGCGGTCGTAGCCCAAATCTGAAAACAGATTTGAAATTAGAAGAAAAAATGCTTCAAGATAGGATATGTCAGAAAAAAAGTATATTTTCTCTGTGGGACAGTGTTATTCAATGTAGAACAAAATAATTGTAGAACTATTGACAAATAAAAATTATTTATTTATTTTTATATTTTAGAATTCTAAAATTAAGTTTTTTTTATGTTTTCTTTTTTTTATTTTTTTCGTTGTTTTAAATATGAAGTACTTATATATAAATATTGTTTTGTAAGCAACATTATTATTTATTATATTTACATTAAAATCAAACTATAACACGTTCATTACAAAACACGTACGTATATAAAACGAACCTTTTTGTAATGTACTTTTTGTAATGTACGTAGGCTACGTCTTGCTAATGAGAAAAAATCATTAGTCTAAAGTCGCACAAGTTTGTGATTTAACCCTTCGTTAGGCGCGCGGTCTACGATCGTAGACCATGCTTTTTTTTAGCTGGGTAACATTTTACACGGAGTCTTTACGCTTGCGCCCCTTCGAGTAGCTGTGCATTATGCATCAATCTATTAGATCAGTAATAATTCACACTTTGAATGGGTATAATATTGTTTTTATTCATATTGAAACCTGACTGGTCTACAATTGTAGACCGCGCGACTAACCACGTTACCTTTTTTATTTTTGCATTTTTTTATTTTGTGTAAGTTTTTATGGTTTCTTTTTGTGAATATTGTTTTACAAAGTTAGTTTATTAGTTTAAATATAAATTAAAGATACAATATGTCTTTACCACCAAAAAAAATAGAGGTTTATAGGAAGACACTGGCACGAGTCTTTTTGGGCATGAAAGAGCTCATACGTAATGTTTTTGATAAATAAGGTAATTTTCTGTTCTATAAAACTAAAAATTACCTTGGACACTAAATGTTCCTAAGAAGGGAAAATAAATCGAAAAAAAAAATGCTCAAAATATCATAACTACGATTACAAAGAGCACATGTACAAAGCGCATGAGTTACTAAAATATTGCATGATTTTGAGTCAAATTTTATAATATTTTTTTCTTTTAATTTAGGTGTTTTTTATTTTTTTTATAATCGTACATGTTAAAAAAAAAACAAATGTTTTAGTTTCAGAAAGTTTTTTAAGTTATTTTTATTTTTTTTTTACAAATTACCGTACAGATGTAAAATATATGTTAGAATTGTATATCATTTTTATTTTACTCTTAACACTTAATAAAACAATAATAATTTGAAAAAAATATGTAAATAACTTTTAAATACAACCAAATAAATAACATAAGATATTTGGTTTTTAAAAATATATATGTGTTTTTTTTTTAAACAAAAAATAAAATGGTCTACAAGTGTAGACCGCGCGCCTAAACACGTTACAAAAAGAGGCGCGCCTAACGAAGGGTTAACATTCAGTGTGGTAAACACATTGTACAAGATGATCATGAAATAATTATTTAAAATTATGTAATTTAAAAATTTGAAAAAAGGTTGATTTAAACAGTTTTATTTGATTTATTTGATTTATAAATTTCTTAAAAATTCAATCAAGTTTCAGTTTTTAAGGAATCAACGAACCAAAGACGCAGTTTTAAACAGTTTAAATTTATAAATTCTAGTTATAAAAAAAATTTTAATGAAATGAAATAGGTGGTTTTCTCAAAAGAACTATAAAAATTAAAACTCAGAAAATTGGGTAAATCCAAACCAAACATCTTGTTGTTTACTATTATATTTTAAAAACTTAAATATTCTAGATATTATTTATATTATACTAATTATGTTTTAATAGGTAGGTACTGACTAAAGATAATTTACTAAGTGCGTCAAAAAAATTACCCAAAATTGTAATTTAATTTTTTCCACTGCTTAACTCAGGATGTGCTTAACCCAGGCTGTATTTTTCTAAAAAAAATAAGTTAGATAAATTTTTGAAACTACGTAAAAACAAGTTTTAAAGTCAATTGTAGTTGTCCTTATACAGTGCGTGCATTAAGTCTGGAATCACCCGAATAACTTTTTAGTTACAAGTAAAATACAAAAATCCTCAGACAGGTCGATTTATATTTTTAATTCTGCAAATTTTGGTCTAAAAAAAGTTATCAAAATTGGCACCCCCTTGCACCCTCACCCCCCAACTTTTTTTTTCAAATAGCAACCTACCCCTTGTGATACATCATTGGAAAGGTAATTTAATAAGCTTTCCAACAGTGTATGATAAAGCCTAATTTGTTAAAGGGTCTATGAAAAAACACATGTTTTATTTAAACATTAATTGTGTAAAATATTACGCATAATATGGTAATTGTTGCCCTATTTCCTACTTGGCACCTTCCTGAGAATCTAAATAAGGTTGTTTTAAACTTATTGTAATATTTTATACCCTGTTGAAAAATGCAATTTTTTTTCTTTTTATTGACCAATTTTATGTTTACTATTTAATCGATTTTAATCCCGTTTTTTTACTGTCCACTGTCAAAGAGCTGAAGGACATCAATTTGATCATTTATAGTGAACTAAAGTTATACTTTACATGTCTTTATAATAAACTAAATTGTGCATTTTATCATTAGCCCTTTACCAAATTAGGCTTTATTATACACCGTTGGAAAGCTTATTAAATTACCTTTCCAACGAAGTGTCACAAGGGGTAGGTTGCCATTTGAAAAAAAAAAGTTGGGGGGTGAGGGTGCAAGGGGGTGAAAATTTTAATAACTTTTATTACACCATAATTTGCAAAATTAAAAATAAAAATCGACCTATCCGAGGGTTTTTGTGTTTTACTTGTAACTAAAAAGTTAATCGGGTGATTCCAGACTTAATGCACGCACTGTATATTTTTTCTAAGCGTAAAACCCGCTGAACATCTTTAAAAAACGAGAATATAACCGTTAATAAATTTAACTAAAACTTGAAAATAAATTAAAGTTATCTGGCAAAAATCAAAGACAATATTTCGAAAAAATAGTAACTTATATAATACCAAGGGACTAAACTGGCTGTTATAGAAGGGCAAAAGACTAAAATAGCCACGTTTAGTCCTGAGGTATATACACTATTTTTAGCACGACCAAACACCATTTAGGTGGGTAGATAAAATTAAAATTAAAAACCATGTGCTAAAAGCGGTTTTTTTATTTTCGTAATTTAATCAAGATGCCTTTGAATTGCGAAAAGTCAGTTTCACGGCTATCGCGGCTTCAATTGTTTTTTAATATGGTTGACATAAACATCAGTTCGAAAAAATGGATGAAGAGGATAAATTTTAAGTAATTTAAATAATGCTATTTTTAAAGGTTTTCTTTGTTAAAATCAAATTTTGTTTGAATCGCTAATTTATTACAAAACATCACCAAACCTAATTTTTGTACCAGTATAGCACATAGTATGTGTAATATTTTAATATTATCAAGGTTGCCGTGATTTTTATACCTTGGGAGAAAAAACGGCAAGTTTAGTCCCGAAAATGAAAGCGTAAAATTAAGTTTTAGTCTAGGTCGTGCAAAAAAACATTTATTACAGATTTTATTCTAGAGACACTTTTAAGCTTATTTTGTTCTTGGTCTATTTTTGCTCTAGTTTAGTTTATTTCGAGAAAAAAAAAACAAAAAAATAGGGCCCTGAAAAAGTTAAATTTAATGATTTTGGAAAAAGATAGAACTTTTGTCGATAACCAGGTACTCCAATGATAATTTTAGATCTTAAAATTTAAGAAAAAAAGTGGTTAAAAAGTCCAAACCAATTCGGCAAAATATAAGGGCCCGAGTTAACTCGGGTAAGCGGAAAAGAGCCAACCTACTGTCACCGAGTGAACTCTGGTGAGTGCGTTAAAGGGTTTAAATCAGTTTTTATCCTTTAATTATTTGTAATTGAGCGTTGTTCCTCCAGAAGTATTTTTATCAATATTTTCCAAAGAAGAGCAGCTACAATTTAACCGTCAATAGATCTACCTTACTAAAATCTAAAAATTAATAATAAGATCTCAAGAAACTCAACTACGTCTGTCAAAAATTACCATGTTTATTCTTTGAGTGTTTTTTGCTGCAATAGATAACTATCAGAGTTATTGACAACAACTCTAGAGCTTTTGTCGTACACCATACTACATTGATATAATTATATCCATATCCATGTTATGTTAAGAAAAAGCAGCTTTTATCAATAATAGTCTATAGCTTGCATTGTTTTTATTTTGAAACGTTACTTGCCTTAAACATGGTAATAATGGGATAAAATTAAAACTAGTACGTAATTCCCCCAGAAGAATTTTTACTAATATCCTACAAAGACGAGCAGCTGCAATTTAAAATTAAAATTTGAAAATTAATAAAAATTATCTAGTAAAAATCAAATATAAGATTTGTTAAAATTGATCATGTTTATTCTTTATCAATAATTCATCTATCGGTTGCATTTCTTAAAAAAAAGTCCAAACTTGCATTAAACATAGTAATGATGGATAAAATTAAAACTAGCGCGCAATTCCCCCAGAATAATTTTCTACAATATTGTCAAGAGTTGGCTAGGTAGCCATATTTGCTTGGTGGTATAAATACGATACTTAGATCAAGTGATAGGAAATTAGAAAATTGAACTGATAAAGTCGATAGTCGGGTAGTACCCCAAAGTTGGCAGTGCCCATTGGGCAAAGTAACCAACCTTGACATCTCCCAAACCTAGTGGTAAGAAGAGTTAATTTTTATAAATAAGAGTTTAGTTATCACAACCCCAAAACCCGTATCCGCAAGGAAGCACCCGAATTCATAACAGAAGGACCCGTATTCGTGACAATATCCTACAAAGACGAGCAGCTGCAATTTAAAATTAAAATTTTATAAATTAATAAAGGTTATCTAGTAAAAATCAAATACAATATATGTCAAAAATTATCATGTTTATTCTTTGAAAACTTTTTTTGGAAATGATAGCTTAAAATTATTAGAAAAAACTATAGAGCTTTTGTCGGAAACCCTGTACTCACTAAAACTAGCGCGTAATTCCTCCAGAAGAATTTTCACTAATATCCTACAAAGGGGAGCAGCTGCAATTTAAAATTAAAATTTTAAAATTAATAAAATTTATCTAGTAAAAATCAAATACAATTTTTTTTAAATGATCATGTTTATTCTTTATCAATAATAATAGTCTATCGCTTGCATTGCCTTTATTTTAAAACGAAACTTGCATTAACCATGGTTATGATGGATAAAATTAAAACTAGCGCGTAATTCCCCCAGAATAATTTTCTACAATATCCTACAAAGACAAGCAGCTGCAATTTAAAATTAAAATTTTATAAATTAATAAAGGTTATCTAGTAAAAATCAAATACAATATATGTCAAAAATTATCATGTTTATTCTTTGAAAACTTTTTTTGGAAATGATAGCTTAAAATTATTAGAAAAAACTATAGAGCTTTTGTCGGAAACCCTGTACTCACTAAAACTAGCGCGTAATTCCTCCAGAAGAATTTTCACTAATATCCTACAAAGGGGAGCAGCTGCAATTTAAAATTAAAATTTTAAAATTAATAAAATTTATCTAGTAAAAATCAAATACAATTTTTTTTAAATGATCATGTTTATTCTTTATCAATAATAATAGTCTATCGCTTGCATTGCCTTTATTTTAAAACGAAACTTGCATTAACCATGGTTATGATGGATAAAATTAAAACTAGCGCGTAATTCCCCCAGAATAATTTTCTACAATATCCTACAAAGACAAGCAGCTGCAATTTAAAATTAAAATTTTATAAATTAATAAAGGTTATCTAGTAAAAATCAAATACAATATATGTCAAAAATTATCATGTTTATTCTTTGAAAACTTTTTTTGGTAATGATAGCTTAGAATTATTGGAAAAAACTATAGAGCTTTTGTCGGAAACCCTGTACTCAATTGATATAATTATAATCCATGTTATGTCAAGAAAAAGCAGCTTTTATCAATAATAGTCTATCGCTTGCATTGCTTTTATTTTAAAACGAAACTTGTATTAAACACGCTAATAATGGTTAAAATTAAAACTAGGGCGTAATTCCTCCAGAAGAATTTTCACTAATATCCTACAAAGGGGAGCAGCTGCAATTTAAAATTAAAATTTTAAAATTAATAAAAGTTATCTACTAAAAATCAAATACAATTTTTTTTTAAATGATCATGTTTATTCTAATAATAGTCTATCGCTTGCATTGCTTTTATTTTAAAACGAAACTTGCATTAACCATGGTTATGATGGATAAAATTAAAACTAGCGCGTAATTCCCCCAGAATAATTTTCTACAATATCCTACAAAGACGAGCAGCTGCAATTTAAAATTAAAATTTTAAAATTAATAAAGGTTATCTAGTAAAAATCAAATACAATATTTGTCAAAAATTCATGTTTATTCTTTGAAAACTTTTTCTGGAAATGATAGCTTAGAATTATTAGAAAAAACTCTAGAGCTTTTGTCGGAAACAACTGAACTAATAACTGTTCTCTCTAGAATAGGCATTTCATTTGTAAAAACTGACAAAAGCGTAGCAACATATACTTTTTTCTACCTTACTCGCACAGCTTTGTTCTAACAGAGACAACAATAACAGTTACTGGTAATTGTTATTGATCAGGCCTGAATATACCTACTATTTGTTTACAAACAAACCGAGATGTTGGCGATACTTTATATTAACGGTATGCGTATTCTAGAGAGAAGAGTTGTTAGTTCGTTAATCGGAAACCCTGTATTCCATTGATATAATTATAATCCATGTTATGTTAAGAAAAAGCAGCTTTTATCAATAATAGTCTATCGCTTGCATTGCTTTTATTTTAAAACGAAACTTGCATTAAATATGCTAATGTTGGGATCTTATAATGTGAGAAAATAAAATAACTTGTAATTATTGCAAGAGCGTTGTACGCATTTATTTAAATTTATTTATTTTTTAATTAACTTTTATCACGTTGCACACCACTTATGTATTATAAATTACATTATGCTAAAAACAAAATTTTGCCTGTACATACACAGCGTGTCAAAAGTCCGCCTCCCCTCCTTTAGCTTTTGAATGGCTTAAGATATCAACTTGAAGTTTGGAACACATAAATAATATAACCCAAGTAATTTTTTGGTATATACTTGCTATGCTTAGGGCGCACGATGGAGAGAGGGGAATTTTGTTTTAAATAGAATACTAGATACATTATTTTAAAACTTATAAAATTCTCTGCTTTCCCACATATTTTTTTATTTTTTCGTAGCAATTTTCGGGGTTATTTTACACCCCCAAAAATGGTAATTTAGTCAAAATTTCTTTAAAAAACAAACAGTTTTTGAAAAATGGTTTATTCCATTATCCATTGTACTTTTAAACTAATTTTAAACGAAACAAGTAAAATTTTACAAAAAACATCTCTAAAAATCGTATTTTTTAGCAAAAAAAATGAAAAATGAAAATCTTTAAAAAAGTTAAAAAAAATAAAAATTATATAGACGGATAGATAATTATATTAACTTTAAAATGAAGTATCACACGACCCCCCTTCCCAACTGTCCCCCCTTGTCTCCCTGTCTCCATTGTGCCTAGATCTAGTGTCCCTAATTGTGCCCATTAAGAATATTAAATATATACTAAAAAAATATTTGTATTATGTTATTTAAGTGTTTTAAATTTCAAGTTGATATCTTAAGCCGGTCAAAAGTTAAAAGACTTTTGACACGTTCTGTATAAATTTTGCCTATATTTCAATGAGCGTATAGACGACGAACCTTTTACTCGGTTTCCGAAATAGGAAACTCGCTCCATAAAATCTAAAAATATTAAATTAAGACAAAAATGTTTTCAACAAAACAATGCAAATACAATAAAAAATCCAAAAACAATTTTTATGGAAAAACATTTTTTAAAAAAGATTTGAATTTTTTCAATAATAAAACGGTCATACGATCCATAGGTACTAAGTGAGCCATTGCACAAGACAGATCTAGTGTTCTTAATCTATCCCTTTGAGCCCCTTAACCGGGGTAACTTACCCCATCCCGATATTTACCAAAAAGAGTCCTATAAGACTCACCTATACGACAGCTATATCTGAGAACTTTAGGTTAGAAATATAGTTCAACATTTTATATCATCTCCCTAGATCGGTAAAATAATTCTTAAATTTTACAACAACATGTTGCCTGTATTTCAGTGACGAACCATTAAGCCTGTTTTAAAAGTTGATTTGTTACTTTTTATGAAAAGCCCTCAAACTTAATACTTTTATGAGAAAATCCAACAATTATAATAAATCTATACCGGGTGTAAGAACTAACACAGATCAATCGTTTTTAGCTTATTATTAGAGCTACACTCAGAAAATGTCATTGTAATTTTAATACTAAATTTTATTAGTAAATACATATTTGTTATTTAATACTTTACTTGTGATAATAAATACTACAATGTGTGTGTATTATATACAATATGTTGTCATTACAACGTGCTGGTATATTTGGATCCACACGCAACATGCGTTTATTAACAGTAGCATGTTATAGTAAAAATTACTGTAATATTTGGTAAATCATATCACACTTATAGTATGGTATACTTTGAGTTGTTGTTAAGTTGTATTACTAATCTAGTTTAAAGTATTTAGAAAAATTAACAATCGGTAAATAATACCAAAATGTTGATTAGTAATAATATAAAGATTAAAACCACACACAATTACACACTGACAAAATAATCGATCCTTTGTTTACTTTTCTCTGTATTATTACTAATCAAAATTTTGGTATTATTTACCGATTATTATTTTACTAAATACTATAGCATACTTAAACTAGATCAATAATACAACAACTACAACTTAAAGTATACCAAACTATAACTGTGATATAATTTACTGAATGTTACAGTATTAATAAACACATGTTTGTAATGATCCAAATGTACCAGGACACTATTTATGTTAGTATGACAACATATTGTATAAAATACACATATTGTAATATTTAATATCACAAGTAAAGTATTAAATACCAATGGTGGCGATATAAATAAAAAATATGAATAAACAAATAACATTGTATTAAAAATACAACGAAATTTTGAAATAAAAGTTATGTCAGTGATTTTTTGATATCTATTTAGTAAATTTAGGGAATAGAGGCAGATAGACAAAGAAGGGAATATTAAATATAATTAAAAAAAAATAAATAGAAAGGTGGATCTTGTGACACATCATTTTAAAGCTAATATAATTTTCTATTTGACCATTAATTTTTTTCAATATTTTTTTGAGGGGGTTGAATATGGAAATTTTCGTCAAAATCAAACAATTTTTTAATGATCAATTTCAGGATATACATATATAAATAACTGGCATGCCAAAATTTAAGGTGATTCTGCATCCAAAAATATCAAAAAAAGTTCTCATAAAGGTTGGTCCGCAAATGAGCCCTAGCGGAGCTACAGCCCTTTAAAATTGTAATAAAAATAAGGTTTTTAATTAATAACTCTGGTACCCTTTAAGCTAGAGCGACGAGCTTTTGCATGTATACTAGTATTAATAAGGGCAATAAGTTTATGTCAATTTATTTTTTTGAATTTATCCAGAGGCGTCCCTAGACGGAAAAATTAATTTTTTTGCCCTAAACTTTTTTATGTGTACTTTTATTGTATTTTTTTGCAAAAAATGTGGATTCCTTGTGTAGAAATACATAAAAAATGTCATATAGTGTAACAAGTAACATTTTGTGCCACCAAAAACGTTACTTTTTAAAAGGCTATTACTCCTTTAATATAAAATTTTGGGGTTTTGGTGAAGAATACTTTTTTGCTCAGTTTTAAATGAAAAATTACCCTGCAGCATTAAAATTTTATTGATGCTTTTTTTTGTTCCCCGTTCAATATGTCATCTTCGAAGGGCCGTAGCTCCCTTAGGGCTCAGTTCCCGACCAACCTTTATAGAAAGTTTTTTTCATATTTTTGGATGTAGAACCACCTCTTAAATTTTGTCATGGCAGTTACTGATCACCCTGTATACACGTTTATATATTTTTTTAAATTTTGGCTATACAAGTTTAATTTAATTTTAAAACAGTAACAATCTTTTAATTTTCTTTTATTTCTTCAAAGAAAACTTAACCAAACGAATAGCTGTAAAACTCTGCATTCTCGGTAATATTCTGCTAATGATTTGTTTTAGGCTGCAGGCGATATTGAGCTGGCAATTCAGTGTTTAAATTTATGCTTGTCTTCGGATTCTTCGCATGCCTCAGGTTTTAACAATTTAGCAGTTTTGCATCATAAAATGGGACGAACTAACCTTGCAAGGGCATATTTTACGACGGCAAAAGGTCTGGAACCCACCATGATGGAACCTATCAAAAATCTGGAATATTTACAAAACATATAATCTTTAAAGATAAAAACGCTATATAGTTTGATTTTTCACGATACGGAAAAATCAAACTATACCTGTCATTTATATCGTAAATTTTAGTGTAGGAGCAACTTTGGCACGGGAATCTTTAGTCAATGTCAATGTCATTATCCATATTTTTTTAAATAAATTTCTAAATTTAAAATTATCTGTAAATACTGCTAAACATTTGGAAAGGAGATTGTAGAAATGTTATTTGGGGACAAGGAACCTGTAAAAATAGAGGAAAGGCAAAGATGGAATGAAATTATTTGTTACGTTTAGTTGTCAACTTTGTAAATATTTGGACTTTTTTTTTCTCAAAATTAGTGGTGAGCCCCTGGCACAATTTTTGTAACTTATGTGGCCTCTCCATGAGTCTCTGTTTCTATTTCAAATAAATAAATAAATTTTGAAATTTGGCACATAATTTTATATGCTCAAAAAAAAAAGAGTTTTCAAGCGCTTTAAATTATTTACTTTTACCAAAATTACAGGCAATTTTCAACGATTTTTTACGATTTATGGTAATTTTACGAGTTTTAAGGTGCCATTAGCACCCTTAGAGAAATTTGATTACTCTCATATTTTCAAAATTTTCTAGTTAAACCTAAATGAAAATTTTAGATAATACAAAAATATGAGGTCCACCCTTATCTGCCATGTATGAATAACAAAAAAAATCATCAGTTGTGGTCCACAACTAGGACCTTTCAGCTTAGCACGGCAGATTGTGTGTCCGCATTAATATCAAACTTTTGACTGATTTTTTTTTTGTACCTAAAAATTCCATTTGACATCATAAAATAGAACGAACTAACCTTGCAAGGCATATTTTACGACGGCAAATGGTCTGGACCCATTATGATGGAACCCATCAAAAATTTGGATTATTTGCATAACAAATAGAAATAAAACTTCTTATGAAGGTGCACTGTGAAGGATTTGTGTAGATAAAAAAAAGGTGTCCTATGCATAACATCTTTTTCTGTATCTTCTGAAAAAGAGCTAAACTTGTTTGTGCCAATCTGATATTAGATAGGCACTCCAAAATATGTATACTCCATTTAATGAGAGAATACCACTCTGACGTCACACCGCTTAAACTAAATTGCACTCTGTAGGGTAATTGGCATTATTTCTTAAAAAAATATTTTTTTAGATATGCATGTTCTATATAAAAATTATGTATTAAGTTTTAAGCAATAAATGCCCATTACCCTACCGAGTGCTATTTAGTTTAAGCGCTGTGACGTCGGAGTCGTATTCTCTCACTAAATGGATTATACCTATTTAAAACCTTCACGGCACCAAAAATTGCTTCTTTGTTGCCTTTTAAAAAGGGAATTGATGTAAGATATTTTATAATTTTTTATTATATATATATATTAAAAAACATAATAATGGTTAAGTTAAAGCTATTAAGCCTGGAATGTATATAAATTATCTGGTACCTATGATGTAATGTTAATAACACTGGTTTACCTTTTTTTGCGTCCATGAAATTTTTACTATTTTTTGTGTAATGTTTACTTCTAAAAACCTAGTTTGAGAAAAAAAAAATATTTTGGAGATAATGACGGATTAATAAAAATTTGCTGAAATATATATAATACCGGCCCACAAAAAAAAATGTCAATTACGCTTAACCAGACTATAGCTTTGGACTCTAAAAACGAATTTGACAGTTAAAAGGCTCGCTGATCCCATAGACATACACTCCATACGAGTATTGGAAGTAATCAACCCCACACTGACAGAATTATAGTGTTATTAATACAACAACATAGTGTTAACCCACAAATTGTACTATAGTATAGTACTATGACATAAGATAACATTTGTTGCTGTATGTATACAATATTATATTATTTACCTCTTAATTCTACAACTGGTTGTTGTATCGTACAACATATTTATGTTATAAATATTACAATATATTGAAAATTATGGCATATCCATCATCAGCCAAATCCGGCGGAAACCACTTTTCCAGAAGAAGGGAGTGAGGCCCTTTGAGGGCAATAGAGCTTTTTCCGAGGCTTTTTCATTGTCAAGTTTATTTTCAACGCTCAGAAATACGCAAGAAAAATTTAGTCTCTATAATACTACCCTATTGAAAATGACGGGTTTGTGCACCATTTATACCCGCGCAGACCCGTCATTTTCAATAGGGTAATAATAATAATAATAATACTATGTCCCCCCCCCACCCATCACAAAAGTTGTATATTTTATGGATTCAAGTTGTATATTTCACGAAAAGGTGAGGACCGTTTCTTTTAGTCACTAGGGTAATAATAATAATAATAATAATGCCCCCCCCCCCCACCCATCACAAAAGTTGTATATTTTATGGACTCAAGTTGTATATTTCACGAAAAGGTGAGGACCGTTTCTTTTAGTCACTGGATCCAAACTTTTTTCTCAAGGAAAAAAGTTGTATTTTTAGCCCAAAAAAAGTTGTAGTTTTTGACCTTCTTCCCACCACAAAATCTTTTTTGATACGGCCCTAAATAAAAAATTAAATATATTTTTCTTTGCTGATTTAAATTTAGCGGAAAATTAAAAAAATAACTTGAAAGCAAAAAGCCTGTAAACTAGTTTATTTTGTTAAAAAAAAACATCAATATTAATTATGCATAGGTTTACAACCCAAAAGAATTTTTGTATTTAAACTATTTCTACTATTACTAGTAAAATAACAATAAAAAATTTATCAATATTTATATCTACCTGTTTCTTTTGTGTTTCCATTTTAACACCTGACTTTGGAATCCTATCAGATTACACAGGCCCACAAAAAATAAAAATTGTGAGGCTTGGATTCCAATATGATATTCCTATGCATTATTTCCCGCTGAGACCGAATCCGTAACCCGTTTAACCCTTACACCTCAGGATTTAGACATAACCTCAAAAAACAGTCGAAAAATACTGAAACCGCTAAAATTTTGGACACACATACCCCGCCCCCCCCCCCTGTAACGCTATTTTCCTATACCATTAACATGGGCGTAACACTCCAAAATGATGAAAAAAAAACTGAAGAATTTGTTCTGTTTTTCCAAACTGGATTTTTCTACTTAATGAGGTTAGGGGATTATGGAGTTCTGGGGTTATAGAATTAGCAATTTGGGGACAGGGGGTTGACAGTGGTATGGCATAGATGCTTTTAGCGGTTTCAGTAGTTTTTTGAGTGTTTTTTGAGGTTATGTCAAAATCCTGACGTGTAGGGGTTAAACGGGTTGCGGATTCAGTTTCAGCGGGAAAAAATACATAGGAATATCATATTGGAATCCAATACTCAGATTTTTTTTTGTGGGCCTGTGTTATTCTTTTTTCTGTAAATATTTCCCTATTAACATGGGTATTTTATAGATCTTCGAGGTTAGGTCTACAAATTGCAAAACGCATTTTTTTTATTTTTAAATGATTTTTTTATTGATTTTAAAATTAATACCAGCCTGTTTCGATTTTTTTAATAAGTTTAATAACTTTTTTGTTTTTGGTGGGATTATTTTCAAAAAAAAAATCAAATCTTAATTTTTCCTGGAAATTTTGAGTGAATCGGATAATACGTTTTTCAGTTATCGTGTTTAAAAAAAAAAACGTGACAGCAGAAAATTTTCAAGATTCTTGTATTTCAACAAAACACATTTGTATCTGAAGCTTCGGTTTCCTCCAAAAGTCGAAGTCTCTGACGACTGCGACCGGGTAGCCGCGACCAGGTCGTCACGACCAGGTCGTCACGACCCTACCTGTTTTCCTCGGTCTCTCCAATCGCCAGCCGCCATTCTGTTAGCTGGCCATTTTATAAACAGCTGTTTGTTTGTTTGTTTGTTTGTTTGTTTGCGAGTTTATGTCCTTCTATCAGTATGAATATCTCTAAAAAGTCGTTTTTTTAAATTTTCTGAATTATCAAGCGGAAGAGGAGATTCTCCTCCTCTTATTAACATTACATCATGAAGAAAAAAGGGTAAAAGTTGATGAGATGTTTCGGCTGAGAGAGGTGGATGGGTTTCAAGCAATTCTAATTGAATGAAACAGTGAATAACACTTGTCATAGCGCAAAAAAAAAAAGTTCACCGTCAAATTCGTGACGAAATAGTCGTGCGTCTGCTCCCGGACCGGTCAAGCGACCGGCGACCAAACGAACGGCTACCGGTAATTAGTTGTAACGACTCGGCGGCAGCTAGGAAAACATGAACATTTAAAATGCATTGTAGATGTCTTAAAGACTCAGTCGCGGCTACTCGGTTCTCTTCAATTAAAGTATTTCATAACTTTAAAAATATGTCCTTACTTTAAGATCATTTGCCTTGATTTGAAGGAAATGCATTTATAATAAGTACATGGAATAATTTAAATGAAATAACTAATTTCTTCAAAATTATTTATCAGTACAAATCTTTAATTTTTACAGTAAAAAGAATTGGGCACATAACATAAATAAACGAATAACTTCATTTTAAAGCGTATTTTTACTTCAAGCAATTTCAATTTTAATTTTAAAACTTTATCTTTCGTATAAGTGTTAATATTAATTTCAAGCATATCTTTATTTAAGTAATATCTAGGTTTAAGATAATATTTTATATTTTGAGTACTTCAGTGCCTTGATATAAGGTAAGATGTTTTTGCGACACTGAACTCGATTTGGAACTGTAATTTTTTTAACATAACTGTTTTTTTTTATTTGCGGCTATTAACCCTACCCAATAAATCGAAAATCAAAACTCCCTGAATTATTTCCAGGTAAGGGCTCTTTTATTGACCTGAAGATTGGACTACAACTGGAAATATGCCGGGTACTGCTAATAATATACTGGTTATTTCTATTAAGGAATTAGCGAATTTATACAAAACTGCAGAGCCTAAAAATAAAAGTGGACGTTCTGATTTTAAGTACATGGATATCTTGATGTGAGGTAAGGTTTTATGTTTTACAGTATTATTAATTTGAGCCATTTCGCCTCAATGATTTTTTATCGATATAAATAATCATTGAGGCGAAATGGCTCAAATTAATAATACTGTAAATATATATACGCCTCAAATAAATTATAGATTTTATTTTATATTTTAATTACTTCAGTATCTTATTTAAAAATATTATAATATCAAAGGAAAAAAAACGATCCTTATTAAAAAATAAAGATTAAAAAAATATTTCTCTGCAAATAAGGTAATAATTCCTAGAATCAAATCGAACCCAGCTTTTCTTTAAATTAAGGCTATTTACCTCAATGGAAATTAGATCATATATACATAGATATGGCATTAATGTTGATTTGTTTTATGTTGAAAATATACAAAGTCAATTATAAACCAACCACTATAGCGGTGAGGTTGCGAGGAGGTGAAGTATAATAAACCACTATAGCGTGGACTCAAGGCGCATCTAGGAGGGGATATATGATCTAACCAATGGACAGCAGTCCAATACGTTAGGCAACATAAATTTAGGTCTTCAATACTAACCCAAAAAGAAAATTCCCTAAAAATATTATATTTGGATTTTATCACAGTGCAACAAAAAATGTGCATTATACGCAAAAATATTAAAGAATACATAAAACAGCTTATTAAACACAAAATCTTCACACACAACGGGGTATTATCAATGACTGTCAAATTAAGGAGTAGTTCATAAGTTTCCTAGGAAACTTTAGACCTACTTTACGCATAGCTGTGTTATAAAAATTTAAAAAAATGGTTTTCTACTGAAAAACAGACAAATATAATCTAAAATATTATTTTACCTAAAATATGCATAATTTTATTTCAAAACAATAATAATTATACTTTTATCTCTTTCTGTAGAACTTCTCTCTTTATCTAATCTAAATAGGCGGCAGTCCATTCAAGGATTCTTTCCGTGTACCGTATTATACTCTTCTAGTCCATGTGCGCTGTGAAAAGTATAAAAACAGGGCAGCATTCCAACGCCAAGAAGTCTGACCAATAAAACCCAAGCGCACCGAAAAATAATCAGTAATTTTATAATAAAATACCTGCGGGCCTCAAAAGAAACCACAAAACTATAAAATGCATTAACCCTATTTTTTAGTATACCTAGATTTAATTTTTTTAACAAGTAGTAAAAAGTTGTATAATGCTTTGTATTCTATAGTATACTCCTAGCAGTTGCAAGTAACTTTTTTTTTCTGGTGAAGTTTTAAGTTAAACTTGATTTAAATGTACTGGGATAATTAAAAAAATTTCAGTATATTTTGATTTTAAATGGATTTTTTTTTTACTTTTATTTGATATTATGAGTCATAACTTATGACTGAATCTTTAATGAAGCAAAATGTTATTTATCACAATTTTCCTTCTATATTTTTTATATGTATATTTTTTTATTTTATCCCCCTAAACCTTTTTTTTGGGAGATATTTTCAAATTTGGTTTGGGTCATCCTTTTAATAAGATTTTTTTTCCTGAAAAAAATAAGGTTTATCAAACCTTTTCGTCTATTT
This sequence comes from Brachypterus glaber, assembly GCA_958510825.1. Taxonomy (NCBI): domain Eukaryota; kingdom Metazoa; phylum Arthropoda; class Insecta; order Coleoptera; family Kateretidae; genus Brachypterus; species Brachypterus glaber. The sequence goes on along the minus strand of OY294044.1, from coordinate 52,358,180 downwards.
TTTCTATTTTATTTTAGTTAAGCCCCTTAACAACTTTTCTGTTTTCTGGAGATTTTTTTTCAATTCAGTACGATTGATCTTTACAATAAAAGTAATTTTTCTTAAAAAAAAAAATAAGTTGATCGGAGATTTTCTTCCACTATTTTGGATTTTTTTTTTGTTTAGATCACCATAACTGTCTTATTTTTGTAGGATTCTTTTTAATTTTAAATCTAATTTTTGATAATTTGTGTAAATGTTTTATAGTAGTTTAGTAGTTTATTGGTAGTTTAAATACATCACAGAGTCATGGAGAGCCCCAAATAAGCATATGCTTTTAATTAATTTTGAGAAAAAATAACGTTTCTTCATATTTCCATAATACAGTATTGCAGGTCTATTTTGTTAAAAACTTTTTATCATAAATGTTTTTGTAGTGTATTCAGCATTACCATTATGTTCTTTTATGCCTATTCCTCTTCTTGTATTATTTTATCTGTTTCGATAGACAAATTTGCAACTAAAATTTTGATAAAATTATTCATGTATTGGGATAATTCAAATTTTTCAGTATAACTTTTTTGTTTTAAATGCTTTTTTTAATTTGTTATGTTAGCGCCCCCTATAACTTTTTTGGTTTTAAATGAACCCCTTAATGACGCGAAATTTTCTTGAAAAAATGACATTTGTCGCAATTTTCCTTAATTTTTTTTAGATTTTTTTATTTTAATCCCTATAACTTTTAGGGGGAGGGGAGATCTTTCAAATTTGGTACGAGTAATCCTTTAAATAAGTATTTTTTTTCCTGAAAAAATGAGGTTTATCGAACTTTTTCTCCTATTTTTTTCGATTTTAAAAAGTCCCTTACTACTTTTTTGTTTATGGGGGTATTTTTTTTTAATTCGGTACGATTGATCCTTATAATAATAGTTATTTGCGTTCCTAGTAGAGGTAAGTGAATTTTTCTATGTAAGGTCATATTTTGTGGACCAAAGCGGAGCTGAGGTCCATAAACACGACCGAAGATAGAAAAAAGACTTACCTACGAGTAGCGCATTACGTTTTTCTCACTACCAAGTAGTTAAAATCTTATTTTGTTAATAATATTTTTGACATTTATATGTGTGACAATTCAACAAATCATTTTTTTATGGATTCACTCTGTAAAATTAAGTATTAAGTAGTCTTGTGTCTCGATGTCCCCCTGCGGTAAATGTCGGATACTTAATGACCTTGCCCGGTATAGTATATTCTATAACTAGTATGGAATAGACAATATTCCGCGCGAGCGCAAAGTTTGTCATACGAGCCGGCAGGCGAGTATGATGGTCCCGCGAGCGCGGAATGACTATTCCATACGTGTTGTAGACTATACTTTTCCTTCGACTGCAAATATGAAACACTGTATGGCTTTAAACTGCGGACAAGGTTAAAAACAATGTTTTTTGTGACTCGACATTGTAAATGCAACAAAACACATATTTTTAAATAAAGCAATTAATGTTATTTAATAATTTTATCAAATCAGTACTTAAAAAAGATTTTTATTTAATTTTAGCACATATTTACATATTTACAAATTATAACGCAAAAATTGAAGTTTATGTCAGATTGCTGTGACAGATATCAGGTTTAAATATTTAACAATAGATGGAGCAGTTTTAATTTTTTGAACTAAATTGATAAAAAACTGGTCAAATATTAAGAAAAACTAATAAACTTTATGTAATTTTAACGCAAAACTTTAAATTTCATTAAATTATTCAATATTTCATGGTAAAATAAATATATTTTTGCTAATTTTGCTAAAGTTTTCTTTACTTTCATAAACAAGAGATGGCACTACATGTTCTCATTCTAACACTTGATACGGAATATTCATACCGTATCTAGAGCTAGAATGGATTCATTCTGTGTTTGAAAAATGTGTGTATTTGCTTACATTCTAAAGCAGTCGTAGAAAAAATCGTTTTTTCTGTCTAGTTACGGTTTTGTTTGTATTGATTTCACCTATCACTAAGTGTGCTCGATATAGTACTTTCCATTACTGTACACTTTTTGATTAAGTAATGTCAACTTACCTAGTTGGTAGTGAGAAAAAGTAATTTTTCTAAAAAAAAAATAGTTAATCGGAGGTTTTCTTCTACTATTTAGGTTTTTTTTAAATGTTTAAATCCCCATAACTTTCTTATTTTTAGAGGACACTTATTAATTTCGTGTCCTTACCAAGATTGATTTTCCTGAATATTTTAAGCAGGTTGGATTATTCTTTCTGGAGTTATCGTATGGACAAGAAAACGTGACATAACAGTGACAGTCGGACAGACGGACTGACATTTTTAAAAGTTTTTTAGAATTGTATAACGCACTTTGATACAATTTTTTTTAACTTTTGGACAAAACATTTATTTGTTTTTTACTCCTCTGCTGGGAAACTGCGGAGAGTATAATAAGATACCCAAATACCTGAGCGGAATAACTCATTATAAAATGGAGATAGTCCTTTATCTAAATGTGTTCTTTAGTTGTTATTTTATTTCAAGAATTTAAGGCATGCTGAAATTTAGATATAAGGTGTGGATATTTTAAATGTGCTAAATTATAATTTGAAATAATTATTATTAGCGTTAGAGAGTGGTATTTAAAAATATGTGATGCCAAAATGCGATTAGTTGAAAGTCTAAAAAAATAAAAGTGTTCATAATATAAATATATAAGGTGGGTGAGCCAACTATTGCCATGTTCCTAATATTTCCACCCGCACCTTAAAATTGTTAGTTCGTCAGTTGTGTAATAGATGGCACTGCCAATTTTGAAAAGATGTCTGTAAATAAGATGTTTGTGTATATAGTTTTTTTTTTAAGGTATAGTTATTTTAAATTTGCCTCTAAATACTCCACAAAGTCCGATTTACACTGAAGGATATGGCTTGTTTTGAATGTCAACATAAACAATAAAAACTTTTCTATTTTATAAATGATTTTTTATGAACCAAACCAATAAATACTTCTCATTTCACATAATTTTTACAATTTTTCATGAAAATTGTGTTAATTCGTAGGTTTTTATAATAAAAGCATGAAATGTTAGTTAATTAGAAAATCATTTTTTTATCCCTTTTTTTCAAAGCAATTGGATGCTTAAATTCAATTAAAAATATGGGAGACGGGGCTATGGAGGCTGCGCTCAATTCGTTTCGCAAAAATTTTACGATTTTAAGCATAATTTGTGTATTTTGACGTAACTATTTTATAGAATTAATAATGTGATGTACCTTTTCAGTCCTGTTCGTTGGTGTTTCACTTTAGATTCGAACACATTCTTTATGATATTTAAAAATTAGGGAAAATTATTTGTTTCTTATAAATTGGATACCTAAAAACACTCAGTTTTAGACAGTATTTAAAATTTATAATTTTTGTTTAGTTACTATATTTTTATGATGTTTTGATGTAAAAAAAAGAGAATTGATAAAGCTGTTGCTAAAAACACTTTTGTATTCGTGTAGAAACAAAATTTGCTTATAAAATCGCTTTTATTCCAATAATTTGGAGGAATAAACCATTGTTTTGTTCTCGTTAATGGCACATGTCAACGTTTTACGGTTGTGTAAATTGGGCCTAGTCATTTCGCTTACGACGCATGCGTATCTTACGTTGCTATGGTAATTTTGAGATTGTTTACAAGCGGGAAGGTTTAAAATAACTATACCTTAAAAAAATAAACTTTTTTTAGTACTGGCGTACGCAAAAACGCAGTTCGTGTTTCATGCTCTTCAACACTGATAAAAATATATGTAAGAATATTGCCAACGTTAAGTTAAGTGAGTTTTCCATGACATATTCTATAGAATTTCATAATAAGTTATGTAAAATAAAATTTTACGGAACATATTCTGTAAAAATATTATGTAAAATAAAATTTTACTGAACATATTCTGTAAAAATTTATGTGAAATATAATTTTACCGAACATATTCCGTAAAAAATTGTGTAAAATAAAATTTAACAGAACATATTCTGGAAAAATCACGTAACGTTGGAAATATTCTCACCTACACTAATAAAAAGGATATATTTGGATATAAATAAAACACCCGATTTTAGAAGCATGGTTTTAATTTTAATTTTATCTACTTACCCTACCCTTGCAGCGGGACTAAAACAGCCAGTTTAGTCCCTTGGTATATAAATAACTATTATTACTAATGTAGTAAAATTTCAGGTAATTACAAATAAATTTGAATGCAGTAAAAAATATGTCTTAACGTGTCAATAATTGGCTCACCCTTCTTAAATATGTATAATAACCATTAATAAAAAATTATTAATTTTATTCGAGATTTTATATAACCTGGCTTTTAAATTTATGTTCTACGTAAGGATAACACACACAAAAAATCATTTAATTAAACATAAGTCTAAAAGATTATCAGATGAGAACCTTGAGGCCTTCCTTCATGTTTCTTTAGTTTGAACGATCCTAGGGCTAAACTAATAACAAGAATCACAGCATTAGCGCAATCAGAATGTTTCTTGGAAGGGCTGAGCCAGGGACGGACACAGGATTTTTCATACGGTGGCAAGCCTATTCATCTTTATAGCAGTATCAGTAAAAAGTTTTTGTCAAGTCACAAACAAGGGTGTATCCGGATTATTTATGGAATTTTTTACAAAACTTGTACTCAAGTTTAGCGCCGCAAGCAATTTTTATTAGAATTTGAAAGGTTCAAGTAGACCAAGAAAGCCTTATAAAACGTATATTTCGCTCCGCAGGCCAACATTTTTAGAAATATTAAGTTTTTGCAGATATATTAGAATTGGACATGTAAATAATTTTATAATATTAATTAATTAAATTTGTAATATTACATTATTGACAATCAAGATTAGCGCCACAGGCGAAAAGTTTTTTAGGTTATAGTTTTCTACACAAGCAATTTCTAAGAATTCAAAATATTTTGAATTCTATTTAGTTATTTATATGCCATGGGACTAAACTGGCTGTTTTAGTCCTGCTGCATGAGTGGGAAACAGAAATGTAAGGGACTAAAACAGCCACGTTTAGTCCTGAGGTATACACTATTTTTTGAACGGCCAAACATAATTTAGGTAGGTAGATAAAATTAAAATTAAAAACCATGCCTCTAAAATCGGGTGTTTTAGTTTCGTAATTTAATCAAGATGCCTGTGAATTGCGAAAAGTCAGTTTCGCAGCTATCGCGATTTTAATTGTTTTTTATAGTTGACACAAACGTCAGTTCGAAAAAATGGACGAAGATGATAAATTTTAAGTTATGTATAAATTGTTATAACAATGTTATTTTTAAAGGTTTTCTTTGTTAAAATCAAATAAATTGGTTTGAATCGCTAATTTATTACAAAACATCACCAAACCTAATTTTTGTACCAGTAAAGCACATGGTATGTATAATGTTTTAATATTATCAAGGTTGCCGTGATTTTTTTCCCCTTGGGAGAAAAACGGCAAGTTTAGTCCCGAAAATAAAAGCGTATAACTAAGTTTTAGTCCAAGAAAAAATAAAATTATTTTATAAAACTTCAAATGGGTAGATAAAACCTTTTAAAATACTTCCTATCATGTTTAGAGCCGCAGGCGAAAATTTTAAGAAATCTCAAGTATTTGAATTCCTTATACACCTCAGAATTTGACAACACTACAATATCTTAAGTTTGTTTCTTAAATAAAATGAAAAATATTATACACAGCGTGCCATAAAAACGGCCTTTCATCAACTTGAAAACCAAAATAACATAACCCAAATAATTTTTTGGTATATATTTGATATATTTAGGGGGCACAATTTTAAATAGAAAGGGTGTTTGTGTAGTATATCACTTTAGACAATTTTTGAAAAATGGGTTATTTTATTATGCAAATACGTCAATTATAGGGGAAACTGTTGTACCTTGGACCTATTTGTACCTAGAACCTACACTTAAATTTCAAATTTCCGGGTATAATTTCTCCAAATCGACAGTGGTAGTTTATTACTCATCCGATAGTTGTTTATTTTCAGTTTATTCGAAAACATTGTCGGCAAGCGTGTGTGTGTTATTCCTAGTACCCGGATATTTGGTATTGATTACGAGGGGCGCTCGGAAAGTTTAAATTTTTATGAGCATTCTGACATGGGTGACACTTACTGAGTATAATGACACAAATTTGTAATTTATTATAAATAAGTTTTTCCCGAGCTGCAATTTAATCGTGAGGTACTTTATTGTTGATGGTGCGAAAAAGATATAGTTTTGTCAGAAATGTAATTAGGGAATCCAGGTTTCGGAATACCGATCCCAAAATCCCGAAATCCCGAAAATTTCAAAAAGTTCGGGATCCCGATCCCGATCCCGAAATTTAAAAATGTCTCATTTCATCAAAAATTAATTATCTTATATTAAATAAATAAAATTATAAAATTTAAACCAAAAACTTTTATTAAAATAACCAGTATAATAAGTAATATTTTACTAAATTAAGAAAAATACAAAATAAAATAAACATCACTAAAAAAAAACAAATATTTAGTAAAATATTTATTATTTAAAAAAAAAAAAACTTTTTAAAAGTTAAAACAAATAAATTAAATAAAAAGTAAAAAAAAAACAAACTTTTTAAAAGTTAAAATAAATTAAATAAAAAGTAAAAAAAAACTTACTTTTAAAAAGTTAAAATAAATAAATTAAATAAAAAGTTACATCTAAAACTACCAAGTTGGTAGTACCAACAAAACAAACAACATTAAAATATAAATTCATATAAAAAAAATATATAAAAGTAATTATAAACAAACTTAAAAATTTTAAATTAAAATTATGTTTTTTCTATGGTTTATTTAAATCAACTCCAATATGAGTAAGGATCTAGAATTTCTTAATTTGATTAATGCTAATCGTAGCAAAAAGATCCGATGGTACAAACAACTAAACTACGCCAGAAAAAAGTTTCTTTGGATATTTGGTTCCAAAAGTCCTGCAAAAAGCTTAAAGTTTTTCCTAAGTTCATTCAAGTCAGAACGAAGAACAAATCTAAAAATATATTTTGGAGAGATAACATTTTTTCTACGGTTTATTTAAATCAACTCCAATATGAGTAAGGATCTAGAATTTCTTAATGTTTTTTATTAGCTTATCTTTTAAAAAAATGGTCAAGAGCGACCTCTAAATTTTTTCAAAACTTCTGAAAAAATTCAGGGATAATACTTTTAACTCAGCCCGTTTTCCAAGAAATTGTTTCGTTAGGTCTATGAGTCATAGACTAAACCTTCTTTAGGGGTGCATTTTCACCATCGTAAACAAATAATATTATACGCAAATCACAATTACAAATCGAGTAACCAGATTCGAGTTGAATAAATAAATTCTAATTTTTCGGGATTTTCGGGATTTTTTTTCGGGATTTTCGGGATTTTTCGGGATTTCGGGAATCAAAAATCTTCGGGATATCCCGAACTTTCGGGATCCCGAATTTCGGGACTGGAAACCCTAAATGTAATGTTTCAAAGCACTTATCATCAAAATAATGGCATAAAAAATATTTTATTTTGATTTAGTAAGCCAGTTCTAACATTCCGTCGATGAAAATTGAAAATCCTCAGGGTTTATAGAAAATTGGAAGTTGTAAAGTTGCCAAGCAAGCCCACAAAGAGAAAATAATGTTTACCAAAGGTGTTCGAGGATATAAAATCCAAAATTTTAGTACAAGACAAAAATATTTTTAACATAGATGAAACCAAAAATGTTTCTGTTTTAAAGATTGCGCATTTTATGTTATTCCGAATTTTCCACAATGTTCAATAGCAGACCTTTTTAATGGCAAAGAAGTTGAGTTTTTTAAACCAAATCTAAATACTTATAAATGCATTAAGAAATCATACATTCTTTAATTATGCTCTACTTATGTACTTCGGTAGACATAGAACATTCATTTTCAGATTATAAATATACTTTTTGTAAAAGAAGACGAAGCTTAATAGCCGAACATATGGAGAAAATCTTGATGGTATATTTTTATATTCAACAATAATATTAATTAATTATGTTTAAAAATATGGGTACATTTAGTTTTAGAACATGTAATTATTTTGTAAAATATACATAATATAGTTTTTTGTTGTTTTACCTTTGATATTTATATAGTTATAAATCTTTTGTAATACTAAAAGTATAGTTATTTCCCATGGGCCCAGTGTCATAATAATAATAGACCTCTTTAACATAGTCGTCAAGTTACGCCATGAGTAATAACTATCGCGGGATGGTTAAGAAAGTGTGTCATTAATCTTTAAAAACTTTTTTGGACAAGTAACATTTGCGCGACCCTCGTAATCAATACCAAATATCCGGGGTATGGTTATTCCGCTAACTAATATTTTACATTGAAAAGTAAGTATTTTGGCTGCGACTTTTTTGATGGTAGTTGCCTTTACATGCTTTATATCCAGTATATTTATTTTTTTGTTGAAATACATGTTATTGAAGTATAAAATGTATTTGCTATGGAAAGTTTAACTCTAACCTAAAAAAATATACGGATTGTTTTTGGTATCGCTACCTATAGTTGTACCTTGGACCTAATGTGTAAAATGTACCTTAACGGGTCTGACGTATAACACGTTGTACTTTCGGTAGGTTCAATCGATTCTCCGTGGCATCTTTAGACAACTAAAAAAATATTTTCTTTAGTTGTCTAAAGATGCCACGGAGTAAGCATGGTGAAAAGAGGGCCCCCCTGACAAAGAAACTAAGAAGCGCAGTAGAGCTAATGTTAAATAATCAAGTTGTACATATATTTTAACTAAAATATCTGTGCCCGAGGTATAACCCCTGCGGGTCCAGGTACAAAGCCCCTGTTGTACCTCAACCCTAAATACAATTTTTTTTCAAGTGTGTTAAAAAATATAAAAAAGTAATTTAGGAAAATTTAAAAATATGACTATCAAGCCTAAAACACAGGAAAAAATAATAGGCTATATTTTAAAACGTTCGTTCTATTTGCCTGTTTTGTGCATAGCAAAATGTAAAAATAGGGTCTAGGTACAACAGGTTCCCCTACTTTTAACTAATTTTGAATGATAAATAAAATTTTACAAAAAAAATCTTAAAAAATTGCTTTTACTAAGTATTTTATCAAAAAAAAAAATAAAAAATGAAAAGCTTAAAAAAATAAAATTAAAAAATATATGGTCGAATAGAGAATTTTATAAGCTTTAAAATAATGTATCGCACGTTTCGTTTAAAAAAGTGATCCCCCTTGCCCCCTGTCTCCATTGTGCCCCCTAAGCATATCAATAATATACCAAAAAATCACTTGGGTTATTTTATTTACGTGTTCCAAATGTCAAGTTGATATCTTAAGCCGTTTAAAAGTCAAAGGTGGGCGGACTTTTGATACACTGTGTATAAAAGCTATCGCTTTGGTTTAATAGCTTATTAATAAAAAAAAGATATTTGAACTTCTTGTTAGTTAAAAGTAAACCTTTATTTCATGTAATTCTGCAATATATAATTTTAATTTATTACTTAGTCTTTTTTTCACAGAAAAATAACTATTTCTTATTAATATAAAAAGAAAAGTATTTTTTTTATTTGCTGCTAACCAAGCATGTAATTTAATTACATATATGTATATACTTATGTACTGTATATTTGTTAATAAATAAATAAGATAAAAAAAGATATTGCAAATAAATTTTCTTTGAAAATTGAAACAATTCTTCCGCTTAATAGCATTTTGCAATATTTTTCTTAATAAAATTTATCAATTATTATTTTTTATGATTCAGAAATCTTTATTTTTCAAGTAAATAATATGCTTCGGTTTCATAATATATTTAACACGTATTAAAATTACAAAACAAATACTTATGAATATAAAATCAAAACCAACAATAATGAGATTCCTGTATGACTAGGATATTGATGTATTTATTTACCGGGGGCACACAAAAATTAAATAAAAAAAAATTCTTCAAAATAAGATCTTTTTTTTTAAACCAAAAAAAAATTATTTTTTTTTATTTTTCGAAAAAAAAAACAATAAAACTTAAAAAAAAAATCAAATATTATTTTTTTTAATGATAGGTTTTTCATTTTTTAAAAAAGTTTAACCCCCCATAACATTTTTGTGGTAGGGGGATTACTTTCAAAAATGGCAAAAATTATAAGGATCAATAAAAATTATTTTTCCTAAAAAACCTTAATCGTTAATCGAAATTTTCTTTCAGCTTTTTTCGATTTTTTAAAGTTAAAGTTTAACCCCCGATAACTTTTTTGTTTTTGGGAGAATTACTTTTAAAATTGGTAGAATTGAACCTTATAATAAAAGTAATTTTTCCTGAAAAAGATACGTTAATCGGAATTTACTTTCAACTTTTTTCAATTTTTTTAAAAGTTTAACCCCCCATAAGTTTTTTGTTTTTGGGGGGATTACTTTCAAAAAAAGAAATGTTATTATTCCCCTCATAGAAATTGATTTTTCCTGAAATTTTCAAGTAGATCGGATTATTCGTTCTTGATCATAACTCGAGTTATGTTCACAAAAATCGTGACAGACAGATGGACATTTGAAAAAAAAAACAAATAACAAATTTATATCCAAGACTTTTTTGGTTTAGATAACGTTTAGGACGATTTTTAAATTTTTGAAAATTCGAAACTACTGTATAATATTATTCTAGCGCAGGCGCTGTGAATAATATAATAATTAAACAAATGGGTCTGTCATGTGACATTACTCATGTCTATCATTGTCACTTGGAATATAAAAAAAAAAACAATTTAAAAAAGAATAAAAAAAAGTTTTTATGTTTATTAGAGTGTTTATTTTCTACAAAAAATAAATATTTTTTGAAAAAAAAAAGTGTTCCAAGTGTCGCACTATGCAATAACAGCGTCGGCATGAAAGTTCAGTTAGTAAATATAGTATCTATTACTTTAAAAAATAGTTTTTAAAATTCTCGATCCGAGCTCTGTTGATAACTACACTTTTAATAACAAATACAGTGCAACCTCGATAATCTGGACATTCAGTAACCCGGATGAAAAATAACAAATTACATAACAAAATAATATAAAATTTAATACATAAATGATCTTTTTCATTATATGCTTCCTGATTATTGTTTTGCTTTTGCAGATGATACAACTACAATCAATAGTCACAAAAGCCTGAATCGAGCCCTTCAGCTTAGTGAAACAAGTGAAACAAAAGCGTGAGACTGGTTCTCTTCAAACAATCTTAAAATGAACACCACAAAGACTCAAAGACTCACCTTCTCCACTAGAGTTTCCCTAGAAAATCGTGAAAACGTGAAACTATTGGGCATTACTCTTGACAGCAGACTAGACTGGTCTTGCCATGTACAACAGCTTTGCAAAAAGTTGTCTTCAACTGTTTTTGTTCTAAGACAAATAAAAAAATCTGTCTCTTTTAGCATCTTAAAGATGAGCTACTTTTCTCTCTTTCACTCACATTTAAGTTATGCGACGATTCTCTGGGGAAGCTCCAGCTATGCTATTGCAGCCTTTCGTTTGCAAAAGAGGGCTATTAGAATTTTATGTAATGTGGGATATAGGGAAAATTGTCAACAACTTTTTATAAGTTTAGGCATAATGCTCCTACCAACAATTTACATATATCTTACATTATTAAAAATAGACAAAGAAAAAAGTCAATTTACTTGTGGTTAAGATGTTCACAACCACAATACTAGAGGTAAGTCACAAATCAGAATCCCAAAATATAGACTCAAAAAAGCCTCAGGAAACTCACTGAATCTCAAATTATATAATGTATTACCTTTAAATTTCAAGGGTCTAAACTATGAAAAATTTAAGGTAATTATAAAAAAAACCTTACTCACGTACTGTTTTTACTCCGTGGACGAATATGTCATGAAAATATCTCTATCCGACTTTCATCAGCGTTTATTCCCCAATAAATTCTGTGATATTATGTAGATGTATACTGTAAACTGTACTATATGTTAATGTTATTTATTTTTTTTATGACTTGCCAAAAATGTAGTTACATAATGTGGCCAAATAAATCTGAATCTAATAAGTATGCTTCTGTGTTACATAATTTATTGTTTATGTACTATTTTCTAGTTGTTTTGTATTAAATTTTATTTTATTTATTTATTTTATTTTATTTATTTGATTAATTTTACACAGTTTCACTTTTCAATATAAAAACTGTCCTGTATCAGTAATCCAAATTATTTACTAATCCGGACCACGGGGGTTTTTATTAGTTCGGATTATCGAGATTGCACTGTACTAGGATTTTACAGGAATCTAGAAATCGAGATTTCTCGTCTTGTCTCGATTTCAAAAAAATATCAAGTTGGAATTAAAAAGTTACATTACCTCAGGATATTTTGCAAACACCTAATATTTTAAAAATATAAAAATTAGTAGGTATTAATTTATTATACACAGCGCCTGGTCTAGAATAATATAGGGTAGTTTCGAATTTTTAAAAATTTCAAAACTCGTCCTAGACAAAAAATTCTTGGACTTTTTCAATGGCGAATAATCCGATCGATTTAAAATTTTTTAGGAAAGTTTAAGTTCTACGTGGGGAAGATCCCTATTGGGTTTGAAAGTAATCCCCACAAAAACAAAAAAGTTTTAAAAAGATCGAAAAAAGCTGAAAGAAAATTCCGATTGACGTAACTTTTTCAGGAAAAATTACTTTTGTTATAAAGATCAATTCTACCAATTTTGAAAGTAAGCCCTCCAACAACAAAAAAGTTATGGGGGTTGAACTTTTTAAAAAATTTAAAAAAAGACTACCTATTACTTTTAAAAATTGTTTTTTTTTTCAAATTTTTTTCAGTTTTTTTCGTTTTTGCAAAATATATATTTTTTTTTCATTTTTTTTTTTTTGGTTTTCAAAAAAAGCTCTTATTTTAAACAAAAATATTTTATAGTTATTATTACTATTTTTTGAAAAAAAAATCAAGTAGGTATTTGGGAAAATGCAATATACCATATACTGTGAATAATATATAATGGAATGCGTAGCATTACATATCTTCACGGCTTGTTTAAAAAATATATTTTAAAATAGGAAACTAAATTTAGATTTGTCACGAAGAACTGTAATTTGTTTTGTTTTTAGGTTATTACTTGGAATATTTGTATAATAAAACTATAAAACTATTTTATCGTCAATTAAACCTTAAAGACGCATGTTTTAATCGTGATTTATGTGATTTTTTATTCATTTTTATTACAGTCAGTTTATGTTTATAAAATTTCAGTTCATAATTGAAACGTATTCTTCCGCATTTCTTTCCCATACTTTGGAGCCACAAATAAGCTCCAAATAATGGGGTTGTCCATAAAATACGTCACACCTTTGGGGAGGGGTCAGGCATTTGTGACTAAGTGTGACATGGGGGAGGAGGGGGGTCTTGGTCGAGTGTGACGTCACACCAAATTTTTTATTGATTTACTCTAAATGAATCGCTAGATGCGATAGAATTATGTACTCTGTATTATGAATGACGACAACTCAGATGTTGAATATGGTTGGAAAACGAAGAAGTGGATTCCGATTGCATTTCTGACTTTGACAAGTCAGACAAAGTGGAGGGGATGCCAGTAATTCAAGACATCCAAAAATGGGTTGACTTACCCTGGAGGAAGATCGATTAAAAATATGAGATCGGAGTGGAGAAAATTTTGATCTCAAGGTTTTTTAAATATTATAAACTCTTTGTGATAAGATCTATGTCAATAAATATATTTAACTTAAAGACGTGTTACTACAAATACTTTAATTGTTCATATGTTTAGCGAATTCAATAAAACTTCGATTTTTTTAGTAAGATTAGAGCGTGACGTCCCATAGGGGGGAGGGGGTCAAGACTTTGTGACAATATGTGACATGGGGGAGGGGGGAACTAAAATCATCTAAAAAAGTGTGACGTATTTTTTGAAAGACCCCTAAACATACGCTTGATAAGCATTAATGACTATCTAAAATGCATTGCTTTTCCTAAAGGGAACGTTCAAGTATTAAGTTACGCAAATTGTACCATAATTCATACACCTGATACCCCATTTCTCGCGTCATTATAGATTATAGAGATTTTATATTTTGGCTACCCCCCCCCCCCTAATAGGGGGGTAGCCAAAATATGAAATCTCTACAGCCTTAAATAACGCGAGAACCGGGGTATAAAGTGAATGAATTTTGGTACAATTTGCGTTACGTAATACTTGAACGTTCCCAAAGGTTGATTTACTCAATCATTAACACTAAACTAACTAAAAATTTAAGCAATAAAATAAAATGTGTCAAATAATTCTGACATTTCACTAGTTAAATTCTTAGTTTAGTGTTAATCAGGCTTGTACACGGAAAAAAAAAATTATAGCTAGGAGCGCTATAACACACATACCAAGCAAATTATAATCGCTTATTATATAAATACAAGGCTTTCTCTTACAATTATGGCAGTCAGTGTAAAAATTTATATGAAATACTTTAATTGTTTAGTGAATAATAAAATATAACAAATAGTATGGCATTTATAGCTTAAATAGATTTAATTATTGTCCGTGCTAATAATTTTTATAATATAATAAAATTTCTGTAAATTTATAATAGTGCCTGTAATAAATATAATCGTGTCTGTAATATATATAATCGTTTCCAATTTATTTTTAACATTATTAGTTATTGTGTCCCTTATAATCTATAGCTTAAATCACTATAATTTGCCACTGTTACCAAATATCTTATAATGTATAGCGCAGAGCCCACTAATTTCTTTCCGTGTAATGGGTACCCCTTAGGGCGCAAAACAAAAGTAGAGAATGTTTAAGCTTTAAAACAAAAAAGAAATAGTCAAATCCATTAATTAGTTTTCGAAATATTTGAATTTAAAAAATGGAAATTTTTTAGGTTTCCGGAAAAGTCCGGCAGTGTATCTTAAATAAATAGAGATGTATTTTAGAAAAAAAATACTATTGAGTTTATACATATCATCACTTGTATATCATCACTTTTAAGATCAGCGCATCATCGTCGACTATTTTACTTTTCTCACTAGTAAGAAAAATCAAACTTTTTATTAAGTTTTATTATACAAACAGTATAGCTTTTAGATAGAATTAAATAAAAAATAATTTATCATCATTATTACGTTGCCAATACAAATTTCATGTATCAAAAAAACAAAAGTTTTGGGTTAATTTTGGCACTTATTATTCGTCACTTCTCAGTACACTTTACGTTTCATCATATATTATGACTTTCTCAAAAGCAGCTAATTTGTGTACATTCTGTATTTTCGAACATACCATGGAACTCATTTTAATTGTCTAATGAGTTCCATGGTATGCTCGGAAAATATAGAATGTTCACAAATTAGCTGCTTTTGAGAAAGTCATAATATATGATGAAACGTAAAGTGTACTGAGAAGTGACGAATAAAAAGTACCGAAATTAAACCAAAACTTTTGTTTTTTTTGATTCATGAGATTTATCATCATTATTAATTTGTATAGCAAAGATGCTGCTAATTTAATTAAACTTTATTGTGGTAATTAACGTGATTTTTTTATAAATATGTTTAAGAATACTTATTAGTTTTATGAATAAAAAATAAGAATTGTAGGATGAATTTTTAGTTAAAATTTTCCCTTTTAAATGCTCATTTTATGTTTCCGGTTGTAAATATATTCTCACGGTAATAAATATTATAACACTATTAATTAGTAAATAAACTAATAGATTTAATTTAATAAATTAATTAGCGTATTAATTCATTTAATAATATGCATGATAACACTAGGCAACACGGTTTCTTGCCCCGGTTGGCGTCATATGTTTTTTAACTAATTTTGGGTCGCTGAAACCGAATCTGGCCTCAGAATATTTCTATTACCTAAGTTTTCTTAGAAAAATAAGATAAAAATGTTAAAAAATCATTATTTTATCCTTCTTTTGTTCTAAAATCATGGGAGACAAAAATATTCCAAGGACAAATTTGGATTCGGCGACTCAATATTAGTTAAAAAATACCCAACTTAAAACATAGAAACTTTAAATTCATAGGTAGAATAAATAGGGATATTATGAAAAAAAAATATTAAAAAAAAAATGGATAATGTGACAAAACTAAGTAGGGGTGGAGAGTAAAAAGAAGGGTGCATAAGGGGAAAAGCTTATCGCCACGTACTCATGCTAAAAATTGTCAAAAATCATTACTAGGGGGTCAAAAATTAACTAAAAAAATGTTACGTAATATGGTTCTTATGTAATAAAGTAACATTTTTATGATGTAGAACCATTAAAAAAACAAAAAAAATACACAATATTTTGTTTTATAAATTATTTTTAAATTGGCATAATTGCATGTACTAAAATTTAAAAAATTAGACGTGCTGAATTTTTTTTTAAGGTCAAATTTGGATTCTGCGCCTTTAAATTGATAAGAAAAATATATTTTTTGGGCTCGGGAAAAAAGTTTACACTGTGTACTTTAATTTTATATCTTTTTCATTTATTTACTTTTTAGAAACAAACTAAGCAAAATAAATATTTGTATAAATATTTTTGTAGAGAATTTTATAATCTACAAATTAAGTTCTATAAAGTTTTTAAAAAAATTTGATAGTTTTGCCATAAATGAGCAATTAAGTAAACTCTGCACTTTCATTTTAACCTTTTTATTTTTTTTCGCGTACTTACTCTGACAGTAGGTTCTTGACATATAGATTTTTGAATTCCTCGTATTTTTTTTTAATATACACTAAAATTTTCAAAATTCTACTGTTTTTTTTATGATTTTGAAAAAAAAACGTCATTATTACCTGAACTTATATCTCAAAAATTTTAGGTGCTGGAATTTTTCTAAGGTCAGATTCGGATTCTACGCCCTCGAATTAGTAAGAAAAATTTACTTTCCGATCGGGGCAAAAAAAAAGTTGCGATTTGTTGCCTAGTGTAATCTTTGGAAAATCTTCCTAATAAATTATATCATAAACCATAGTTTTTCATGGTTTGTTACTTACCCAGTTACACTAGTTTACAAGGGTGTAACCCTCCGGGCTATTTTTGAATATCATAAAAAACAATATTGTTTATTTATTTAGAAGTTATTCATCAATGGAGCTCTCTACAACTAGAATTATGAAACAAAAGACGTCTACCCTATCTCTATCTCATATGTGATACACTTTCCAGCCAACCAAATAAATACTGTATTTGTTTTTCACACAACAAATAGAGTATTTATTTGGTTGGCCGGAAGGTGTAGGCAGTGAGCGGCACGAACGAACATAGCTAATGTAAATCTGTAGAATAAGATAATTCTACTAAAATTTAGATGGCGCCAGTAATTTCTTTACACTTTTCGCCCGGCCAAGTAAATATTGTATTTGTTCAACAAATAACAAATACAGAATTTGTTTGGTGGGGTGAAAGTGGGAGTGTATGTATGTCTTCTATCCTTTTTGGGTAGAACTTTTGTCCCTGTTTAATCTAACGGGAAAAATCTCCATTGCAATAATATCTTTTGTGAGGTACCAATTTAGGTTAGTCTTTGTTAGTCTATTCTAAATAATCGAGTAAGACTAAGATTTTTCCGAGACGCGTTTTGTGAGTTTAGGGCTTGTCTGCTGAAAATTGTAAAAGGGTTTTTCAAAAGCTTAGAAAAACTTGCAAGTATGGTGTATTAGTAGACAGGGAAAGTCCGTTCAAAATTAAAAAATGTTTTTGTTTTTAAATAGTAATTTTAAATCGTCATCGCCGCAGAATAAAATGAATATACAGCCTGTTCCAGAACTCGCGTACCGAAATTTAAGAGATGATTCTACATCCAAAAATATGAAAAAAAGTTTCTATAAAGGTTGGTCCGGAAATGAGCCCTAAGGGAGCTACGGCCCTTCGAAGATGACGTATTGAATTGGGAACAAAAAAAGCACCAATAAAATTTTAATGCTGCAGGGTGATTCTTCATTTAAAACTGAGCAAAAAAGTATTATACACCAAAACACCTAAATTTAATATTAAAGGAGTAATAGCTTTTTAAAAAGTAACGTTTTTGGTGGCACAAAATGTTACTTCCTCTTACTTGCATTTTTTTTTGATAACGGTTGCTCCTACAGTGTTACACTATATGATATTTTATATGTATTTTTACTCTAGAAATCTATATTTTTTACAACAAATCCAAAAAACATACACATAGAAAAGTTTGGGGCAAAAATGTTTTAAGCCTCATATATTTTGTCCGTCTGGGCACGCCTCTGGATAAATTAAAAAAATAAATTAACATAAACTTATTGCCCTTATTAATACTAGTATACATGCAAAAGCTCGCCGCTCTAGCTTAAACGGTACCCAAGTTATTAATTTAAAACCTTATTTTTATTAAAATTTTAAAGGGCCCTAGATCCCTTAGGGCTCATTTCCGGACCAACCTTTATAGGAACTTTTTTTATATTTTTGGATCTAGAATCACCTCTTAAATTTTGGCATGCCAGTTATGGATCACCCTGTATTAATAAAAAGTGTTCTATAGAAATTGGATTATGTTCGAGAAAGATAAGTTATTGATGTAAACTAACCTTTTACGAGAATACGCTGTATTATTAATTATTAAATATTCTAAATTTAGTATTTATTCTTTATTTAAATTTTATTGATATATTTTGTTTTGTTAATTTATTATTTTATTTATTAAATAATCATTTAATCTAAATTTTATTCTTTTTATTTATTTTAACCTAGTTATAAAAACGAATATAAATATTTCAGGGCTACGAACCTCCTCCGAAGTCAACTAGATCTGCATCCCTTATCCAGGGTGGTGGCAGAGCTACGCTATCTATTTTTCAATCATCGAGGGTTTCGACCCATAAGGTGGTCGTCTTTGCTTTAGTCTTTTAATAGAAAACTCAGTTAGGTCTTTATTTGAACTTCGGGTTTTACAATGATACCAGAGGGTGTTACAATAGGAGTTCCCGTGGTGTTACAATGGTGGCACCTGTGGTTCTATAAGGGACGCAGGTGCGTTACAAGGGTTTTATGCGCAACTTTATTTTAATGTTTTATTGCATATTTTTTATGCTGAATCCCAATCCGTCAAGAAAAAAACAGTGGTTTAGTTTTTGAGAATATCGACCCTAAAGATTTTATAAGTGGACAGAGAAATATATTTTCATTTATTATTTACAAAAATTAATAATTATAGGTTTTGAGACTCGCTAAAAATGAATTTGACATTAAAAAAACTCTATCCTCACCCCTTAATAGGGTAGAACATTCCCTGTTATATATTTTTTTAAGTAACCTGATAAGAGTTGGTACCTGGGGTTTTTTGTTTCGCTGAAAACGAGTTTGATATTTAAAAAATTCTGCCTTCCCCCCTTAAAGGAGTAGAACTACCCCCATTCATATTTTTTTAATTAAAGTGATAAAAAATCGTACATAGGGGTTTTGAGACTCATAGAAACGAATTTTATTTATTCATATTTTAACAAATCTATCTCCATTGACTTTTTAGAGGGTGCACCCTCTAGGGGTGTAGAACCACCCCTTATACTTTCCCGAGGAAAGTATAAGGGGTTAGCATTGGAAAAAAAAAATTCTATTACTTTTTTAAGTTTTTAGAAAAAATAAACCTTTTTTGAAAAAAAAATTCTATGAATTTATTTTATTTATTTTTTTTTAGTTTTTGGTTTTAATAAACCTAGGCCTAAAGGGAATTTATTATTTTGTTTGGTTTGGACAGCGGTATTTATATTTTTTAAATAACCTGATAAAAGTTGGTACATAGGTCGTTTGGGATATTAAATTTGGTTTACGAGTCCCAATGTACCAAATGTTATCAGGTTAATTAAAATAAATGTAAATATGGGTGATTATATGGTTGAAGATAAAATTTTTAAAAATTAAATTCATTTTCAGATAGATAAAAAGGATTAGAACCTTTCAATATCCCTAATAAAAATTAAACATACAATAAAAAAAATATAAAAAAAAATAAAATTCGAAATATAAATAATTATTTTCTCAAATATTTAAATTACGCTTTCCGGCATATCGTCGCAAAGGGGCTTATTTCATTTTTTGTGATTTTTCAGGAAAGACAATAGGGTAGCTGCAGGTTACTGTTTTGATGCCACCCAAGGGCCTAATTCAATTGTTGTTGTTTTTGAGATAAGCCCCTTTCTAAGGAAGGGGACTATATATTTACCCTTCTTCAGCGCTATAATACAAATGGTACACAACAGATATAAATCCATCTTTTTTATATAGAACAATGTATTTGTGTATGTTGATTTTTAAATTATTAATTTTTTTATATATTTTATGAAAAAAATCCCATCAGCCCAAGAACTTTTTAAAGTTGATCCAAGCCCGCCGTGTAGTATGATGTATGCATGTAACTCACTGTTTATGTGAAACCGATTTTCTTTTGTTTTTAGGGAAATGGTTTGGACTTTTGGATTAATTTTTTTAATCTTTAACATTAACGCCATTTTGTGCTAAATTTTCAAATGCAACGACATGTTTTTATATCGCTAAATTAAAAACTTAGGTATACCCTACAGAAAAACTAAATAAAAATAAGTTGAGTTTGAAAATAGCAGCTTTAAAAGTTAGTGACTTTCTCAAAAAATTAAAAGGTGCGCAATTTTTATAAAAACCTAAAAAAAATCAGTTTAACATAAACAGTAGGTTCTCAAGATACTCCTTAATAATTTAAAATGTCAAGTTTCTAAAATATTCCAATATAGAATTCACAACACAACCATGTTTTTTTAACAAATGGCTCCATCTTTATTACAAATTTAGACTTATATCAATGAAAAGAGAATTTAAAGACGAATCCGAAAATGTAAACAAATTTATAGATTAGTAAAACTGCGTATTTTAGGTATAAAATGTATAATATGCTAGTGGCCACTAGCATATTATACATTTTATACCTAAAATACGCAGTTTTACTAATCATTAAAACCAAGGTATACACGTCTAAACACCATATATAACAAATTTATAGGGTTCTCATTAAAAAATCAAAAGTTATCTTCCGGTTAGACCGAAAGTAATATTTTTTATAATAGCCATGCAAAAATTGGGGTTTTCATGTCTAATATATGCACTGCAAATTTCAAAGAGTTATCTCTTATAGTTACTGAGATAATTCTTAGGAAATACTTCTTGTGACACCCGGTATATTATTGAATAATATAATAATAATAATATTCATAAAAACTAAAATTCCATAAATTTAAATTTGATGGCAAAATATTTAGGTACATACAAAAGAAAAAGTTTTTCATTTGTAAATATTTTTCCATTAAATGTCAGTTCCTGGAAAACATTAATAAAACTTTTAAGTTAAAAGCGGTATAATCATAATTTACAAAATATTTAATATCAATATAAACTATCCTGATCTTTTAACAAAATTTTCAATAAATGTGCTTGTTAATAACAAGCACATAATATATACTGATACCTTAAGGGCGATTTTGACCCTTGTCAGGTGTTGCCACATATACTAGGTGGCAGGTCTACAGGACTACAGTATAGTCTGTCATAAGCAATGACACAGTGCACCGGTTCAAGTGTATTACCGGCATTCTAGATTACTGTATTAACAGTTAGACCGGTTTAATGTTATATACCGGGAGATAGTGCCTTTTCTCCATTCCTTTCCTCATCCATGCAGTATTAGCACGATGGATCCAAAGGAGTCTAACTACACACAGAGAAGAGAATGTCACACACACACACATGTAAGTGCTTTTTTTGCTTTTCCTTTATTTGTTCACGGCAATCACCGCAAATTGTTCTCCGGCTTTCCACAGTACCAGTTGTGACAATGGGATACTTTCCCGAACGAGTCCATTATTGAAGACTTCCCCAAACTGTTCTGGGTAAAATTCAATGCTAAAAGCTCACCTTCCAACAAACAGATGTCGCTACTATTAAAAACGAATACAAAACAAAGGTTCTAGCCTTTGTGAACAGATGGCTTTTTTAATAAACAGTTTGCCTGTAATCTGAGTGCAACATTTTTAGTACTGAATACATATTATTACCTAATATGTTTAACTGCATAATATAAAATTAAATTAGGGTTAACATGAATAAGGTAAATATAAATAGTTTTTATTGCTTATATTGGCTACTCTGATTACTTTGTCTTTCTTACGTTGGCTAAACTGTTAAAAACTTTTAGAAAGAGATAGCACTGTAGAACTAATTTTGACGGTCTTTGTCTTCAAGAAACTATCCTATAGAAACACATTTTTAAACTATAAAGTTTGGACTTTTTGGAAAATGGCGCCAAACAGAGGTTGATTTCTAAATCGGTCTTAACATTCTGAAAATTTGTATTTTTTAAATATTTAGGGTCCTAGGGGCTGTCCCTTAAATATTGCACCTAGTATATGCCATTCTATTAAAAAAAGAACACAAGTGTGCTAATTTTAGAAAAAATATATTTAAAAAAAAAAAGTGAAAAGCAAAATATGCCCGAAAAAAAATAAAATTTGACATACTTATAGAACTCAATAACCTCATTGGAATGATACAGATTTATTTGTTTATATATTTATAATAATATATAATATAACAATATATAATATAACAATATATAATATATATTTGAAAAAATGGATTGAATGAGCATCGTATAAAAGGCCGCATTATTCTCCAATTTTCCAATAGCAGGACATCATAAGAAATAAATTTCTTTAATTAAAGATGAATTGTATTTATAATCTAAATTTTAGATTCATCATTTTTTAAAGCTTTCAATAAAAGTAATGTTTTGGATCATTATTAAGTAATATAAGAAGACCCAGAAAGTGAATAGTCAATAAAGATTCAAAGTAATTTGTTAGAATTTTTGCTGGGTATTATAATATTTTGAGTTTTATTAGTATTAAGTATTAATATTATTATTAAAGTTAATGTTTTTGGCTGAAGACCACAGTCTAGTGTCTTTTTTGAAAAAAGTTTTGTAGGTTGTAAATAAAAACAAAGGTCATTAATAAAAGCAATGATAAGGATGGGCTCTAGAACAGACCCCTGCGGTGAGCCACATTTTATATGATTCAACTCGCCCTTGTTATTGGTCTTTGCTCTATAAGAGCATTTTAAAAATACTATTATATTATTATTGTATTATTTTTCTAATTTTCTTTCAAATTTCTTTAAATACTACTGGTTTTAATTTTTGTATCTTGGACTATCTTTTTAATAATAATTAAATAAATAGAGAAATAAGTAAAGTATCTTACTATACTCCTTTAATTAAACACCCTGTATGATGCTTTAAAGCTTAAAATCTTAAAGCTGAGGTACGACTATACCAAAATCTTAGTTGCTTGAATGCTACAGCACGCAATCTTACGAGTTAAATTCTTGTATAAGTCGTACCCTGTACGAGGCTAGGTAGAATTTCTCCCATTGGAATGCCGCATTAGTAAAGGAATGTAGCCTTGTGCTAGGTAGCTTACACACCTGAGTTTTGTATAGTACCTACTAACTTTGAATTACGAGGGAAGTACTAAAAATTTAAAGAGAATTTTACGCTTGGGTTTTAGAACGTTTTTAAGGCAGACCCCGGATACTCTGCAAGGACTGTTGTTATAGAGCTGCCATAATATGCAGGGTCTGTAATTTAAAAAAAAAAATTTTTTGCTCAAAATATGACACCACAGATGAAATATTTAAAAAAAAACAATATCTGTTTGTTTACAAGTTACAATTTTAGTTTATTTTAGAAAGTTCTCAAAGGGATCAAGTGTTTCCCTAAACAATCAAAATTTATTTACTCACATATTGTGTAAATGATAATACTTTCTTTTCTTAGACAGTTTAAGTTAGACTTTTTAATATTAAGTGATAAATTGTTGACAAAAATTTGTTGAAAGTCGTACCAGACTTTATTTTTTACAGAATTGCTTATAGCCGTAAGCAGGTTGTTTAAGTTTTAAAGTAAAATTTAAAGATCAATTCTAACAAGGGCTTTGGAGAAATCCATATAAATAACATCAGTCACAATTTATATAATCTTTAACCAATCGTTAAGCATTTGAATATACATTATTTTTTTTTGTAGATTTCAATTTATCGATAATTATTTCAATTCACAAATTAAATTGATAAATTGTCTTAATAGTTTCTTATACATTGAAAAGTTTATGCCCAGATTTTTCTTTAATTCCATAATTCTTTGTTCTTTTCTGCAATATTTTTGTCATAAATTACATCTGTAGATCTCTGGTCCAAAATCCCATAATTATCCAAACAATATTGCTTTTTTACTATTATACATGCATAAATACAAGTAAAAAAATAAATATATGTATAAACTGTATTTTCTTTTGTCTATGAATGTCTCCCATTTGATCTTAAACTACTGATTACAAAAACTAAGCAATTTAATGCATTAGATTCCAGTGTGCTAAATTTTAAATCAGACATTCTGGTAGGCCATATTCTGGCCGATTAAGACCAAATGACAGTATTTTTTTATATTTTTATTGGTATTTAAGGTATACCCGAATACCGTTGTTTTTTTTGTATTTTTTTTTATAACTTTCCTAATTTAATGAATTACCCCGGTACCGCGACTGGCTCTCTGAAACAGTGTCGGGGTACCCAACAAGTTTACCTCATGGAATGTACACCACAATCGCTCAGTTTAATGATGAAGGTAACCCAGCTCCGAGATGGTAACCATAACCATAAAAAACCTGGTCGCACGCATTCCTACAATGTTTTGCTTGGGATTGTACATGACCGTTTCAAGTTGAAATAGGTATTTTAGTTTAAAGTTGCCTATGCCGGTATACACGTTGAACTTGCGTCGTTTTTTGAATTTGTTTAAGCACGTGGATCTATATGGTACTATTTGTGTGCATGTGTGATATTGGTGATTTGGTGATCTTAAACATTTGTGTTTTTTTTTTACTTTAATTTTGGATTTTTGCTGTTATGGATAAAGGAACGAGATCTTTTTTGGATATTTATCTCAACACATGGTACTATTTTCAGATTTATATATTTATGTAAAGATTTCAGGCCTAAAACATTACTTTTTTCCATTTATAAACATGATTTTTTAGGCCTGATGTCTTTATTTCGTTTTACCAACGCATCTCAGATGCAGCTGCTTGTTTTATGAAGTGATTTGATCAAAACTAATGTGAAAAAGTATAAGAACTCATCTATAAGTCAATTTTTTGCATTTTTTAATTTAGGATTATTGTATTTCCTTTATTTCCTAGCAAAACAGATGTAGCATCTTAAACTGTCCTCTTTTAGGTTATTCATAAATTATTTGATCAAAATTGAAGTTAAAAGATTGAGAGGATATTATTGACTTGTATATCTGATCTGGTTTATCTGATCTATGTTATTTAAAAGCAGTACTTATTATCTGGAATTTATTATTTTAGACCTTGTGCCTCTACTTCAAACAAATTTTGTATAGTTAATCCGTTTAACTTGAAAAGTCAATTTTCTCTAAGGCTCCATACGTATTTACATATTTAGGTAATATTCCAAAATTAATTCCACTGCACACATATCTCGAAATCTATCAATCCAGATTCGGTATTAACAATATTTTTAACGCTTTTTGCTCTAATCAGGTTATTCCTAAATCATTTAATCAGAATTTGAAGTTAATAGATTGAGACGAGATTATTGAATTATATATCTATGTAACTTATACATCTGATCCGGTATATTTGATCTATGTTATTTAAAAGCAGTACTTATTATCTGGAATTTATTCTTTTATACCTGATGCCTCTACTTCAAACAAATTTTGTATAGTTGCTCACTTGAAAAAGTCAATTTTCTCCAAGGTTACATACGTTTTTACATATTTAATGTTCCAGAATTAAATCTACTGCACCCAAGTCTTGAAATATATCAATCCACAGATTCGGGATTAACAACCTTTTTAACGCTTTTTGCTCTAATTAGTTTATTCCTAAATCATTTGATCAGGATTTGAAGTTAAAAGATTGGGACAGGATTATTGTATTACATATCTATACTTATATATCTGATCTAGTATATCTGATCTCTGTTGTTTAAAAGCAGTATAATTCAAAATGTCATTATATAAGTATACTTTTCAAATTCCAAATTGTTATTTCTTCAAAAATACAGTAAAAAGAATCTTTTAATTAAAAAACAATGCTGGAAGATGAAGGTAGATTAAGGAATTAAACGAAAATGAAATTTTTTTGAAAATTATTAATTGTCAACCTTGTAATTATTTGGATTATTTTTTTTCTCAAAATTCATGAAGAGCCCCTAGCACAAGGCAGAAGCTTATTTGGGGCTCTCCATGACTCTGTATAAAATTCTTAAACAAATAAATAAATAAATCAATAAGTAGTACTGCTGCAGTAATATTGAATTTATTCTTTTAGACCACTGCACACAATTCTCGAAATTTATCCATCTTGCTCTATTGTTAATCTGCCATCAAATATTTTTCTATGACAGTTGCCACGAACTTAGTCATAAAGGAAAAAGAGTATAAGTTAGTTAATCATGAACTTACCTATAACTAACTTTTTATTTATTAATTAAGTACTTCAAATTAAATTAAAAAAAACTAAAATTGTAGACTCGACTCGATAGTAGAAGGATTGCAAATTGCAATCTTGGTTCTCCTTTTTGGAATTCTTTTTTGAATTAGTTAAAAATTAATAGTTTGAGGAAATATTCACCTAGAAAACAATTGCATAACTTTGGCATTTACTTATAACAATGTTATAATAACCCAATTGAATATATTAAATTACCTATAGGTATTAATTTCACATAAATGGTCTAAAATACTACTATATTTTTCCGTAATATTACTGAGTCCTTTTATTTCTCATATTTTATTCTTATACTGACTGGTCCATTATTCTAATTTCATAAATTATACATGTATGAAAGAAGATCTCTAGTACCTGTGTGTAAAGTTAAACTAAACGAGTTTCTTAGAGATTCTGCCTAAAGGTTTGACGAAATTAATAATTTCAAATTAGAATTTGAAGGATTTAATTAAAATAAAACGACCTACATCCTTTGTATGGAAACCCAAGATTTAAAATATGAAGATATATAGATAATCAAGCGGTGAAGATATGTAATACTACGCATTCCATTATATATTATTCACAGTAAATGGTATATAGCATTTTTCCAAATACCTACCCAAAAAAATAAAAAAAAAATAAAAAATACATATTTTTAAAAAGATCTCTTTTTTTTGAAAAACGAAAAAACAAAAAATTTTTTTTTAAGTTTAACCGCCCATAACTTTTTTTTGGGGGGATTACTTTCATAATTGGTATGATAAAAGAAATTATTACTGAAAAAGTTGCGTAATCGGAATTATCTTTTAGCTTTTTTCGATTTTTTTGAAAGTTTAACACCCCATAACTTTTTTGTTTTTGGGGGGATTACTTTCAAAAAAAAAAAGGATCTTCCCCTTGTTGAACTTGATCTGAAAATTTCAAGTCGATCGAATTATTCGTTCTTGAGTTATCGTGTTTACAAAAATTGTGACAATAGACGGACAGACAGACATACATTTATAAAAAAAGTTGCTTATTTTTTATGTACCTAACATTTATATCAAAGAATTTTTTGTCTAGGACGATTTTTGAAAATTCGAAACAACCGTATAATATTATTCTAGCGCAGGCGCTGTGATAAATACAATAACACAGGCACACAAAAAAAATTGTTCAGAACTCTTGAGCAGAGCATCATGACCCCGTATCAAATACGGGGTCAGATTTATCCCCTTTTCCCGGAAATTTCACTTAACCAGCCGTAACTCCATGTAATTTTACCAAAAATAATTCTTACAGCATACTGTATTCTGGACAATTTTCTTCTACACATAAAAAGGTGTGCGAAAATTCCTTAAATTCAGATGTTTTTATGGGTAGAAAAAAATTGGGATCTGATGGAGAAATTCTAAGATCAGATTCGTTTTTAGCGACCCCAAAAATATAAAAATGCATTCGTCTAGTCTCTGGATATTAATATTTTTTGTGCGGCTGTGTAATTGTGCGGATCTCATAAGAAAAGCACTATTAATTTTGGGGCGCTGAATCCGTATGAATCCGTGGTCCTAATTTAGGAATACAGTCGGATAAATATGCAAGTCTCTATATGAAAGCTTTTCTAAATTATCGAGGTGTAAAGTTAATTCGCAAAGGACTTGCAGCTTTGCACAAACAATTTTTTTCTCTGTATGTAGGTAAATTTATTTATTTTTCAAGTTCATAATTAAATTATTTACCTTACAATTTAATAAAAACTATAACAAATATTTGTATAGTAACATTCCATTGAATAAAAATATTATTTTAAAACCAGAATACCTTAATCAAAAACACATTTTTTATGGTTTCGAAATTACTATTATAAATTTATTAAAATTATTATTATTATTATTAATTTATGGAAATTTTAGACGTACCTATTCAAAAATCGTAATTATAGTAGGTAATACCTTTGAAAAATACAGGGTGTCCCATTAACTTTCCTACAGGCATTATCATGAAAACTGTAAGAGGTATCAAAAATCTAAAAAGGATGTTAATTAGATATTTTTAATAAGCTTTCTATTTATGTAATCGGTAAGGTTCTAAAACTCACCCGTATCGGATATATCTATTAAAATATGAATATTTCAAAATAAAAATTCCTTTCAAATAATGTATCACATGGCCCATAATGCTATTTGATATTTTAAAGTTGGGGTTGCAAGGGGTTAGGCGGTGAGCTTTAGAAACTTACTGATTACACAAAAAGAAAGCTCAAGCTCACTGAAAATATCTAATTACTACTAAATACTTTTTAGATTTTTGATATCTCTTACAGATAATGCCTGTAGGAAAGTTAACGGGACACCCTGTATTTCGACTTGATACAGTTATGTAAACCTAAGTAATTGTATATTATTTTGTAGAATATACAGGATGTTTTAAAAATATAATTCTTATTAATTTAAATAAAAACCATGTTTTTTTTATTAATTATTTTGGAAAGCCTAAGAAACATTTTTTGAACTACTAGTGAGAACGATTAAAACTTTAGTTTTGTTTGGAAAGTGCTTGGGAAAGCGTATCAATAAAAACTGGATATCATGGGAACGCTCTGTATATAAGTACTTATTTTTACTAGATATATTACTTCTTTCCTGCAACTAAGGGCATATCCACAGTCTCGCATAAGAAAGTAATACATAAGAATGCGATGCCGTGATTGGCTTGAGGTGCCGCCATGTATCTTGTAAGCCAATCACGGCATCGCATTCTTATGTTTTATGTTCTTATGCAAGCTTCTGAATCTAACAGTCATTTATTGATTCCCTGTAGTAATTTATATAAATAATTTCTTGAGTATTTTTTTCATTTGGTACCTTGGTAAAAAATAGTATATTATTTACCAAGTGAGAGAAGTTTAACATTTTTGACCTGCGTCAAATTGCGGGATGAGCGCGCTAGCGCGAAGCCCGCAAGACGCGATCTAAAATGTTAAATATTCACTCACGTGGAAAATATAGTATTTTTTTCACCAGTACAATTAATTAGCTATTTATTTATTTTTTTACTAAAATTTAATGAAAAAGCTTATAAATTTAAAATATCACGCTGGCCGTTCGCGGCCATTAAAAAAACAAATGAATAACTTGACATTTCTGGCAGAAGTTTTCTGGTGATCTGCTAAAATTATTAAGTTAGAAAGTGTTTCCGTGTTAAATGTAATAAAATATATAAAAATGGAAAGTGAAATGCAAAGTGATGATTCTGGTACTCCCCCAGAAATAAGTGGACAGGCGAAAACTGTGAGGGAGAATCTATTGTCTCAAAAATCAATATATGGGGGTTGTACCTCTAGTAATCTATTATCCTTACGATAATATATGGGTTGTATAATCTATGGTTGAATATGATGGGCCAATGATTTTCACTTTTCGAAGTGTTTTTTGTAAAACATGTTTTATAGATACTAATTTAGTTAATATTTTTTAATTTATCATGCAATAAATAAATTTGGTGCCTAAAGACACTTGTAAATAGCAATGTGATTTAATAATTAAGTGAAACGTCAGATGCCAAAACAGCTGAATAAAAATTCATTAGTAACCATGGTGCAATTTTATTATTTTTAGAACCTCTGACGTCATAGGTAGAGAAATAATATTTCTACCAATGAAAAGAACAGTAATAAAGATGTGCTTTTAGGCTGGTAGTGAAAAAAAGTTTTTAGATTTATTTATCTACCTACATAAAAATAACTTCAATAAAACAAAACATTACTATTTTAATCTTTACATTTTGATCGAGTTTCGACCTTGAAAAAGGTAAGAATCTGAAAGATAATCCCTTAATAATGGTATGCCTCAGGGTTCTTAACGTGTACCACTTTAAAATAATGTATTCAGTTTTATAAATTATAAGTATATGTATGGTATAATTAGACGAAGCAGACTGCTCCTTTACCTTAGTCGCTCTATTTTCTATTCTTATTTATTTGCTACTTACTTCGTATTCTATCTCTTTTTATTTAAACCAGCAAGATATTAGTTCCATAGTATTCTCCATCAGCTTTCTTAGAAATTAAATATTTCGTATAATATCACAACTAAGACTTTACTAGGTGATCAAGTTATCAGTCCCATACAGGTTTGAGCCAACTCTCCCTTAAGATTCCCTTGGAATTTCCTTTAAGATTCCCCTTGGAAAATCTCTAAAATTACCTAAAAAAGGTTCCACGTTTGGTAAAGATTAGATTTCCCAGGATTTCCTCGAGAGATTATCTCAAAGATTTTCTCTAATTTGCACATCTGAATTCCTCAGCGGTTTTACCTATACTCATAGGAAAATTTTGCTTTACTTTATTGATACTGGAATATAGGTAAAGTTCTGGTAAAAATTAGCAATTTTTTTGCACCTTACTTCTTTTAAGGTTATCCTTGGATAGATACTTAAACTATGAAAAGTCGATGTTCTGAAGCTAAAAATTCAAAATTATTTATTTTTTAATAAAAACTATGATTTTTTTTTGCTACTTCTGGTTTATTTATGAAACACCTTATAGGCCAGTGGATCAGATTTTTTGGCAGAAAGTCTGATTTTTGTCAACAAACAAAAAAATTTTATTTTGGGGTTTACACCGCTAAACTCGACTCCAGTGTTAAAAACCCCCATATACCAATTTTGAAATATTTATGAAAAAATATTGTATTTTGCACCCCCAATATTAACCAAAAACAATCCTGAACGAGAACTTTTGGTAACATGTGCAAAATTTGAAGTCTCTAGATTAAAGCGTTCTTAAGTTATCGTGCCTACAAGATTTCCCGGTCACATCCACCGATCGACCCATCTACCAAAAATTTTTTTTTGCTCAAAATTGATTTTAATCGGCATAAAACGTCGTAAAACGCAAAAATGTGCAAAAAAAATAAAATTTTTGCTAGAATACATGGCTTCCCAAAAATAAAAAAAAAATAAAATGGGAAAGCAATAACCATAAAAATACATAAATTGCCTTAACTGAATTGTTTGGAGAAACAAACCAATTTGACCCTTCATTGGCCCCTTAATTTTCCCCATTTTTCTTAATTTTTACTGAAAAAATATTATTATTTATTTATTAGTAAATTACAATTTTCTAAAAAAAATTGTGCAAACTCATTTTGAAGACCACATCATAAGGAATAAGATTATATATAATTTGTTTAGGTTGATTATGTTGCTATGTAACGCGTTGTGTTGCGAGGTATTTCTATGTCACTATTAAACTAAGTAGCAACCTTATGAAAAAGTATTTAGTATTTGAACATAAAAAATAGTTATTTATGGTACTAGTGGGTAAAGTCAGATATTGTTTACCCATGAGTGCCATACAAGGTTTTATCCAATAAATAGCTTAGAAATTCATATTTTTATTAAAAATTTTAATGATATTTACAAGAAAATAATTTGACAAGTGACAGTTGAGTGGGTAAAATAAATAATTATCCACTCAATAAAGTAAAAGCCACACGGGGGTTATTACTGAGTTTATCTATTTAAAATAAAGCTGGTAATTGTCTCATTATCTGTTTGTATTGGATAAAAACTATTTTTAGCTAATTATATTTTATTTAACTTATGCATCTATAAGAATATAAAAAAAGATAAAACACTTTTAAAATTCCGTACTAATCCAAAATTATAAACAATGTAAAACAGCCAGACACAGCGAAGTTCTTAAAGGAAATTTAGATTTCGCGCTATTGCCCTGATCTCAAAAGTTATTTAAAAGGCTTAATATTTTTATCATACAAATTGTATGATAAATACTTCAACTATCCTTGATTACAATGACATATTTGTTTAATCGAAATTGCTTAAAATACTTTTTGCCAAGATATCTGACCACCTGACCCATAGTGCATTTGAATGTGTTTGATTTAAGCAAATACATATTAAGACATACCAAAAATTCCAATGAAATTTCTTAATTATGATGACATCAAACATCGTAAATATAGTTGCTATATGTAATAATGTATTAACAATAAATAATACGTTTAGTTATTCGAAGGTTAGCACCATAGTGGGTTAAAATTACACGTTTATTTTACTTAAAACCTCACGGAATGCATGCATAATAATAAATGGATAAAATTTTATGCAAACACTATTTAGCAATATTAACCTAAATACAATTTGAATTGAAAACGATAAATTCGCATAAATGTGCGTTTGTGCATCAATGCAAAGACACCAATACAGAGCAGTCCAAAAGTCACTCCCCCTCTTAACTTTTGAACCAGTTGCGATATCGACTTAAAATTTGGAAATTTTAAATAAGACAACTTAAACTATCTTTTAGCATATATTCAATACTTTCAGCTTTTAAAATGTGGGCAGGGGGGCATGGGGGCACATTTTTTTAAATGGAAAGGGTGGTCGTTTAATACATCATTTTAAAGCTTATAAAATTCTCCATTTAATTCCATATTTTTAAATTAAAAGAAAAAATGGGTTTAAAATGGGGTTGAAAATTCCTCTAAAAAAAACAAATAATTTTTTAAAAATGCCTAATTTCATCGTAAAAAAATGTTAGTTATACTTTTTAACTAATTTCAGTTGACATAAATAAAAATTTATAAAAAAAAACTTAAAAAATCGAATGTTTTAGCACAAAAAATTGAAAAATCAAAACCTTAAAAATCATTATTAAAAAATTTAAAAATATTAGTTTAAATAGAGAATTTTATAAGCTTAAAAATGATGTATCACACGATCCCTCTTTCCATTTAAAAAATGTCTCCCATGCCCCCCTGCCCACATTTTAAGAGCTGAAAATATCAAATATATGCTAAAAGATAGTTTAAGTTGTCTTATTTAAGAGTTCTAAATTTGAAGTCGATATCTCAACTCCTTCAAAAGTTAAAAGGGACGGGGGTGACTTTTGGACCGCACTGTATGCTGTCGTCCAGAATAAAAAAGCGGTACTTATCAACCTAAAAAAAACGTTAAAAAAATCTTATTAAGGCGCCTTTTCACGGAGCAATTTGTACGCAAGTTTGGTGCTATGTAATTTTGTTGCAAGAATAATTCAGTCACTGCGCATGCCTTCAGGAAAATTTGATGCTATTTTCGAGCCATCAAATTAACAAGTTCTATTTTTCGACGATTTGCATGCAAGATTTATAGTTATTTTCGTGGTACCAACCTGGAAAAAATTTACTAAATCGATTTCTTTTTACTAATATAGTAGCAACTGGACATGTTAATAATTATTATTATTAATAATAGGCTAACTAAAAAGCTTCCTTAAGAAAGCAAATGCTAGGTTATGTTTTTGTCGACAAATGCAGAGACACGACAAAATTGTCTGGTTGGCAGCATTGTTTAACTTGCAATATATAGCGTCAAACTTGCGTACAACTTGCTCCGTGAAAAGGCAAATGAATGTGCAATTGTCCTCATGCTATATCTGGCAGCAAACTTGCATAGCACCAAACTTGCGTATAAATTGCTTCGTAAAAAGGCGCCTTGTAAAAGAAGCATCTTTACATTTAGATCCAGCATGGAAACAACAAGGATCCGCTTCTCACTTTGTGCTTTTTCGTAATACCAGAAAGGTTCGATTTTGTCAGAAAAAAAAATCGTTGGTTTTTTAATTATAATTATCCGAGTAATTACACAGAACCACAATTTTTTTTGTCGGTTGACGTGGATCAGAAATGGTTTCCTAGGTATATTTTTGGTCGCTGAACATGAATCCGTCGTGCGTTTTGAACCCTCACGTCAGGTTTTTTTTTTAATATGCAAATTCATTTTTTTTTTTTGAATATTTAATTTCGCTCATAATTTCCAAAATATTAATCTAAAGGATTATATGCCTATATTTTTGGCATCATCGCGTCGAGATCTATCGACATGATTTTTTTAAAAATCAAAAGAATTACGAATCAATAAACTTTTCAAACGAGGGATCACGTGATATGGCCCTATTTAAACTTTTAGAGATAACACCCCTTGACGGTCATACGGTCATACATTTGAGTAAATTCAAAAGATGTCCAAATCCAAAGGATTTTTCTAAAAATAGTTATTTGCGATCCTTGTAAGTGAGGTCGTATTTTATGGACCGAAGCGGTGCTGAGGTCCCTAAATACGACCGAAGACAAAAAAGAACTTACCTACGAGTAGCGCATTACGTTTTTCTCACTACAAGGGAGTTAAAATCTTATTTTATTAATAATATTTTTAATATTTATATGTAGGTATATTCAAGATTTTTTTTTTTATGGAATCACTCTATAACATTAGAAATAGTAGTCTTGTGTCTACATGTCCCCCTGCGGTAAGTGGCGTACACATGGGTTCTTGCGCGGTAAATCGCTTTTTCTGTCTTTAGTTACGGTTTTGTTTGTGTTGATTTCATCTATAACTGTGTGCTGGATATATTACTTTCCATTACTGTCGAAGTTTTGAAAAAAAAAATTTCGGAGTTTATGAATTAATTCGTTTTGAAAATCCCACACTTTATTCAAAAGTGTAACATATTCTCATCACATTGTCTTATTATTTAAGTCAAAAAACATAATCTGTTCAACCCTTCATTAAAATTCAATTTTCTTCTCTGATCTAAAATAAGATAAAAAAGAGAAGTTTTTTGGTTAGGCCACAATTTGTGAGATTACAATAAGTATAG
Organism: Brachypterus glaber; assembly: GCA_958510825.1. Lineage (NCBI taxonomy): Eukaryota > Metazoa > Arthropoda > Insecta > Coleoptera > Kateretidae > Brachypterus > Brachypterus glaber. The sequence continues at coordinate 52,322,930 of OY294044.1, read as the reverse complement.
CATAATTTTAATAAGATTACCTTTAAGGAATATTAATAAGAGGTATACTTTCAAAAATAAAAAAGTAGCTTGAATACTTCCTGTTCCAATAAAAAGAGAGCAGTATGATAGAAAAAAAAATAATTTTTGTGTAGAAGAACTTGAATAATATCCACTAGTTTGGACTAATTACATGCCTTTTATTTTAGAAATGAATTCCCATTGTTCCTATTTGACGGTCACTTACACGAGTTTAATAATGTTAACTTTTTTCCCAAAAACCTGAGTATAAGAGCATTTTTAGTTAGGTTTGTAAAGTTCCAAAACGGATTCGTTTGGATAGTTTTAAAGAAAAATCATATCTAAATTAACTAATTCAGCGACCAAACAACCAAAAATTTTTCCAAACCATAAACCAAGATTAATCCCAACCAAATTAATGCTGACTAATTTAAAAATCAAGGCGAGTTTTTCCGCGGATGCCAAACCTCACATGATAAGCTGTAAAATTTCCTGCAATGTAATTTTACAAATGTCTTTTTAGGGTTTATTATATGTCGAGGAGAGAATAAAAAATACATTACACGCTGCGAAAGTTTAATTTTAGGTACGAGGTGTTTTTGAATGGCAGAGGCGTAGGCGTAACTATTAAACAGACAATTCGCAAATTACGGTTAATGTCAATCAGTACTAAATCGGAAAAAAAGAGAAATGTCGACAACAGATTTAAATTCTAGACATCAAATATTTACTTCAAACAAACCAAGTCTGAAAGGATGAGTTTGTAATAATAAATGAATTTAGTACAACAAAATCGATATGGTACCTATGTGATAACTTGGAATATATTCTTAAAAGAATTCTAACTACATAAAGTGAAAGTATTGTTAATTCTTTTGCAATGCTATTTTCTTTCAAACGATAGTAAATAATGCATAAGAATAGAATTTACAAAAGCATGCTTGCTTTACAGATTACGTGTTGAAATGTGAGTCCTAAAACATCCTTTTCTTTATTTAGAAATTTATTTTTACATGTTCAGTAAACAATAGGTACATAAACAAAACATTTTTCAATAATTGTATTCTTTTTGTGAACAAATATTTACATGTAGGAGATAAGGGCCCATCTTTCTTAAAAGTAATAGTTGAATTCGTAGGTAAAATTACAGAATCTTAAGCATTTCACATTTATTTTTTATTTTTCTTTTGAATTATTATGTATAATAATTTAATTATTACAATGTTTTAAACATAATAAGAATAACTAATAGTTATTACTTCAAAATAAATCAAGCACAATAACAATTTGGCTTGTTGCGATCTTTAAAAAGTACTACATCCAAAAATTGTACCATTTAAATCTAACTTGTCAATTGAGGACTTAACTAAGTCAGAGGAATATAAAACTAAGTTTAATAGTCATCTTGTTTAAAACATAATTTTTCCAAGTGTCAAATGTGTCAACATGCCAGCAAAAAAAATCAATTTTAACAATATACAGGCCATAACCAAAAAATATATAGGAATTAAGATTTGGGGTCTTTTAAAAGGTTTAACTGCTATTAAATAAGGTACCCCTTATTGTTTTTTGCTATTTTATTAATTATATTTTTCTTATTTCTGTTATATATTTTTTTCTATATAGGTATTTCTGTAATTTTTACAAATACTTAGGAATATATTTTTTCGAGAAATGAATGTGTTTTTATACCGTTTTTAAATCTACTGACAATATTCATAACCGTAAAATTTTCATTGTCAATAATGCACTTAAAATTTGGTACCTCAAGGTTCCGTGCTGTAGTACTTTTTTTGATTCCAACTGTACCAGATTTCTGATTTCAGAAACCAAGAAAATAGTTGTTCCCTAAGTAACTGTAACTGATCTGGTTGCCCTAACCAGATCATTTTTTACAATGTGCCATTTAAATTCTTAAAAACAAAGAAACCATATAATTTTTTTAATGTTAATTTAATAGGTATAGACAGTAAGGTTCTTTATCTCTTTTAAATAAACAAATGGTATTAAAATTATGACAATAGATTACTATTTTTTTTTAAGACAAAAGATTTTTTATACCTATTTGAATGAGTGCTATGACAAAGAAAAAAATAATACCTAGTATACTATTACACTGTGACCATGAAGATTATAGTCAATAATTATGTAATTTATTTACTTTTTATAGTAATTCTAGTCATTTCTGTATTCCACATTATGGATATTTGATATTATTTTAAATGGTCCAAGTTTATATCCCTGAGGTACCTATTTTGTCGCTGGAATTTTGTACTTTGATCTAATGTATGTTTTAACGTTATAATAACATTATTATCTTATTATACAAAACAGTTTTTTAAACTTAAAATAGCTTTAGGAAATAATTATAATTATTTCCTCAAAGATATCTGTGATTAATTTACAATATATATTCTAAATTTAGATATAAAATATATAAATTTAGATATGGAATATATAAGAAAGTTTAAAAAAAAGTGATAAATATGTTTTTTCACTTAGAACATATTATTATTTATCATGTTTTCAGACTGTGAAATCAATTTTCTTCACCTATAGCAATAATAATTTTTTCTACGACTGCTTTAGAATGTAAGCAAATACAGACACTTTTCAAACAGAATGAATCCATTCTAGCTCTAGATACGGTATGAATATTCCGTATCAAGTGTTATAATGAGCACATGTAGTGCCATCTCTTGTTTACTAAAGTAAAGAAAACTGTAGCAAAATTAGCAAAAATATATTTATTTTACCATGAAATATTGAATAATTTAATGCAATTTAAAGTTTTGCATTAAAATTACATAAAGTTTATTAGTTTTTCTTAATATTTGACCATTTTTTTATCAATTTAGTTCAAAAAATTAAAACTGCTCCATCTATTGTTAAATATTTAAACCTGATATCTGTCACAAATATCTGACATAACCTTCAATTTTTGCATTATAATTTGTAAATATTTGCTAAAATTAAATAAAAAGTACTGATTTGATAAAATTATTAAATAACATTAATTTCTTTATTTAAAAATGTGTTTTGTTGCATTTACAATGTCAAGCCACAAAAAACATGGTTTTTAACCTTGTCCGCAGTTTAAAGCCATACAGTGTTTCATATTTGCAGTCGAAGAAAAAGTATAGTCTACAACACGTATGGAATAGTCATTCCGCGCTCGCGAGATTATCATATTCGCCTGCCGGCTCGTATGACAAACTTTCCGCTCGTTCGAAATATTTTCTATTCCATACTAGTTATAGAATATACTATTTTCTCTCCTAGTAGGAGTAAATTTTATAAACATTTGATTTCTGTCACTTTAGATGTTCAGGTCTTTGTGCAATTTTTACTAATTAAACCCAAGAAAATAGCTTTAAATAACCTTTTATTTATTAAATATAATAAATTATAATTATTACCAAATAATACAATCAATAATTAGCTAAAAACTATGAAAAAAAAATTAAAAAACTAAATTTTTGAAATGTCAGTTCAAAGTATATATTTGAGGAAATGTCATTGAATGAATTTATTGTATTATTTGAATAAAAGTAGTTAAATAGTGCTAGTAGTGAAAAAACTAATATATAAACTAAGGTAGAGAAGACTATTATAGCCTCGCACTCTTGAATCCCTTGCTGCTACGCAGCTCGGGATTTAATACGCTCGGCTATAAAAAATGTCTTCTCTACCTTGGTATATAATTTTATTTTATTTTATGTACCTAGTATTACCGGCTATTAACATTAAAAGGAGCAGTAGTTTTTATTGAACTAAGCTATGTCAATTAAACTAATTTTATTATTTTTTAATTGCAAACTTAAATACAAATTTAGTATAGATACGTGACAAGGTACCATTTATTAAGTTCAGTTTCAGAAATACGAATATTTTAATAAGCGTATTTAAAAATATTCAGTAAAATGAAAAATATTTTAACATTCAATGCTATAAAAGCAAGAATTGTATTTATAATTGATAATTACATTTTTTTAGTATATTTAAATGAAATATATATCGGGTGTCCCAACTCTATTTACCCAGCGATTTTCTCGAAAACTAAAAGAGATGTTCAAACTCTGCTAAAACCATCTTAAATTAAACAACTTATGCTATCTTTAAGCATATATTTGGCACTTTAGCTCTTAAAATGTGGGCAGGGGCGCATGGGAGGAAATTTTTTAAAAGAAAAGGGGGTCGTGTGATACATCATTTTAAAGAAAATAAAATTCTGTTTTGGACTGTATATCTTTAAAATTTTTAAACAATTTTTTTAAGGTTTTGATTTTTTAATTATTTGTGCTAAAAAATGCGATTTTTTAAGTTTTTTTTTTAATTTTCATTTATGTTAATTAAAATTAGTTTAAAAGTATAACTTATGTTTTTTCATCATGAAATTAGTAATTTTTAAAAAATTGTTTGATTTTTTTAGAGAAATTTTGACAAAAATACCCATTTTCAACCCTATTTTAAACCCAAAAAAAAATGTTTAAAAAAATTAAAAAATATATAGTTAAATGGAGAATTTTATAAGCTTTAAAATAATGTATCACACGACCCCCCTTTCAATTAAAAAAAATGTCCTTCGATGCCCCCTGTCCAAATTTCAAGCTGAAAGTATCAAATATATGCTAAAAGATTAATTATCTCTTTTAGTTTACGAGAAAATAACTGGGTAAATAGAGTTGGGACACCCGGTATGTATATTTATTTTTGTTTTGTTTACTCTTATAGCATCGTCTTTTAGTCTAAGAGCTGGTGACCATTTTTATTTCTCCCAGCTGTATTTTATATACATATGTCTCAAAGTACATTTAAGCTATTTGCTAATCGTCAGGTCCTGGATCCGGTTCCTTTGGGTACTACACCTTTTCAAGTTGTAAATAGGAAAGTGTAAATTGATATTCAGAATTTCAAGTTAAATTTCAGAAAGTATAAATTGTAATTCAGATTTGCAAGTTATATTTCAGAAAGTGTAAATTGTAATTCAGATTTTCAACTTATATTTCAGAAAGTGTAAATTGTAATTCAGATTTGCAATTTATATCTCAGAAAGTATAAATTAAATTTCAGAAAGTGTAAATTATATTTCAGAAAGCGTAAGTTGAAATTCAGAAAGTGTAAATTATATTTCAGAAATTATAACTTTTTATTATTATTACAGAGTAAATTGTATTTCAGAAAGTGTAAATTGTATTTCAGAAAGTGTAAATTAAATTTCAAAAATATTAATTTTGTTTAGTTTTATGTAAAAAATACATTTTTTTTTTAATTTTAATTTATTGCTGTTCAATATTTAATACCGAATATATGTATAATACATAACTGATACTTTTTTTAAATTTTGTTGAATAAAATAATACGTTCCGAAATAAAAATTATGATTTCTGATTTACAAATTACCGTTTCCTAAAATTAATTTACACTTTCTGAAATTGAATTTACAGATCCAAATTTAAATAAAATAACACATTCTGAAAATTAATTTCTACTTTCTGAAAATTAATTTCTACTTTCTGAAATATAATTTACACTTTCTGAATTTTAACTTACGCTTTCTGAAATATATATTACAAATCTGAATTTCAATTTATACTTTCTGAAATATAACTTGCAAATCTGAATTACAATTTACACTTTCTGAAATACAATTTAAAAATCTGAATTACAATTTATACTTTCTGAAATTTATTTTAAAAATCTGAATAACAAATTACACTGTCTGAAATTAATATCACACTTTCTGATTTACAACTTGAAAAGGTGCAGAAGCCAAAAAGGTGGCGAAATGGTCCCCGAAAAATATATTTTTAACTTATGTAGCGAGTCAAGCATATTACATTTATTACATTAAATGTAAAAAAAATAAAAATTTTATTTGACATATTATGTCAATACTAAAGAGTTTAAATTATTATTAAAGGCCAAGGGGAAAAAAATTAAAAGTTTATTGACAAAAAGTCAAATGAATTTTTATTTAATTGCAGCAACCAGAAAAAAAATTAAGTGTACTGCTAAAACACTTGACTACTTGGGACTATTTCTTTTAGAATATAATTTTTGTCGTGAAAACTCTTTGGCATTTCAAGTAATTTAATTAATTTTATACGTAAAACTTTCTAATATTAATGAATCTATAATGGGTTTAAATTTCATTCAAGAAATTTAAAAATACAAGGTAGTAAACAGGTGTCACCTTTGACATTAATATTTCATAAACAAAACAATGGAGATTTCTCCCGTTAGATTAGACAGGGACAAAAGTTCTACCCAAAAAGGATAGAAGACATACATACACTCCCACTTCCACCCAACCAAACAAATTCTGTATTTGTTTTTTGTTGAACAAATACAATATTTACTTGGCCGGGCGAAAAGTGTAAATATATTATTTTTAAAAAAGAAATTACTGGCGCCATCTGAATTTTAGTAGAATTATCTTATTCTACAGATTCACATTAGCTATGTTCGTTCGTGCCGCTCACTGCTACACTTTCCGGCCAACCAAATAAATACTGTATTTGTTGTATGAAAAACAAATACAGTATTTATTTGGTTGGCTGGAAAGTGTAGCACAAGTGAGATAGAGATAGGGTAGACGTTATTTTGTTTCATAATTCTAGTTGTAGAGAGCTCCATTGGGAGAAGTTTAATTATTATGAAATTTTTTAAAATCCCAGTAATAAACTCTCATAATACATACGCATGTACATTAAGTCTGGAATCACCCGATTAAGTTTTTATTTATAAGCCTTTTAAAAAAACGCTGGCACACGTCGATTTTAATTTTTAATTTTGCAAATTTTGGTGCAAAAAAAGTTATCAAAATTTTCACCCCCTTGCACCCTCCCATCACAACTTTTTTTTTTCAAATAGCAACCTACCCCTTGTGCTACATCGTTGAAAAAGTTATTTAATAAGCTTCCTAACGGCTCAAAAAGAGCTTTCGGCAGCACAGATGAGTTTCTTGGAAAGGTGAACACTACTAATTTTTTGTAACATATTTTTTAACATTTTTTTAACATGTTTTTTTTATTTATTTTGTATTACTATTACCTTTTTGTCTATTTATTTATTTATTCATTTTTTACTAACTTGTGTAATACTTTTGTAAAAAGCACCAATAAAATATCTTAAAGCCTTATTTGACAAGGGACATAAAAATATGGGAGGCTATTTGAAGAAAAATGGGGTGAAAATTGTGATAACATTTGGTGTAAACCAAAATTTTCTAAATAAAAAATAAAAAATCTACCTGTCTGAGCATTTTTTTTTCTTTAACTTGTAACTGGGAAGTTGAAAAAACTTCTCATACAGGTCGATTTTTGTCTTTTATTTTGCAAATTTTGGTTTGCACCAAATGTTATCACAATTTTCACCCCCTTGCACCCACCCATTAAAATTTGTTTTTCATATAGCCACCCATTTTTTTATAAGGCCTTTGTCTAATAAGGCTTTATCATACACCGTTGGAGAGCTTATTAAATAACCTTTTCAACGATGTGTCACAAGGGGTAGGTTGATATTTGAAAAAAAAAGTTGTGATGGGAGGGTGCAATGGGGTGAAAATTTTGATAACTTTTTTTACACCAAAATTTTCAAAATTAAAAATTAAAATCCACCTGTCCGAGCTTTTTTTTAAAGACTTTTTTGAAAAGTTAATCGGATGATTCCAGACTTAATGTACGAGCTGTATGTATCATTTATATTTTACAGGGTGTTAATTAAGTATATAGCCTAATTTTAGAGTATTATTTTACTCAATTTTAAGACAAATACTATATACAAACATAGGTTCTAAACATATTTGTTTTTAATACACAGGGTGTTAAAATATTTTTAAAAAAAATTCACTCGTTTTTTTTTTCTAAATCACTAGAAGAAAATATACCTCTCTGTTGATCTACTAAATGCGATAAGTGGCTAGGAATTTTATAGAAAATTATTCAAGTCTTAAAATCCTAATTTAATTTCAATTAATTTTTCCTAATTAAATTCAAATTAATATAATTAAATTCAAGAAAAATATATTTAAATTTCTCTATTCGGCCATTTTTGATATAATTTATGCAAAGTCCATTCTCACAAATTGTAGCTAGAATCTTTGAGAAAGAATTCCGTAATTACAGACTAATTTATACGTCTCGTTTGATTAATATCTCTAGACATTATAATTATAAATAATTTCTAACAAAATATGCGATATAATTAATTACCTGTTTCAAAAACAGAAGCAAAAACCTTATTAATTCTTCTTTATAGAGGTATATAAAAATGACCGCACCGAAAAATTTCAGTCAGGTCAAAATACGAGACCTAGGTCTATTATATAGCAATTCTATTTAAAATGTAAGAATAAGTTATTAAATATCCTTCTATAGTAGACTTTAACTAATGAAAATATGTCGTCATTTAATAGTATATTCTATAATACGAGCCGGCAGTAGAGTATGACGGTCCCGCGAGCGCGGAATGGCTATTCCATACGTGTTGTAGACTATTCTTTTTCTTCGACTGCAAATATGAAACAATGTATGGCTATAAACTGCGGACAAGGTTAAAAATATTTTTTTTTGTGACTTGACATTGTAAATGCAACAAAACACATATTTTTAAATAAAGCAATTAATGTTATTTAATAATTTTATCAAATCAGTACTTAAAAAAGATTTTTATTTAATTTTAAAACATATTTACAAGTTATAATGCAAAAATTGAAGGTTATGTCAGATTGTTGTGACAGATATCAGGTTTAAATATTTAACAATAGATGGAGCAGTTTTAATTTTTTGAACTAAATTGATAAAAAACTGGTCAAATATTAAGAAAAGCTAATAAACTTTATGTAATTTAAACGAAAAACTTTAAATTGCATTAAATTATTCAATATTTCATGGTAAAATAAATATATTTTTGCTAAAATGCTACAGTTTTCTTTACTTTTATAAACAAGAAATGGCACTACATGTGCTCATTCTAACACTTGATACGGAATATTCATACCATATCTAGAGCTAGAATGGATTCATTCTGTGTTTGAAAAGTGAGTGTATTTGCTTACACACACTGTTTCACTCAGAGGAAAAGTGCTTTTTTTACTCGTCTGTAGTTTCTGGACTCCGCTTCGCTTAAATTTTACAAACTAGTAAAAAAAAGCTTCACTTTTTCTCTTAGTAAAACAATATACTATTTAACAACAGAAATGTAGTAAAAAATAGGTTATTTCGTATTTTACTTGACCTGTCTGATGGTTTCCATACCTAAATTAATTCCTCTTCTAAACAGTATCCCTGGACATTATAATTATAAATAATTTCTAACGAAATATTCTATACAAAACCTGTTTTAAAAACAGAAGCTAATGCCATATTAATTCTACTTTTTAGAGGCACATAAAAATGTTTTAATTTGACCAAGCCGAAAATTTTCAAAGTGAAATTAATAGATGAGATATATTTTCTTAAAAATTTGAATATAAATTATTTAAGTCTAGACGTTATTTTATAAAACATATCTTTTAAATATTTATTATAAATTAATAATATGTTTTTAAATACCTACCTAATTTATGTATTTAATAATATTGAACTCTTGAATGAAAACGTAATAAGTTAAAATTTCTACGAAATTTTATTTAATATATGCATATATAATTAGTTTTTAAATATTAATAAATACAAAACTAACTTTTTGACAAATTTAAATAATGTTATTTAAAATAATTTAAAAAGAAGCTTATTCTCTTTTAAAAATTTGGAAAATATTATTATATTTGGTCCATTTAAAACATTGTTCAACTTAACTTTATCCTGGAGAAGACATGTTGAAAGTGTTCTGAAAACCCTGGCCACAAAGAGTTTCTGCATCCTTCAGCTCAGAAGGACCGTAAGCACATCCACACTTTTAAAATATTACTATGCTTGCATAAACTCTGTCATTTCTTACGGTATTCTGTGTTGGGGGTGCAGTTCTGAGGTGGAAAGGGTTCTTATTATGCAGAAAAGAATTATACGTTTCATTTTTGGTTTATCTTATAATTCTACTTGTAGAGATATTTTTGTGGAAAAGCGCATAATGACTGTCTACAGTATGTTTATGTATCAATGTACTATCTATGTTAAGAACAATTTAAATTCATTTGCCACTGTTGGTGACATAAATCAGTATTGTACAAGAAATGCTACAAATCTTTACGTGCCAGCTTACAATTATGCACAGGTTAAGGATGGGACTATTATTTGAAAATCTTCCAAATGAGATTAAGAATACAAACAGCCTCAAACAATTTAAATCAAGAGTTAAAGTTTTTTTTCAATTAAATTGTTTTTATTCAATTCCAGAATATTTGAGCAAAAAATTTTAATTCTGTGAATTTTAAATCTGTGATAAATTATTTATAAATTATTTATTTACATGTGTGTATTTTATATATGTGTATATATATATATATATATATATATATATATATATATATATATATATATATATATATATATATGTATATATATATAGATGTTTAATGTCATAGTGACGCCCCTTATAATTGAAGTACTTGTCACTCCCATCTGTATATGATAAAATGTGCTATTGTCACACCACGATAACTTATGCTAATTACACACCCAAAGTGTATGTATGAGAGAACACTGTTGCCAGATCAACTTAGCTAATTTGTATTAAATTTTAGAATAGGGTCTACCTAATTTGATGATCACACTCAAAATAATTTAAAAAAATTATTATTCGGTGAATATCAAATCAATTGAGTAAGGTCACTCAGGGTAGGTGCGGTCACATGTGCTCTACTGAATAGAATACTTTGAGTCAAAATACCGCCCCCAGCGCCGCCCTCACACCCAACAAATTTTGTAAATATAGGACTATTTGGTGCGGTCACTCAGGGTAGGTGTGGTCACTCATCCTCTTCACGACAAAGTGGTTTTGGTTGTTGCACCGCCTCCACTGCCGCCTCCAGAAACAATAAACGTGATAAAAAATGCCAATATGGGGCAATTTTGTGCGGTCTTTCTGAGTATGTGCGGTCACACGTCCTCTTCACGACAAAGTGCGGTCACTTGTCCTCTTCAGGACATATTGGTTTTGGATGTTGTACCGCCCCCAATGCCGCCCCCAGAAACAATAAACATGATAAAAAATGCAAATATGGGGCAATTTGGTGCGGTCACTCAGGGTAGGTGCGGTCACTCGTCCTTTTCAAGATAAATTGGTTTAGGTTGTTGTAACGCCCTCAATGCCGCCCCCAAAAACAATAAACGTGATAAAAAATGCACATATGGGGCAATTTCGTACGGTCACTCAGGGTAGGTGCGGTCACTGGTCCTCTTTAGCACAAAGTAATTTTGGATGTTGTACCGCACCCAATTCTTGTTATCATGTTAATTGTTTCTGGAGGCAACATTGGGGGCGGTACAACAACCAACACCACTTTGTCGTGAAGAGGACGAGTGACCGCACCTACCCTAACTGACCGAACAAAATTGACCTATATTTGCATTTTTTATCACGTTTATTGTCTCTGGAGGCTAAATTGGGGGCGGTACAACATCGAAAATTACTTTGTGCTGAAGAGGATCAGTGACCGCACCTACCCTGAGTGACAGCACGAAATTGCCCCCTATTTGCATTTTTATCACGTTTATTGTTTTTGGGGGCGGCATTGAGGGCGTTACAACAACCTAAACCACTTTGTCTTAAAGAGGATGAGTGACCGCACCCACCCTGAGTGACCGCACGATATTGCCCCATATTTGCAATTTTTATCACGTTTATTGTTTCTGGGGGCGGCATTGGGGGCGGTACAACATCCAAAATCAATTTGTCCTGAAGAGGAAGAGTGACCGCACCTACTTTGAGTGACCGCACCGAATTCCCCCATATTTGCATTTTTTATCAGGTTTATGTTTTTGAGGGCGGTAAAATAGCCAAAACCACTTTGTCTTGAAGAGGACGAGTGACCGCACTTACCCTGAGTGACTGCACCAAATTGCCCCATATTTGCATTTTTTATCACCTTTATTGTTTCTGAGGGCGGCATTGGGGGCGGTAAAACATCCAACATCAATTTGTCCTGAAGAGGAAGAGTGACCGCACCTACCCTGAGTCACCGCAAAAAATTGCCCCATACTCGCTTTTTTTATCACGTTTATTGTTTCTGGAGGCGGCATTGAGGGCGTTACAACAACCTAAACCACTTTTTCGTGAAGAAGATGACTGACCGCACCCACCCTGAGTGACCGCACGAAATTGCCCCATATTTGCATTTTTTATCAGGTTTATTGTTTCTGGGGGCGGTAAAATAGCCAAAACCACTTTGTCTTGAAGAGGACGAGTGACCGCACCTACCCTGAGTGACCGCACCAAATTGCCCCATATTTGCATTTTTTATCACCTTTATTGTTTCTGAGGGCGGCATTGGGGGCGGTACAACATCCAACATCAATTTATCCTGAAGAGGAAGAGTGACCGCAAAAAATTGCCTTATACTCCCTTTTTTTATCACGTTTATTGTTTCTGGAGGCGGCATTGGGGCAGTACATCAATCAAAATCACTTTATCGTAAAGAGGACGAGTGACCGCTCATGCTCAGAGAGACCGCACAAAATTGCCCCATATTGGCATTTTTTATCACGTTTATTGTTTTTGGGGCGGCATTGAGGGCGTTACAACAACCTAAACCACTTTGTCTTAAAGAGGATGACCGCACCAAATTGCCCCATATTTGTATTTTTTTATCACGTTTATTGTTTCTGGGGGCGGCATTGGGGGCGGTACAATAACCAAAACCACTTTTTCGTGAAAAAGACGAGTGACCGCAACTACCCTAAGTGACACGGTTCACCTGGGCGATTTTAAATAAAAATTTCGTGGACCCTACATTTTTTGGACTAAAACATAACTGATGACATCAGAAATCAATTCCCATTTGAAAGAAAATCGTAAAAGATACACTTTTTTAACAGATAAAAAAACGTTTTTTTGAGTAATAAGGTGTGTCAAAAAATCGCGATTTTCAAAATCAAAAACGCTCTCTGGCTTAAAAGTTGATCCTTAGTAAAAAACAGTGGCCACACAAAAATGAGCCAAATCGATAAATGTTTAGAGGTAGCTCAAAGCACTCAAACTTTAAAAAAATCGGTATCTGTTTTTCGGATAAAAACTGATACCGATAAAAATTGAGGAAATTTTGGAGGGTTTCTTTGGTAATATTTAGAAACAATACTAAATGTAAGAACTAAAACAATTACATCCCCCCTCCCCTTAACTTAGAACATGAAAAAATCGCCAATTATTTGAAGATTTCGCGAAAATTTAATTTTTGCAAGTTTTTAAAAGTGCATAAAAAATAGTTTTAAATAAAAAATCTGCAAAATTATATATTAGTATATAAGCATATATACATGTTAACCTACATGACTATAAAGAAAACATAATTTTTTTCCTCAAGTTGAGTAAAAAAAAATTAATTTCGATTAGAAATAGAGGTGTGCGCCGACCAGTGTTTGATCGGCGGCGGCGTTTTGCCAAATTTTGGTTTGGACTTTTTCGTTTGGCGGCGGCGTGACCGGCGCGCCGACCTATTAAAAAAAAAAGTAATTTTCAAAATACAAAAATATACAATTCACTATTATTTACATACAAAACAGAACAATTATAAAACTTAGTATTTTAAAAAGAAATCTTTCATGCCATCATTTTCAACTTCTTTAAAAGGGACTAGGTCTTTACAAAACCAAAGGGTTACGTCTCTAGCCATGACCCATTTTTTCATGGTAGTATTCTCATTACTATTTCTCTTAGCTTGAGGAGTAAAAAACTGGGTTAATTTCCTTTTTTTGCTATATGCATGTCATTTTTAATTTTATGAACTTCTTCCAAATGCTTTATTAAGTTGCCAGTACTAACCTTTTTTGAAAATATTTTGATAATTAAAATATTAAATGGATTTTTAGTCATTTTTAAATCTTCAAGGCATTGATTACAATACACTTTTTCTGGGTCTATGTTTTTTTTAATGCCTTCTTGTGTATAAGTATATAACGCACCGAAATAATTCTACGCATTACTCTTTGCTTGACCATTTTGTGTGACAGATTCCCCTTTTCGCGCAATGTGGTAGTTTTGGGAATTATCCATTTTCTATTAAAAAAATATTTAAATAATATTTTATCCACGGCCGTGATTAATAGGTCTATTAATCACGGGTCTGTAAAAATAAACCGTTTAAATTTTAAAACGGACATGGATAAAGTATAGTATTCTACTCGCGTATAATAATAATTCACCCTCATTGATAATGTTACGCCGCGTTACATGGAGGGTGGGAGTCAAAAACAGTGGCGTAACTACAGGGGGTGCGGTGCGGGGGGGGGGCGGTCTCTAGGCGGCCCTACGCCGTCGAATAAAAAAGCACTGTTAATGTTCATTTTTTTCTGAGGGGCCCCGTCTGAAATTCTGTGGAGGGGGAGGGGCAATTTGTAGTTACGCCACTGGTCAAAGATGACCAAATTTTGGGTTACGTAATACTTGAACGTTCCCATATAGGTAAAAAAAAGTATATTTTTTTTAATTTTCTTTTTGCGAAAAACAAAAATTAAAAAAAAAAAACTAAAAAAAAATAATTTTCAGGAAAAAAATATTTAAAAATACATTTTTTGAAGAAACTTTTTTGAAGAACAAAAAAAAAATACAAAAAAAAAATTCAAAAAAAAAAGAAAATAAAAAAAACTAGAAAGATATTCAATTTTTTTGTTCATCTTTGTACGAAAAACGAAAAAAATAAAAATTATATTTGTATTTTTTAAGTTTCACCCCCCTTAACTTTTTTGTTTTTGGGGGGATTAAGATTACTTTTAAAATTGGAAAATTGACACTTATAACAAAAGTAATTTTTTCTGAGAAACTTTCATTAATCGGAATTTTCTTTCAGCTTTTTTCGATCTTTTTAAAAGTTTAACCGTATAACTTTCCCCTCATGGAACTTGATTTTTCCTGAAAACTTCAAGTCGATCGGATTATTCGTTCTTGAGATATCGTGTGACACGATTCGTGTCTACAAAAATCGTGACATCGAACGGACAGACGGGCGGACATTTTTAAAGTTTCTTTTTTTTTCATGAAACATATTTGTATGATACAAATTTTATAAAATAATTATTTGTCTAGAACGTTTTTTGGCGATTTTGGGAAGTTCGAAACTACCGTATTATACTATTCTAGCGCAAGCACTGTGAATAGTATACACCAAATATAGATGCAAGTCGCTTGCATAACAACTTTACACCACGATATTTCAAGAACGCTTTGACATAGAGACTTGAAATTTTAGACAAATATTTTCTACCACTTTGTTCTGCAAGCGACTTGCAATTATATTTGGTGTATATAATGTTTTGATGTTATTTTGTACAGTTACTAATAAATCTATAAAAAAACTTTTATTGTAATATTATAATATAGTATCTAATCTATTAAAAAAATATTAGTTACGTTTGGTTGAATTTCTTCCACCCTAATGCCAGTGTTCGTTGTTTTTGTTTTTTTTTTTTGCATTTTAAGTTAACATTGTTAAGCACTAAAAATGTTTTTAATTACCAGGGGCATAAGTAGTTCACATAAAAGCTGACTCCCTGGCCTATTTTATGTTTTATAGCATTTACTAAACACTGACTGTTTATAAACGGTATCTAAGGATTATTGTTAAAAACCTGCATAATTCAGTTTTGTTGTTTATTTATATATGTTAAATATTTACTTACTTTTGTTGATTACCTATTTTAGCTAGAATTAAACTAGTTTAATTAGAACGAAAACAAACACACGCACTCGCTACTTACATCAGGTTGGACTAATCGTTTCAAGGTTATGCAAGGGCCGTTTGATTCTCCGAGCTTAGTTCTATCTCTTTCTAACTCTTTAATTAGAAAGAGAGAGAACAATACTCGGAGGGCCGGTGCCTCAACTTAAACAGCCAATGACTTGCGCATCGCTTAGCGCACGTTGTCTAGAATAGGCTGGCAAAAAATGTCTTGAATAAAAACTTTTGATAAATATTAATAGCTAACTTTGAATTTTGTTGCTTCATTTTAAGGTCGGCGCGCCGCCGACTGACCCTATATTAGGCGGCGGCGGCGTGATCAGTCACGCCGACCAAGTTTGATCGGCGGCGGCGGCGGCGTCCCAAAGTCAGTCGGCGGCGGAGGCGCGGCGCGGCGGCGCACACCTCTAATTAGAAACCGGGTGGATTTTCTGTTTTTTGCCTAAAACTTTTTTCGGTGTACTTTTTTTTGATTTTTTGGTTGGAATACTTTTTTATGTCTAAAACTTTTTTCGGTGTACTTTTTTTTGATTTTTTGGTTGGAATACTTTTTTATGTAAAAATACACAAAAAAGTTTCTGTGGTTTAACATCGCAGGTTTAACCGTTTTAAAGATAAATGCATTTAAAAGTAAATTTTTACGCATGAAGAACCAAAAATTAAAAAATTAAAAAATATAAAGCAAAAAACAAATATTTTAGTAATGAGTGGTTATTTAACATTAAAACCATAAAAAAAGTTTATATGCACCTTGGTCAAAAAATCATTCCTAAGGAAGTTATGTCCTTTTAAATACGCCCATTTTCAATAAATTTTCGCAAAATCTTTAAATAATTGGCAATTTTTTTATGTTCTAATTAAGGGAAGGGGAAATATATTTTTTTTAGTTTTCTCACAATTAGTATTGTTTCTAAATATTACCAAATGAACCCTCCAAAATTTCCTTAATTTTATATACAATCACTTTTTATCCGAAAAACAGGTACCGATATTTTGAGTGCTTTGAGCTACCTCTAAACATTAATCGATTTGGCTCATTTTTGAGTGGCCACAGTTTTGAGCAACTTTTGAGCCAGAGAGCGTTTTCGATTTCGCAAATCGGAATTTTTTGACACACCCTATTACTCAAAAAAAACGTTTTTTTATCTTTCTAAAAAAGTGTATCTTTTACGATTTTCTTTCAAATGGAAATTGATTTCTTATGTCATCAGGTATGTTTTAGTCCAAAAAATGTAGGGGTCCACGAAACTTTTATTTAAAATCGCCCAGGTGAACCGTGGTGACCGCACAAAATTGCTCCATATTTGCATTTTTTATCACGTTTATTGTTTCTGGGGGCGGCATTGGGGGCAATACAACATCCAAAACCAATTTGTCCTGAAGAGGACGAGTGACCGCACCCACTCTGAGTGACCGCACGAAATTGCCCCATATTTGCATTTTTTATCACGCTTATTGTTTCTGGGGACGGCATTGGGGGCGATACAACATCCAAAACCAATTTGTCCTGAAAAGGACGAGTGACCGCACCCACTCTGAGTGACCGCACGAAATTTCCCCATATTTGTATTTTTTATCACGCTTATTGTTTCTGGGGGCGGCATTGAGGGCGTTACAACAACGTAAACCACTTTGTCATGAAGAGGACGAGTGACCGCACCCACGCTGAGTGACCGCACGAAATTGACCCATATTTGCATTTTTTATCAAGTTTATTGTTTCTGGGGGCGGCATTGGGGGCGGTACAAGATGAAAAACCTATTTGTCCTGAAGAGGACGAGTGACCGCACCTACTCTGAGTGACCGCACGAAATTGCCCCATATTTGCATTTTTTATCACGTTTATTGTTTCTGGGGGCGGCAGTGGGGCGTTGCAACAACCAAAACAACTTTGTCGTGAAGAGGACGAGTGACCGCACCTACCCTGAGTGACCTCACTTAATTGATTTAATATTTACCGAATAATAATTTTTTTAAATTATTTTGTGTGTGATCATCAAATTAGAGTTTCCCCTTAGAATATACTTAGAAAGCTAAAATTTGGTACACATGATTAACTTGGCCTACAGTACAATTTTATATAATACCTACCCCCAACCCCCGACCCTAAAATTAAAAAAAAAATATTTTTACCCACACAAGATTATTTAAAACTAAAATTAGGTTACATACTCATTTAATGATAATAAAATTTTACAATAAATTTTACATTCCCCCTCGTCTCCCCGTCACCCCCCATACGCGTATAAGGCTAAGTTAACACCCCTTTCTTTTTTACCTACTTAGAGTATACTTAAAAAGCTAAAATTTGGTGCACATGCTTAACTCGGCTGACAATATCATTTTATATAATACTTACCCCCAACCCCCGCCCCCGCAGATAACTTTGATTTGACAATTATCCCTTGGTGGAGTCTCTTTGTTAAAGAATTGTCCCATTACGTAATGATACCAAATCTAAAATTATAATTTTATTCAAATAGCTATACCTAAGCAATACTTTAAGATAAATATATCCTTTCCGATATGAATTCATATATTTAATATTTTACTTACTTTTTCGTTCCCCATTTTATTAAAATATAGAAATTTTGCAAGTTTTTTTATTTTGGAAACTTGCTGAACAATGAAAAACGGCCATTGTTTTAAAACCAGTATTGGTCCATATGGATCTTACTTCAGGGCTGAAAACAGAATTTTATTGGTGGTAATCCCATATAATAAAATATAAAAAAAAATATATTTGAGGTTATGTTCTTAAATATACTTACCAAATGTATTTTCTTATATTCTCATTTACATTAAGCTATGCATACTTTAAAATAAAACACAAATATATCTTCATAATGTATACATTACCATTCCTATTAATAATTATTTTAATGGTATGTAAGTCATAGAAATACGTCTTTGAATATGACATTTGGCTATTCTCGCCAAAATGATTTTTAAATACATTGTTGCCAGTTTTTGGGCGTCTCTTTGACGTGTATTATACATTTTGGGCGTCACAACGGTGATGATACACTGGGTGTGAGTTTAACGTGTATTATGTAAAGTGTATTATACATTTGCTGCAACAGCGCCACCTGGTGGCCACTTGAACGAACCCCTTTTGTATCTAGCTAGATAAACACCTATCAAAGTGACGCCAAAAAATATTTTTTGTTAGGACCTGTACTACACTCTAACCATCCAGAGAAGTCGATTGCGCGCATTAAACGGACTGACGCCCAAAGCCGGGCGTCACAACGTAAATTTGGGTGTCTGATTGACGTCAATTATACGATTTGGGCGTGTATATGACAGAAATATATATATATATATATATATATATATATATATATATATATATATATATATATATATATATATATATATATAGATGTATATGTATGTATATATGTGTGTGTATATATATTTTTGACGTGTCCGTTTGTCTATGGAAATAAAGATTATTATTATTATTATTAACGAAACATTTATATTCTTTATATTAAAATCCACTTGCATGGGTGGAAAATTACATCACTGACTTGCTGTAATTAAAAATTTTCCACCTCATTATGTAAGATTATTATATACCTGTCTAGTTGTTAAATAGATATATATATATATATATATATAACATTTGATATAAATATAATAGTATTATATTCACAGCGCATGCGCTAGAATAGTATTATATGGTAGTTTCGAATTTTCCAAAATTTTCAAAAATTGTCCTAGACAAAAAATTTGTACCATAAAACTTTTTATTTATTTGTCCGTCTGTCCGGTTATTTTTGAAAGTAATCGCAAAAACAAAAAAGATTTTAAAAAATCGGAAAACTCTGAAATAAATAAATAATAAATAAAATAATAATAATAATACGTTTATTTCAATAATTATGAATGAGTACACAAAACAATGTATAGACAATCATGAACATGAAACTTGTCTCAAAAAATACAAAAATAAAAATTACTTGTAAAGTATAAAAATTCAATTACAAATTTAGTTAAAATAGGCAGATATTTTATAAGGTTCTAAATTTATTAAAAATGTTAAAATACGTCTTTTGTACATGTTAAAGTTCGTTACCGTTTTTATATCTTCTGGTAATTGATTGAAGACACTTATTGCAGCATAAAAGGAGTCTTTTTCAAATTGCGCAAGCCTATGTCTAGGAAAATTATATTCAAGACGCCTGTTGGACCTCAGAGGCTGAAATAGCGATTTATTTTTGAAAATAAACACGAGAAGCTCATACAAGTATAAGCCTGTCAATGTCAATATGTTATTGTTCTTAAAGTGGCCTCTACAAGATTCATTGTAACCTAAACCTAAAATTGTACAAAGCGTTCGCTTCTGGATCGTGAACAAATCCGGTGCATGTGTACTCTGCCCCCAGAAAATTATACCATACCTCAGAACAGACTGAAAGTTTGAGTAGTAAACAGCTTTTAATGTTTGAAAATTTACATAAGACTTTAACACTCGTAAGGAATACTGTGTTGAATTTAATTTTTTTCCTAAATGTTCTGTGTGCAAGTCCCAGTGTAAATTTTCATCCAGAACTAAGCCCAAAAATTTTGTGTTATCTGTAGTGCTTAATAACATGTTATCGAATGGTACAACTTCGGGGGTAACGAAATTGGACCTTGAGGTCTTGAACATTATAATGTTAGTTTTTTCCTTATTTAGGAGTAACTTATTTTTTTGCAGCCAGTGTAGGAGATTTTTGATACACGTTTCAAGCAAGCGCAATAGTTCTTGGTAATTCTTTGCTTTTACCAAGAGGTTAGTATCATCAGCAAAGTTAACCAGACTGCAGTTTAAAAAAGTGATGCACGTAATAATATCATTCATAAAAATTATAAATAGTAAAGGACCAATTATACTGCCCTGTGCAATTCCCAAGTTTTCAATAAAAATTAAATCTGACAAGAAACATTTACCATCCTGATCGACAGCAACTCTTTGTGATCTTCTTTCCAGATATGATTTGATCCACTGCAAAGCACAACCCCTCACACCATACTTCTCCAGCTTCCTAAACAGGATATTATGGTCTATTGACTCATAGGCCTTAGTTAGGTCTAAAAATAGACCAATAATATACTCCATTTCCTCGAAGCCAGAGAGTATCCTATGAGTAAAATCGTGCACCGCAGTGTTAGTTGATCGGTTTTTGATGTAGCCGTGTTGACTGTCGCTAAGGAGGTTATGTACTTCGAAGAATTATATATATAACATTTGATATAAATATAATAGTATTATATTCACAGCGCATGCGCTAGAATAGTATTATATGGTAGTTTCGAATTTTCCAAAATTTTCAAAAATTGTCCTAGACAAAAAATTTGTTCGATAAAACTTTTTATTTATTTGTCCGTCTGTCCGGTTATTTTTGAAAGTAATCGCAAAAACAAAAAAGATTTTAAAAAATCGGAAAACTCTGAAAGAAAATTCCGATGTTTTTAACGTGGGAATAATTACTTTTTATTATAAGGATCAATTCTATCAATTTTGAAAGTAATCCCCGTAAAAACAAAATGTCATAGAGGAAATGCGCCTAATTTCGGATGGTTTCCAATTTTCGGATAGTAGTGTATTTAAGATACTGTCTGCAAAGGTAAACAGAAACCTACTTTTATGTGAAGCCAAAAGTCAAACTAAATCCGTCCTGTAATATGATAACGGTAGAGCTTCTCCCCTTTAAATGGCAGCACAAATCGTTTATATTGCAAATGGCAGTTTTGTGCTCAGTTGCATTATTATGCTTGTTTATTTTATAAATAATCGTTATAAAAGTTCGTGATTCTGTCTTGGGTAAGTTATGATGTTAGTTAAGTTGATCCACTATTCATAATTAAGCAATTTGAAAACGTAAACATTCTACAAATTTCTAATCTAAAAAGCAGAAAGTTGCCTAATTTCGGATAGACCATTTTTGTGCATTTGATTCCCAATTTCGGATATCCGCAAGGTAATTATTATTCAGGATAACCAACCATTAATTATTTTTTTTATAATGATACAACAAACTAAGATAAACAATTTTGAAAAAACGAAAATTACCTAAGATACTAAGATATTCGAAATTGGGAATCTAAAATTATAGTTCCTATAGTATTTCGTAGAAAATCGCTTAATGATTAAATTACGTCTTCAATGTGAAGGAATAACAAGAAACATAAGCAATGGGATCCAGATCTACTCTTGAAAATTTTTTTTCGGATATGTCCGAAATTAGGAGCCCTTTTTCAAATGCACAAAAATGCGCTGATTTTTTTTAACCGTGTTTTTTGGAAAAAATAAACTGTAATAAAATTGCTTTTATAATAAATCATGGTTCGCTATAATAAGTTGTATCTGGTTATATAAAAAAAATATCAAAAAGTAATACCGAGTATTAAATATTGAATACATTGTAAATGGTATCCGAAATTAGGCGACTTTCCTCTAGGGCTTTTTAAACTTTTTTAAAAAATAAAAAAAAAATATCACTTTTAATTTTTTTTAAATTTTTTTTAATTTTTTTGTAGCAAAAAGAAAATGAAAAAATAGTATATTGTTTTAGTAAGAGGAAAAGTGTAGTGTAGTGTAGTTTCCGGACTCCGCTTCGCGTCGTCCGTAAATTCTACAGACTAGTAAAAAAGCACTTTTCCTCTGGGTGAAACTTACTATTTTTTCTTCAAGCATCCTATATATATATTTTTAAATATTAATTTTTGAATTTAATTTATTCAGTAATAAAGTATGTGTTTTTATTAGAATGGGCCAATAAAACCCTTTCGAAATAAACTTAAACCTTCCTTATCTCATTTTATTTTTTTTTTTTCGTAGGCTAAATCGTACACTTTTCGCGATTTCGATGGTAACTTGTCTAATGTAGCGTTTGCAATTTCGGAGAGATTTGTAGGTGTATAAACCATATATTCTTCTTCAATCATTTTTAATCAATTTCACACAAGGTTTTTGCACAGAATCTCGAGTCAACCACCTGTTTACATAATAAACAAACAAGTTTGAAGTATGGCTGTCATCAAAGTCAAAGAGTGCTGCCGCCAGTGGTGGTTATGCTAACTAACTTTTGTTTACCTCAATGAACTCATTTTTTTACTGTAAAAAATAGATTACTTTTAACTAGTGTGTTCAGTTATAAAATATGAACATTTTAGTACGGTTGAAGAAAAAGTTTTTTTTGTTTGAAACATTTTTTCTCGATTTTAATTTTTTTGTAGCAAAAAGAAAATGAAAAAATAGTATATTGTTTTAGTAAGAGGAAAAGTGTAGTGTAGTGTAGTTTCCGGACTCCGCTTCGCGTCGTCCGTAAATTCTACAGACTAGTAAAAAAGCACTTTTCCTCTGGGTGAAACTTACTATTTTTTCTTCAAGCATCCTATATATATATTTTTAAATATTAATTTTTGAATTTAATTTATTCAGTAATAAAGTATGTGTTTTTATTAGAATGGGCCAATAAAACCCTTTCGAAATAAACTTAAACCTTCCTTATCTCATTTTATTTTTTTTTTTCGTAGGCTAAATCGTACACTTTTCGCGATTTCGATGGTAACTTGTCTAATGTAGCGTTTGCAATTTCGGAGAGATTTGTAGGTGTATAAACCATATATTCTTCTTCAATCATTTTTAATCAATTTCACACAAGGTTTTTGCACAGAATCTCGAGTCAACCACCTGTTTACATAATAAACAAACAAGTTTGAAGTATGGCTGTCATCAAAGTCAAAGAGTGCTGCCGCCAGTGGTGGTTATGCTAACTAACTTTTGTTTACAACAATGAACTCATTTTTTTACTGTAAAAAATAGATTACTTTTAACTAGTGTGTTCAGTTATAAAATATGAACATTTTAGTACGGTTGAAGAAAAAGTTTTTTTTGTTTGAAACATTTTTTCTCGATTTTTTTTTAATTTTGTTTTAAATTTTTCCAAAAAGCACCATTTTTTAAATTGTTAAAATTTGTTATTTATTTAAAAGAATTTTTGTTTAAAAAAAATAAACTTTTTCGTTTTCGCAAAAAGAAAATAAAAAAAAATTGGTGAAAATTTCTGGTTGTAAAAGTTTTATTTTGATTTTTTTTCAAGTATTTGGAAAAATTCAATGGTATATTGCATTTTACTGATAATTTTAAGTGACTTCGTGCACTTAAAAAAACAGATATTACAAAAAACTAATAAAAAACTAGATGAAACGTTGCAAGCACCCTGTCAAAACATCGGCACTATTGTACACTAGAGCCATCTAGTTTGCAAATTTCAAACTAGGTGTTTTGTTTGATTTTAAATTCTGTATCTTTAAAACATTATATTCTAGCAAAAAACTGTATATAACATTTTTTATAGGGCTTAAAAAGAGCTTTTATTTAAAATATAATTTTTTGAAATCGGGTTATAAATATGTAAGATATGCTAAAAAAACCTTTTACTGCTTTAAACGCCAATATCTCGAAAACAATGCGTTTTAGGAAAACGTTGTTTATATTATTTTTTGACCACTTTTAAATTGTAAGTTATCTTTTATATAAGTGCTAAATTAACCAAATACAATAATAATTGCCTTAATTATAAACAAAAAACTCTAAAAATAGGAGTTTTACCCTATTTTTACCCCCTTATCCCCAATCGTTTACCCCCAAAATCTAATCAGCTCTTCGGAATACGATAAGAAACAATATGCAAAAAACCGCAAGTTGATATCTCATGTAGAAATGGAGTTAGAGAGTTTACACTCAGACAGACAGACAGACAGACAGACAGACAGACAGACAGACAGACGGACGCAAAAAAAATTTTTACCGATTTCGACTCGAATGGTCTAAAACGTCGAGAAATGTGAAAAAAACGTGGTAAAAAATTTTGACTTTTCGGTGAAGATTTCAATACATCGGCACTCTTAGTAGCACTAAGTGCCGATGTAAAAAATAAAATAGTTTATTAATGATAGGTCTAGTATTTCCTAGAATTAATGATAATAAGTGAAGTTGAATTAGTGATCAAGTTTAGTAAAAAACATTCGAGATATTCGTTGAATTTCCGTTTTACAGTATTTCTCACCGACATAATTTTATGATGATTCCATTCTTTATTTTTCAAACAGGATTGGATTACAAAAAATTAATTTACCATAGTATATTATTAATTATAATTATCAATTCCCTTGAGCGATTCGGAAAAAAAAACAGGTTCGGATTATCCTCAAATATTCTGATGAAAATTTATTTTTTTTTTAATAAAATTTACTTACATCTAACTTAAGAACGCTTTAAGCTAGAGACTTGAAATTTGACATACGGGTATGTTACCAAAAGTTCTAGCTTGGGATTGTTTTTGGTGAACATTGGTGCGGCAAGGGGAAATGGGGAAAAATACATTTTTTTTTAAAAAATTTGAAAATTGCTTTGAGGTTTCTGAAATTGAATCTGATAATAACAAAATTTCAAATCCACCCCCTGAGGGGGTGAGGGGGTAAATATTTTTAAATACTTTCAATATTTTCGTCAAAATTGGTATATAGGGGTTTTTGGGGTTGGCGAATATGAATCTGATAATATCTTTTTTCTAATTTCACCCCCTGCGGGGTTGGGGCTAGTTTTCGTGAAAAATGGTATATTGGGGTTTTCGAGGTTGCTGAAGTGATAATAAAAAAATTCTAAATATACCCCCTGAGGGGTAGGCGTATTTTTCTTGAAAATTGGTATATTGTTTTGAGGTTGCTGAAAGTGAATCTGATTATAAAAAATTTCTAACTCCACCCCCTGAGGGGCAGGGGTAGTTTTCTTGAAAATTTATATATTGGGGTTTTTGAGGTCACTAAAACCGAATCTTTTAATAAATTTTTTCTGATTTCACCCCCTGAGGGGTGGGGGAAGTTTTTGTGAAAATTGGTGTATTGGGGTTTTTAAGATTGCTGAAAGAGAATATGATAATAAAAAATTTCTAACTGCACCCCCTTAGAGGCGGGGGATAGTTTTCGTGAAAATTGGTATATTTTTAAGATTGATAAAAGTAAATCTAATAATAAAAAATCCATTTTAAGCGCGGAGGTGTAAAATGGGAAAGCTCTTTTACTGGGCAGTGTATTTTAATTTGACATGTTTTATTTTTTATTCATAGTTTTTGGATAAAATAATCGTAAACCTGTTTATTCCGTATTTACCTTACACTAGTTTTGACTCATTCTTAAACAATGCCATTTCATTCAATTTTTATTTGGAATTCAAATTTACAAATAGTTTACGTCAGTAAGTTGTAAATTAATTATAATTTATTTTAGTGCCTATTCACAGGCTCGCATAAGCACATAATACATAACAATGCGATGTCGTGATTGGCTTGATGTGCAGCCATGTATCTTGTAAGCCAATCACGTCATCGAATTATTATGTTTTAGGTTCTTATGCAAGCTTCTGGATATGTCTTTACTTGTTGGCTTTCATAGACAAGGAAAGACCTCCAAAGCCGTTGCGGAATACTGTGATAAATGTGCCTAGCCCATTTAAGATAAACTTGCACATGCGCACTACTATTGTTGTTTTTGAGGAGTATTTTTAACCTTAGTTTTGTGTGTGAAATAAAAATTGTAAAAAATTCAACAAAAAACAATAAATATCTACAAAGAAACGTCGAAATAGTTTTTTTTTTAATTATTTTATAACAATTTTTTGAGGTGTGTTTGAGTTTCGGGATTTTGTACACCTACTTTGAGTACACCAGGGATTGAATCTTTGCTCTTCATAAAGCAACAATACAGGTTAGGTTTAAAGTTATAAACAAATGCAGCAAAAAAACAATTAAAACACAGTAGAAGTCGAAAAATGAACAGAAACAAACGACGATCTGACAGTACTGCAGTATAAACAAACTACTAATAATTCGTCACCCGAGTATTGGTTTGCCATATCTCTATTTTTGGACATTTTAAGATTTTTACTGGGGGATTTTTGGAGATAAGACAAATGAATACTGGGGTAATGAATTGTTTTACAACCGACAGCATTTCACAGCTGATAGAGATGCGTATTGCGCAAGGTCAGATATATTGCGTTACGTCATTTCGCTGCCCCGTTCTGTCACAAAATAATATTGCGCAGGCTGGACTAATGGTTCTCTTTCCTTCTCTATGGTTCGCGATTCGCTTTACAATAAAAACTATTTGATGACATCATCGAGCAACTATTTATTATAATTGCTTTTGCTGTTTACTAAGCACATGTGCGTAGAAGATTTTTAATAACAATTATTACATTGATTAATTTTTTAACACTTGATATAAAATTAAAATATTATCAAGGATTACTTAAAAGCCTTAACAGATCAGTGATCTTAAAACACTGAAGGCAATTTTTTTTTAAATATAAGCTGTTCATATGAGCTAAGATTTAAATAACCCAAATAGCACCGATGATCTAAGAATATTATTTAATTATTGGGAATAAAAATATTTTTTATTTTTATTTATGACAAATACAACCGTTTTTATAAATAAAAATAAACGTTAAAAATCATATTTTTGTAATTTTAGCAAGTTGGCTTTAAAAACTACAAATTTATTGAAAAAACAAGTTTTTAGCTTAAATTTATTTTTCTAAGGTTACTTCGAGTAATTTTAGGTAATCATGGTAAAAATGTCACTTTTTTGGTATCATTGCTCCCAGAATGAAGAGTAGAATTGAAATATGTAAAAATATATGGGATGTCCTATTTAAAAATCGAAAGTGACATAAATATACTTTTTGTGTTTAAAGTTGACTTTTTATGGCTATAATAGTTATTTATGGTACTAGTGGGTAAAGTAAGATATTACCCATGAGAAAATTAACCAAACGAGGCGTCAGCCAAGCAGGTTAATTTTCGAAAGGTCAATATCGGTTTACCCATGAGTGCCATACAAGGTTTTATCCAATAAATAGCTTAGGAATCCATATTTTTATTAAAAATTTTAATGACATTTACAAGAAAATAATTTGACAAGTGACTGTTGAGTGGGTAAAATAAATAATTATCCATTCAATAAATTAAAAGCCACGCGGGGGTTATTATTGAGTTTATCTATTTAAAATAAAGCTGGTAATTGTCTTATTATCTGTATGTATTGGATAAAAGATGTTCCAAATTTGGAATCTCTAACTTTTAAAATAAAGAAAAAAAGGGGTGTACCTTGATCTTGTAACACCCGGTATAACTTTTTCAACTCCTTGCTGGAAATATTTTCCCAAAAAACCTATACATACCCTAATTTCAATAAAATTGATCCAGGAATAAGTCATTCTAAATGAGAAATCATAATAGTATATTGAAGTACTAGTTTTATAACATACTTTTTTAGCGCACGAGTACAAGTTTAGAAAACGAGCCGCTTGCGGTGAGAGAAACGAGTGCTTTATACAATTTTTTCTATTTTGCTCTAAAATTTAAAAAATTACATTTAAATTGATGACTGATTTAGGGATTTTTGTTTCGAATTGGCATTACAGTTTTGGCCATATTTAAAATTATAAGAACGAATATTATTTTGATATATTTTTTGGTCATTTCTTCTCTTTTCTACTGCAAGTAACCAAGCCACAATTTTAACACGGTAAAACATAACCTAAACACAAAATTTTGTAGAAAATTAAACTTTAAACCGACGTTTACAATTGCACGGCAAACGTCAAGAGATAGACTTTTGTCTGTTGCCAACCCAAAAGAAAAAAAAGTAGAGACCTCTTATGGGCCTATAAGAACACGCAAAATGCGTGTGATTATGAGCTTTAAGAGTCGCAAAATAGAAAAAGTAATTATCTAGTGACTTAATGTTATGAGATATTGCATTTTTTGCAAGTGGACTTGTTACCAAATCATTCAGGGACTCTGTTGCCCATCTTATTTCAACATTTTGGTTTGAAAATATTAAACACCCAGTATTTTGCAACATTGTTAGCATCTTATAAAGGGCAGTGGAGTTATGTTTCCGCATGAATTATGTTGATGCGTATTTTAGCTTCACGCCTCGAATATTGTCATAGTCTGATGATCATGGAATGTGGTTTTACAATTATATTAACTTATCACTGCATTTTACAATTGTAATTTTATTAATCAAAAGCTTTTAAATGAATCGGTACCTACTTATTTTAATTCATAATAAATCAGAAAAAATAAACCAGTGCTTTCTTCTTTAAAGCTGATATCTCTTTCAATAAACGATTTATCAACAAATGTTAATGTTATGCAGGGGTGACGCGAAGGATTTTTATTGGAGGGGCAAGCAAAAATTTCCCAACTTTTTTCAGGAATTTTCCAAAAATTTTGATGACTAAATAAAAGATCCTCGCCTCCAAAAACGGGATTTAACTTACCCACCTGAAAGAACCCCATTCCAAAAACAGGATTTAACTTATCCGGAAAACTTACCCCTGAAATATTTTGATGACTAAAAAAAAGGTCCTCACCTCCAAAAACGGGATTTAACTTACGCACCTGAAATTACCCATGAAAAATTTTGTTGACTAAAAAAAAAGGTACTCGATCCTCTAAATTTCCCAAGTTTACTGGATTTTCCCAACTGCTCCGTAAATTTTTCCAGCTCTCTACAAAATTCCCAATTCTACACTCAATTTTACAAGGAATGTAACAGAGAATTTTCCCAACTCGTTTGGGGGGGGGGGGGGTGGCGCCCAAACAAAGCAAGCCTAGACAAATAGAGGTAAAGTGACACTCTCCAGTCTAAAATCAGTTATATTCAAGATGGGAAATACAGCCTGTTCCAGAACTCGCGTACCGAAATTTAAGAGGTGATTATACATCCAAAAATATAAAAAAAAGTTTCTATAAAGGTTGGTCCGGAAATGAGCCCTAAGGGAGCTACGGCCCTTCGAAGATGACGTATTGAATGGGGAACAAAAAAAAGCACCAATAAAATTTTAATGGTGCAGGGTGATTCTTCATTTAAAACTGAGCAAAAAAGTATTATACACCAAAACACCTAAATTTAATATTAAAGGAGTAATAGCCTTTTAAAAAGTAGCGTTTTTGGTGGCACAAAATGTTACTTCCTCTTAATTGCATTTTTTTTGATAACGGTTGCTCCTACAGTGTTACACTATATGATATTTTATATGTATTTTTACTCTAGAAATCTATATTTTTTACAACAAATCCAATAAACATACACATAGAAAAGTTTGGGGCAAAAATGTTTTAAGCCTCATATATTTTGTCCGTCTGGGCACGCCTCTGGATAAATTAAAAAAATAAATTAACATAAACTTATTGCCCTTATTAATACTAGTTTACATGCAAAAGCTCGCCGCTCTAGCTTAAACGGTACCCGAGTTATTAATTAAAAACCTTATTTTTATTACAATTTTAAAGGGCCCTAGATCCCTTAGGGCTCATTTCCGGACCAACCTTTATAGGAACTTTTTTTATATTTTTGGATCTAGAATCACCTCTTAAATTTTGGCATGCCAGTTATGGAACACCCTGTATATAGAAAAACATGGAATCAAGATATGTCTCGTTGCAGACAATTTTTGGTCTTAAATTTACCAGTTTTATTCTTTTTGTGTAACAGCTTCGTACATGAATGTAGTCATGAATCGGTACATTTGTAAACTGGATTTCATTCAGTTTCATTGCGGGCATTGTTTCAAAAATGGCAGAAGTATTCTGCACAAAACAAAGTCAAGTCTTTAAACTGCCGCCCAAATGCTATTAGTCGTATTTAATATATTTAATATAGAGCCCTAGGGTTAGAACTTTGGGATTACTATAGACACGATTCTTAAGTGGGATTCTGGAAATTATCTATGCAATATTCAAGGTGCATTCTCAAGAAGAATTTTTGAGTATAAACTCTGGGAATAAGTGGGATAATTGTGGAAATTAATTAAGTAAATTATTCTATAATTATTTTAAATTACTAAGTAATTAGAGGGGAATAATACAAATTGCGCA
The DNA here is from genome assembly GCA_958510825.1 of Brachypterus glaber. Classification (NCBI taxonomy): domain Eukaryota; kingdom Metazoa; phylum Arthropoda; class Insecta; order Coleoptera; family Kateretidae; genus Brachypterus; species Brachypterus glaber. The sequence goes on along the minus strand of OY294044.1, from coordinate 52,292,144 downwards.
TATCTAGACGTATATTAAAAAAAATGGGAAAATAATACCATTAGCTGATGAATTAAAAAATTTCATGTGCTAGAGACTAGAGCAACGCATTTATATATTTTCGGGGTCGCTGAAACCGAATCTGAGCTGAGAATTGCTCCATCAGGTCACAATTTTTTTCTACACCTAAAAACATTTGAATTTAAGGAATTTTCGCACCCTTTTTTTAAGTGTAAAAAAAATGTGATCTGATGGAGCAATTCTGAGGTCAGATTCGGTTTAAGCGACTTTAAATATATAAAAATGCGTTGGTCTAGTCTCTGGAATCTGATTTTTTTATGTGGCTGGGTAATCTTTGTAAAATCAATTAAGGTAATTAGGATGGACAATATTTTTACCATTTTCCTTAATAATTCTCATATTTTCCTCATATATTCCTACCAAAAATACGGTTTTCAACGCCACAATTGCTAACGTGGTTAATTTTCAGTTCATTCTTCTTCAAATTTTTCTTTTTTTTTCACTTCTCTCGACGTTTCCGAAGTTTTTAAGATTTTTGAAACCATGTTAAAAAAATGTCCATCTGTCTGTACGTCTGTCTGTGAACAAGATAACTCGAGGTGAATATCACGAAGAGGATTGAAATTAGGGTACGTTTTATTTGTTTGTTTGTTTGTTTGTTTGTTTGTTTGTTTGTTTGTTTGTTTGTTTGTTTGTTTAACCTCGTACTATTCTACTTAATTAAGCATCCCCTAAGTCAAGGACTTGTGGGTAGGGGAGAAGGGGGTCAAAGGGAAAAAAAATTTAGCCAATTTTCCTTGGTTTCTGGTAAATCCTTTTCTTGTTTTTGTCTCAAATTATGGTTTTACGGTAAATATTCTTTGTGCGGCAGCAAAGAAAACGAGTATGGCTTTCAACATCCCACGTTCACTTGGTATTGCCTTATAGAGAGCTCAGTCTTGAAGACTGGACGTAAAAAATATCTGGTAAAAAAGGTTTTAAGCATCATTGGAATTTCTAATTTTAACTTAAGAATATTTTTGTTCTTAGTCACAGGAAAACCTGTTAATATTCTCGTCGAATTTGTTGTTTTTTCGACAAATGAAAAGTGCATCTTTTACCATTATGGTACCAATTAAAAACTGAATGTGTCAATAACTTCGAAATGATCTATAGCGTCGGCTAAGAGGTAAATTTACCTAAACCTATTTTTTTTTCAAAATCAGTATTTTTACAGAATCGGATACAAAATTTCTTACTCCATGTTTCTGTTTAAAATTAACTTGTTTTAAATCAATAACTAATGATAAAAAGAATAAAAACTAAACATTTTAGAGGTAAAATTACCTAAACGGATCATAAAATTGTAAGTAAAGCACTCAAGTGTTTTAGCTAGACTGTTAGATGACATTTCTCATCATTGACATCAGGCAGTAATATAATAGGGATACTTTTTAATTAAAACATGATAGTTCCGTACAGAAATTGGTCTAATAAATATAATAGATCTAATACAAAAGCGCTTGGAAATATAAAAAAACAATCCGTGAAGATATGTAATGCTATGCATTCCATTATATATTATTATTATTATTATTATTATTATTATTATTATTATTATTATTATTATTATTATTATTATTATTATTATTATTATTATTATTATTCACAGTAAATGGTATATTACATTTAAAAAAATACTTTATAAAAATTATTTTCAAAAAAAAAATAAAAGTAAAAAAAAAAATATTAAAAAAAGATCTTTTTTTGAAAAACGAATAATTTTTGAAAATATATATATAAAAAAACTTTTCCCAAATTTTACAAAAATTTTTGTTTACTTTTTTTGCCAAAAATTCAAAAAAAAAAATATCAGAATTTTAATTCTTTTTTATTTTCTTGCAAAAAACGAAAAAAAAAATATTCAATAATTTTTTTTTGAAAATAATAGTATTTTTCGAGTTTTTTAAAATATTTTAAAAAAGTTTAAACTCTCATAACTTTTTTTTTTGGAGGGATTACTTTCAAAATTGGTAGAATTGATCCGTATGAAAAAAAAGTATTTTTTTCCTGAAAAAGTTACGTTAATCGGAATTTTCTTTCAGCTTTTTTCGATTTTTTTAAAAGTTTAACCCTCCATAACTATTTTGTTTTTGGAGGGATTACTTTCAAACACAATAGAGATATTTCCCTCGTAGAACTTAATTTTTCCTGAAAATTTCAAGTTGATGGGATTGTTCGTTCTTGAGTTATCTTGTCCACAAAAAACGTGACATCGAACAGACGGACAGATATTTGAAAAAAAATAAAATTTGCTTATTTTTTATGCAACAAATTTATATCCAATAATTTTTTGTATAGGACGATTTTTGAAATTTTTTGAAAATTCGAAACTATCGTATAATATTATTCAAGCGCAGCCGCTATACCGATTTTTGTTGAATTTAAAATAAAATAGTTAAGAATGAAATGATTTAAATACACTAACGAATTAAGTGCTCAAGGGTAGCCTTAAACAAAGTTAAATGGAAAGTGGAACCACCCCGGATTTTTTGATTTTAGGTTACTTTTGGGACTTTTCCAAACAGTTTTTGACAAAAATTGAAATCGCTTACGAAGCCGTTTTTAAATAAAGTCATTCTTCTTGTTCTTCAAGTTTTTCCTGACATCACAATACGGAGTTTTTCCTATGACAAACCCTATAGCATAGGTACCACCTATGATACTCAATATAATAACGACCATTTACACGCCTACTTTGTTAATGTTCAAAATAAGAAGACCGTAAAAGAGTAGCTTTATTATTTTAAACGGTAACTCTCTATACGTATTACCTAAGATGTTAATGGTATGGGAACGTTCAAGTATTACGTAACGCTCCTAGGGGGGATGGGGGTCTTTTTGGAGTGACGTCCATGATAATAGTATAGGAAAATAGCGTTACAGGGGGGGCGGGGGTCCAAAATTATCAAAATTTGCGTTACGTAATACTTGAACGTTCCCTATGGCTTCCAAAATATATCAAAAACTTTTAATGTTGTGTAAATAACAAGAAGAATGCTGCAAAATAAATGCTGAAACCTCAATAAGAAATCCCATATTAACAAGGTTAAAAGATCCAAACAAAATTTAAATCTCAACTTAAAAATCCCTAATTTGTTTACTAGACCGGTTCTTCTAACACGATTTTATTCAACATTCCTTTTACGGTTGAACGATCTGAGACGGCTGGAAAAAACAATTGCAATTCATTGTTATCTTTTCACTGAGATAGAAAATGGATATTTTGACAGTTACAATAGTTTATCAGTAAAGTTGTCTTACAGGCAAGAAATCTTTTTAGTCACAATCATACACTAAAATTTCATTTTTGTGCATTATAAAACGTTGCAAAGTACACACATAGAAAAAAATTAGACATATTCGTAAATTATGAACTTACCTTACATTTTAAAAGGAGGTACCGATATTGTAATAAACTGTGTGAGCGTTTTTATGCAAAAGACGTTACAGTAGAGTACAATATCCGTACCTCCTTTTAACATGCAAGTTTATAATTTACAAATATCTAACTTTTTCCAAGTGTATACAGGGTTATTCTTTTACTAAATTTTTAACATGCATAACACACAACAAAAACTATCATATATCATATTTTTTTATTTTTAATTTGGTAAGGCGGCGCCAAAGGGGCAGGTCCAAATTTATCATTTGCATGTAAAATTTTTAATATTTATGCTCAACATATTAAAAATTTCAATAATTTTGAAGAAAAAAAATCTTCAAAAAAAATATTAGAAAATAAATAGTAACACAGTTAAATGGGGAATTTTAAGCCCTTTAAAATGAATTATTACAAGACCTAGGGTTCCATTTATCATATATATTCTAAATTTGAAGTGTATTTCTCATTTCGTTCAAAAGTTACGGGGGGTGTACCATTTAAAAGAATAATCTTGTATATCTTCTTATCTTAAGTCATAAAAGTTTTCTTTTCTAAACCAGGGCAGAAAAGAGCTTCTTTCTAGTCTGTTTTGGCTTTAGATTTTACCTTATAAATAACCAAACATTTATTAAAATGCTATTATTTTGGTTTGGTCCAAACCATTCAAAAAGTCTATGACTAAAATGCCTTTACGCTTTAAGTAAGTACATCTATTAATTTAATTTGGGAAAGTTTCGTGTATATATGTATTTATATATGTGAGATGTGTACGATTTACATTTATTTTTAAGTGTACTTATTACGTAATTTTCCTTTTTGAGTCAACCCTGAGGATGTTTACAAAGAATAAACGAAACTGTCGGTTTAGTTAACAAAGTTTTTGGCGTTGTTTTCTTTTTGGCCTATATCCCGCAACTCAACCAATTTTATAAATATTTAAGGTTACCAGTTTTTAATTAATTTTTATGGGTGTAGTATAATACTTTGTGCATTGTGAAATGCATCATGAATATTTTACGCTCATTCATATAGTAGGTAACTATGTTTTTATTGAAATAAAATTATGATAAATATTTAAAACCAATTAGCGAATATTCCAATAATAAAAGAAAAAGAATAAAATAATATTTATCCATGGCCTAAAAACAAATTAAATTCCTTGCAATGTAAATATACTTGTAACGCATTAATAATAAATAATAAATCCACCCATTATTGATTACACTACCTTACAAGGTTTTTATCCCCCTTTAATTAGGTATAGGTAAACCACTATAAAAATAACCTTGCCCATGCGCACGATTAACACCAATCAGGCGTTGGCTTCTCGTTATTATTGGATTGGAATAGTGCGAATGCAAAAAATGGTTTTAGTCGGAGATAATAATAATAATAATAATAATAAAAAGACTTTATAAAAATACATAACATATGGCGAAGTCTAGCTAGGCTACTCTTACTCAACCATAAGCTATGTTTTACTACATTTTAAATATAGGAATAATTATTTGTTTAAAACTAAGAGTAACTTACACCTACATGGCGCAAAAATACTTTAACTTAAAATAAAATTAAATGATAATTATTAACCACAAATACACACACTCCTGCAGTACACTTAAAAAGGCTATTGATTGTAAAAATTTAAAGATACAAGAAGAATTTGCTCAACTTTTTTTTTAAATGGGTTAATTTTAAGCACTTTAAATGATTCCGTCATCTTGTTGTATTCATATATAGAATTGTAACTAAAAGATCGTTTAAAGAAACTTTTACTGAAAGTAGGCATATTAAGTTTTACATTATTTCTTGTGTTAATGGGATGAATTTGATTTCTAGTTCTGGTGACCATTTTTATTTCATCATTTTCTGCCGGTTATGTATGTCTTAAAGTACATTCAAATTAAGAAATTTTCGAATTGCTTAGCTTTGGATCCGGTTTCTTTGGGTGCTAGAGGCTCTAGCAATGAGCAATCAAAATTTCTGTTTTTAAATTTCCGAGTCATATACATTGCATTTATTACATTCAGATTAAGCTATTTTTTAGTTATACACAATAATTCTGGGGCCAAGGGGTAAGAACAGTCTTTAAAAAAGTGCCTTTGACATATGTGATACTTAATGTTTTAAAGAAATGAGAATTTATGAAATGACATTTTGATTAAATGAAAATTCTTTAGACTTAAATTGAGATATTTCAAATAAACTCTTTAAAGCCTATTTTACCCCTTGGCCTACTCAATAATTATGTAAAACTGTGAAAATAGATTAACCCCTTCCGCTCCAGCAGGTTTTTCAAGGTACAGGTCCCCACACCAGATTAAAATTATGGAAAATCCCGTAAACAAATATCCAACTGTGGATATTGTGGTATATTTTGCTATACCTACAAATATCCATACGTGGATACAATGGAATGGAAGGGGTTTATCTAAATGTGATAAATATAATGTGTTTGACTCAGTAAGTTAAAAATATATTTCTTCTTCAAGCGTACTAAAATGTTCATATTTTATAACTGAACACACTAGTTAGAAGTGATCTATTTTTTTACAGTAAAAAAAAATGAGTTCATTGTTGTACGCCGTAAAAAAAAGTTAGTTAGCAAAACCACCACTGGCGGTAGCACTCTTTGACTTTGATGACAGCCATACTTGTTTGTTTATTATGTAAACAGGTGGTTAACTCGTGATTCTGTGCAAAAACCTTGTGTGAAATTGATTAAAAATGATTCAAGAATATATGGTTTATACACCTACAAATCTCTCCGAAATTTAAAATGCTACATTAGACAAATTACCATCGAAATCGCGAAAAGTGTACGATTTAGCCTAAGAAAAAAATTTAAAATGAGCTAAGGAAGGTTTAAGTTTATTTCGAATGGGTTTTATTGGCCTATTTTCATAAAAAAAGAACATACTTTATTACTGAATAAATTAAATTCAAAAATTAATATTTAAGAAAATATATATAGAATGCTTGAGGAAAAGTGCTTCTTTTCTCGTATGTAGTTTCCGGACTCCGCTTCGCGTCGTCCGTAAATTCTTCAGACTAGTAAAAAAAAGCTTCACTTTTCCTTTTAGTAAAAAAATATACTACTTCGGGGACCCCATTTCACCACCATTCGCGGCTTATAGCATCCAAAAGAACCTGATCGAGGAACTGGCCATTTGCAAATAGCTTAATTTGAATGTATAAAATATATAAAATACAGCTGGGAGAAAATAATGAAATAAAAATGGTCACCAGCTCTTAGACTCTTATTTTTAAAGCGGATTACTGATTTGTGTTCTCTTGAGGGCAAAGTGATTGATCGTTTTAGCAAATTAGTCTTACATTAAGTTTAAGAAGCTCAAATGGTCGGTCTAAAGCCAAAGTGAACTAAGCGCCAATTCTTTTTTTACTATTGGTAGTCCATGGTGCAGATTTTGATATCCTACAATCTGCAATAAAAACCAAAAATTTTAAAAGAGTGGCGCTTAGTTCACTTTGGCTTTAGACCGACCAAATAAGAAGGAAAATTTTTAACTCTGTTGAGCTTGTGATGTCCAGCTCAATTTTTGCCTTTGTATTGCAAAAAATAGGTCAAAAATAAAATTACTGTAAACAAAAACATTATCTAAAACTATTTGTTTAAAAGTCTATTCGTGTCTTATCCATATGGGTACAGTTATTACTAATATTTTCCATATAATTAAAATAGCTTTGTTCAATTTAGTTAAAAATAATTCCTAATTATTAAAAATACATGTTGTTTACGATAATTTTCATTAAAAACCTTTTGTAGTTATCATTAATTTACATAATGTCCTAAATACCGACTACGCTGCATTTGTGTTGATTACATAGTAGATAAAAGTGGGTTTTTTAAATTATATTTTGTTTTTTGTCCATGCTGTATGATATAGTTTTATACAAATATACTACAGCCTCTTTAATAAAATAAAAGTTATACTGAATATATATTATTTCTTTGAAATAAAATATTAATTAATTCATTTATTAACTGTTTTTAAAGCAACTCAAAGAATTATCCATCATTCCTCCCCAAACACAAATACAAATATAAAAAGTGAATTTATGTAAGGCTATAAACTGTGAAGTTCTTAGTATGGCTATAAGCTTTCGGGGTAATATTGTTCTCAGTTAATAGAACTTAAAGGTAATTATCTACTTTAAGTAGACTACGTATAAGTATTTTTAGGGCATATTTAGTTAGCGTGGCTTTTCCATTTTATGAGCTGATCTACCAATATACCCAGATATTTTACAGTTTCAGTTTAGTTACGCATATCTTTTTAATATAATTTTTGAATTTTTAAGAAACTTGATAGCTAAATCGTTTTCAACGAGATCGTAAACTTCTCTAAAACATTTCGGGATTAAGGGTCCCTTCGAATAAGAAACTCTACAAAGTTTTTAAATGATGTAAAAAATAGAATATGTATGTGTAAGGGAGTTAGACGCGGTTCCAATTGGTTAAAATACAATTCTTGGCATTTTTTTGTTTTTAATATATTTGACTTTGAAAATTAAGAAATTTTAAGCAATTTTAAACATAAAAAACTAAAAGGGTAATGTATGGAGTATTATTTTTAAATTAACATAAAAAAAGTCCTTAAAGCAATAAAATAAAAAAAAAAGATAACGTTAGGCACTCAAGCAACTAACTCTTTAACTGTATAACAAAAAAAAAACAACTTAATAAATTTAATTATAACTGAGAATATGCAAGTCATTATAATAATATATTGTTTGATATTGATATATTTTATATTATAAAATATATCAATTTTTTTTATTCGAAAGGGGCCTCCCTTAACCGTTTTATGTTGTTTCAATTATAATAATTATTAATATATTTTCTTTCTGATTGTTGTTAGGTGAGCGGGCGAGCATCCCTGAAGACATGAGCGGGTCATGCGCGCCGGTCTGTGCACGGTGAGCGCACCTCTGGCCGCGTGCAGCCCGGTAGCCGCGCTTCCTCCATCGGCTCGTTTCCTGGCGCTCCATCTGCTGCACCAACAGACGCTCTATTTCGTGGTGCAAGCCAAGTCCCGAGTCCGGGAACTCTACCAGCAAACATGTCGCCATTTTGCCCAGCAGGGCATGCTAGATACGGATATTTTTGGACTAGCTCTCATTTGTGGTGAGTACAAATATATTCAATTTATTTCTTATAGTATAAATTAGTATAAAAAGGAATTTTAGCTGTTTATCTGTTTTTTATTTTTTTATTTAGCAGCTATAGTTTATCTAGTTAAAGTGGAGTTTTGTATAAAAAAAAACTCTTAAGTTAAAAAACAATAAAACCGTATAAAAATGCTAATAATTCTTAAAACATAAAATGAGGCTAAAAAAATCATCAGAAAGATGGGAAACATATAAACAATATCATACAAAACGAAAATTACAGAATTAATTTAGACTTTTTAGATAAAAGAACTATTGATTGATAAAACAGAGTAATAACACTGTAATTAATAGTATATTACGCACGGAGTACGCGCTTGATGTGTACTGAAATGGTTTGCTTGCGTCAAGGTGCGTATACTATTTTTCCTACGACCTAACACTTAAACATTAAAAAAAAATCTCAAAAATTTTCTTAATATTAGTTTGTCAATTTGAGGTTATGTGTTTGAAGTTTACTAATTTTCTGACAGCAGATCTGTAAAATCAGCTGATTGTCACTTCCCAACCGTTGTCATGGGCAACGGGTAGGAAATGAGCACTATAGACTTTTTAGGCAGTAGGAAAAGGTTTATGCAACATTTTGAAAAATTAAATTTTTTCTTTATATCTCTAATAATATACTGGAATAGAACTGATAGATTAAAGGTAGTTAGTAGTACTTTGCGGGTAGGTTCTTAGTCTTAACTCATTGGCCCTTTTTGTCTACTCCGAGTAATCAAACCTGGTTGACTACTTTCCTCCCTGTCAAATCTCCTTGATTTCCTAGTGAAGACTAGGAAGGGAAGGAAATTGCCTTTTTCTTCGGATTGGTTCTGCTCCGAAGGTGTTGTGAGGTGACCCATAAGGCTCAAGGCTTCACATTTTTGTCCAAATAGCCAGATGTAGGTACTAGCAATGCTATGACTTTCCAATAAATATTTACAAGCTCTGTGCAGGAGTTTGGTTTTGGTTTTTTCTTGGTTTGGACTTTTTTTTCTTAATGGTTTTCGTTAACGTTGGTTTGGCGTCTGTTTGATGTTTTTTTTTTTGTAAAAAAATGTTTTTTATTTAAAATAACATATTAAAAAACGGTCAGCGCATGCGCAGTTTATTAAAACTCTGCATAAAGAGATGCACATAGGCGCTCCTAAATATTTTCCTCACCCGCTAGTCGTCAAATGTTTTTCCAGTGTCCTTTTTTTTATATTCTGATCACATTTTGGTAGTTTCTTAAAACTAAAACTTTGATTCCTTTAAATGAAATAATAGTAATTTAATATTCAATAAAGAATGCACATTTAAAAACCACAAAACCATTTAACCTACCTTGTGGTTTGTTTATATTCATCATGTACTGCTTCATTTATGGTGTGGTAATAGTTACTGAACAATTAACTAATTGAGTATTACCAACAATAGAACATCTAATATTACAACTAATCCGATTATATTATTTCTTAAAATATCTCTTATTTAGGATAATCTGCTTAATCAAATAGATAAGAATAATCTTTTATTTAAAAACTGGTAACGACCTCAAATATTTATAAAATTGGTTGAGTTGTGGGATATAGGCCAAAAAGAAAACAACGGCAAAAACTTTGTTAACTAAACCGACAGTTTCGTTTATTCTTTGTAAACATCCTCAGGGTTGATTAAAGCGTACAAGGCATTTTAGACTTTTTGAATGGTAAAATATAGTCAAATATAGACCAGATAAAAACAGAAAAATATAATAAACATTTAAAAAACGTCAACCACTACGGTAAAATCAGATTTAATCAATGAGGATGTTTACAAAGAATAAACGAAACTGTCGGTTTAGTTAACAAAGTTTTTGGCGTCGTTTTCTTTTTGGCCTATATTCCACAACTTAACCAATTTTATAAATAATCTTTTACTTTCCCCAAGGAAAGTTTTGCGTTAGTAAAAAAATGTCAAAAAATTTTTATTGCTTTTTTTAGGTTTCTGGACGTTTTATATCCAAAAAATATGATTTCCGTCAAAAAAAAAATCTGTCTGTCGGTCTGTGTGTCCGGGAAATTTCTGACCACGATAACTCAAGAACCCTTCGGGCTAAAGACTTCAAATTTGGATTATCCAAAATTCTAGGCTGGGATTTTTTTTGTAAAAATCTAGTTGGGGTTGGGGGTAAAATGGGGTAAAAACTATTTTGTTCAAAAACACATATTTTTGAATTTTTTTTTTCGTTTTACGTTAAAAGAAACTTTTTTTGAAAAAAAAAATTTTTCTTGAAAATTAAAAAAAAAAATTAAGAAATTTTTTGTTTTTTATTTTTTTTTTTATTTTAATGAACCTAGAGACATAGGGGAAATTATTATTTTGTTGGCAGCAGTATTTAAGGTTAAATTTAAATTCATGGTATTTTATTTTAGCACTAATGATATTCTTCATTATACAGAGTGAGAAGAATAATATATTACATAAAGTGTATGGAAAGTGACTTATTTTCATGAGCGAATCTCGCAAATGCAAGAAAGATACTTTCTCAAAAGTTATGTACAATATTTTCTCCACAACCCCAACAAAATAAAATTATTTAAAATAAACATTAAATAAAAAAATATATCATTCTTTAATAGTTATTTATAGTACTAGTGGGTAAAGTAATGCAATTAATAGCTTAGGAATTCATATTTTTATTAAAAATTTAATGACATTTACAAGAAAATAATTTGACAAGTGACAGTTGAGTGGGTAAAATAAATAATTATCCACTCAATAAAGTAAAAGCCAGGGGGTTATTATTGAGTTTATCTATTTAAAATAAAGCTGGTAATTGTCTTATTATCTCTATGTATTGGATAAAATATTATTAAACTGATACAAATTAAGTAACTATTAAAAAAAAAACAACAATACTTCACAGAAATATAAATAATTTAGTTTTGTTAAAATTCCCGAAATGTATGAGTCAACCTTAAAAAATCAATTCAAGTTAACCTTGGTCTCTCTCGTTTGTTTTCTTAAAATTAGGTAGGTTTTGTTTATTTAAATTGCTCTAATCTCATCAATATTAAACCGATTTTTTATATAGCTAAGATGTGCAAATTAGCATTATATTAAAAATAAATTTGAGAGTACCTAATAGGACTTTAACTGTCAAATAAATAAAATCATAGATATTTTATAACAAATCCCGAGCCGAAGGAAGCTAAAAAAAATCCGTCAAAATTTTGCTGGCAAAAATAGCTTTTTATTAAAAAAAAAAATACTTGTTGGTGGTGATAAAAACATGTAACTTTTGGAAACCTTTTGTTTAAATTTTACTAAAAATCAACGAACTAACAACTCTTCTCTCTAGAATACGCATACCGTTAATATAAAGTATCGCCGATATCTCGCTTTGTTTGTAAACAAATAGTAGGTATATTCAGGCCTGAACAATAACAATTACCAGTAACTGTTATTATTGTCTCTGTTAGAACAAAGCTGTGGGAGTAAGACAGACAAATGTATATGTTGGCTACGTTTTTTTTCAGGTTTTACAAATGAAATGCCTATTATAGAGAGAAGAGTTATTAGTTTGTTGCTAAAAACAATAATATACCTAAATAGTATAATTTTGTATAAAAAAATAAATCTCAATGATTCTAAAATCTTAAGATTAGCATACAGTCACAGAGATTATAAAAATAAAAACTCTATAACCGTATATTTACTTTGTTTATTAACGTAAATAATGTATTTAAACCAGTGGGAAAAGTAAACATAAATAAATTAACATGTATTGTAATAATAAAGAACATCGAAATTAACGTACTTAAGTTATTTATTGTTGGTCATTATTATGTTAACCTTTAAACATATAAGTGCAATGCACACTGTGCATTGCACAGTGGTCCCAGAAAAAAAGTGACAAAATTCTATTTTTTTGCATAGGGCCATATTTTGCACCGCTGATTACGAAAAAAATAGTGAAAAATCTGAAAAAAATTGCGACGTTAGGGTGGTTCAAAATGTTTAAAAATTTAGCTAAAATTTGGTATTTATAAGGAAAATAACCCATAACAAAATGAGCCAGATCTGTCACATTTTTTTTTTGTTGCTGAATCTGGAGCTTGGTACCATGCTGCTTCATATTTTTTTAAGCATTTTTTGTGGATTAATCAAGAAAATCAACATTTACACATTTATTTTTTAAATTACTATTTGTGTAAGAATTTACTATAGGTACTCCCAAACTGTATCCATGTGGGATTTTAAAAAATTTATTTCTATTTCTTTGTATGCCTATTATACCTATATATCTTTATTCCAAAAAAGTATCCTATTTACAAATTTTATTTTTATTTATTCTGCAAAAGGCTTTTATTTTTTTAATAAACGGGACCATATTAGTAAAGTAATGTAAAGATACAGATAATTTGTTACTGCTTCTAACCAAGTTTTTATTTAAATCTTAGGGAACGTTCAAGTATTACGTAACGCTCCTAGGGTGGGTGGGGGTCATTTTGGAGTGTTACGACCATGTTAATGGTATAGAAACATGGCGTTACAGGGGGGGGGGTCCAAAATAATCAAAATTTGCGTTACGTAATACTTGAGCTTTCCCTTATAGTCAAGTGAACCAATTTTCATTTTCGCGCTTCTTCTTTTCAAAACTTTAGGCAAAAGCGATGTTTACAACAACATTTAAAAGTTAAAGTTTTTTATACCAATAACAACAGATATATTTTCCACCAAAACAGGTGGTATCCAAAAAGATAATAGAGAATTTATCGTTTAAATTAAGTATTTTTAAAAGCATACATAACAGTTGGAAATATGGTGCCAAGATGCTCATTTATAAGATTAGATTGTTTGGTTTTATTAGGTACAACTTTTTTTTATCTATTTTCATGATTGAAAGTAATATACAATAGAGCTCTGTACAACTAGAATTATGAAACAGAAGACGTCTACCCTAACTCTATCTCATTTGTGCAAGGCACGCCACTACCAACTTAAATAAATTAAAAAAATATTGATTTTTTTTTAATTTTTATCAACAATTACCGTTGATTTTTGTAAATAAAGCTAAAGAAATGAATATTTTTTGCTAAGAAACTACCAACTTAAATAAATTAAAAAAATATTGAATTTTTTCAATTTTAAAGCTAAAGAAATGAATATTTTTTGCTAAGAAATAAAACTGATGATTTAATAGTAAAGTAAAGAATGAAATATAAATCCTATTAATTGTTCTTAGGTTGGTCGCTTAATCTGTTTATCTATTTACAAAACATAACCTCAAATATGAAAAGGTAAATATGAATTTATTTAATGTTTATCATATTTATTATTAACTATATATTATTATTATATATTTTAATAGTGTTACCAGTTTCTACATTTCAAGAAATTAATTTTATGATGAGCGTTATTTCTGTTATAGCTACCAAAATGCGAAGATGTTTTTACTAGAGTTGCAAAAGTCCAAACGAATTTCGCCTAGGCTTTAAATCTAAGGTATAAAGAAAGAACTTACCTTTGGTAAACAATATTTAAATATCAAAACTCGTAAAAGTACTATAATAGTCAATAAAAACACAATATTTAGTAAAACACACAAAAAACTGAAATCAAAACAATATCTAACGCAGCTCACACAGTGACACTGGCTAAAGAAAATAGCGTTACTGACAGTGCAGCCAACATAAAACCTAGGAGATTTTTTTTTATGTTGGTGATATTACTTCTATCCTTTTTGGGTAGAATTTTTGTCCCTGTCTATTCTAAATGGAGAAATCTCCATTAAGTGGTAGCTGTACATATGGCCGGAAAGAAAAATAAATACTTATTTAATGATTTGTACTACCCATTCTAAGAAATACTCTTCAAAGTGGATGGTATATTGCATTTTTCCAAATACCGCCAAATACTCGCCAAATACTTATTCAACGTAAGTTCAAATTATTTAAAACGAAACATAAACTTATTGCCTTTATTAATACTAGTATACATGCAAAAGCTCGTCGCTCTAGCTTAGGACTCATTTCCGGACCAGAGGAAAGAGGCATCTTTCCGCACGCTCCTAGAAAAATATTATTACGAAGTAAGTTTGTGACTTAAGCTTTTAGTGCACGAGAATAAATGATTCGCATACTATTTAGTTTTTCCAAGACGCGCGCGTACAGCCACACAAAAAATACTGCTGCCCTATAGGCAGAGGCTTAATAAAATCAAAACCGAAAATTTATTTTTTCGTAAAACGAAAAATAAACAGAAACAACATTTTTTTTTGAAAAAAATTGTTTTACCCCCCCTTATCCCAATCCGATTTTTACCAAAAACAATCCCAGCCTAGAAAGGATAATCAAGCTATGGTCCAAATTTGAAGTATTTAGCCCGAAGCGTTCGTGAGTTATTCTGGTCACAAATTTCCCGGACACACAAACAGACAGAATTTTTTTTTTGACGGAAATCATATTTTTTGGATATAAAACGTCCAGAAACGTAAAAAAAAGCAATAAATTTTATACTAATGAAAGACTTTCCTTGGGGATAGTAAAAGTCATATACCTTTTTTAAAACTATTGTATTCCTATGTATTTTGAGGTATTGAATCTAAATTTGAGGTCAAAATGCCACCTCATACGATTAGCTTCCGAGATAACCTCAAAAAACTTCATAATCGTTACACTGGAAAATAAAGTTTTTTGAGGTTATCTTCAACATATGGCAACATATGGGGCCTAGAGTTGATACTTTCATTATAATAATAGGGTAGGCCAACAGGAATTTTAAATTATTTCTAATTTTTGGTGAGTTTGTTTAAAACATACCTATGTCGAATAAGATTATATGTCTGTCTACAGACATATAATCTTATTGGGCGTAGATATGTAGGTATTAAAGAAACTCACCAAAACTTAGAAATAATTTAAAATTCCTGTTGTCCGACCCTGTTATTCTAATGAAAGTGTCAACTCTGGTGGGGCCACAGAAACTAAAAAAAATCAAAAATTTTTCTTGGGGACCATTGTATTCCTACATATTTTAAGGTGCTGAACCCGAATTTGAAGTCAAAACAGCACATTATACGATTAGTTTTGGACTTTTTGTGTGACTTTCCAAAAGCCGATATTATCTAACTTTCTATCTTATAATAAAATAATTTTTTCGATTTTTGTTGAATTTAATTTAATTTAATAAACGATTTTATTTGCTATCCTACAAAGTTTCACTTTTTAACACACTTTTGAATAAACAAAATGCGAAAAAGGGATGTTATACAATGAACATAATATCTCCAGATCATGCGACAACTACCCCCAAACCGAATGAGACAACTATCCCCAGTGGTCAATTTTACGTTATGTATCAAGTACTTTCTAATTAACGAATAAACACTCCTAAATGACAATATCCACAAATAATATTCATCTTAAACTATTAATATATATATATATATATATATATATAATTTCTTATCTTAATATTCTAAATCACTCACAATAAGAAAAAATAATTACCACAAAAAAATTACTGGACGCTTTAATTTTGAATTTTTTTGAATTATCTTGCTGCTCTTTTTACTTCTTGCTTTTGTATCGCAGAGGTTAATCTCGGTTTGGTGCAAAAAACTATTTTACCTTTTGAGATACAAGCACTTCGAAAACTTACCCCTGCGACAACTAGCCCCGGTCACCCCTACTATTTAGTATTTAATATATCTAATCTACAGCCGAAACCCATAGAGAAGGAAAGAGAACCATTAGTCCAGCCTGCGCAAGATTATTTTGTGACAGAACGGGCCAGCGAAATGACGTAACGCAATATATCTGACCTTGCGCAGTACGCATCTCTATCAGCTGTGAAATGCTGTCGGTCGTAAAACAATTCATCACCCCAGTATTCATTTGTCTTATCTCCAAAAATCCCCCACTAAAAATCTTAAAATGTCCAAAAATAGAGATATGGCAAACCAATACTGGGGTGACGAATTATTAGTAGTTTGTTTATACTGTCAGATCGTCGTTTGTTACTGTTCATTTTTCGACTTCTACTGTGTTTTAATTGTTTTTTTGCTGCATTTGTTTATAACTTTAAACCTAACCTGTATTGTTGCTTTATGAATAGCAAAGGGTCAATCCCTGGTGTACTCAAAGTAGGTGTACAAAATTCCGAAACTCACACACCTCGAAAAATTCCTATAAAATAACGTTTCTTCGTAGATATTTATTGTTTTTTTGTTGAATTTTTTACAATTTTTATTTGACACACAAAACTAAGGTTAAAAATACTCGTCAAAAAAATAGTAGTGCGCATGTGCAAGTTAATCTCAGATGCGCTAGGCACATTTATCACAGTATCCCGCAACGGCTTTGGAGGTCTTTCCTTGTCTATGCCGAAACCTTAAAAACTGAAACAATTAAAAGTAAGAGACAAAAGTATTCACGTTTATTATTAGATACTGAAAAAATTGTTCCTTTCTTTTTTCAAGACTTGGTTAATGGAGACTTCTGAAGCAAAAACATAAATAAATACCAAACACACATAAATTAAACCGATGCAAATTTGCATGCAGAATAATAAAATACTAGTTTTCTATTGCTAACAATAAAAAAATAAATCTATAGAACGATTTTTTTCTTGGAACCAAAGCAATTGATGGTGTTGCGCGTGTCTGCCGTCTGTAACGTGCGCCACTGTCAGCTTGGCATCTGAAATACGACCTCCACGTTCTGATAAAGGAAAAAGAGAATTATTTGAACCCAGCACATTTATATGTAATATCATTTTACCTTTCGCTATCAAGGCAGATAAAAAGTTGGAACCTGCTTTAACAGGATTCTCGACGTTTTAAAGCAAAAATAACGTATTTGAAATATGATATTGCTAACCTAATAAGAAAATGAAACATTTACAACTCGAAAGATGTTACACACTGGTCTGAAAACAATATTTAGCTCAATTTTCATATAACCTAAGTTTCATAGTTTAGTTCTTTAGAATTTTGGCATCTTTTTAAGACCAAATTTAAAAAAAAGTCTATCCTCGTGTTTTTGAGAAAAACGATTTTCATTTTTTTTAACAAAAAAAATATGACATATTTAAAAATTATTTTAGATATTCAGATTTTACCTCAAAAAGTGATAAAAAAGTTTTTATAGACGTTTGAGCTAAATTGCTTTTTAAGGGAGTTACCATAATTTTAAAGGGAATTTTTAGAATATTTATAACTTCATATCTCAGAAACGATTTTACTTATTGACATGAAATTTTTACTGTACTATACAACCAATAAATGTAAACATTCAACGTTTTATTAAAATTAGATTTTTGAACAGGGGCGTAGATAATGGGTGCCTCTTAATTTATATGTAAAACGGTAAGTCCGCCCCAAGTTAAACATTTAATTTTGTTATGTCATAAAATGATAATGTTTGTTGGTCGCATAGTACAGTAAAAATTTCAAGTCGATAAGTTAAACCGTTCTTGAGTTCTGAAGTGAATATTTTACAAATTCCCCTTAAACCAGTTCTAGCTCCCCTAAGAAACCATTTAACACAAACGTTCATAGAAACTTTTTCTCACTTTATGACGTAAAATGTTAATATCTAAAAAAATATTGCCAAAATAATTGCATTTAAACAATTGTTTGGTTATTCTGCACTTATAATGACAAGCATGGCTCTTTTCTGCCCTTGGTTAGAAAAGACTTATTTACTTGTAAAAAGTATAAAAGAATGCTATTTTTTTCACCTATTATATCCACATTTTACTGTATGATTGTGGATAAAGTTTATTTATCAAATACATACAGATAATAAGACAATTACCAGCTTTATTTTAAATAGATAAACTCAATAATAACCCCCGCTTGGCTTTTACTTTATTGAGTGGATAATTATTTATTTTACCCACTCAACTGTCACTTGTCAAATTATTTTCTTGTAAATGTCATTAAAATTTTTAATAAAAATATGAATTCCTAAGCTATTTATTGGATAAAACCTTGTATGGCACTCATGGGTAAACCGATCTTGCCCTCTCGAAAATTAACCTGCTTGGCTGACGCCTCGCAGGTTAATTTTCTCATGGGCAATATCTTACTTTACCCACTAGTACCATAAATAACTATTCCATGGGTCTGTCTATCGGTCTATCCAAAAAAGTTTTCATTAGAGAATACTTTTAGAAAAAAACTGTTAGATAGTAAATAACTAATATTTTTACAAACCAAATTTTAAAATATCAAAAGGATGTGATGACAGCTGTCACCAGGTAAAAGTCAAAGTTCTCTAAATTTTACGAGATGACAGGCGAACTCTGTGCACTATAGAATTCTATTAATCACCAATTACCAATTAATACAATCAATAATTAGCTAAATATTATGGAAAAAAAGAAATTAAAAAAAAACTAAATTTTTAAACGTCAGTTCAAAGTATTTACATGAGCAAATGTCATTGATCAAGGCTACTTAATTTTTATGAATATTTCAAGAAATATAATTTCTGTTAATAATTTATTTTATTATTTGAATAAAAACAGTCAAATAGTGCTAGTAGTGAAAAAAACTAATATATAAACCATGGTAGAGAAGACTATTATAGCCTCGTACTCGGGATTTAATACGCTCGGATATAAAAAATGTCTTCTCTACCTTGGTATATAATTACTATTAAGTTTTTAATTTACAATGTAAATAGAAATAGTAAGATGTAAAAACAGCTGTTTAGGGACCGTTCAAGTATTACGTAACCCAAATTTTGATCATTTTCTAGGAACACTAGATCAAAGTTTTATGACTTTTCGGGATGCTCTGGTTACAGATTGGTTATTGTTTAATCATGAAAAGTAGTATAACCAAAGCACCTCAAAAGGGTCTTTGTACATTTAAGGCTCTTTTGAAACGTTTTAGGTATAATAATAATTATTATTAATAATGAAAACTGTTATAACAAGAATATAACCAAAGGATCCCGAACAGCCTCTTAAGTTAGCAAAGCTCCTTGTTAACTTAACACCTACATCTGGTATCCCAAATAACCGCTGTTAAAGCGCGGTTACAAATTTTACTCTTACTGGTTCAACTACACGTAACCAAATTATTCGTAAACCAAACGAAAAAGCTTTTGGAATAACAATCCTATCCTCTTATGTCTTCACAACACAAGTTTTAGCTTGGATTGTACCGGATCGGGCGCATTCCCCAACTATACAAATGATCCTGATGCCCCTCACTCCTCGCTGTGTATGGCCACCGCTAACGTAGCTACCTGTCTTTAGCTCAGCGTTGCCACATCCAAAAAACAGTGACTTTCCAAATTTTCTGATGTCTCGACTGAACCTTTTATAAGCGTTTTGATTGTTTATTAATTACGTTTTGTTAGGTTGATGTAAGATTGGTATCATGGTTCAGTTTGTTAACCTCATGGGGATTGATAGGTATAACATTTAAATCCAAAAATAAAACGAAATATTGAGTATTCTAGTTCAGTTTTCTAACAGCTACTTTAAGGGTCACTTGCACCAACAATGATTTAACTTTAAACTTGGATTATATTGACGGCCGACCAATCAGAACGCAGCATTTTTAACTAAAACTCGGTTTAGTTGAGATAATCCCTGACCGAAAGTTGGTGCGTAGCCCTAATAGAGACTTTTTCGTATAACTCCAAATATCATTATTTATTTCTTACCCCTTTTGCTAATACTAGTACAACAAATACAATTGGTATTTGAACATTTAAATGTTCTCTATAAAATCAGAACTCTATTAATACGAAACAAGGAAAAAATCCAACATAAAACTATAGGAACCAAAATAATTTAGTGTTTTTAAATAGATGTCAAAAAATCATCGTACATGATATTGGTAGACTGACAGTTTCGGGCTGCTGACCCTCTTCAGTACCAAGAGTCATCTCTGACGCTGATTAATTAACTTCCAGTCTACCAATATCACTCAGTACCATGATTAAAAAATAGATTGATGGAATAATAAATTAATATTGGTATATTTCGACTGGTACGGCAACGTGGCTTAACCACAACATACATTATTTTTTTTGGTCGCGTTTTTTAGCCTGAAGCCGTCATCATTTTTTATTGACCTGGCCGATGTGATGCTACCAAATACCACGGATATTTCAAGCTTTAATTTTACCATATATTCAGTTTTCTAGAAAGAAATGTGGTGGACCTCAGGGCGACCTTCTTGGACTCTCTTTAAAATATTATCCTTAAATGATTTGATTCAATCTTTATACTTTATACTCGACTTCAAATATAATTTTATTTTATTTATATTTGAAATAACTTAGGGTTACATACTTGGACTTTATTATCTTTTAGTACAAAGTTTTATAAAGCTTATAGGTAACTTTAGTTTTATTTATTGCAAATACACTTCTGAAAATTTAAGTTTAGATAAAGCAGGTTCATCTCCTTGGACTTTCTTTAAAAACTCAAATAATTATTTTAATTTAATTTTTTCGTTTATTGTGAATTTTAAGTAATATAAATTTGGATACCGCAGGGACTTTTGGACTCTCTATAAAATTCAATTCGTAATTAATTTAAAAACATAATTAGGTAATAATATTAATTTCATCTACTGTAAGGCTTTGACTTTAGTCTTATTCACTATAAAGACATGAAGACACATTTATACGGTGCGTACATTAAGTCCGGAATCACCCGAATAACTTTGCAGTTATAAGTGTTTTGAAAAAACTCTCGGACAGGTCGATTTTTATTTTTTATTTTGCAAATTTTGTGTAAAAAAAAGTCCAAACCAAATCCATTTTTTTTTTTTCAAAATAGCCACCCATTTTTTTTTAAGCCCTTGGTCAAATAAGGCTTTAGAAAGCTTATTAAATAACCTTTTCAACGATGTGTCACAAGGTGTAGGGTTGCTATTTGAAAAAAAAAAGTTGTGATTGGAGGGTGCAAGGGGGTGAAAATTTTGATAACTTTTTTTACACCAAAATTTACAAAATTAAAAACAAAAATCAACCTGTCTGGGCATTTTTTGCTTTAACATGTAACTGGGAAGTTAAAAAAAAATGACAGTCCAAACCAAATCCAATTTTTTTTCCAAAATAGCCACCCATTTTTTTATAAACCCTTGGTCAAATAAGGCTTTAAAAAGCCTATTAAATAACCTTTTCAACGATGTGTCACAAGGGGTAGGTTACTATTTGAAAAAAAAAAGCTGTGTTGGGAGGGTACAAGGGGGTGAAATTTTGGTTAACTTTTTTTACACCAAAATTTGCAAAATAAAAAATAAAAATCGACCTGTCCGAGAATTTGTTTTTCTTTAAATACTTTTTAATGTCCGCTCTGTATAATTTAAATTTGGATACCACCGCAGGGCTTCACCTTGGACTCTCTTAAAAATTGTGATTTAAATTATTTAAAAACTTCAATTATAATTTAACTTCTATTTACAGTATATACTTTTTAAATGTAATTTATATATTCATTAGGTAGATAAGCATATTAAAATCACGCAGAGAAAATTGGCCATTAAGATAAATTAATGTTTGATGTTAAATTAGATCATGGTGATTTTAATGGTAGATTTTTAGATAAAATTGCGCAGAACGTAGAATGTTGAACAAAATTCAATTAACTTTAAGCAATTAAAATATTTTGCTAATTCAATATAATGATCTTAATAATTTTTTTAATAATTATTATAATAAGCTGGAGATTATTAACCGCTTCCGCTTGTATCCACTTATGGATATTTTTAGGTACAGCAAAACATTGACTAACTAGAAATAGACAAACAACCTTACGTCATTTTTAGTCGCCCCTAGTTTGGAGTCCAAAACAGATTAGTTTGGAGTCGGTCCGTCGGTGGCGCTGCAGCTGTTATTTAAAGAAGGTTTCTGTTTTTTTTTTTACTATAGCCGGCTCAATTACTATAGACGATTGTTGTTAAAGCGAAAAATTGAGAGCGCGCTCGGCTATAGTGACTATTATTTTTCTACTACTGCTTTAGAATGTAAGCAAATACCCACACTTTTCAAAGACAGAATGAAATCATTTTAGCTCTAGATACGGTATGAATATTCCGTATCAAGTGTTAGAATAAGCACATGTAGTGTCATCTATTGTTTATAAAAGTAAAGAAAACTGTAGCAAAATTAGCAAAAATATGTATATTTTACCATGAAATATTGAATAATAAGTTTTGCTTTAAAATTACATAAAGTTTATTAGTTTTTCTTATTATTTGAACAGTTTTTTATCAATTTAGTTCAAAGAATTAAAACTGTTAAAATTGTTAAATATTTAAACCTGATATCTGTCACAACAATCTGACATAACCTTCATTTTTTGCATTATAATTTGTAAATATGTGCAAAAATTAAATAAAAATCTTTTTCGAGTACTGATTTGATAAAATTATTAAATAACATTAATTGCTTTATTTAAAAATATGTGTTTTGTTGCATTTACAATGTCGAGTCACAAAAAACATTGTTTTTAATCTTGTCCGCAGTTTAAAGCCATACAGTGTTTCCTATTTGCAGTCGAAGAAAAAGTATAGTCTACAACACGTATGGAATAGTCATTCCACGCTCGCCGACTCGTATGACAAACTTTCCGCTCGCGCGGAATATTGTCTATTCTATACTAGTTATCAGAATATATTTAGATATATTCTGCTAGTTATAGAATATACAATACTATAATTTTATCGTTGCCAGTAGGTCCATAAGCTTTGGCTATCTATTCTCCTCTAACCTTGAAAAACCGGCTGAGTGGAAGGGGTTAATTTAATGGAAATATAGGCTCTTAAATAACTCTTACAAAAATACCTTATATACTCAAGTTCAGTTAGTTCGAGAAAAAACTATTATGGGCTTCGTACGAGGTTACATTTAATAGAAATGCCTCTAAGGCATTATTAAAATATCTTATACATAAAATAAATTTGTAGTATCAAAGAATGTTAGTGTTATCCCAAATAATACACCATAGTAGGTCATATCATTTTGCTTCAATAGAATCAAATTTCTATCTTTAAATCGTTTAAATTCTTTGCTGACTTTGCAGAAATGGTTGTTAAATGGCAATTAAATATGAGGTAATACTATAGAAACATTTATTTACACGGTAGTTCTGAAGCGAACTTTAGTTTCAAAGAATTATCAAAGCAAACCAGTGGATATAATATCCATAATATCAATAATTGATAAGGATTAGCAGCAAAATCGCAGGTGATCGTGTTTGATAAATACTGCTGAAACTTCTTGATTATAGCCCAGTTTCTTTACAATTTTATTTATAATTTGAGTATTTATAAAAAAATTCTAGTTAAATATTATCCATAGAATCCGAATTCGTTTCCATTGGAAACTTTCCAGAACTAATCTGTTTTTTTTTTCTTGCGAAAATTCTTTTTTTGTAGTTACATCACATCACAAAGCAATTCTGTAAATGGATTCGGATTCTACGGACAAAACTAAACTAGAATTGTTATATAAATTCCTAAATTCTGGCCTAAATTGTAAAGAAACGGGGCTATTACTAAAATTGTAACAGAATCTTCCGAAAATGATCTGCTGCTGTTTTGCTGTTGATGGTTATGCATAGCCTTTCTACCAATAATTACGTAACTACTGCTTGTTTGCTTTGCCACTCTTTGAAACCTAAATTAGCTTTAGGACTACCGTGTTTATGATACCACGCCAAACTATGGAATTTCTTACACCTTATTTTTGAGCTTATAATGAACTTGAAATTTTCTTTTAAACATTTTTATGCAAATGAACAGGTTTTTTTTAGCAACAATCAACAATGGAGGCAAGTTTAAGTAACTTATTCCTATCTAAACATAAGTAATACCTTTTATAAAAAAGAGGTGCTACTTTCATAATATAATTTATATTAAAAAATTATTTTTTTTAATTACTGCTAAAATTATATTGTTAATTAATAGTATATTAAAGTACTAGTTTCATATCATACGTTTTGAGTGCACGAGTACAAGTTTAGAAAACCAGCCGCTTGCGGCGTATTATGAAACGAGTGCTTTATACTATTTTTTCTATTTTGCTCTAAAGTTTAAAAAAACTTAGATTTAAATTGATGGCTGATTAGGGATTTTTGTTTTGGGTTCGCATTATAGTTTAGCATGTTTAAAATTCTAAGAACAAATGATATTTTGATATATTTTATTCTCTTTTTCACTGCAATTAACCAAGCCACAATTTTAACACGGTAAAAAATAACCTAAATACAAAATTTTGTTGAAAATTAAACTTTAAAGCGAAATTGACATTTGCGCGAAAACCTCAAGCGATAGGCTTTTGTCTGTTACCAACCCAAAAGAAAAAAAAAGCATAGACCTCTTATGAACCCATACGAACGCGCAAAATGCATGTAATTATGAGCTTATAAGAGTCGCAAAACAGAAAAAGAAAAGTTTTAAAAGGTAAACGTTCTCTTTATTTTTTAATTTCAAATATAATTTGTCCCAAGCATTGGTTAAAGAGGAGTATATTATACTTAGTCAATGTCCCAAGGTAAAAGGAAAATATGTTTAAAGTTTTATTATACATAGGTATATGTAAATATTTAAATAGTAATAGTAATATAATAGTGAATATTATACGTCCCTGTCTTGAATTCGTAAACAATTAATTGTGTATTATAAACAAGTTTTATTTAGTAGATATAATAGTAATAATATTTTAGCGCTTCAGGCGCAAGCTCTAGAATAGTTTTGAATTTTCCAAAATTGCTAAAAAAGTCCCAGTCAAACAAAAAGTATTTTTTGAAATATTTATTTTAAGATTTCCTTTTTTTATTGTTTTCATTTTTCAAAAAAAAAGATGTTTTCTAAAAAAAATATTTTTTTTAATTTTTTTTATGTTTATTTTTTTTAAGGTATATATTTGGGAAAATGCAATATACCATTTACTGTGAATAGAATATAATGGAATGTGTAGCATTACATATCTTCACGGCTTGTTTTAATTATCTCCCTCAATCCAAGATAATCATTACGTCTTGTAAATTTCAGGACGTCGTATCTCAATTTTTTTCGATTTTGAGATTTTGGACTTAAACGGTTTATATTATCAATTTACATCTAAAAAATAAGTTTCACCTGCTATTTTTTTAAATAGCAAAAATATAAGCAAAATAGTAATGTCGTATCTTAGATGATTATAAATTAATAAATTTTTAAACCTCGTATCTCTTAATTCTAGTCAACTGACTATTTTGGAAAGCACTTTTTGCATTTGGCGTCGCCTTTTTGACATCTTATGCATGTTATAAAACTTTTTGAAGTTTAAATGTTTCAATAATTAATAATATTATTATAATAATTAATTATATTTTGTTAAAATAATAATAAAATAACGTTTCAAAGCTCGTATCTTAAAAATATTTATTAATTTTGAGCATGAAAATGTCGTATCTATAAACATTAGGTTTTTATTTGTATTGATTTATTTTATACACGATAAAATGATTTAAGGTAAGTTAATCATTAAAAATGTATTAAGTTTATATTAAAAAAGTACATTTTCAATCTATGAATAATGCGAGAAAGAGTTATTTCTCATTCCTGTAAAGTTGTCTTTTTTGAGTTACGATGTTCTGAAATTTACAAGATGATTAGCAGTTCCCAGTTATGCACTCCTACACTTCTCAAGTCCTCTTTCACATCACCCAGCCATTTTTTCATCGGAAGACCTCTTTTCTTCTTGCATCCTTCTTCTATTCCTAATACTTTTTTCCCAGTCGAGAATTTTCCATTTACACCACATATCCCAACCAACTTTTTACATTGTACAATGTACATTGCATTGTACAATGTACAATACTATATTAATTAATAGTACTAGAGCTTTTATGGGTGTCAGTAAAAATGTTACGTAACACTTTTAAAATTATGAACTTATAAAATGTTTATTGGTTTTTAACAATGATATAGGCTTAAAGAGACGGATTCCTTGCAAATTTTATGCCGCGTTACATGGGGGGGGGGGTCAAAAATGGCCAAATTTTGCGTTACGTAATACTGGAACGCTCCCTAAGTAAGTACCATAGTAGGTATAACACTTTGACAAAATATTAAATTTCTTTAGCTCTAGATTATTTAAATATAGATGTATCCGTTTTACAGTTAAATTAACAACAAATATACCTCGTTTATATTACAACATAAAATACCTACATTTTTATTTTTTTTTTTTTTAATTTTAATCTTTTATATACAAACTTCACTTGCACATTGCGATTACTAGAATAGTGCCTTGACGGACAACAAATATGTAAATTATTCTAGTATTATTAGTTGTAGTTTAATTAGCATTTGAACTTTGAATAATGTTAATTCAAAGTTTATGTGTCATGAATTTTTTAATTATTTATTATAAAAAACAATTAAACAATTTATGATGATAGCCTATTAATTTGTTTATATCTAATTTATTTCAAGGAATATTCTAAAAATAAATTAATTTTTTAATACTCTACATTTTTTTCAACAAAGTTTTCTAAAAGCTCGATCTAGCTGTTGATTTTTCTGATAGATAATTATCAACAGTAATATCTCAAGAGGTAATAAAATTTTCGATAATTTTATTATAAAATAATTTTGCTCAGTAATTTTTGAGTATATTTTTCGTTATTAAAAGCTCGAGACCGAAGGCAAAATTATTTAATGACGCCATAATAAATTTTTTTGAAAATTTCACTGCCTCAAGTGGTATTTGACTTGACTATTTTACAAACCATCTAGCAAGAAAAAGCATATTTTAAACAAATGTTTATCGCATGCTATTTTGTGTTAAGTTATTTAGTTTTCCGTATCAAGCCGATATTTTTATATTTTTAAAAAGCGCGCGCTAAAACAATTGCTATAAACTCTGACGCAAATGAAAGAGCTTCTGTCAAAAATTGAATTGTGGTTTTTAAGACAAATTACTGTTAAAATTTAATATTTAATTTGAAAAGTGACGAAATAAGCTTACTAATTGTTTGCATTAGCTAAGAAAAATGGAAAAGTATGGATTTACACTTGTTAAATTCTTTGAGAAAGGTATTTTTTCCTAAACTAACTTGGCCTTTATATTATTTAAAATTGATCAAAAAATCCGTGATTTTGATAATTTCACACGTGAAATTATCAGTGTAATTCGAATCTGATTGGTTGAAAGTCAAAAAATAAAGGGGATAAGTTTGTAAAATAGTCTATCTAATTATAATTAGCTTTGTATTAAAAAAAAACATGTGCCTTGAAAAATATTACTATAAAATATTGACAAAAAAATGTGAAATAGGTTTGAAATACAGCCTGTTCCAGAACTCGCGTACCGAAATTTAAGAGGTGATTCTACATCCAAAAATATGAAAAAAAGTTTCTATAAAGGTTGGTCCGGAAATGAGCCCTAAGGGACGTATTGCATGGGGAACAAAAAAAAGCACCAATAAAATTTTAATGCTGCAGGGTGATTCTTCATTTAAAACTGAGCAAAAAAGTATTATACACCAAAACACCTAAATTTAATATTAAAGGAGTAATAGCCTTTTAAAAAGTAACGTTTTTGGTGGCACAAAATGTTACTTCCTCTTAATTGCATTTTTTTTTTTGATAACGGTTGCTCCTACAGTGTTACACTATATGATATTTTATATGTATTTTTACTCTAGAAATCTATATTTTTTACAACAAATCTAAAAAACATACACATAGAAAAGTTTGGGGCAAAAATGTTTTAAGCCTCATATATTTTGTTCGTCTGGGCACGCCTCTGGATAAATTAAAAAAATAAATTAACATAAACTTATTGCCCTTATTAATACTAGTATACATGCAAAAGCTCGCCGCTCTAGCTTAAACGGTACCCGAGTTATTAATTAAAAACCTTATTTTTATTACAATTTTAAAGGGCCCTAGATCCCTTAGGGCTCATTTCCGGACCAACCTTTATAGGAACTTTTTTTATATTTTTGGATCTAGAATCACCTCTTAAATTTTGGCATGCCAGTTATGGATCACCCTGTATAAGGCACTGAAATTTTTATTCGTGCACAATGCAAATAAAATTAAACTATTATTTTAATTAAAAATAAAAAAAGGTTGTACATAAATATAATAAATATGGCGCATATTTTGAAATTTGGCATGTAATTTCTTTGAATATACTTATTTCAACAATTTCTTCTGAGCACCCCAACATTTACATCTCTGAACTAAAGAGAATTATAAATTTTTACTAAATTTTCGAGAAAAATAGTATTTTTTCGACATTTAGGCTTCACATACTACCACTAAATATGATCCGTTTGAACTAAAATTTGGTGTGAATAAAAAAAAGTTTTCCACCCTGAAAATTTATATACATGATAATATAGTTTGGCTTATTTTAAAAAATTTGAGCACACTGTGCGGTATGTTATCATGATCCAATCGACTTCAAATTTTGTATCATAATGTCTGGTAGTACTACAATTCTGCGTAGTTTCTATTCTAGTATATACTTTTTTTTCACGACCAACCTAGTCCCACATGCATGAAAAGTTTTTTTCTTATTTTTTTATGTACATTCCCCTGCAACGGTTAATCTTACGGTGTTATAACAGGATTACCTTTTTATGTACTTATACATGAGAAATCACATTTCTTAAAAAAAGGTACAAAAAAATTGCACCGAAAAAAGTATGGGGCAAAAAAGAGACTCTTCATTTCGAACCCCTGTTTAAAATAACTACATGAAAATGACATAAGATAATATGGCTTATTAAGCTTAGGACATGTAAAAAATCTCGTTGCTAAAGGTCAAAGGTTCCCGAGTTTTTAAATAAATAAAGAATTTCCCAAACGGGCTAATCGTTCTAATACAACGATTTTTAAAAATACGTTTATAGGAACTTTTTTTCATATTTTTTTATGTAAAGTTACATTTTAAATTGATTGACGCTAAATAAACCGTATAAAAAAAGTTGCTTGTAACCTTTTTATCTGCTGAATCCTCCGTCACTGTGTTGGGCTGCTGCAAACAGAATCGGAATGCAGCAGCGCCGGACCGCATTCCCCGAAGCCGTCACGTCAGTGCGAGCCCCAGGCTTTACACCCGGCATATTCCAGCAATGGCCTCCTAGGCACCTGTGCGGTTTAAGTTACATATCGGGCCATACCAATATAATTTTTATTTAATAGCTGGAAAGTTTATCACAAAATTATTTGACTTTTGGTGAATGTAAATATAGTCAAATACAAAAAGTAAAAAAAAATTGGATTCCAGAAGAATGAAATGAGGTAAAAAATGTTAAACAACTAAAAAAAAAATATATCAAAAAAAAAATAACTAAAATGAGGTTGTCTGGCTCACTGTGCAAAAATTCAATAAGCAGCCTGCTAAAAAATTGTGACATTTTATTGCACGGAGGTCTTGAATAAAGTTTAAAACTGACGAAATTCAATTTTTTAAATTCAGGATATTAAAGAAGGAAATTAAAATCTATTTTTTTATCCAAAATCAATTTTCTATGGATTTTTTTTTAGATCGTTTCATAAAAGAGTTAGGGTCATTTTAAGGAGCATTTAAAAATTTAGCCCTAATTTTATGAAAAAAAAAAAAAATAAACGCTGCTCTTTTTTATGTGAATAAAGTAAAATATAATTTACATTGTATAACATTGTATTTTAGAGAAATATCATGATAATTTTCATGTCCAAACAATTTCAGATATGTTGCACAACACATGGTAAAGTTGTTGACTGCCTGCGGTGCCTTAATTACAGTTAACTGGTGATTAGACAGCTTAAATTGTTATCTTTGACTTATATTAAAAATCTGTTACCATTATTTCTTCCCATGGAAGAAGCCGTAAGGACGCCCATGGTTTCGACCTTTATACTTAACCCTGCCGATTAAAATACTGTTAGATAATACCTACTGGTTAAATTACCAATAATAAAATTAATGCATTCCACAAATTCCATACTAATATTGATATTAAAATACTTTATAATTATTATAACATAGGAATGCTCTTATAGAAAGATTATGTATTTTTTTTTTAGATAATAGTTATTATTTTAATAACCTTATAAGGTTTAAAACCTAATGCGTGTGTACGATATTAAAATTTTTATAGATTACATATACGTATAAAAGTTTACAAATGCACAATCATAATTTCTCCAAAACACCATACACGTTGTTTTAAAAATAGATGTACTAAGTTTAAGTTGTGATTCTACAATCAAAGATGTAAAAAAAGTTTTATAATCATTGGTCAAAAAATTTGACTTATTTACTACATGGTGTAGCCTACATCCCTTTTAAAATATAATTTTATTAAATACCTCTGGAATCATATGAATATGAAGGTCCGTAATCCACTTGGACAAGAATAAATACTTCAGGAAAGGCCCTGGATGCATGCATATCTTCTCGATTTGGCGCCCTTACCGTTTTAGGGGGAGTATAAATAAATAAAGTATACACTACACTGTTTATAATAAACTAAAATAAACAGGATCGTGCAAAATGCCCAGCTGGTTAAAGTTAATAA
The DNA here is from genome assembly GCA_958510825.1 of Brachypterus glaber. Classification (NCBI taxonomy): domain Eukaryota; kingdom Metazoa; phylum Arthropoda; class Insecta; order Coleoptera; family Kateretidae; genus Brachypterus; species Brachypterus glaber. The sequence continues at coordinate 52,261,033 of OY294044.1, read as the reverse complement.
TAATAATAATAATTACAATAATAATAAATAACAATTACATATGATATCTTTCTTTATCAATGAGATATTTAATAAAAACCCTATTTTAGACGGACACTTAGATAACATAGCTTCCTTAAAGTTTATTTTCAGAACAACCATTATAGGAACTTTTTATTTTTTTTGGATGTAGAATCAACCCTTTAATACTTTTATTTTTAAAATACCCTGTATACGTAGGAACAGTTTTATTTTTTAAAATGGGTAAACCTTCTTATTAAAGGCTATACACATATTTTTTTTAATTTATCTGATTACCCCATTTTCCCAAACATATGCTTCCGCGAATCCGCGGGAGACAGGAGTAACCCCTATAATCCCCAGAGTTGGCAACCGGTTTATATCATTTTTGAATTAAAAAAAAAATAGTTAAATGGTGCTGAGGTGAAAAAAAAACAGATATAAAATTGATTTATAATATCAAAATTTAGAAGGCCATAACATATAAAACGTAGAAAAGTATAGAGCGTATCCTCCACCAAATTCACAGACATCTAGATAAAATCTCTCCTACTAATTATTTTTTAATGGTCACATCTAGACAAATTGTCCCAAACATACCAAGTATTTTTAAAATAATACATCATAGTATCTTTGCTCTAGTTTTTTTTTTAATTTATAGTTGAAATTATGCCTGATAGAAAGTTTTTGTATATCTACCTTCAAATTTGGAACTTCCTTATCCACAGTTCTCGGCTGAAATTGTGTTTAGAAATTTTTCAAAAATATAAACTCTTTTTAAAAATTAAATTTTTGAAAAAAAAATAGTTTTTTTACTATTTTTTAGGCAGCATTATTTTATTACTGTAGATTTTTGATTAAAATGCTCTGCTGAATCAGTAGTGCTGATTGGACTACAGAATTTACAAAAATTGTTATAATCTATTTTATCCAATACATACAGATAATAAGACAATTACCAGCTTTATTTTAAATAGATAAACTCAATAATAACCCCCGCGTGGCTTTTACTTTATTGAGTGGATAATTATTTATTTTACCCACTCAACTGTCACTTGTCAAATTATTTTCTTGTAAATATCATTAAAATTTTTAATAAAAATATGAATTCCTAAGCTATTTATTGGATAAAACCTTGTATGGCACTCATGGGTAAACCAATATTGCCCTCTCGAAAATTAACCTGCTTGGCTGACGCCTCGCAGGTTAATTTTCTCATTGGCAATATCTTACTTTACCCACTAGTACCATAAATAACTATTATCTACATTTGCCCACAGAATACGCAAAACTTTGTCGCATTAGGGAGGAAATAGTATATTACGCACCGAGTACGCGAACCTAGCACTCGATGTCCACTGAAATGGTTTGCGTATACTATTTTTTTCCACGACCTAATACCTAAACATAAAAAAAAAACGCAAAAATTATCCTTAATTAGTTTAATTAATTTGAGGTTATATGTTTGAAGTTTACTACTTTTCTGACAGCAGATATATAAAATCAGCTGATTGTCACTTTCCAACCGTTGTCATATGGAACGGGTGAGAAATAGGCACTAACTACTAACTAGGTCGTAGGAAATAATACATTACCGCACTAGTAAGAAAATGTTACATTATGTTATTGAGAAAAAAAGGGATCCCACATTTTTTAGCTTCTCGTAAATTTCTTATATTTTTTTCTTATTGATTCAGATGGCGAGTACTTATTTGCTGAACAAGACAGTAAACTCTCAAAATATGCCCCGAAAAGCTGGAGATCGTCCCACAGCCACGGCCTGGACGCCAACGGCCGGCCAGCCTTGGCATTCTACTTCAGAGTGCAGTTCTACGTGGACAGTCCTCTGCTCCTCCGAGACGACACCACAAGACACCATTACTACCTTCAATTGCGCCTTAACGCCGCGTCTGGCGCCGCAGGCGAGCATGCAACTCACTTGGCGGGTACGTTTACCATTCCTCAAAAAGGAAACATGGGGTTCCAAGTAGGCAGGGCTAGATTTCCCATTAGGAATTACATTAACCCTTAAACGGACACTCGCTTATTAAAAATAAAGACACAATTTTAGTTTTTTATATGGGTATTTCTGTACGAATCCATACCACCTTGGTGATTGAATGTCACGGATTTTCGTTAAACTTTTTTTATATTATCACCACTCTAATACTAAAACCCTTAGGCAAAAAAAAGAATTTAAAAAATTTTTTTGGCTGAGATATGATTTTTTTTAAATTTTGTAATTTTTCAATTTTTGACGATAAAGAAAACAGCTTTATTTTCAATTTATTACTATAAGTCTGAATATTTTAATCCAAATTTGATGAAATTTGGTGCACCCATGTAAACTTAGATGACAATCTTGAATTTTTTATAATTTTTTTTCAATAGTGGGTTTCTGCCTTTCTTCTTCTTCTTCAAAAATATTTTTTTACGTTTTTTTATAACTATGTTTAACCCGATTTTTCGTAAAGTGCCCCCCCTACGATTTTTCTCAAATTTTGGTCAAATGTACTTCTAAGTGTCCTTTTTTCAATGACGTAAAATTTATTCTGGGCAAATTAGGTTTACTATATATTTTAGCCATTTTAAATTTTTACGACAATGAGGAACTGTGTTTTATATGTTTTTAATAGTTTAGGTCAAATGCTTCATTTTAAGACAAAAACAAAATAATTAATTGTTGGTTTTTTTCAAAAAAAGGCGTAAGTCCACAATTTTATTACTTTTTTTTTCTATGTATTATGTAGGCGTTTTTTTCTGGTGTAAACGTTAGCTTACGTTAAATACTAAGTATTTAACACCAAAACGTATTTTTATTTTTTTTTAACACAATATGTTTTTTTGTTTTGTTTTTGATCTTAAAAATGCCTGAGAGTTGGTAAACTGTCAGAGTAAGACACTTTTTTTTTGACATTATTATTTATTTCTTGTTAAAAATATGTTTATAAGAGAAAAAAAAATTACGTATGATCCAAGGACGAGAAATAATGTTGCTCGGTCGCATGCAGAGATTGAGATATATTCCTCGTCCTTGGATCATACGCTATTTTTTTTTCGCTTCTAAACATATTTTAACACAAAAAGGTAAAAGTAATAGGTAAAATTAGTTTTAATTTGGTTCTGTCAGTTATCTGACAATTTTCCATAAGGGGCCAACAAAATTTTGTTTTTGTTTTTTCAAGCTATACAATTTTCCAAAAGGGAACGCCGAAGTAAAACAAAAGACAAACTGTTAACAAAATTGTCACTTTTAACTTAACAGTTCTAACCGAACAATGTCACTTTGGAATACAAGCAAATAAAAAAATAGTTCATTATATTTTAGCGATGGATGCGCTTCACAAAAATTTAAAAGATTTTGATAAGCTTTGTATAATAATTAAAATTAAATAATAAGACATAAATAAATTGTAAATAAAGAATTACTATGTTAAATAAATTAATATTTTTTAAATTAATTTTTATTAAGGATTTATACCCGGCATGCCGCGGCATAGAAAACTTTTCTCTGAGCTGCGAATTAAAAAAAGATTTATAACAAAAAAAAAGTTTCTTACTCTGACAGTTTACCAACTTTCAGGCATTTTTAAGATCAAAAACAAAACCAAAAAACATATTGTGTTAAAAAAAAAATAAAAATAGTTTTTGATGTTAAAGACTTAGTATTTAACGTAAGCTAACGTTTACACCAGAAAAAAAACGCCTACAAAATATATAGAAATAAAAAAGTAATAAAATTGTGGACTTACGCCTTTTTTGAAAAAAAACAACAATTAATTATTTTGTTTTTGTCTTAAAATGAAGCATTTGACCTAAACTATTAAAAACATATAAAAATAATATGTGCCTTTTTTGTTGCTATTTCCAGCACAATTCCTCATTGTCGTAAAAATTTAAAATGGCTAAAATATATAGTAAACCCAATTTGCCCAGAATAAATTTTTCGTCATTGAAAAAATGACACTTAGAAGTACATTTGACCAAAATTTGAGAAAAATCGTAGGGGGGGCACTTTACGAAAAATCGGGTTAAACATAGTTATAAAAAAACGTAAAATAATATTTTTGAAGAAGAAGAAGAAAGGCAGAAACCCACTATTGAAAAAAAAATATAAAAAATTCAAGATTGTCATCTAAGGGTGCACCAAATTTCATCAAATTTGGATTAAAATATTCAGACTTATAGTAATAAATTGAAAATAAAGCTGTTTTCTTTATCGTCAAAAATTGAAAAATTACAAAATTTAAAAAAAATCATATCTCAGCCAAAAAATTTTTTTAAATTCTTTTTTTTGCCTAAGGGTTTTAGTATTAGAGTGGTGATAATATAAAAAAAGTTTAACGAAAATCCGTGACATTCAATCACCAAGGTGGTATGGATTCATACAGAAATACCCATATATAAAAAATATTATTTTTTCCGCACAATCCACCATTGCTAGTACTGTGCAAACTGTTGTGGACACTAAGAGTACAAATAAAATGCGTGCGCTAATATCACCACAATATTAGACGTATGTGTATCTCTCGGTCACACGTCCCCCCAAATGGATATAGGTTTAAAAAAAATAGCAAACTTAGGTAATGATAAATCATGCGAGCAAAGGGTCTGTAAACTTCAAAACCTCTGAGAACGAAATCCTAATGAGCGCCAGTTCTTAAACAGTGGTGAAATTCTTTCGCAGACTGCATTCTAAACAACATGAACAACTAAAAATAGTGTTTTTTTTTTGCTGATTTCCATTTTGTTTAGATAACATCTCTATGTGTTTCCATTTTTGAGAAAAACCGTTCCAAAATTTTATAAAAATTAAAATATGTCATTTTTGGAAGCCCATATTTAAATTATTATAGCAGCTACAAAAGTTATTTCTAATTTAAATTAAAGTTACATCTATGCTCTATAAAATAATTACGAAAAATGTCTGAAAATCATTTCAAAAGTTTAGTTAATGAATAGCTTTTGAAGCCTCTGCAATGCTGTTTAAAAGAATGTGAATTTATCTTTGTTAAGCAGTTTTATAAATTTAACGTCAAATTTATTATATTTGTCAAGCCTATGTGTTTGTCAAGCCTATGTGTTTGCAATTTTGATAAATATGACATATACTGCCCAAAATAGTCTTAAACAGCGACACTAAATCGTCATTGCAGATGTCTTAAAAACTAGTCTTCCGTTGGATAAGGTTTTATAGAGCAAATATGTAACTTGAATTCAAGCTATAGAAAACCTGCGTAGGTGCTTACATAATTTATTGTCCACCTAAAATGACCTTTTTTAATTTGTTAGAATTTTCTGCAGGGTATTTCTAAAAAAACGGAAAGAGATACAGATTTGATCTAAATAGGATCGAAATCAGCAACAAAAACACTATTAGAATTGTGCAAAAGAATTCGCAGTTTGTTACTGTTGTTTAGCATGCAGTCTGTGGAAGAACTCTTACCACTATTTACAAACTGGCGCTCATTAGTATGTCGTTCTCAGAGGGTTTGAATTGTACAGACCCTTTGCTCACATAATTTATCATCACCTAAGTTTGCTATTTTTTCTTAACCCTATTTCCACTTGGGGGACGTGTGCGGTATACAACACTCGCAAGTCCTAAACTAGCAAATATTAAATATCTTTCACGATTTAAGGCTTAACATGTTTGTTTAACCTCGTACTATTCTACTTAATTAAGCATAACCTATACTACTAAGTCCAGGACTTGTGTGGGCTAGTAATATAATGAACCACCGTCTTGAATTGAATTTCGAACCAGTTTTTAGTGTGGTATCACTAATTTACCTGTCGCCTTCACAAATGTTCAAATACTAATTAACTGAAAAAGTCTATGGGCGCGGGTGAGAATCGACTCACTCAAGCCGTAAGTAATAATGAATCAGATGTCTATGTTTTTCAAATTACGTTAAAAAAGGTTGAATTTCATTTAATATTTTTGATTTAGGATATGTTTTTAATATATGTTTGTTTTTAACCTCGTACTATTCTACTTAATTAAGCATCCCCTAAGTCCAGGACTTGTGTGTGCTAGTAGAAGAGGGAACCACCGGCTTTAATTGACTTTCGAACCAATATATCTAGGGAGTACACCTTCGCCAAATTTCAATTATTAATTAACTGAAAAAGGCAATCGGTGCCAGTGAGGTTTGAACTCACGATTATTGGCTCTGGGGCGATATTTATAACACTTGATCAGTACTGATCTACTAAAAGCTAGGTTAGAAATCTTCCTCAAAAAAATCAAATAAAATCAAATCATTTATTTCCTTTCTACAAAAATTACATAGTGAAATCAACCTTTTTTATGAAAATAAGATTTTATATAAATATAAATATATAAGGTCGATTCAGGCATAATTATCACTAACTACACTAGACTGAATTAAGAAATAAAAAAATTAAGATAATTAAGAAACATAACCTTAAATTTTATAATAAATTTTCCGTTGTATGCAACAATAAGGTAAATGCCAAATAGATAATAAGCATGTGTAAATACTACTGAATAATTTAAAAAAAAACAATATCTATTGCGCAGGAAGATTATTACTATATTTGCAGTTGTTGGGACTAAAAATCGTGCTTTAAAACCAACTTATCTCCAAAAGTGCCTTTTATTTTCTTATGTAACTACTGTGTTTTTCCTTAACACTGAAAATATACGAATTTTTAAAATACAGATGTGTCGCCATCTTCATTTTTATTTTGATACTTGGTTAACGATTGTTTACAGAATTTTGCACTAAAGTTTGTGTTTTTCAGAAATTCTTTTTCTATGGTGTATTTTAAGATTCTATCATTATTTTATGCTATATTTCATCTTTTATCTTAATTATTGCATACCACGGAAAAATTATTATATTTCTTAATTTTATTAATTTATTAATTTCCTAATTCAGTTTAGTGTAGTTAGTAATAATTATGCCTGAATCAACCTTTAAATGTTCTCGTTTTTGCGTTACTTTAAATTTTGCCTCTTGTACAATATGTATGTGTTGCCTGGAACCCAATTGTTTTGATCCAACGGATTTGGAAACCCTGTGAGCTACAATTTCTACGCTAAAGTATAATTTTAACGGAACTTATTACAATGTATGGAGTTGATTTTTCTTTTAAATCCCTTGTAATTTTGTTTCCACTTTAAATTTTTGTTTTCAATTGAATTGAATGTTAACATTTCAAAATATTAAATTTTTTTTTTTGCTGTTGTTTTTTCTCATTATACTTTTGGCAAACTTATGATCTATATACGATAGTTTTCATATTTCCATAATCGTCAAAAATTTTTATCGAATTCTAAACATTTTTGAAAAAATCTATATGTCCGTGTGTCTGTATGTCAAGTTTTTTGTTAACAAGAAAGAAATATATGATCGATCTAAAACTTTTAGAAAAAATCAAGTTATAGGAGAGGAAGAACCCTAAACCAATTTTTTTTACATTGATTTATAGAAATACAGGGTGATCCATAACTGGCATGCCAAAATTTAAGAGGTGATTCTAGATCCAAAAATATAAAAAAAGTTCCTATAAAGGTTGGTTCGGAAATGAGCCCTAAGGGATCTAGGGCCCTTTAAAATTGTAATAAAAATAAGGTTTTTAATTAATAACTCGTTTAAGCTAGAGCGGCAAGCTTTTGCATGTATACTAGTATTAATAAGGGCAATAAGTTTATGTTAATTTATTTTTTTAATTTATCCAGTGGCGTGCCCAGACGGACAAAATATATGAGGATTAAAACATTTTTGCCCCAAACTTTTCTATGTGTATGTTTTTTGGATTTGTTGTAAAAAATATAGATTTCTAGAGTAAAAATACATATAAAATATCATATAGTGTAACACTGTAGAAGCAACCGTTATCAAAAAAAAATGCAATTAAGAGGAAGTAACATTTTGTGCCACCAAAAACGTTACTTTTTAAAAGGCTATTACTCCTTTAATATTAAATTTAGGTGTTTTGGTGTATAATACTTTTTTGCTCAGTTTTAAATGAAGAATCACCCTGCAGCATTAAAATTTTATTGGTGCTTTTTTTTGTTCCCCATTCAATACGTCATCTTCGAAGGGCCGTAGCTCCCTTAGGGCTCATTTCCGGACCAACCTTTATAGAAACTTTTTTTCATATTTTTGGATGTAGAATCACCTCTTAAATTTCGGTACGCGAGTTCTGGAACAGGCTGTATATTATAATATAAAAATTTTGAAAAAAATCCACTCATAAACAAAAGTTTTCAAAAAATTATTAAAAATACAAGGAACTGTCCAATAAACTCCAAATGTTGAGAATACCTTACCTTAATTGATGGAAAAATTCAAAAAAAGAACAAATCTTTCTACTCAATATAGACGACGCCTATATTAAGTAGTAAGAATGGCTAGAAAAACTTCTTAGGATGCCTTCTCATAGATATCCTAGACTATGCTTTGACAGACTTGTTTATTTTAATAACGGTAACTCGAAATATAATTGGGTGGCGCAGTTTCAATCAATGCTTGACTGTATAAATGAACCCACTTTTTTAAATGAAATTTCTGTAAGAAAATTAAAAAATTACAGACCGATTTTACTAAATAAATTTAAAGAATATTTATATAATAAAGATATAAACTCTTTAATTAACTCGACTAACGCAACAATTTATCAAAACTTTTTTGTCTCCAGAGAACCACAAAAATACCTACGTTCCTGCGAAAATATTGGCAACTTGCGAATAATAATGCAAATAAGAATGGCCACCTCATTTAGCTTTACTTTTTCCTACAATGGTTTATTTTATAAAATCAATCCAAATGATCGGTGCACCATATGTAATTTAAACCAATTTTAGACTTTGGAACACGTATTTTTTAAATGCCCTATTTACAAACCCTTGAGGGAACCTTACATAGATAGTCTTATAGATCTTGATGGTATTGTTTTTGCCCTAAACAATTTAAATGCTCTTAAAATTAAAATGATTTGCGGTTTTGTTAGAAATTGTCTTAAAATTCGCTCATTTATCTTGAACGAGTAACTTATTATATCATATTTTCATTACGCGCTTTTTTCCTTTTTTTTTTTCTTCCTTTTGTAATACATATAATTATGCTCTACACTTATATTAGGTTTAATTCTTTTTTTTTCCTCTTTTTTTTTGTAATACATATACTTTGTACACTTATATTAGGTTTAATTAATTATTATTTTTTTTTTTCAATCAAACTTCTTGTAATAAGGATTTATTCTTTAGATACAATAAAGTTATGTTATGTTATGTTATGTTATATTAAGTAGTAAGATTTTTTCTATTATATCTACATTATTAAAAATGTACAAAATTATAATTTTATAACACTGTGCGACAGAAAATTTAGGCAAGAGATCTGTCAACGTGAGTCGTTAATTTAGGACCACTATAGTCTGGTCCCCAAGGGGTTTCACTACTTAAGGTCATTTAAGCGAATTTTTTTTTAATTTAAAGTTTGGAATGCACCCTAATATGCAAGACCCATTTTTCAAGTTAGCGTTTCATAACTTTGGGAGGTGAAAAAAAAAACAAAGTCACACGTCGAATTGATAACCTACTCCTTTTTGGAAGTCGGTTAAAAAGTTGATATAAACTTATGTCCAAAAATGCTTCGTAAAGGGCCGTCGTTTAATATCTCAGGAACCCTTTGAGCTAGAGAAATGAGTTTATGCATGTGTTTTAATATCAACAAGGCCTATTAATATATACTATTTTCATAAAGAACTTTCACTTTCGGGTTTAGACCGTGTTAATGGATTTTCACTTTCCGACGTTTCGTCTCTTACTACTAGAGACATCTTCAGGGATTAATCTGAAACTAAGTTTCGAATCAACTTGTGTCACTATTTATGACGAGTTGTGGTTATTCACCCGTGACGAGGTTTTTTCTATCAAAGACTTCCATATTGCAGGTAAGTGGTAACCAGTGTCCCGATTGATATTGTTAGGATGCTTGATGATTTCTATCGATTCCCGTATCTTCCTTGGCATTTTTCTGTTTTCTGTTAATATTTGTTTTGTTTCAGACAAATTGATTTTATGACCTGTTTCATGTACATGTTCGGCTACTGCCGATAATTTCTACAAGACTTCAAGAGCATGAGCGCAATATAAGAAAGAAACAAATTTCCTTATCGGCAGTAGCCGAACATGTACATGAAACAGGTTATAAAATCAATTTGTCTGAAACAAAACAAATATTAACAGAAAACAGAAAAATGCCAAGGAAGATACGGGAATCGATAGAAATCATCAAGCATCCTAACAATATCAATCGGGACACTGGTTACCACTTACCTGCAATATGGAAGTCTTTGATAGGAAAAACCTCGTCACGGGTGAATAACCACAACTCGTCATAAATAGTGACACAAGTTGATTCGAAACTTAGTTTCAGATTAATCCCTGAAGATGTCTCTAGTAGTAAGAGACGAAACGTCGGAAAGTGAAAATCCATTAACACGGTCTAAACCCGAAAGTGAAAGTTCTTTATATCTTAATGGCCGTGAAAGCTTAAAATCTAAAATACTATTTTCATGTTTTAATTTTAGCCAAACGGTAAGGTCCAAGCACTTTTTTGCCCAATTCTTTTTTCAGCCTAACTTTTTTGCTGTTTTTTAGTTTGAATATGATCCTATACATAAAAAGGTCATATGATGTAATCATCTAAGGCTCACTGTTTACGAGAAAAATGAAATTAAAAGTAATATCTTAGGCTTTAGTGACTAAAAATTAAAAACAATCCATAAAGATATGTAATGCTTTGCATTCCATAGTATAATCTTTACTCTGAATCGTATATTGCTTTTTTCTCGACTTACTTTTTAGTCACTAAAGCCTAAGATATTACTTTTAATTGCATTTTTGTTGACTATATTAGGCCTATATTTTCGAATGATTCTGACAAGTATCTTGCCTAAAAGATCAAACTCGATTTTGTCGCACAGTGCAATTATTAATGAATTTTTAACTATTATTTCATATTTTCTATTTCAGGGTTGGCACTGCAACACGATCTCGGCGATTACACCGACACGGTTAATTTTCGCCCGGAAGATTATGTTTCTCCAAATATGCGCGGTCCTGCTGCTCTTCGGATTATCGAAGCATCCCACAGGACCCACCGAGGACTGTCTAAAACAGAATCCAGAGCGAGGTTTATAGCAGATGCATGTCAGCTTCAAGAACCCGTTAATGCACATGTTTTCAGGTACGTACTTCCCATTTAAAAAAAATGTTTTATGACTTTTAGACCGCGTCTGTAAGCGTTTTATATTATATAAAACGCTTAGAGACAATCGGACGAAGTGTAAATATAGTGATCATCATAAAAAGAAGTTATATTTACGTCTAAATAATGAAATCCTTAAATAATATTTAAATCATTAGGGGTTGAATCAGTAGACTTGGCAGGCCACTTTACTCCTGATCTTCTTCTCTACGAATTTGGTATATTTAAATAATTTTGATATAAATATAAACCATGTGTTCCATTTTTATTAAAAATACATGAGTAACCCCCCAAAAGTGTCAAATATATAATATATTGCATAAAACATTTATTAGTGATTCAGAACCGTCGCAGTTATAATTGGTCGCATTTGCTCATGTTCCAAACTAGTTCAGAACTGCAATTTTTGGAGAAACAAAACAAAACTATTGTAATTTTTAATTAAAATGTATATTTTATTTCAGGTTGCGGGCTTCTAAAGCTGAAGCTTCGCCAGGATCGCTACTTCTAGCCGTTTGTGCTAAAGGTTTGCGAGTCTGCCCTGACAATAACCCGCCATCAATATTTCTCTGGAGTAGTATAGGAAAATTATCATTCGAACGTAAAAAATTCGAAATCCGAACTGGTCACGAAAAACTAACTCTATACACTAGCAGCGATGAAAAAAGCAGACTTCTTCTCTCCTTATGCAAAGCGGCGCATCAATTCAGTATGGCCGTAGCACCAAGACTGAACGAAGCGAGAAAAGAAGAAGAAGAACGTCAACGGTGGGATTGTGATCAACGAATTTCGGTTATCAGTTCAACTTCTTCCAATACTACTTCAGGAATAGTCAGTGATCGAGTTCACAGTGAAGATGAGCTGGAGATTATGATTACCAGCCCACCTGCACCATCTACAGAGAGTTTGGCACTAGCACACCTGCTGGACAGTGCGCCTGCTAGTAGTCGAACTTCTGCTGCCTCGGCAACTGCCGCTCTGGCTTCTTTGACTCTAAAGGAAGAGGAAGAAGAACTTCCAAAAATTACTTCCTGTAGTGAGAGTTCGGGAAAGACAGCGAGCGGAAAATGCGCGGGATCACAGTGCAGTTCCTCATGCAGTACTGTGGTGGTAACGCCAGTCCAAACAAGTAAGTATTACAATAGAAAATATATGTTTTTGACATACAAGTGTTATCAATTAGGCACTTATATATAAGTTTTTTTAGGTGTTTTAAAATTAAATGTAGGAAGTATGAAGCTCAAATGGCTTCTCTTAAACATGTACCTCAATAACGTTGTAATATTATCTAACTTGTTCCTTTAGTACAACCACAAGAAAGAAAATTTTAACTGCTATTAACTTTACTAAGATACAACTGCATGTTTTGACCCTCTGTGCTTTAACAAATGGGTCTGAGAGAGAAAAGTATTCAGTGCCTTTACTCTAAATATTTTATAACTTCACCTTATTCTCTACCTAAATTTTATGTAATAAATAGTGACAAATCAACTTCAGTATACATAGAACATAAATTCTCATCAACTTCCTCTAGTTAAGCATTTTTTTTAACTTATGTGTATTAGTTATTATTTATTATTATGTTACGTAATAATGAATAAGGATTTAATAATAATAATATAACGTAATTACGTTAATAAATCCTTTTTTTGCAATAGATAACACTATTTTTATGTCTACAAAATTACTTCTTGCCTATGTATCTTTTTTATTATTATCTTTTTTTTTTGCAGAAGCCAAAGGAAGAAGACCATCAACCAGCAGTAGTTTAGAACTGGGTTACTCTCACACAGCTCAAAATTCAGCAGTTTCCGATGCAACCTGCATCGAATTGGACCCAGCAGAACCTGTCTACACATCTGGCCCAGCTCCCAGCAGTCACACCAGCGGAGTCTACACTTTAACCTCAAGCGACCAGTACACGTTGAGTTCAAGTGATCAGTACACCGCACCTAGTGAACAGTATAGTATACCAAGTGATCAAATCGACGGACATTTTCGGGATCGGGCGAATTCTACTTTAAGTAACGGTTCGTTCCACGGAGACGGTAGCGATCCAACGGATAATAAGCAGGCTTTATTATCAGCTGAGGAGTTATCAGATCTGATTGTCGGTCGGTATCCGTCCTGTAAAAGTGTTAGCAACACTCTGGATTCCGATTCTGATTACGTGACGTTACCATCTTCGTACCAAGGATATGTTCCGGTGCCACCAAAACGTATTGACAGTGCTGGGCAACGGTTTAGACCACCTCCACCACCTTATGGTGCGCAGCTGAACAAAATATCTGTAGCGGAAAGTTCTATTGATTTTGAGGAAAGTAGTTGCATGTCTGAAGTTTCCATAAGAGATCCACCTCCTTACCCTGAAAATGCAACGCCAGTACCACCTCCAATTTACCCCTATGAAGAAGCTGCAGCTAGATTTATTACTACAAGGTCACCAAGTGTGTTAACAGCGCATAGTGCGGTTAGTGTTAGTTCGTCTCCATGTTATTCGACACCTAGTAACTCGGGTGTACCTCCTATACCTCCAAAAATACCTACCAGAGCATCTTCACAACAACATCTAAATACAATCCTCTCGCCGAACGGTTACGTTGATGTAGCTTCAAGTAAAGGCAGTGTTTTGGTACCGTGTACGTTTTTACCCCCACCACCTCCAACTCCAAGACAGCCTCCCCCTCCACCACCCCCTGCTCTTGCCACAGTTTACACCAGTCAGCTGTCCAGATCCCAAATTGAGCAATATCAACAACAAATGTACAGTGACGTTGACTTTGTTGTTTTTCCTTTAAAAGAACCTGCTATAAGCAAACAGGAATATCTAGAAGCAAAACAAGGGAGTTTAATGGCAGCCTTGGCTCAAAGTCAACCAGTATTTTACAGAAGTACGCCATATTTGCATCAGTATGCTTCCAGTCAGAATTTGTCGGATACTTATGTTCAATTGCCAGTTTATGGAGCACCTAGTATTTCCTCTACTGGAAGTTTGGATCCACCTCCTCCCCCATTACCTCCAAATAGACCCGGAAGGTTTATGAGGACAAGATCAGATGACAATATATTAAATTCACTGGACACTACACCTCAACCTCCTAAGTTTAGAAGGTTGCCGCCTCCACCGCCTCCGATCCCGGAGAAACCTAGCACGTTAAGATTAGAAAAGAATAGGGATAATAGTGCAGTTAAAACTGATGTTAAGAATGGTACAGAAAAACCTGATTTGGACATCCGTACTCTAAGAGAAAAAAGTAAAAAAATGGACTTACCTTTGATTTCCGCATTGTGTAACGATAGATCGTTAATAAAACAAACGAAAGCTTTCGTGATGCCTAAACACCCGGGCGACATTCATCCTAGATTATCCTTGAGTAGTTCGAGGAGTAAATATCCGGTATCCGGATTAAGTAGTACCCGGATTAATAAATCTACGCGAAAAACGCTTTCAGTGAGCCATAGGCACCCAGGTGATAAGCTTCCGGAGATTCCGAGAGCTACACCAAACAACTACGTAATGACAGATCCGAGGATCAAACACAAAATTATGCAATCGCATTCATAGACATTTCAGTGTTTAGTGTACATGGTACTTCTTAAACAAGTTTAAATCATAAATCGAGCAAACCATATTCTATATTGATGGATTGTGCAGTATAAAGTTTTTTGAGTAAAACAAGGGCAAAATCAAAATAACCATTAGAGCCCTTACCTGCTAAAAGATAACGTTAGATCGAATTGAACTAAGGTTAGAAGAATGTGATTTGAATGTTAGATGGCTTACATTAGACCCTAAAGTTATTAAAAATCGGGGAATTGAAAAAAAAAATGCTTAATTTTCTATTAACCAAATACATAGAAATAAAAAAATATATTTTGAAAAATTACTTAGAAAATTCAAATTTTTCGATATTCCTTATAAACCATATATATACGGTCACTATATACAGGGCGTTTGGTAGGGAGTATGACAAACTTAGCAGTGTAATAGATAGATAGGTAATTTCCAACATGTTTTCTGAACACGACTTTGGCCAAAGACTCAAGGACATAGAGTTATGATTATTTTTCAATATTTATTAAAATATCACATTATTTTACCTTCTTTTCTTTTTATTTTTTTATTTTTTTATTTTTTTTTTCTTTTGTACTTTTTGCACTGAAAATAATTTTTGTTGGCATACTTAATGTATGTTTGTTATTGAATGATTGATTGATTAATATTTTTAAAAAGATCTTTGATTAATGCTCCCTACCAAACACCCTGTACAGTGAAAAAAATAAGTGTGCTAACGATTACTTTTATTTTGGTTTTGTTTTGCTAGGGAAAACTATAAAATCCATAATGATTTAAACTTATTGAGGAGTACAGTGAGTAGTTTTGGCCAAATCCTATTTATTAAAATGTACAAATTTGTAAATGAAATTATTATTGCAGTAGGTGACAGCTCTAGAGCTGGTGACCATTTTTATTTTATTATTTTCTTCTATTTTATATTCTGTTCTATTCTATTTTATATATGTCTTAAAGTACATTCAAATTAAGTTATTTCCAAATTTCTATGCTCCGGATCCGGTTTCTTTGGGTGCTAGAAGCTCCAAAAGCTGTGCCAATGAGCTACCAAAAAATCTATTTTAACTTGCCGAGTCATATACATCACGTTTATTACATTTAGATTTAGCTATTTTCATAGTTATACATAATGATTATGGGGCTAAGGTGGTAAGAACAGTCTTTAAAAAATACCTTTGACATATGCTATACTTATTTTTTTAAAGAAATGAGAATTTATGAAATGATATTTTGATGAAATGAAAATTATTTCGAATTTTTAGTTTTGACATATGTCAAATGAACTTTTAAAAGTTTTACCCCTTTACCTGCTAAATAATTGTGTAAAACTGTGAAAATAGGCTAAGTTAAAAATATATTTTTCGGCTACTCTATTTGACAAACTTTTGGGGCTTGTAGCATCCAAAGGAACCCGATCCAGGGCCTGGAAATTTTCAAATAGCTTAGTTGGAATGTACTTAAGACATATATAAAATAGAGAGAAAATAATGGAATAAAAATGGTCACCAGCTCTTAGACTATTGTTATTCTAACAACGTAGGATTTTACGGTAAAAACACGCTGTCTAAGGATTTAATTAAATGCAAAATTGTGTGCTATTCCTTCGTGCGTAAGCGGTACCTTAAAGAAACACTAACTGATTTAGAAAAACACAGTCCTTTTATACATTTAATTTGATATTAGTAAACTTAACAGAGGTTTATAAAAATATTAAATTCAGTAGGTAAGCAGAGCATACAAATGCGAAGAAGAAATGGTGCTTATTTTTTTAATAGAGAAAATGAGAAAAAAGTGACAAGACTTTTTAATTCACACAATGAAGTATCAAGACTTGTTGAGTCATTTTGGCGACGATTTTGATCGCCAGAATATTGTTTTATCCGTCATTCTTCTGATTTTACATATGTATTTATTATAAATCAGAATAAAATGACATAAAAATTATTCTGACGGACAACATCGCCACCAAAACGACTTTAACAATTTACAAAATAAAGTGTCAAAACTTTAAAATTGACAGAATTATAATTATATATTATAACTTTTAACTTTTTAAAAACTTTCTATAATTATTTGTAAGACGTAACATGACAGTTATTTAATCTACATGTCCAAATATATCAAAAGCACAATGCATAATAAAAATATCACTAAAAGTCATTTTTAAACCACTAATCATAGCTTCCTTGATCCAATTTATACTCAGATAGATAATGCGCCGAGTTTATCAAAAACATCTGCAATATTACTTCTACGCATTTGTAAAAATGTGATAAACTTTTTAATAGCAGTTAGTGTTTCAGAAATGCAAAATTGTCTAAAAATCATCACATTAAAAAGTTTTAAATCTTTGTTAACTAGAATAAGAAAAATTGAAAAAATATGGTGATCTACTGAATTATAATTTTATATGTTTACACTTTAATGGGATTTGCCATATGGGTCATTTAGTAAAACTCAGGGTGCCATCATTGCAATATGTTTAGTTTTTAAGGAGAAACTCATGTTTAGGTTGTATTCATTCAAATTTATTTTTTTAATAAAAAAAACAGCCAAAATGTCGGTGTCTCAAAATATTCCCTGTAATGTGTACATAAAGGTTATATATTATTATACGAAGTGTATATTCCCTCTCAGAACTCCTACTTTTAAAGGACCGCGCAGATTTACCGAGCATGATTTATTTCCATGGATTTAGCTTAAATTTGTGGTATATTGTCGTTCTTAGTTCGCTGACCGTGTCCTATCGGCTAAGCACCCATTTTGGTGGAATTACCATTTAAAATGAGGCCTGTTTTCTTTATGTCTTGTATAAATGGACTGTATCTCTAAAACAACTAATTCACGAGCCAAAGTTTTACCAACATTGCAGAGTTTTGATTATTAACATTCATTTTAAATGGTTATTACATCAAAACGGTTAATTAGAGAAGGCTAGCCTAGGCTATCTAGCTAGCTAGCCTAGACTATCTATCTAGCTAGCCTAGGCTGTACCTAGTCGGTTTTAATTAACGAACTAAAGACCACAACATAACAAAATTTCATCGAAATCCGCTGAAAAATATTTTCGTCAGTAAGTGTACCATGTCCTTTATTTTGGTGGTGTTTTGGGAAGAACTACCTATATGATAAAAATATGTTCTATTAGCATTAATGTATACACTTGCTCAACTTTTTATATAATTATTTTAAATAACTAGTATTTTTTTTTTCTGTTCAAAGATTTTATTTATTTCAAAATTGTGAAAAGCTTACTTCTTTCAAGTGTATGGTGCTGCCATCATTTTTTAATAAACTGATAGAAATTTTGATATGAGTTTTATTTTAATGTATTCCTACTTACTAAACATATAGTTAGTTATTTTATTACTTTATAGTGGTTCTGGGACCTCTCTAGGTAGTTTTTACCATTTTACACTGTAAAAAAAACAATATTAACGAGTATATACATCTTTATTTTAAAATCAGTTAAAAAATATATTTAAAATTAACTTTTTAAATAGATGCTTTTAAGCATCCCTTAAAAAGGCCCAATATTTTGTAACTAAATAACAAAAATGGTAAACACAGAAACGTTACTTACAATAAACAAAAAAAAAATAATCAAAATTCATAGATAACTTTTTCAATTAACAGACGTTAATAAAACTACATACATTTATTCCAGTGTATCTAAAAACGCCATTAATTAAATAGTCTACGTTAATTGGTAGATTAATATTCAAACTAATAATATTTCAATGTCCAATTTTTTGTTAAAAATATAAAATTCTTTAAAATATTTTAATCGAATAAAAAATAGTGTACGATACACGGACGAAAATGGTTTTTAAGGCGATTACGGTTGCCAACCGAGCTCCGTTATCTCCGTAATCCCTCTAAAAATAGTATTTGTTTTACTTATACAGAGCGGTCCAAAAGTCACCCCCTCCTTTTAACTTTTGAACCAGTTGAGATATCGACTACAAATTTGGAACTTTTAAATAAGACAACTTAAACTATCTTTTAGCATATATTTAATACTTTCAGCTCTTAAAATGTGGGCAGGGGGGCATGGGGGCTCATTTTTTTAAATGGAAAGGGGGGTCGTGTGATACATCATTTTAAAGCTTATAAAATTCTCCATTTAACTGTAAATTTTTTATTTTTTTTAAACATTTTTTTTTGGTTTAAAATAGGGTTGAAAATGGGTATTTTTGTCAAAATTTCTCAAAAAAATCCAAACAATTTTTTAAAAATACCTAATTTCATAATGAAAAAAAGTAAATTATACTTTTAAACCAATTTTAGTGGACATAAATAAAAACTTAAAAATTAATTTTTTTAGCACAAAAAACTGAAAAATCAAAACCTTAAAAAACATGTTTAAAAATTTAAAAAATATATGGTTATAAGAGAATTTTAAAACCTTTAAAATGATGTGTCACACGACCCCCCTTTCCATTTAAAAAAATTTCCCCCCATGCCCCCCTGCTCACATTTTAAGAGATAAAAGTATCAAATATGTGCTTAAAGATAGTTTAAGTTGTCTTATTTAAGAGTTCTAAATTTGAAATCGATATCTCAACTCAAAAGTTAAGAGGGGGGGGGTGACTTTTGGACCGCACTGTATGATAAATTACTATTTAATCTAGAACAATAACCTGGATAAAGGATATATCCCTAAAAGTAATACTTTTAGGACTGGAATACACTTTAGGTCCAACAAAAATATCTTCAATATATAACAAAGTACATAGATCTACCGAAGTTAGTTTTTTGGCAAAATTTGTAGCTGCCACATCCGTTTTTTTTTTTTGATACTATCTTTGAATTACCAAAAAGTCTTCCTTTGAGTATTTAACCTCTGCAGTAGCCTTATTCAAACCTTCCTTAAAAACTGAGTTCATGTAAATCGAAGGTGATTCAAACTTTAAAGCCGCCATATTGGAAACCAGTTCTACTTGATCAAAATGTACTGAGCCAGGATTATTATTAACCAGCCATTTGAGGTTTTTAGGAGTTACATTAGGCCAAGGCATGTTTTTGAGGTGATTTAGGTGTTTTAAATCATGGTCAACTTCTACAGATTCTAAACCTATTTCATCGATGTAGAAAATACAGATGGCATCATTTGCAAATCTGTGAAAAATTAGCTAATCACCTAGATTTAACATATTCAAGTGGCCAACCAACCCAAAGCATATGCTTTTATATATCGTATTGTAAAATAAATATTATTTTTTGAATTTATTAGAAAGAGAATTGTTAGAAATAAATTATATAAAAAAAATAAATCAAAAAGTAAGAAGTCATAAATATCTTCATTTAGACTTATACATTTGACTATGAAATTGCTTAACATTTTTAATCCAGAACAATAATTACAGATTCACCTGGATAAAGCGATATGTCCTTAAAAGAAATACTTTTAGGATTAGAATCTACTTTAGGTCCAAGAATAATATCTCCACTATATAACAAAGTGGACAGATCTACGGAAGTTAGTTTTTTGGCAAAGTTTGTAGCTACTACATACGCCTTTCTTCTTGGATACCATCTTTGAATTACCAAAAAGTCTTCCTTTGAGTATTTAACTTCTGCAGTAGCCTTATTCAAACCTTCCTTAAAAACTGAGTTCATGTAAATCGAAGGTGATTCAAACCTTAAAGCCGCCATTTTGGAAACCAGTTCTACTTGATCAAAATGTACTGAGCCAGGATTATTATCAACCAGCCATTTGAGGTTTTTAGGAGTTACATTAGGCCAAGGCATGTTTTTGAGGTGATTTAGGTGTTTTAAATCATGGTCAACCTCTGCAGATTGTAGACCTATTTCGTCGCCGTAGAAAATACTCGGTGTTCCAGGTAACATCATTTGCAATAAAGTGGCTCCTAAAGTAGCATTTCCAAGTTGTAAGACATCAGCTAATCTCTTAGATTTTACGTTACCAAGTGACCAGTGGACCCAAGGCATACCTCGTTGTAAAAATAAAGTTGTATTTTGTATATTTACGATTTGTTTACTAATCCCACCAATGCCATTTTCAAGATTAACTTTTACATCAACCAAATTTATATTATTGTAAATTATATTTTTCTTATCACTGGGTATTTTATTAAAAAATTCTTCACTTACAATGAAAATTCTATCCGGACCAATTATTTTTTTCCAAATTCTTAAAGAATCATGCAAATTTGGATCATCTGCAAAATGTTCAAGACCTTTTAGATAAAAACCTTGTACTTTGTTGTTTATCCAGTGTAACAAAGCAAGCTCTATTTCCGTTTCCTTTTTTAATTCATTTAAACCGACTGAATCATTTTTGATTTCTTTTCTGATTTTTGGCAGAGTTTTATACAATGGATAAAGTGGTAAATCTAGAACCAAAGAAATGTTTCTTTTTTCCAGAGATGTAACCATTTTCTTATAATCTTCGATAGTTCCCAACACCGAAGCAATATTAGTTAAACTACTAATATTATCAAAATCTTCTGGATAATTAGGAGATTCAAATATAGAATTTAACCTCACAGCTTTTACACCTAAAGATCTAATGTATTCGGATTTTTGAGATATTCCTTTAAAATTTCCAACTTGTGAGTTCTCTCCATAAAAACTTCCTGGGAATATTTCATAAAATACGGAACCCTGGTACCATTCTGTATGGGGATTGCATGTTTTAGGTAATGTTGATATCATACCAATTACCAAAGCTAACATAGCTACAAGGCATGATAGGAAGAGATACAAAGATATGGTGCGAATCAGAGGCCAGTTCCAAGACATGAAAAAGTAATCATCTGGTGGATTTTTGAAGGTAAGTTGTAAATGTTGAACTTTACCATTGGTTTCCTAAAATAAAAATATTACTGTAAATTATCACTAGAAAGGATTACACAGCATTTTTCATATAATCCGCGATTAAATATGAATTTAGTTAAAAATAAGAACATATTATATAATAGAGCGCTCTATAATAGAGCGCTTTATTTGCATTTATACGGCAAACTGATCTGGAAGACTTTAGTTGCAATCTGATCGTTGAGCAGTCTTAAAATTTAAAGGTGAGTAAAATTCTATCAATTACTAGAAAATCGCATTGGAAAAACATAAATCGTGTTCTCCGTTATCAACACTTTTTGGTTACTTTTTTTTATGCTGAGGTTTGCTAAAGGGTTTAAATACTTATAAGTCTAAGAATACCTTTTCTACTATTTCATAAAAGCGATAAAGTACCAAAAAACTACCTTCATATTTTTCATTTTTGTCTAACCATATTTGATAATGAACCATATCACCTAAGTTCCTTTTAAGATAGGGCATGGATTTTCCTGTAGAATCACTTAAAATTTTAAAAGGTCTAAAGAAGTTGTACTGTATATTATTATGTTTCCCATATGTTTGCGTTTATTAAAGTAAAGCTAATAGTATCATTTATTTTTAACTTACTTGAGCTGCAGCTTCTTCATCCTTAATAATATGATTATAGGCATTATTTCTGTGGTTAAGTAATTGTGTGCATGATGGTTCTGCTAAAGCTGAAGAACTTGAAGAAGCTGAATCTAAGTTTCCCTTGCCATCGTCTATAAAAAATAAGCATAATAATTATATACTTATAAGTGAATTTATGACATTTTTTGGAAATGTATTTTTTTATAATAAAATTAGTGGAGAGCCCCTAGCACAAGCATATGGCTTATTTGGGGCTCTCCATGACTTTTAATAGGTATACAGCAAAAAGTCTAAAATATACTGCTTATATCGTCTCAATTTAGCTCGCGAATAATGCTTCTATTTTTCGCATTAAATTCAAGCAAATATTTCAAAATAGTATTTATTTTGTTTCTTTTTTCTTTTTTTCTTAACAGACGTTTAGTATTACTGAGGTTTTCAAAATGGATGCACGCCTCTTTGAAAATTTACGAATTGTAAATTCTTCTCAAATCTCATCGAAAAAAAAAAGAAAATTTGATTATTTAGCTTCTTTAAAAAGTAAAGAAGTACAGAACAAAAGTAAAAGTGAATGCAGTGAAGTTTTAGAAGAATACACGAATGGTAGAAAGCAGAAGTAGTGAAATAGTGAATAATAGTGAAAATGAGAGTTAAAATTATATTGAAAATTTATGTAAATAATAGTGAAAGCGAAAATAATGGCATTAAGGAAGAACATGAATGTGAAAATTTAAATTTTCAAAAAAAAATTATCTAAAGTGTGTGGTGATACAAGTCTGAACCACAAACAAATATATTGTACCTATTGTGATCCTCCTGTTTAAAAATAAAAAACTTTTTTTACGTATATCACCTGTTTCTATGAAAAATATACTGCTAAACTAGGTAGAAAATAGCTGATGTTTTAGAGCTAATTTAGGTCATAAATTGCATTTTATTTTTAACTTTATTTGGATTAAAAATAGCATGCTATTCAGAAGCTAGTTTAGGTTGATATTTTTCATCTATTATATGACGAAAATAGCATGCTATTTTAGGTTTCTAAATGGATAAAAAAAATAGGAAGAAAAATGCGAGCTATATTATTAAGGGTAGTTATGTGCAATTGGGGACATTTTAAGGATGTTTTGAGACCATAAAAATAGCTCGCATTTAGTGCACTAGTTTCGAGCTATTTTGGTTTTCTGGGTAGCCGACGCGTCGATTTGTATTCAAGTATTTCTTGTCTAGGGCGTTTTGAGATTTTGAAATTTCGAAACTACCGAGGAAACTACCGTATAATACTATAGTAGAATATATTCTATAGAATATATATACGCTGTGAATACGCTGTGAATACGCTGTGAATACGCTGTGAATAATGTAATAGCAACATAATTAAAATCTCAACCTAATCTGCAAATTTTCGCGAGAAAGGAAGTGTGGTAAAAGTTCCACCGTGGACCTGTACAGGGTGATCCAGAATTCCCGCCCTCGTATTATAGTTTCACCTATACTACAAGTTAAATACCGTGTGAGGCTTTCATAATAATTCTCATTAGCCCTGTAGAGACCTCTATATTTTTCCCCATGGTAAACTATTTTTTCAATATTACCAAACTAGGAAAAAACAAGGCCTAAAAACGGCAAAATGCAAGTACACATATCTTCAAAAAAATGTTCAATATAGGCATCATAAAAATTTATAATGAAATACAACTTTCAGTTAGAGACCTTCCAAATCACAAATTTTAAAAGAGTATTAGTACACATTAGATAAATTCTTTGAGGACAAAAATAAGAATGAAATGGTCTAAATTATATTTCTTTATTATATTATTATTGTAATTAATTTACATATTTTACATGGGTAAATTTTACTATGTAATATATCAAAATTTATTTGTTTAAAAAATACTGTAAACATGTTAAAAATAAATTCTTTTTTGACTGGTTCCACACCCGAAGGGGTATTTTGAAATAATAAATGATTATCTATCTATCTATTCATTAAATTAAAAGATCTTTAAATTAGAATAATTCAGTTGCTTGTGATTTTTTTCTGCGCTCATTTGTTTTATAGTTATAGACTGTCAAAATTTACTTAATTAATTGTTCCTAAGGAAAACAATTTAAATAAGGCTCTAAGTGTCATCACAACTTTGATTATCTATTATATAAAAACTGAGTTACTTCATTTGTGATTTGTAAGATACAGGCACGCATTATAATAATTCTTGTGAATTCGTTTTGTGCCTCATTTTTAATTAACTGTTTTTAATTAAATAAAAATGTATTTCTTTAAAGTTTTTGATATGCCATCGTATTATTCTCTTAATATACTTTTGATTGTTAGAAAGTAATTATTTAAATGTCATGTCAAATTCTTGGTAAATATTTCCATGACAACAGTATATTTATGATACTATACCAGGGTTAAGCAATAAAATTAGGTATATAAAAGTTTACTTTTATTTAGAAGAGAAAAAGATAAGCATGTCGACCAGAAAAAATTATCAAGAATTAATAAAATGCCTGACTGCATCCACAAACCATAAATATAGTTATTCAGTTTCTAATTTAAAGATCTTTTAATTTCATAAATACCATGGGGAAAAGTATAGAGGTCGCCACAGGGCTAACGAGTATTATTATGAAAGCATCATACGGTATTTAAGTTGTAGTATATGTGAAACTACAAAACATGGTTCTTGAATTTTTTTAATACCCCTTACCATTTCCGAGAAAAATGACGAGGGCGGGAATTCTGGATCTCCCTGTACCTACCATTTTCAGTATATTAGTTTCTTACCGTGTACTTGTGCCAATTTATCAGCTAATTCTTCACCAATAATAAAATTGGTCTCAGTAGACTCTAGAGGGGGATTTATCAAATCATTTGTTGGGGGAGATGGTGTTATTAATGGACAAATTGATGCACTGTCTTCTGTCATGAAGGAACTCGTGGGAGAACTTGTTAGGTTTCCATCATTTACTCTTAAAAAAGCATCCATGTTGAAATGTTCTAAAAGTTAAAAAAATCATATTTAAAAATTCAAGTAAAAGCTTTTTTGGTTTAATTATATTAATACAACATTTGCCCCCTCTGTCCCCTGGCCACATTAAAAAAATAATAATAAAATCAAATGATTGTTGATGCAGTATTGTACAATGTACATGTACAATGTACAGTAGTAGTAAATTTTTGGGTTGGCCAAAGCCGGACAACTAGGCCATTTCTGGCCCTTTTTGTCACCCCAGGCAATCCCAGCCATTTACTAATTTGAGTCCTCCTTGAACCTGCCCGTCCTTTCAATAAAGGTCAGGATATTGGCCCAAGGGAGATCTCTTAGTTCCTCTTGGTTGAGTCTTTGAGTTTCAAAGACTTGCAACCTGATCCTGTCGTATCTGACACACTCGGCTAAGTAATGAGAGGATGTTTCATCCTCTTCCCACTCTGGGCATAGCGGACTCTCTAGAATCCGCATTGTTGCCAGGTGCTTCCTTAGCCTGCAGTGGCCCGTGAGGACCCCTACAAGTTGTCTGAGTGCAGTTCTTCCTTTTTCCAGCAACCAGTCGGTCTTTGATTTGCTTGGGCCAGCCAGGAAGTCCCTAGCTGGCCGACAACCGTCGACCGCTCTCCATTGCTCCTTTAGCTTGGTATAAGCCCACTCATCGAGAGCGGTCTTTACCTGCTTCCTTGTAACACCCAATATAGGTTCCGGCCCCGTGCAGGCCATCCCTGATCCGAGTCTTGCAAGTTCATCTGCCTTCTCGTTTCCGGGAATTCCACTATGACCCGGTACCCATACCAGTTGAACGTTTTTGGTCCTTGCTAGCTCTTCCAAGGCTTCTGCACACTCCCTGACTAGGAGTGACCTAGTGCTGGGATTGCACAATGCCTTTAGAGCGGCTTGACTGTCCGAGCAGATATATATATATATATATATATATATATATATATATATATATATATATATATATATATATATATATATATATATATATCTGCTCGGACAGTCAATGTACAATGTACATGTACAATGTACATGTGGTCCAAATTTTAAGTTAATAAATTAACGCGTTCAAAAGTTATAAGGTGTGGGGTAACTTTTAACACACACACGCAATTTTTGATGATTAAAACAGCATTTTTTTATTTACAGCAACAAAAAAAGTTCAACTAAATATGTTTTTTTAACTCATTTTTTAGAATGCCACTGTAGCTGTTTTTTAATTGGTAAAGTCTCTCGTATTGCCGCAGATTTTTTTTTATTTGTTATTTTATCATTTCGGGTTTAGTAGATTTCAGGATTTCCTAAAAGTTGTGATTTTTTCAATAAACTCAAAAACTACTACATAAATTTGATTGTGCTGTGCTTTACATTTACATTTACCTTTTTACGTTTTTTCCTATTATTGATTAAATCAAGTTTATCAAAAACGTATAAATGGTTTTGAGAAACTTGAGTAGAAGAAAGGAGTTACTCCATCCGGCGGTGGATCTAAGAAATCACTGATGAACCACCGTTAGACGGCAATAGAAAGTTGCCTCTGATATGACATAATATGTCAATGTTGAACCTTTTTAACCGACTTCCAAAAAGGAGGAGGTTATCAATTCGACGTGTTACTTGGTTTTTATTTTTTCATTTTTTTTTTGTGTTTGTTCCCGCATAACTTTGGAACGAATCAACGGAATTTGATGAAACTTTTTGCAACTCAAAGAGGGCATTCATGAGGTGATCCCGTTTTAATTTGACGCTAGGATAATGCAGGGTAAGTCGGATAATTAAGATAAATCTAATCATTTTAACGCAATTTCACTTAAAAACGGCTTAATTTGGTTTTACCACCAGCCAAATTTTTAGAGAAATATCGGATAAATCGGATAAGCCTGATAACTTGATTAAGGGGTCACTTAAATATTACGGCACACTGAAAATCTTTTAAATGCCGCTAAACTTGATTCTCTGGACCTGTAATATTAAAAAACCAAGAGAAAATGATAAATGTTGTGATTTTACCAAAAGGCGTTGTTTGATTATTGCTTAAATTATTTTTAATTATTACTTAAGTATTTTTAATTATTAATTATTACTTAACGCTTAAAGTTTAACAAGATATTCTTTAGTATTTCTTAAAATAAGGTTGGTTGGACTCTTGGGCGCTGAAATAAAAATATTAATTAAGTTTTTTAGAAATTTATCTTTAAGATAATGACGTCACCACGCACTAACAGTGCGTTGTCACGTCAGCAGCTTGCCGAGATGGAAGGAGAACTATAATTTAGCTTAGATGACGATACAAATCTACAAGTTCTGTGTCTGTAAAAAGTATAAAATAAAAACCTTTCGCAAAAAAAATTAACCGCCTTCTATGTCTCTAAAAAGTAAAAAATAAAAAATACTTAAGTCGGTGCCAATTTCACAGTAATAAAATAATAAAAAATAATTGTTAGTAATTAATTTAGGAAATGGTGAAATTGGCACCGACTTAAGTTCCTAAAAAGGTTGGTCCGGAAATGAGTCCTAACGGAGCTACGGCCCTTTATTTAAAATTGTAATTAATAAAAATAAGGGTTTTAATTAATAACTCTTGTACCCTTTAGGCTAGAGCGACGAGCTTTTGCATGTATACTAGTATTAATAAGGGCAATAAATTTATGTTAATTTTTTTTTATTTATCCAGAGGCGTGCCTAGACTTACAAAATATGTGAGACTTAACACATTTTTTCCCCAAACGTTTTTATGTGTATTTTTTTGAATTTTTTGTAACAAATATAGATTCCTTCAGTAAAAATACATAAAAAATGCCATATAGACACTGTAGGAGCAACCGTTTAAAAAAATGCAATTAAGAGGAAGTAACATTTTGTGCGACCAAAAACGTTACTTTTTAAAAGTCTATAACTCCTTTAATATTAAATTTAGGTGTTTTGGTAAAGAATACTTTTTTGCTTAGTTTTAAGTAAAAAATCACCCTACAGCATTAAAATTTTATTGGTGCTTTTTTTGTTCCCCATTCAATATGTCCATCTTCGAAGGGCCGCAGCTTCCTTAGGGTTTATTTCCTGACCAACCTTTATAGGAAATTTTTTCATATTTTTTAACGTAGAATCACCTCTTAAATTTCTCGAACTTATTTCTGAATAACCCTGTATAGTTATACTTACATATCGTTACATATTTAAGACAATGTGGTTTTAAATTTGTAAGATAAAAAAATAAAAAGCTTTGGATATCGCCTGCATTTTTTTTAATAAACTATGCCCCGGTCTTCCCTACCACTGCATTTTTTCCTTTGAAACAAACATACTTTGTATAATTTTGTACAATAGTTTATGTGCGTTCTATTTTAGAACTTTTTTAGGATAAGTCATACCTAGAGAATTAAGCCGAACCGTAAAAAATATTTTACAAATAAACTAATATATCTATATACCACTAAAAATTAAAAACTATACTGAAATATACTTACATATTTACGACTGTGTGGTTTTAATTGTTTTAAATTGGTAAATTGATCCTAAATTAAAATATTCCACATGGTAACTTAATCAGCTGTTTGGTTATTTTTGGCGACGCTCTGAAGCGTCGTGATGATAGGCGTCAAATTGTGCTATGTGCGCAACGCGTCGCGACGCTACGCACAGTGACGTCTGGTGGTGGATCCCCTAATTTGATAATGATTTTAAAAGAAATATGATAAAAATAATTATTTATTTGCTGATTAAGCCAAATTAAGCTAAATTTTAGGTAATATTTTTGTTTTTAAAAGAATATTTGCATTTTTTAAATAATATAAACAAATAGGTTTACATTAATAAATTTATTAAAACAGTATTTTAATTTTTGCTTTATTTTATTTTTCTAGTGCTTGGTAGATGGTGGTAGGGTCTTCAATTTTAAATCAAGAACGTACCTATACAAATACACGGTGTATATTTAAGATCGTCAATAAATTTAAGTGGTGATTCTACATCAGAAAATATAAAAAAGTTCCTATAATTTTTTAATAACTAAGGAACTCTTTGAGCTATAGGAACGAGGCTTTTCATATGATAAAAGGTCTATTACCTTATGTCATTTTTATGTAGTTATAAAATGGGGAACCTTATCACTTGCACAGAAAAAAGTTATGGGCAAAAAAGTAATAAGGCTCTCCATTTTGACGGCTCCTGGTTAAAAAACTAAATCAAAATGACATGATAATAGACCTTGTTAGGCCTACCTTTGTCATAAAGAAAACCTCATTGCTAAATATTTTTAAATATTTTCATTATTTTCGTCAAAATTGGTATAGTATTGGTGTGGGGGGTAGTTTTGGTGAAAATTGGTATATTGGGGTTTGTGAGGTTGCTGAAAGCGAATCTGATAATAAAAAAATTCTAACTCCCCCCTGGGGGAGGGGGGTAGTTTTCGTGAGAATTGGAATATTGGTGTTTTCAAGTTGCTGAAAATGATTCTGATAATAAAAAAATCGTATTTACTTGAGGAGGGGAAAGATATGAAAGCTCTTTTACTGGCCAGTGTATTTTTGTATGTTGAGATATAATTCAAAAAAATAAAATAAAATTGTAAAACAAAGATGTATGAAAAATGCTCGAATACTCAAAAACCCCTGAATACCAATTTTTATCAGAATCCAATGAAATTTTACAGATTTTGCCGCCATATTGGATGCTCCATTTTTAATTTAAAATTTTTAAAAACATATTCGGTTTAAGCATCCTCGAAAACCCCTGTATACCAATTTTCATCAAAATAAAATCAAATCTAACAGATTGGGTCCGCCATTTTGAATTTTGAATTTTTGTAAACAGATTCGGTTTCAGCATCCTCAAAAACCCCATGTTACTAATTTTTAAGATATTACGGCCAAAAGCCGAGTTTTCGTCAAAAACGAAGGTCTCCTGGCCCATAGTGCGTTAACCAAAATACTTCAGAGTGTTAATTCCTATATAACAATAGAGTTGATATAAAACCTTTAAAAGGATAAAATAATTTTTCCGCGCCAGATTATTAAAACTGACCACTGTGCGTCGCCGGAGGTATGTGTACATTGCCCAGTTATACAGAGCGGTCCAAAAGTCACCCTCCCTCTTAACTTTTGAACCAGTTGAGATATCGATTTCAAATTTGCAACTTTTAAATAAGAAAACTTAAACTATCTTTTAGCATATATTTAATACTTTCAGCTCTTAAAATGTGGACAGGGGGGCATGGGGGCACATTTTTTTAAATGGAAAGGTGGGTCGTGTGATATATTATTTTAAAGCTTATAAAATTCTCCATTTAACTGTAAATTTTTTATTTTTTTTAAACATTTTTTTTTTGGTTTAAAATAGGGTTGAAAATGGGTATTTTTGTCTAAATTTCTCTAAAAAATCCAAACATTTTTTTAAAAATGCCTAATTATATAATGAAAAAAAGTAAATCATACTTTTAAACTAATTTTAGTTGACATAAATAAAAATTAACAAAAAAAAAACTTAAAAATTTATTTTTTTAGCACAAAAAACTGAAAAATCAAAACCTTAAAAAACATGTTTAAAAATTTAAAAAATGTATGGTTATATAGAGGTTATATAAAGGCTTTAAAATAATATATCACACGACTCCGCTTTCCATTTAAAAAAAAATCCCCCCATGCCCCCTGCTCACATTTTAAGAGATAAAAGTATCAAATATATGCTTAAAGATAGTTTAAGTTGTCTTATTTAAGGGTTCTAAATTTGAAATCGATATCTCAACTCGTTCAAAAGTTAAGAGGGGGGGGGGGTGACTTTTGGACAGCACTATATAATATCACACACCGCAATTGAGATACTGCAGCACACCGTGCGGCAAAAAAACGCATGTGTGTACCGGGCCTTAGAGCACTAAATTGACAGGTGAGACAGGGTGCAAAGTGGGCTAAAAAAAATATGGACGAAAATATGAATTTTCGCATATGATTTTTTTTAAATTTTTTATTTCTTTTTTTTATTTTGTTCTTTGGCTTTTTGGAGATATTAATTTAAGATTTAAGATTTCAATTAATAAAAACACATCGTGAACGGTGGTTTCAATATTAAGGAAACAGTTCAACAACTTATTGTTATCTCAATTATCCATACATAATGCTTAATTATGTGTTAACACAATCCATTTATAACACTAATTTTAAATAATATTTATACCATGTAAATTTTTCCATTATAAACAAACTAGAATTATATTTAAATTATTATTACAATTTGTTTATTATGGAACTTTTAAGATCTTTGTCAACCCTCCACCAGTCGTGTAAGATAAATCTAGCCACTACAGTAGACCTGTAGGGCAATTGTTCAAATAATAATATGTAGTTTATTTAACAAACGAACTACATAGGTTAATCACGAAACTTGTTAAGCTTGTCTGTGATGTAAAAAAACATATTTTACATTTAAATACTACTTAGAGCCTAAACTAAAACTTAAATATATTCGTGTTAATCTGAGAATGTGACTCTGACGTCACAGCGTGTAAACTAAATACCACTCTGTAGGGTAATTGAAACTTATTTCTTAAGATTTAATAAATGATTTTTGTTTATATACATTTTCAATATAATAATTATGTATTAAGTCTTAATAAATAATTTTCAGTTACAATACAGAGTGCTTTTTAATTTATGCTCTGTGACGTCAGAGTCGCATTCTCAGATTGACACGATTATAAATAACAATTTAAAATGCTAAAACACTTAAATCTAACTATAACTAAAATAAAAAATTAAAAAAATGGAAAGGAAATGTAAACAATTTTAAAAACACATATAACACAAAATTTTAAATTGTACTTTGAAGATTTAGATATTTTTATTTTATTAAATTACGTATGGTAGACCTAGGAGTATTAAATAAAAACGTTTTACTTGATTTTTGAAATATTTTTTATTGAAGTTACCATTTTTTATTTCCAAAGGAAGATTATTAAACAATTTAGGCCCCAAATAGGTACGAATTTTTGTCCAAAAGTTTACGACAATATTTTGGGTTTGGTATGTGTGCGTTAATCGATTTAATTTATCCGAGTTTTTAAACTGATATATGTTGAAATGTAGATAATACACTGACGAATGTCTAGTATGTCAGTTTCTTCGTATAAACTTTCAGTGGTATGTAATCTTGGCACATTTAATATTATTTTTAAGATATATTTTTGCAGTATTTCTAAATTTTCTAAATGAGTCTTAGCTACAGATCCCCAACCAATAACGCCATATTGTAAGTGTGATTCTACTAAACAATGATACAATACTTTTAAGTATTAAAATCAAGAAAATCTCTTAAATATTTAAATTTAAAAATTATGTGTCTCAACTTTTTACCCACATATTGTACATGGGTATCCCAGCGAAGATGTGCATCTATGTAAATACCTAAATATTTTATGTTTTGTTTAGGTTTAATTTCTATGATTTCTCTGTTTTCAATTTCAATATTTATATGGTCAAAGGGAGGACTAGTTCCTTGTGAATTATAAATTGGTAAATAACACAGTTCTACAAATACCGGGTCATGTCAGTTGTTGGAAAGCTGAGGGTAATTTCCGAAGTAATTTGCTGCGTAGAATCCGAATCCGGAGTCAGAATTAGCCCATCACTTCAGGATTTTGAGATATTTGAGGTTGTACCCGAGAAACGGCGTTTTTTCCTACTTTTGAGGTTATGTACAGGGTGCAAAAAAATTTTGTGGTCTGTCTCTCCAGTTACATCATTTAGTACCACTCCTACCTTTTAATTTAAGAGTTCAAAAGATCAATTACGATTTTTTTCTCAAAGTTATGGCTATTCCAAGTTACGAAATATATCCCTTCGACGTCATTAGCATTTGCATTAAGCCTTTGAGACAATCATTTTTTACTGTGTAATTTTCACTTTGGGGTTTTTAAGGTCCCTGAGAACGAATATAAAGTCGGAAAAATAAAATATGCATTTCCAATATGGCGTATTCAAAGTGGCGGATTAAGATTTACAAAAAACATGTAAATATTGAAAAATGTTTTTAGTTTACATTATATAATTATATAATTGTTGGAGATAAAAATTCAGTCAACATCACTCTTCGTTTACGTTGGTCGGTACTCAAAGGCTTAATACAAATGCTAATGACGTCTAAGGGATATAGGGGAACAGGGGGCACAGTGAGTCATTGGGCACAATGAATCGTTGACTATAACTCTACCAATATTAGTTTTAGAAACGCCGCTTTATAATGACGCGCTAAGAAGACGTTTCTCTAGATAATGGGTCAGTTGCCGGCAAACCTGCGTGGGGTGTGTTGAAGCGAAGAGGTGGCTGCATAAAATAAATAATGAAAGTATTTTTTTTGTTAATCTGTTAATTAGGTATATTTGTACTACTTTTACTTAAATTCCAGTGTAATTTGGCATTTTTATATTCTTTATTAACTCTTAAATAAGTGTGTTTACACAAATTTATCAGATATTTGGTATGTTTTTTTATGTCCACTTTGAACTGGTCTGGTTACTGGGGGGTTACAGTGAGTCAAAGACACAGTGGCTCATGATCCATTGTGCCTCAACTATGATTAAATAAATGTTCCTGTAAATTTATAATTAAAATTATTGTAGGAATTTTGCTTTCCCATTTTGAAAATTTTTAAAATTTAGGAAAAAAAAATTTTTGCGTATTTTTGCGTTTTATGACGAGCGAGAACAATATTTGTTTACAAAAATTTGAAAACTTCATTATAAGGGTTTTTAATATCGTTGAAATCGAATCTGATAATAAAAAAATTCTAACTCCACTCCCGTAGGGGCGAGGGGGTAAATATTTTAAAATATTTTTCATATATTCGTGAAAATTTGAATATGTGGGTTTTTGAGGTTGATAAAACTAAATCTTGAAATTATTTTTTTCCAAATCCACCCCCTTATAAGGGGGTGGATAAGCTTAGGGGTGGTGATGATTTTTTTGAAAATTGGTTTATAAAATATAGAATCAATGTACATTTAACATTGTTTTTCAGGGTATTGATTTAGTTTATTTTGACTTTTGTTTTTTTTCTTAAGAGTTTCATTTTCAAGGTTTTGATTTACCAACATTAATTAATTTTAAGTTTTGTTTTTTGTTACCAAAGAGTTTTATTTAAGTTTATTTAACTATGTAGGTATCTAAAATAAACATTTTTTTAAATTAATAAATTGACTCAATTTATTTAAATATCACGATTAACTGTACCCCATACTGACTCACTGTACCCCATGCAGTGATTCACTGTATCCCGTACTGGGGGCTCAGTGAATCAAATGACATACTGTCTAAAAAGTACTTGTAAAAAATCATGGTCTATTCATTTTTAATTTAAACCTGCAAATTATGTTAGCTTAAAGATCAAAGAAACGTAGTATGAAAAAAAATCTGAGTTATTGTCAAAACTTTTAAAAATATGCGCTCTGAAAAAGTAAGTGACTCACTGTTCCCCTATTTCGTAACTTCGAATAGCCATAACTTTGCCAAAAAAAATCGTAATTGATCTCTTGAACTCTTAAATTAAAGGGTAAGAGTGTTACTAAATGATGTATCTGGGGAGACAGACCACAAAAAAAATTTTGCACCCTGTACATAACCTCAAAAGTAGGAAAAAACGTCGTTTTTCTGGTACATAACCTCAAATATCTCAAAATCCTGACGTGATGGGCCAATTCTGACCCCGGATTCGGATTCTACGTAGCCAATTACTTCGGAAATGACCCTTAGCTTTTCAACAACTAAACCATGTTGACCTGTGTAATAGGTTTTACTTAGATCCATTGTTAGAAGTTTAAAGTCAAACTAATCTTTAATTTTCTAGGAATTAAATATGAAATAAAATAGTTGTCCCATTCAAGGAAACGAAATTTGTCCCATCCAAGAATACTAATAATATTATCAAAAAAATAAGGATAAAAATATTTACTTTTATCTGTAATGTTCGATTGTTTGTTATATGTTTCGTATTATTCTAGACTATTACATAAACCAAATTCAAACAATTTCCTTTTGCCTTTCAAAATTATTAAAAAATTTACTTTTGACTTAGTAAAACTAAACTAAACTAACTAAAAATTTGTCAAAAACCCATCTGCCTAAACTTTGCCATTTTTTAATTATTTTTTAACTGCACACGTAGGGCCATCTAAGAATGGTAACAAAAACCAAAAATTACGAAGGGTAGTTCAGAAACTGTCCCATTCAATAATATGTCCCATTCATGGGTATTTCCCCTTATAAGTTGCGGAATGGGGAAACTAGTATAGCGCTGATTCAAGTTTATTAATCTTCAATTCAGTTTAGCTTTTTTTCCGTGTATGCTTTGTGTCCTTACCAAGTTATGTTTGCTGAAAATTTTAAGTCGATCGGATTATTCTTTCTCGAGTTATCGTGTCTGAAAGAGAACGTGACAGAAGGATAGCCAAATGGACGAAGTTGTTTTGAATTGTATAGAACGCACTTTAACAAAACATTTATTTTTCGGGGTTCCAAGTAAAGTATAATACTCCTCTGCTGTGAAGCTGCGAGGAGTATCATAACCATGCATTTAAAATGTGTATTTTAACGAATCTTTATCTTAAATAAGGATTTTTAATTAGTACACTGATAAGGATTTCGCCATATAACCCCAGAAAACCAAAATAGCTCGAAACTAGGGCACTAAATACGAGATATTGTTTATGGTCTAGAAATATTCTTAAAATGTCCCCAAATGGGCACAACTACCCATAACAATATAGGTCCCATTTTTATTTCTATTTTTTTTATCCATTTAGAAACCTAAAATAGCATGTTATTTCGACATATAATAGATCGAAAATATCGACCTAAAATAGCACCTGAATAGCATGCTATTACATACAAATAAGGTTAAAAATAGCATGACCTAAATTAGTTCAAAAACATCATATTTTCTACCAGTATATTTTTGATCTATATTTTTGATAGAAATAAAACAGGTGATATACGTAAAAAAAGTTTATTATTTTTAAACAGGAGGATCAGAATAGGTTCAATATATTTGTTTGTGGTTCAGACTTGTATCACAACACACTTTAGATAATTTTTGTTGAAAATTTTAATTTTCACATTCATGTTCTTCCTCACTACCATTACTTTCGCTTTCACTCTTCACGGTGGGCTTTAAGATTACGGAGATGAAAAAATCTAACACCCCATAACTGACAACGGGATATTGTTTCTAATGCTTTCAGAATTACATGTTCGCTGAGAACAAAATCCTAGGTGTAGCCGTTTTTTATTCCATCAAAAATTAGTATATATGTGACCCAAAAAAATTTCAAATTAAAAAGTTTGGAGGTCTCGCCCCTTAAATTTGTTTATTGGGGTAAGTGTTTCATCCCTATTTTTTTTCAAAATTTTTGAAAAATCTAGAAGTCACTCACAGCCATTTTTTAAAATTTACGAATTGTAAATTCTTCTCAGGTCTTTCAAAAATCATCGAAAAAAAAAGAAAATTTGATTATTTAGCTTCTTTAAGAAGTAAAGAAGTACAGAACAAAAGTAAAAGTGACAGTGAATGCAGTGAAGTTTTAGAAGAATACAGGAGTGGTAGAAGAGAGCTGTTGTGGTGAAATCAAAAGTAGTGAATAGTGAATAATTTTAACTATCATTTTCAATATTATTCACTATTCACTAAATAAAGAACTTTCACCTTCGGATTTAGACCGTGTTAATGGATTTTCACTTTCCGACGTTTCGTCTCTTACTACTAGAGACATCTTCAGGGATTAATCTGAAACTAAGTTTCGAATCAACTTGTGTCACTATTTATGACGAGTTGTGGTTATTCACCCGTGATGAGGTTTTTCCTATCAAAGACATATTGCAGGTAAGTGGTAACCAGTGTCCCGATTGATATTGTTAGGATGCTTGATGATTTCTATCGATTCCCGTATCTTCCTTGGCATTTTTCTGTTTTCTGTTAATATTTGTTTTGTTTCAGACAAGTTGATTTTATGACCTGTTTCATGTACATGTTCGGCTACTGCCGATAAGGAAATTTGTTTCTTTCTTATATTGCGCTCATGTTCTTGAAGTCTTGTAGAAATTTTTCTCTTAGTTTCACCTATGTAAACCGTACCACAGGAGCAGGGTATTTTATATACGCCTTCTGAACTCAGGGGTATTTTGTCTTTTGTTGAAGTCAAACATTGACCTAATTTTTGGTTGGACCGAAATATAGGCTTAATATTTGACTTCTTCAAAAGTTTACCTATTTTATCCGTGATACCGCTTACATAGGGAAGTATAACTTGTGTCTGTCTGTCATTGTCACTATTGTCCTGTTGTTTGGGTCTGGGATTTCTGTATTTGTATATGGTCTTATTAATGTCTTTTTTGGTATAACCGTTCATGGTCAAGGCTTTGGTTAGTTTAAGGAGTTCTGTGTCTAGGGAATTCTTGTCTGAAATCATGAAAGCCCTATGAACAAGTGAATTAACTACCGAGCGTTTTTGAGAGGGATGGTGATGTGAAAATGCGTTTAGGTATCTGTCAGTGTGGGTTTTCTTCCTGTATACCGAGTGTCCTATTGAGCCATTTTCCGTTTTGTAAACCAAAACGTCCAAAAAGGGAAGTGATCCGTTGTTCTCAATTTCCATCGTAAACCTTATAAATTTATGTTGGGAATTGAGGTGATTTAGAAAACCTTGAAGACTTTCCATGCCATGGGGCCAAATAGCATAGACATCGTCTACGTATCTGCGCCAAATTTTAGGTTTTAATGGAAATGACTCAATAGCTTTTTTCTCGAAGTATTCCATGAAAGCATTGGCCGCAGGGGGTGATAATGGGGATCCCATTGCGGCGCCTGACACTTGTTCATAGAACTCTCCCTGTATCAGAAAATATGTAGATGTCAGACAAGCTTCAAATAATTTACATAACTTAGGGTCAAGATTTCCAGTTGTAAGTAGGTCTCGTATAATATTTATTGTAAATAACCACAACTCGTCATAAATAGTGACACATGTTGATTCGAAACTTAGTTTCAGATTAATCCCTGAAGATGTCTCTAGTAGTAAGAGACGAAACGTCGGAAAGTGAAAATCCATTAACACGGTCTAAACCCGAAAGTGAAAGTTCTTTATATCTTAATGGCCGTGAAAGCTTAAAATCTAAAATACACTATTCACTACTTTTGATTTCACCACAACAGCTCTCCTCTACCACTCCTGTATTCTTCTAAAACTTCACTGTCACTTTTACTTTTGTTCTGTACTTTTTTACTTCTTAAAGAAGCTAAATAATCAAATTTTCTTTTTTTTTCGATGATTTTTGAAAGACCTAAGAAGAATATACAATTAGTAAATTTTAAAATCGGCGTGCATCCATTCTGAAAACATTAGTAATACTAAACATCTGTTAAGAAAAAAGAAACAAAATAAATACTATTTTGAAATATTTGCTTGAATTTAATGCGAAAAATAGAAGCATTATTAGCGAGCTAAATTGAGACCATATAAGCAGTATATTTTGGACTTAAAATAGTTTATTTATAGCCTGTTCTCAATTATACCAATATAAGCCATATATTTTCGAAATAAAGTTGGTCATTATTAGGTCGTTCTAAATTTTATCAAATAAAGGCGTATATTATGGACCTAAAATAGTTTATTAATTTGCCGTCTAAAACTAGAGAGCATTTAGTATTAAAAATGTAACCTATAATAATAAGACTTTAAATTAACATAAAATAGCATACATATTTTGATATAATTATGAGTGCTTTTAGACGTACAATTATAGCGTACATTTTTCATTCAACTTTTGAGAAATATTTTGAACGTCTCAATAATTTCTTCCATTTTTCTTGCTATATGAAAGCAAGTTTATGATTCTATATATTAGACTCTCAAGCTGGTTTTCTGGAAACAATACCATATGTAGCAGTAAGACAGACTTTTAAAGACTTTTTTATTCGATTGATTCTAAAAGGGACACTTTTTGTTCATGTTTCACTGGCCAAAAAGTTGAAAGTTGTGGCCCTAGGGCCTAGGGCCAAGAAGATGCTTTACCTTTACTGTAATATTTATAAAAAAATGTGACCTATTGGTCACTTTTGGTTTTGAACTTCTTTTTGACCAGATACAGTTATTATAATCATTTCATACAAAAATCCATAACATAACCTCAAAATATATGTCAACTGATTAATCTGTATTCACCCACTAAAATAAATTAAAAACACAAAATTTCAATTGTAAAATCACTTTCAATATTTATAATATTCATAGAACGGTTTCACAAGTATTATTTTCACAACAGACACATTTAAACAGAAATTAATCACTAAGCTATAGCTTTTTTAATTTGAAAATGGATAATTAGATAAGTAATAATATAGTAAAAAGAAATATTTTTTGCACTTTAAAATAAGGTATAGTTTAATAATTTATTATACTTAGTAACAATCGAATAAAAAATATTGTATAATGCACGGGCAAAAAGTTAAATTTCGATTTCATAGGTTTATTACCCTCGAGCCGGCCCTCGGCTTCTAAAAACCTACTCAATCGACAAATTTAACTTTTCGCCCTTGTATTATAAATAACTACTTTATTCGATTATATTTAAAAGCGCCACTTTTTGTAAGATAAACCTGTACGAAAAGTTTTTCGGTTTAGGCCGAAAAGTAAAATAGTCGACGTTGATTGGTTGATTGAATATTGAAACCGATGACATTTGAATTGTAACCTCAAGCTTGTTGTCAAAAATACAAATGTATTTATTAATATACTACAATGGAATAAAAAAATAAAAAATACAAGGACGAAAATTGTTTTTAGGGCGATTACGGTTGCCAACCTTACTCTCCGAGCTTGGATTTTAATCTCCGTAATCGCCCTAGAAACAGCATTTTTCGTCCTTGTATCATAAACAACCCCAACTAGCATTCTTTGTGAATTTTACCTAAATAACAGGAACCGCTACCATTCATGAGTTCTTATTGAGTAGATCTCACTTATTATATAACTTTATGGAGTTAAAATATATTTTTATTGGTAACAGAATACCAAGAATTATACTTTTATCCTTTTTTTTATTTAATAGGAATAATAAAGTTGC
Source organism: Brachypterus glaber (assembly GCA_958510825.1). NCBI lineage: Eukaryota > Metazoa > Arthropoda > Insecta > Coleoptera > Kateretidae > Brachypterus > Brachypterus glaber. The sequence goes on along the minus strand of OY294044.1, from coordinate 52,220,679 downwards.
CTTAACTACGTAATTACTCAACAAAATGACCATCAGAGTTATATTACTAACATGTTTCAAAAGGTACGTCGTTGCAGCCATAAAAACTTACCATAATCCTACTTTAAAGTAACCATTCCTATTTGGTTATAATATAGGTAACAACTACGTTTTTAAAACTTTATACATTACTAAATAGTAACAGATAATTATCTAGTTACAATTATAAGTTGTCGCGCGGTTATAGTTACTCATTAAAAATACATAATAGTTTTAAATTAATCGCCATATTTTATTTTAATAAGTAATACGTAGTATTGGAAAAAATTAATAAAGCATAATTTCACTACTAAGTAAATAGTGACCAATGTTTCCCAAATGAGAAGAAATAAATTATAACACATTTTACTAAAAATTATTTAATTTTGCTTTCCTAACCTTAAAATAATTTTCAATTATATAATTTATTTAAAGAATAAAACTACATAATTTTCTTGGCCCATTAGTTTTTTTAAAATTATTATAATAATTATAATGGAATTTTCATACCAAAAGAATAAGAAGAAGACAAATGTCTATGCATATGTAGCAGTAATCAATAACAACCACAGTGTTGTAGTTGTGGTAGCCACCTAATTAGGTGGCTACGTAGTACTGTTTTGTAACGAGATCGTTTCGAACTAAGTTACAAACACGTAGCAAGATTGTAATTGCTACACTTATATTTTTCCCATTTTGGTAGTATCTACGTATTTACTACGTAACTATAGTCTATAGCGTGCCTGTAACTAGTCGTCGCTACTTAATTTGTTTCAATTGAGGAGCATGAGTCACTATCACGTTTGGACGAATTAGCCTATAGTTGGGACTATTGTGTATATTATGTTTTAATATACGTCACAATTTACAATAAACCCAGGTAGCAAGGAATGTTATATTACAAGAAATTAACATCACTTTTGGGTGTATTTTTAAACTAAATCATAACATCACATAATATTGAAAAATAACATGTATTTAACATCACATTTGCAACGTAACACGTGTGACGTGACAACCATGTTATTTAATAACAAATATTTAGCAACGCTGTGAATATACCGTATGTCATATATTAACGTGGCTTTCACATGAATGTCATGTTATTTTGCTTCTCACCGACGTTCCAAGCAAAAAAATCGATATAAGATGATGTTGATAGAGTTAATTATTATAAGGAAATTGTATACACATTATACGATTTCCAATGGATAGGAGGCTCTGCCGGGCTTCTCAAGACCACGGACACGGATTAAAGGAATATATTCTCCGCTTAATCAGCAATTTCGTATTTAGAATCTATCTGTTTCAATCTGTGATTGTTTCAATTACTGATTAGGTTCGTTTTGGTTCTCGAAAATCGTGGTTCTGAACTGGTTCGAAACTGGCGCAGTTGCGACTGAGCATTGCCCAGTTGCAACTACGCCGGTTCCGAATCAGTTAGGAACTGCGATTTTTGAGAACCAAAACAAACCTATTGATTTTAGATCCGATTTTTTTTTATGGGGTTATAGCGTTTTTAATGGTTTTATTTAGAAAAAGCTAATATCCTAGGATTATATATAAATATTAAAGTACCAGTAACGGCATCCATAAGATATTAGATATAACATGAATGTGGATTTATGATGTCACAAACACGTTATTTTCGGGATGTCATTGTGTGATGTTATTAGGGGCGGACTTAGGACATCCCCACCATGCTACATTCTTGTTAAATGAGACTACAATCTTAACATCACATGTCACATATTAACGTGGCTTTCACGTAAATGTCATGTTATTTTGCTACCTGGGAACACATGTTGGGTGGGGATCCAAATGTACCAGCACGGTCTCTATATTAGTATGACAACATTTTGTATACAATACAAACATTGCAGTATTTAATATCACAAGTAAAGTATTAAATACCAATGGTGGCGATATAAATAACAAATATGTATTTACAAATAAAATTTAGTATTAAAATTACAATTAAATTTTCTGTGTGATGTGTGTGTGTGTGATGGTCACTATTTATTTTAAGCTACAAATACTAATAATATTTATATATTTATATATTTATATATTTATATATTTATATAACCTCAGTGATGGAGTGATAAAGTTCTATGAGGCTGAAGGTCCGGGTTCGGTACTTAGTTCCAGCGGATGTTTTTTTATAAATGCACGATTCAGCGTCAGATAAGGTACATATAACTTACCTTGATTTTAAACGTAATTACGCCAGGGCCGTAACCAGAAAAAAATCTAAGGGGCCTCAGCCCCCAGGGTAAAAAAAATACCTTCATGAAAAAAAGCTTTGTCCCTGACGATTTCTACCAAACTTGGCGCCCCTGCAAAAAAAAATATGCTCCCCAAAAAAATACCAGGGGGTGCTCAGCGAAAACACCCTGCAAAAAAAAATTGGCGGCGCCCTAAAAGTTACCTTTACTAAAAAAGCTTTGGCCCTGACGGTTTCCAAACTTGGGGCCCCTGTACAAAAAGAATTGGGTCCCACAAATACCGTCCCTGGCGGTTTCTGCCGCCAAACTTGGCGCCCCTGTAAAAAAGAATTGGTGCCCCAAAAATTACCTTTACGAAATTTAAGAAAAAAATCTTTACCCCTGACGGTATCTACCGAAGTTGGAGCCCCTGTAAAAAAAATTACCAAAAATTACCTTCAAGGAAAAAAGCTTTGTTCCCGACGGTTTCTACCAAACTTGGCGCCCCAAAAAAATACCAGGGGTGGCTCAGCGAAAACGCCAGGGGGGCTCAAACCAAGACCAAAACTTGTAATTAATAGATATATTATATTTGATGGATATAGTATAGTGTATTTAATAGAAATAGTACAGTATTAATAGATATAGTATAGTATTAATAGATATAGTACAGTATTAAAAACAGTGTACTAAATTTTCCATATTAAGATTACAGTAGATATTAAATTTATGTTTAATCTGATAAAAACATTATTTAGTATTTTGAATATTAATTTTCAATTAATTTTTATCAGGAAGTGAACCAAAAATATTTGCTAAATATATGGGTTAAAATCAGAAAAGTACTTCTTTTCAAGTCAGAAAAAAAGGTCAAAATTACGACTTACTAAGGAAAAAATTATACATGTGAAGTATTTATTAGGCAATAAGAAATACAATTTTTATAGTAGGCGCAAACTTTACCCACTTTTGCGCACTGTGGTGCGCACTTGGCTAGATATAAGTTAAAATTTTCAAAAAAATTATTCGAATATCAAAATTAAACAAAACTTCTTAACATAGGGTTTTTGGGGTCAAAAAAATTGAATCTGATGTCAAAAATTGAAAATTTAAAATGGCGATTCCAACATGGCGACCGAACCTTTTAAACAAAAAAAAAATTATTTATGGGTTTTTGTGGTCGGTATATCCAAATTTGATGTCAAAAATTTTAATTTAGATATATAAAATTATCATATTACTTTTTTAGTGATTATCAGGTCCGGTTTAAGGGCCGTTACCACTAGGGCCTAGGCGTAAGTTAACTGTAAACAGTAACTTTTTCTATTTTTTAAATTAAACTGAAATTTAGAAATATAAAATAATCTTATATAAGTTTTTTTAATCAATATCAGGCCCGGTTCAGGGGCTTCGGTCACTGGGGACTCATAGGACATAGGGTTAATATAAAATTTACTTCTTTTTAGCAATTTATTTTAACAAAAATGCTTTAAAACAACTTAAAAATATACCGCAAAATTTAAGGACATTAGCCGAAAAATACAATAATAATTTACCATCAACTTTCCCTCAAAAAAATGGTCAGTTGCGAGTTAAACTGTACCGTATTTTTCTTATTTTTTTCGTTTTCTTGCCTCTACGTCAAATAATCCTAGCCGTAGCACAATAATGCATAAGACATGTTTTTTAGAGAATTAGGTAAGCTTTTATTTGGTTTTTAACTTTTTTTCATAGGGTTAAGTAGTTATCGAGTTATCACAAAAAAATAGAATTTGTACTGTATTTTTCTGACTTTTTTTTCTGTGCGAGTACCTTAAACAGTCCTAACATTAGCATAAAAATGCATATAACATTTATTGTAGGTAATTATATAGGCTTTCATTCAGTGACATATTTTTTTTGCATTCCATAAGTTGTAAGCGTTTTATCGCAAAAAAAATTGGTTATATACTGTATTTTTCAGATTTTTTCGCTTTTCGTGCCTATGCCTCAAAGGGTCCTAGCCGTAGCTTAAAAATGCATAGAACATTTTTTGTAGAGAATTTTATAAGCTTTCTTTTGGTGTAAAGTATTTTTTTCCAAGTTAAGTGGTAAGCGACTTATTGCAAAAAAAAATACAAATTTACCACGTATACGGACATTAACCACGTAGATGGACATTTAAAGTAGCGACTCAAAAAAAATATTAGATGTTCATTTATTTTTTTACAAATTTTATCAGGACATTGGATTACAAAGGCCAATTGTTTAAGACCAAAAGATAATAATTTTTAAATTCCTTAGTCGGAATATTAGAAAAAAACTGTAACCACGGTGATGGACATTTAAAAAGGTACGCTCCTTTTTTTTTTGAAAATTCCTCCCCAATAAAAAAGTGGGGTTATTAAAAGAAAAGTAACATTAACATTTAAGTACTTAATAAATAGGGTTTATTTGGGCATAATTACATATGTGATAAAACGTTTCATTGTAATGTAATAAACGACTACGTTTTGCCACGTAGATGGACAATTTTTTGGGACAAACTTATTATTGATACCAACTTTTTTTATTTGATCTCAAAAGCTTTGCTTAGTTTATAAAATAATAATACTATCAAGTGTCTTTTAAAAAATAATTAGAAAGAAGTAAATAAAATTCAACACTTTGACACATAAAATAAATATGTATATAAATATATATAAATTTTGCTAGGGACAACAAAATTTCTATAAAAATTACTATTAAACCAATATTTTCTCTCAACATAAAATATTTATTACACTGTATTTTAAGTGTTCAAATAAAACCATTTGAGTAGTACTAGAATATGTAAGAGTCTTTAAAAAAAATATTGAATAACTTTTTTTTAGAGTGGGGACAAGAAAGTAGTAAAAATTTGATTTTGACCCATATACATACTATAATTTTCCAAATGTAAATCCTTTACAGATATTAATTTTAATAATTTTCCTAAATTTCCTCTGTGCTGAATTATAAATATGTGACGGAATGAGTTTCTTAAACCTATAAGATTAAATCAAATATAATATATGTTTTTATTTTTATTTTATATTTTTAGTTTTACTTTGACTTCTTAAACATTTTCAAATGCACATTTCTTTTTAAAAAGATTTTATATTCTGGAATAGAACAGAAATCTAAAGATACATGTACTTCTTAAGTCAAAATCTATGTCACAAAATGTAATGTAAGCAACATTACATAAAATTATAAATTTATCACAAATTAAACTTATTATACTAATTATAAATATATGTTTCATTACATTGTTATTTACTAAAAATAAATATTGTATTTAAATATTGTCTTTTAATATAATTGACAAATTTATACATTTTAAAGTTAAAATAGGCGTAAGATGTAACGTAAGCAACGCTGGAATTACCCTGTATAAATAAATAAATAAATAAATAATTCCATTTATTTCCAGAAAATAATCAAATTTTACACACAGAGTCCAAAACAGACATTTAAGGAAATTTTGTCAAAAATATAAATATTGCAAATTTTCTCAGAAATTGCAAATAGATAAAATATTGCAGATATACAGATAGTATATTGCAGACATACATAAAATAAACATATACATAGTGGCTTCAATTAAAAATAAACTGGTGATTTTTTTCTTCGTATTCCCTAACAGTATATGGTTCAATATCGCAAATGTGATCAAATAACCTTCTCTTAAAAACAGACACCTGGCTTTTAAGAATTTTGATATTTTTCGGTAATTCATTAAAATATTTCATTGATGAGTAATAAGATCCTTTCTCGAAAGCAATAAGCCTATGCTTTGGTAAAATATAATCTATCATTCTTTCTGAAGTTGGAATCCTTTTCTCTTTAAAAAATCCTCTACAACTCTCTTTATATGGTAAGTTAAAAACAGCCCTAATTGCTTGTTTTTGACATATTTGAATTGACTCAATATCTTTGGACTTGCCCCAAAAAATTATACCATATCTCAACAAACTCTGAATGTTTGAAAAGTATACAATTTTTAAAGTATGAATATCTTCTCCAACACACGCAGAGAATATGTTACCCTGTTTAATTTCCCTCGTAAATGGTCTACATGTGACACCCAGTTTAGGTTTTCGTCAAGCTGAATTCCTAAGAATTTAACATTTTTTTCCAATGAAGTTTTAATATTTTCAATTTTGATTTCTCTATTTGTCTGATTTTGCAGTTTGAACATGATAAAACTAGTTTTTCCTTCATTTAGTATAAGATGGTTTTGGTCAAGCCAATCTTTAATGTTTTTAATAAGTAACTCTGCCTCAGATATTAAATCTTCAACTGAATTTGATTTTACTAAAAAATTGGAATCGTCCGCGAAACTGGTCAAAAACTGTTTTTTATTTCTGAGTGTCACATGTAGATCATTTATAAAAATGATAAAGAGCAAAGGCCCCAATATGCTACCCTGGGGTATTCCGACGTCAATAGATTTTATCGACGATAGGTATTTAATAAAATCTTCTAAAATCTGAACTTGTTATATTTTCCGATGTATATTTAAACTAGATTTAAATTTTTTATGACAGTGGGAGAAAACTAGTTCCGAAAAATCACAAATCTAAAAAAATATTGAAATATAATGTTAACCGAATTCCCAAAAAAAAACATCCTTAAAAATAAAAGTAGGTGTAAAAACACACTAAATTTTTCGACTATTGGGCTTTAAAGTAGTGATATTCCCAACTAGCATTTTTCTTAGCCAGGTAGCGATTAACATTTAAATTAATTTAACTGAAACGTTATAACAAATGAATCGGTTATTGCTAAAAAAACCCAAGTCAGAAACCGATATTTGATAGTGTGCTAAGTGCAAAAAAATTAGGAATTTGAGTACACTTGTTTAGTGTTCAGTAACAGTTACTAAACACAAAACAATTATTTGCTAAAATTCCTATTTTTTGCACTTTATTAAATATTTGTTTTTAACTTAAAGTGTTTTAGCAAAAACGTCCAAAACGTCCCCCTGTTCCCTGTACAAGTAAATTTTTATATCAGTTTTTTATTTTCTGCGACCCTGTATGTACGACCATTCCCGTTAGGAGAATCTAGGTAAATAAAATGATAATGACAGGGTATTTTTCTTAGGTATTGAAAATGAATAATTAGTTAATATTTATCAATGTCAAATGTTATCTTTGACCCGATGATTAGAGTATTAGTATTTAAGATTTTTTTTTCAAATTTGACTTATAATCATCTGGTACTGCAAGCAATAATATACTAGTAAAAAAATCGAATTTATGATAAAAAAATTATCAAACTTATTTAATATTAATTAAATAAAATTTTAATTTTGATTTATTATATTTAAATCTGCTTGTATAGTAAAGTGATTTGTGTATTCCTACGTTATCCTTAGTATGAATCATTATTATTTTAAAAAGACTATTGTGATTTAAAGGTAAGAATTTTTTTATAATTACTTAGAATTTAGACTTTTTGGAAGCTTTAAAAAACTGGAGATATTCAGGTCTATTCACGTGCGTAAACAATGTTGCTATTTAGGCAATATCGGTAAAAATTGCATGCGATTTTGGCCTATATTGTCATTGGCAATACGGGCCAAAATCGCATGAGGTATTTGCCAATATTGCCAAAATAGCAATGTTTTTTATTTACTAAAAATAAATATTGTATTTAAATATTGTCTTTTAATATAATTGACAAATTTATACATTTTAAAGTTAAAATAGGCGTAAGATGTAACGTAAGCAACGCTGGAATTACCCTGTATAAATAAATAAATAAATAAATAATTCCATTTATTTCCAGAAAATAATCAAATTTTACACACAGAGTCCAAAACAGACATTTAAGGAAATTTTGTCAAAAATATAAATATTGCAAATTTTCTCAGAAATTGCAAATAGATAAAATATTGCAGATATACAGATAGTATATTGCAGACATACATAAAATAAACATATACATAGTGGCTTCAATTAAAAATAAACTGGTGATTTTTTTCTTCGTATTCCCTAACAGTATATGGTTCAATATCGCAAATGTGATCAAATAACCTTCTCTTAAAAACAGACACCTGGCTTTTAAGAATTTTGATATTTTTCGGTAATTCATTAAAATATTTCATTGATGAGTAATAAGATCCTTTCTCGAAAGCAATAAGCCTATGCTTTGGTAAAATATAATCTATCATTCTTTCTGAAGTTGGAATCCTTTTCTCTTTAAAAAATCCTCTACAACTCTCTTTATATGGTAAGTTAAAAACAGCCCTAATTGCTTGTTTTTGACATATTTGAATTGACTCAATATCTTTGGACTTGCCCCAAAAAATTATACCATATCTCAACAAACTCTGAATGTTTGAAAAGTATACAATTTTTAAAGTATGAATATCTTCTCCAACACACGCAGAGAATATGTTACCCTGTTTAATTTCCCTCGTAAATGGTCTACATGTGACACCCAGTTTAGGTTTTCGTCAAGCTGAATTCCTAAGAATTTAACATTTTTTTCCAATGAAGTTTTAATATTTTCAATTTTGATTTCTCTATTTGTCTGATTTTGCAGTTTGAACATGATAAAACTAGTTTTTCCTTCATTTAGTATAAGATGGTTTTGGTCAAGCCAATCTTTAATGTTTTTAATAAGTAACTCTGCCTCAGATATTAAATCTTCAACTGAATTTGATTTTACTAAAAAATTGGAATCGTCCGCGAAACTGGTCAAAAACTGTTTTTTATTTCTGAGTGTCACATGTAGATCATTTATAAAAATGATAAAGAGCAAAGGCCCCAATATGCTACCCTGGGGTATTCCGACGTCAATAGATTTTATCGACGATAGGTATTTAATAAAATCTTCTAAAATCTGAACTTGTTATATTTTCCGATGTATATTTAAACTAGATTTAAATTTTTTATGACAGTGGGAGAAAACTAGTTCCGAAAAATCACAAATCTAAAAAAATATTGAAATATAATGTTAACCGAATTCCCAAAAAAAAACATCCTTAAAAATAAAAGTAGGTGTAAAAACACACTAAATTTTTCGACTATTGGGCTTTAAAGTAGTGATATTCCCAACTAGCATTTTTCTTAGCCAGGTAGCGATTAACATTTAAATTAATTTAACTGAAACGTTATAACAAATGAATCGGTTATTGCTAAAAAAACCCAAGTCAGAAACCGATATTTGATAGTGTGCTAAGTGCAAAAAAATTAGGAATTTGAGTACACTTGTTTAGTGTTCAGTAACAGTTACTAAACACAAAACAATTATTTGCTAAAATTCCTATTTTTTGCACTTTATTAAATATTTGTTTTTAACTTAAAGTGTTTTAGCAAAAACGTCCAAAACGTCCCCCTGTTCCCTGTACAAGTAAATTTTTATATCAGTTTTTTATTTTCTGCGACCCTGTATGTACGACCATTCCCGTTAGGAGAATCTAGGTAAATAAAATGATAATGACAGGGTATTTTTCTTAGGTATTGAAAATGAATAATTAGTTAATATTTATCAATGTCAAATGTTATCTTTGACCCGATGATTAGAGTATTAGTATTTAAGATTTTTTTTTCAAATTTGACTTATAATCATCTGGTACTGCAAGCAATAATATACTAGTAAAAAAATCGAATTTATGATAAAAAAATTATCAAACTTATTTAATATTAATTAAATAAAATTTTAATTTTGATTTATTATATTTAAATCTGCTTGTATAGTAAAGTGATTTGTGTATTCCTACGTTATCCTTAGTATGAATCATTATTATTTTAAAAAGACTATTGTGATTTAAAGGTAAGAATTTTTTTATAATTACTTAGAATTTAGACTTTTTGGAAGCTTTAAAAAACTGGAGATATTCAGGTCTATTCACGTGCGTAAACAATGTTGCTATTTAGGCAATATCGGTAAAAATTGCATGCGATTTTGGCCTATATTGTCATTGGCAATACGGGCCAAAATCGCATGAGGTATTTGCCAATATTGCCAAAATAGCAATGTTTTTTATGCACCTGATTCACGTCATATTTTATCCAATCACATTTTGTAGTAGTAGAATAGTATATTCTATAACTAGTATGGAATAGACAATATTCCGCGCGAGTGGAAAGTTTGTCATACGAGCCGGCAGGCGAGTATGACGGTCCCGCGAGCGCGGAATGACTATTCCATACGTGTTGTAGACTATACTTTTTCTTCGACTGGAAATACGGAACACTAGATGGCTTTAAACTGCGGACAAGGTAAAAAACAATGTTTTTTGTGACTTGACATTGTAATTGCAACAAAATACATATTTTTAAATAAAGTAATTAATGTTATTTAATAATTTTATAAAATCAGTACTTTTAAAAGATTTTTATTTAATTATAGCACATATTTATGAATTATAATGCAAAAATTGAAGGTTATGTCAGATTGTTGTGACAGACATCAGGTTTAAATATTTAACAATAGATGGAGCAGTTTTAATTTTTTGAACTAAATTGATAAAAAACTGGTCAAATATTAAGAAAAACTAATACACTTGTAATGTAATTTTAACGCAAAACTTTAAATTGCATTAAATTATGCATTATTTCATGGTAAAATAAATATATTTTTGCTAATTTTGCTACAGTTTTCTTTACTTTTATAAACAAGAGATGGCACTACATGTGCTCATTCTAACACTTGATACGGAATATTCATACCGTATCTAGAGCTAGAATGGATTCATTCTATGTTTGAAAAGTGTGTGTATTTGCTAACATTCTAAAGCAGTCCTAGAAAATAGTATATTCTGTAACAAGTGTTGAATTATGCATATTCCGATGGGGCGTACCACGAGTGAGGAATAGCCATTCTACACGTGTTGCAGACTATACTTTTTCGGCGACTGAAGTTTTATACATTCATTTTTTTTATAAATTACATAATAACCATAAGTAAAAAAAAAAAACAATAATTTAAATCCAATAATTTAATTTTTATCTAATAATTTAATATTTTATGGTAAATTTTGTTGATTTTGCTAAAAAATATGAAACCTATTACGGTATATGAAATCTATCACGGAATGTGCCATAAAACGTAATAGCATAACATAACATTCTAAGACAGCCATAAAAAATAGTATAGTATGATCCAAGGACGAGAAATAATGTTTCTCGGTCGCTTGCGGAGATTGTGAATCGAGGTGTGAGCCGAGTATCACCTTACAGAAATTTTGATAAAGTTGAAATTTGGTCACATCCAGTGATTTACACAACTTGATATGGCCTACCTCCAAGCAGGGCGTCTTAAAGCTTTTGGCCGCCCCGTAAAAACGAAAGCAACAAAAAAAATCAATCAAAAACTGGTAGCCTTTTATTTTTTTTAAATATATTTTTTAATATGCTAAGGGGCGGCTATTTTAATGAATAAAAAAAGATCCTCTTCTCTGAAAATTTTAAAGTTTTGATAACTAAAAACAATCTATGCAAAAAAGCTAAATAACTTTAGCCAAGACAGAAAATTTATTGACTAAAAAGAGGTCCTACACCCACTTTCAGACCGAATCGCCCCCCGGGCGATATTTATTAGTCAATACACTGGAAAAAAAACTTGTAGACTTTATTAGTTAATTTCCTTATGGCAAAAAACTGCATTATGAAAATGCATGATACTTGTTGCTATAGCTCAGCTTCATGTAAGGTCTTATGGGTTATTTCAAGCATTTGCCCTTTTTGAACTGTTTTCAACCCCGCATTTAACGCACTTTTACTATGTATTTTTCTATATCATAAGATGCCATTAGAATGCCCAGAGTTCTGATTTTTTTTTTTTATTTTAAAGGACTTACCCCCCAAAGTTATTCAGAGTGAATAGATTACTACCCTATTTTTCAGTATTTTAAAAAAAAATTAGGGCACGTTAAAAATAAATACTGACCTATTTTTTTTTTTTGAAAATTTTCATTGACAAACGGCCTTGTTGTGACCTTGAAAATTCAAAATTTGATAATATCCCAATTTTAGGGTGCCAGATATAGCACTTTCAGTTTTTTCACCTGGTAACTTGCATAAAGTTATTTTGATTTATTGGTTTAAGGTTATGTTGTACATGGATCCATTATCTTTTTTAAAATCAAAAATAGAAGGTGATCTTCCAGCAAAGGACGTTTTTGCATCCACAGGATTTAAATTAGAGTGCGAGATTGTTGGTATTTATCACCACATTGAAAGTCCAGGATATGGCTCTTGATTTTTTTGCTGGATGTCTTGGTGGTAAGTAAAACAAATGCCTTAATATATTTTAATTAAACAGGGTGTTTCAGCTTCTAGAACTAACCCATCGAATTTTAACACTACCGCATAATTTTTTTAATATTTACAAAAAAAAAATATTTTGACCAGCTTACAAAAAATAACACAGCCCCACAAAAAAAAGGTGGTGACATAATATCGTGACTATGGTGACCCGACTTATTTTTCGATGCTAAAAACCTGAGAATAGCCAATATACGCTCAAAATTTTGCGTTAAGGCTGGTTGGTTATATCATAACCAACGAAATAAGGTATTTAAATTGGACTTGGGTTACAACACGAAAAATTAAATACCGCAATATTGAACTCTTATTTAGTGGCGTACCTGCGCGCAGCTTCGGTTTGTCTGTCGGTCTAGATAGCACAGCTGTACAAAAAAAAATTGTGAACAGGATCACTTGAAAACACTTTGAGATAAAGACTTCAAATTTGAAAGATATGTTCCTTATTATGTCATATTATTCACAGCACCTGCGCTAGTATAATATTATACTAGCGCAGGTGCTGTGAATAATATAATATAATAATATTATAATAGTATAACATTATAATATTATACGGTAGTTTCGAATTTTCAAAAAATTTCAAAAATAATCCTAGACAAAAAATTCTTGGATATAAATTTATTTCATGAAAAAATAAGTAACTTTTTTTTTGAAATATCCGTCTGTGCGTCCTTCCGTCCGGCGATTCCTAGTTAAACAAATTAAGACTCCATATCCCGGAATAATAATAATAATAATATTTATTTATTTCAAAGAGTACATTTATACAAGGTAACTTATACAAACATTAAAACGAAATATTGTCAAAACAAAATATAGAATAGAAATATAGCTAAGTTATGCAACTCTGCCTGTACATGCATTTCTAAACTCTACAGTATTGTAAGGTTCTATCTCACAAATAAAATTGTATAAAGCTTTTTTAAAGCACCTAAAATTATTTCTCTGTTTTTTTATAGAGATAGGTAACAAATTGAAGAATTGTATTGAAGAATACAATGATCCCTTTTCAAAAGTAGCTAGCCTGTGATTCGGAAAATTAAAATTGAAAGTTCTATCTGATGTAGGCTCATATTTGGAAAAAAATTCTCTATGTTTAATTAAAAATAAAATACATTCATATATATACAGACCTGTGACCGTCAGAATATTATGAGTTTTAAAAATGTTACGACACGTTTTCTTATACGGCATTTTTAACATGGTTCTAATAACTCTTTTTTGGCATTTTAAAACAGATTCTATCTCTACTGATTTACCCCAAAAAATTATGCCGTATTTGATGAGACTTTGAAAATTTGCGTAGTAGATAGTTTTTAGAGTGTCTACTTCTAAATAACTCCTTAGCACATATATAGAGTAGCTTACTCTGTTTAGTTTTATTCTTAAACGATCTATATGTGTATAAAGAACTTTCACTTTCGGGTTTAGACCGTGTTAATGGATTTTCACTTTCCGACGTTTCGTCTCTTACTACTAGAGACATCTTCAGGGATTAATCTGAAACTAAGTTTCGATTCAACTTATGACGAGTTGTGGTTATTCACCCGTGATGAGGTTTTTCCTATCAAAGACTTCCATATTGCAGGTAGGTGGTAACCAGTGTCCCGATTGATATTGTTAGGATGCTTGATGATTTCTATCGATTTCCTTTGTCTGAAACAAAAAAAATATTAACAGAAAACAGAAAAATGCCAAGGAAGATACGGGAATCGATAGAAATCATCAAGCATCCTAACAATATCAATCGGGACACTGGTTACCACTTACCTGCAATATGGAAGTCTTTGATAGGAAAAACCTCGTCACGGGTGAATAACCACAACTCGTCATAAATAGTGACACAAGTTGATTCGAAACTTAGTTTCAGATTAATCCCTGAAGTTGTCTCTAGTAGTAAGAGAAGAAACGTCGGAAAGTGAAAATCCATTAACACGGTCTAAACCCGAAAGTGAAAGTTCTTTATATCTTAATGGCCGTGAAAGCTTAAAATCTAAAATAAGATCTATATGTGAGTACCAACTCAAGTTCTCGTCTATGTGCAAGCCTAAAAATTTTACATTCTCTTGTAATTCTTTCTGTGTATTTTCAATATTTATTTCTCTTACCGGTTGATTTATCATTTTAAATAAAATAAAATTGGTTTTTTCCTCTTTTAGTATAAGTTTGTTTTTTTGAAACCATTCTTTTACAGATTTAATAAGATTTTCTGCTTCTATTATTAAACTTTCCATATCGGATTTAACTAAATAATATGCCGATATGCCGATATCCCATTAAAAAATTAAAAAAGAAACGTAGAAAAGATAAGATATTTATTGTCGTACATAAGCCACCATATGGCGGATATACAGGTCACAAAAAAAGAATACATTTAAAATATTATAAAAAATGATTGACTTAGTCTTTTAATTTTTTTTTTATTTGGTATCTTTTTTATATTCACAAGCCTATCCCATATCTTTTTAAAGCTTTTTCTCGTACTTAAAAAAGGGGATAATTTATTTAAAGTTTATTAGTTAGGGAACGTTCAAGTATTACGTAACGCTTCTAGGGGGGGTGGGGGTCATTTTGGAGTGTTAAGCCCATGTTAATGGTATAGGAAAATAGCGTTACAGGGGAGGGTGGGGGTCCAAAATAATCAAAATTTGCGTTACGTAATACTTGAACGTTCTCTTAGTACCTAGTTTCTAAATTGTGCTTTTTTTCAGGTATTGCTGGTGTGGTAGTCGGACACCCTTTGGATACAGTAAAAGTTAATTTACAAGCCCAAGATCCAAGATATCCCAAATACAATGGTACCATTCATTGTATCAGGTCATTGGTTGCAAAAGAAGGCATTCGTGGAATATACAGAGGGTTATCTAGTCCAATAGCTGGTACTGCTGGAATCAACGCTATTGTTTTTGGAGTATATGGAAACACCCAAAAAAACTTATCCAAACCAGATTCCCTTAGTTCTCATGTGATAGCGGGAGCAGCAGCAGGACTATTCCAGAGTTTCATCTCGAGTCCAATAGAACTTGCCAAATCGAGACAGCAAGTTTCAAATAATGCTTCTCAAAATCCTTTTAAGTGCTTAAAAAAAATATTTAAGAATGAAGGAACAAAAGGCATTTTTAGAGGTCTAAGTATGACAATGCTTAGAGATATACCTGCTTTTGCGACTTACTTTGGGGTTTACGAAATGCTTACCAGAAACGACGATGAAAAGTCCTCCACTACATCTGAGATATTGTATGCAGGAGGACTTGCAGGGATTGCGTGCTGGATTGTAAGTTATCCTGCTGACGTGGTAAAGACAAGACTACAGATCGACGAAGGTTCAGGAAAATATCAAGGAGCTTCAGATTGTTTTAAGAAAAGTGTTTCTTCTGAAGGTTACAGATGCTTATTTAAAGGTCTAGCTCCAACTTTAGTAAGAAGTTTTCCAGTAAATGCAGTTATTTTTACTGTGGTTCAGTGGACAATGCATTTGTTTGAAGAAGATAATTCACAACCAGTTATAAGGAAAAAGGAGTCACATACTTACAAGTTCCATAATTTTCCACTTTCAACTTGTCTTACAGAAGATATACAACTATAGTTTAAATATTTATAATTTTTTAATGCGTTTTAGTATTACTTAGGTAATTTTAAATAATTTATTAAATATATTAAATAGGAAATTGTTAGGTTTAGGTTATAAATTACTAAATCCTCAAGAAAAATATTTGAAAATGAAGTAACTAAATTCATAAAGTTATCTTTAGGGGACCTATTTTTTAATTTTGGGTTTACGAAAGAATTACCAGAAATAAGCTAAGATGTTATAGTTATTTAAGTATTAAGGGCAGTAAGTGCATTTTACCGGTTGAGGATTATTTTGGACTTTTTCGACTTCGTCTCAATCTCCAATACTATCCGAAACCGGTAAAGCACTTAATGGACGTGATGCTTATTACGTTTTTTGCAGGATCCAACAAAATAAACATCAATAAAATTTATAAAAGTGAAATTAAAAAGTAAAATTTATTTTATTGTAAAAATCAATTCAGTACCTTTAATAAAATTTTACCCTAACAATGGGTTGGGCACTATCACTGATAAATTACTGTTGTAGTAACTTCCACGCTAATATAAAAAGTTCATTAAAAACACAAAAAAAAAACTTGAAACTCCCATTATTATCAATTTAATATTCAATAGTTCGCACGATTAATAACAATATCTATGGTTCACTTTAACTTGTACATAAAAAATTAATATAAAAATACTCTAGGCACATCATAAAAGATGGCAAAATAAAAATACATAAGGCACATCATAAAAGATGGCGAATTCGATGCACTCAATTCAGGTGCCAATAAGGCTACATCCGTCCCTTTCAAAGGCCACGCTGTAACTGGGGTATTGGAAACCCCCACTTCTCTAGTTCATTGGGAATACTAGTACCATAAAACAAGTACTGGGCGATGAACCGTCAGCAGCGTGCTAAGCCATCTTTTATGATGTGCCTCGTGTATTTTTGTTTTGTCATCTTTTATGATGTGCCTCGAGTATTTTTATGTTAATGTTTTATGTACAAGTAAAAGTGAACCATATATATGGTTATTAATCGTGCGAACTCTTGAATTTTAAGTGAATAATAATGGACGTTTGAAGATAATTTTTTTGTGTGTTTTTAATGATAACTTTTTATATTAGCGTGGAAATTACTACAGTAGTATTTTATCAGTGATAGTGTGCAAGTCAGGATACATATCCGATTAGTACTTGCGCACTGGAAACCTCATGATTATATAGAGAAACCCTGGTTAATTATTCGGAAGAAAAAGACCAAATAAATAGAGAGAGAGAGTACCATAAAAATCCCTATAAAGTTACCAAATCGCACCACCTAGTGTGAAAAATTTAAACCCCCTAAGGTAAAGAACGAGGTTAATGGCTGACACCTTAGTGTCACTACTTGTATTGGAATCTTCTCTAGTTCATTTCTAAAAACATAAAAATGCCAAGATTTGTTACTTAAAGCGACAGAAAATATATTGAACAGTTTTTTACTTAGAAATCTGTCTTAATGGTCCTTACTAGTGATAAATGTTTATGATCTTTGTATGAATATGTATGTAAAAATAAAATGTTATGATTATTGTATGCCTAGTTTTCTTTTTATGGAAATTTTCATTGTGCTGTACCAACTATAGATACACTTCCTACAGGATCATTATTTTAATGTCTGGGTTATTTTCTAAGCAGGGGTAAATAACACAGGCCAACAAATTTTCAACGTTTAAAAGTTGATTTGGATCTGACAGCTGATTTTGGGTAAATCGGTTATGTTGATTTCAAGTATAACTTCCGTTTTTGTCCATCACTTAATTGTTTTGAAAAACCGCACAGTGGGACAAGAAAAAAAAATCAGGGATAAAATTTTGAATTTTTGCATGCGACTATTTTTGATACCGCTGATTTCGAATAAAATGACGAAACATTAAAAAAAAATCCGCGCCATTAGGGTGGTCCAAATTTTTATTTTTGTTTCGATCTTTCTAATAATGTGTCAAATGGTTTTTTTTGATTATGTTAATGTAGGCCAATGTCCATAACTTAAAAATTGTACACTTCACGTTAGAGAATGAGATTTTTGGCAGGCTTATAGCTGAAAAAAATTACACAGGCACACAAAAAAAATAAATGTGCGGAGCCAAAAAAAGCGACCTATACCTAAGGAAACTAAACCTGTAAACTCTAGTTCAGTTTCCTAGTGACTGCATTACCGATCTAGTGTCTTTACCTATACCGGGTGAGTTTCAATCCATGTACACCCCCGTTATTAAACAAAAAATTCAACGCAAGAATCGTCAAAATCCGTTCAGCCATTCACTAAAAAAGTGTTGATCATGTAACATTAAGCTTTCATTGATAATAACTTCTGCAAAAAATTTTTTTTTGACCAAAACCTTGGGAAATCTTTTTGAACACAAGAGCTAATAAAAATTAATTTTGCAGCAAAAAGTAAAACAACTGGTAAGCAGAAAATTTCAATCAATTTAGATTTTGACTATACTAAAATGCTATATAGGTCGCTTTTTTGGCTCCGCACACTTTTATTTTTTTTGCGTCTGTGTTATATGTGATGAAAACAAAAAAATCTTGTTTGGCAGTCAGTGGATCTTAACTAAGCCAGAAAATAAAAAAAAAACAAAACATCAGATCACTAAATCCTTATTGGCTTGTGTAATTTTTAATTTTTGTAATATAACTATTACTGCATACCGGGTGGGCCATTTAAACTGTTACAAGTCGATATCCCAAAAACCGTAACAGATAGGTTTATCAAATTTGGCACTAAGCTTCAATATCAAGGGGGACACCTTTTTATCACAGCAGATAAGTAGTACATAAAATAAAAATAAAAATAAATAAAAAAGTAAGTAAGAGTAAACTAAAGAAAACTAAATTAAAAAAAAAAACAAAATATTCTGCAATATAAAATAATATTTAAAACATTGCATAATTATTTCTGAGATAAAAAGTATCGAAATAAAACAATATTTATATTTTTAAAAGTAGATAAAAATTAATGTTTAATAATTAATATTGTTTATGTTTTAATAATATTAATAATAAAGTACGTTATTGCCAACCATACATGACATGACAAATGGTGAAGCTGGAGCTAAAGTGGTCTAACTTTTTTGGCGAAAATGAGTTACGGCCATATTTCAATACTAGACATTATATATTTATAGTTTAAACGCATTTTAGGTCTATCAAGCTGCCCAAACCCCTTAATTTAAACGATAACATTTAGGAACTCTACATTTATTTATTTTTTAAATTTGTTAAAAACGGTTTAACTCATTGTATTTTAAATATGTATTTTCCTATTTCTAAATAATATTTGCAAAAAATATATATAAGCGAGCTTTATATAATATAATAAAATTATTTTTGGGTGTAGCCAAGTATTAAGCAACACTTTTTGGGGTATACTAAATAAGCCTGTTTTTTACAAAAAAAAAGGGTCACAATATGAATAATTTTAACTAAAAACTCACAAGAAACGTTGTATAGAACATAAAAAGACCCACCAAATAAGATTATAATTAATTTAATGTCATTTTAAAGCTATTTCTCATATAAATTTTAGAAATTGCTATTTTAGCCAAAAGTGAAAAAGCTAAAGTGGTCTAACTAGCATTGTTTCCAACACTCGTTATTTCCCAAACAAAATCAACTATTGCAACAGTTATACATGAAATAGTGTAGTACTACCTTTAAACTATACTATAAAATTATTTTTGGGTGTGTCCAAGTATTACGTAACACTTTTTAGGGTATACTAAATGAGCCTGTTTTTACAAAAAAAAAAAGTATATATTTGTAAAAAATAAGCTTATTAGGTATACCCCTAAAAGTGGTACGTAATATTTGCACACACCCAAAAATAATTTAATAGTATAGTTTAAAGGTAGTACTACACTATTTTATGTATAACTGTTGCAATAGTTGGTTTTGTTTGGGAAATAACGAGTGTTGAAAACAAACTTTAGCTTTTTTACTTTTGGCGAAAATAGCAATTTCTAAAATTTATGTATAAAATAGCTTTAAAATGGCATTAAAATAATTAAAATTATATTATATGGTTAGGTTTAAGTATTATTTTACACCTACTGTGCCAATTTACTAAAAAAGAAAATTTTGTGTGAAAAGAGACTATGAGTTTTTTCCTAAAATGTGTCGCGTAATAATTGAAGGCACCCAAAACTAAAGGTCCTTCAGCCTCGTAATATAAAAATAGAAAAAAAAGTATATACAATATAATACATCATTGGTAAAAAAAAACATAAAATTTAAAAATATAACAATTAAGTAATAAAAAAATATATGTGTATAAAAAATACAAAAAAAGCAATGTTTATCAACTTGAAAAATCCTGAATTTCGCCTTAGCTGTTATATTGCCATTCCTGGTAATGCAGAATTCATTGAGGATGTCTATGTTGAAGTCAGATTTTGTTTATGTGTTATTATAAGATAATCTTATATCTTATTAAGATTATTTTTTATTTTCAAGTACGTAACACACAGGGGTGGGGGGACCAATGTAGCATTACGTAACGCTCTTTAGAGGCCGTCCATAAAAGACGCCCCCAGTTGGGGGGCCGGGGGGGTTACCAAAATCGGACAGAAGCGGACAAGGAGGAGGGTCAAGAAATTTCCTGACTTCCACTTTTCCAAATTCAATAATGATAAAAAAGTGAAAATCTGAAAAAGGGGTTGGTTGGTACTTGGTTTTGGACTTCCTTTACAGGGGGGGGCTACTGGAAATCGGACAAAATCGGACAAGCAGGGAGGGGGGTGTCTGAAATGTTGTAATTTTCGCGGACGCATTTTATGGACGGCCCCTTATTATTTAAATGCATTTTTTTAAGATTGTACCCAATTAAATACCTATTTCCATTATTATTTATTTTTTTAAATCGTGTAAGTTAAAAATATTGTGTTAACCATGGCAAAAAAGTGGGTTTTCACGCCTCAATGAGTAATATTTCGTTCTTCGTGTCGGGAATATCTTGACTTTTCTGCCTAAGTACACAAAACACTATATCGAAAAAATAAACTCTTTAGAATTTTTTATACGCACTTAGGGGATAAGCAGGGAGGGGTAATCTTCTGTAAAAGCATATACCTATGTTTATGTTATGAATAAGGCTCTTAGGCTAGCAATTCATATAATTATGCTTAAAATTGGAATCAGCCATACCATATCTTCACGGCTTGTTTACTTTTTAACTAGTATAAATAGTATATTATTTACCAAGTGAGAGAAGTTTAACATTTTTGACCTGCGTCAAATTGCGGGATGAGCGTGCTAGTAATGAAAAAGCTACTTTGATTAGTTAATTTTTCTTCAAGTTCTTCCCTCTTTAATACAACTCTGTCTACTGATTTTAATAAACCGGAAAACCCACAGTACCCCACATCTTTGATACATATCAACAAAAGACCAGATTATTTGTGCTGAGCAAATTGCTCAATGCTTGGAGCAAGGCATATGCAACCTATAAAACATTGTCGTTTTACGAGTTGAATATCTAATATCTAATATATGGGGGTTGTACCTCTAGTAATCTATGATATTTACGGTAATCTATGGGTTGTATAATGTATGGTTGAATATGGTGTTTTTTTGTAAAAAATGTTTTATAGGTACTAATTTAGTTATTTTTTTTTAATTTATCATGCAATAAATAAATTTGGTGCCTAAAGACACTTTTAAATAACAATGTGAATTAATAATTATGTGAAACGTCAGATGCCAAAACAGCTGAATAAAAATTCATTATTAACTATGGTACAATTTCATTATTTTTATAACCTCTGACGTCATAGGTAGAGAAATAATATTTCTACCAATGAAAAGAACAGTAATAAAGATGTGGTGAAAAAAGTTCTTTTCCAACCAAGTCCTGAAAAGATTTTTTTTCTAATCTATTGTGGCTTTAGATTTTTACTTAGTGCACCAGGATTATCATTATGAGAACAACATAACCAAATATTTGTTTAAATTTTTTGTAATATTTTTTATTTTTTATGATTGTGAATAAAATCCTGCTATAACCTCATAAGAAAACAAGCCGATCCATTAAAATTAAAAGCTAAGTTAAAAAAAAATTGGAAGACGAAAAATATTTGTAATTTTTCAAAATAAAATTTAAAAAAATCAACATTTTTTTAGTTTTCTTTTAAAAAAAAAAAACGAGAAGTAAAAAAAGTATTAAAAATAATAAAAAAAAAATCAAAACATTTTCTTTTAAAAAATATATATATATATATTTTTTTTTTTTTGAAAAAATAGTTTTTTCGGACAGACGGATGGAAGGACGGACGGACAGAGGCATTCTGCCTCATTTAACTGGTATTTCTTGAGTTGAAAAAAATTCATTTTCTTATTAATTATAATTAATAATTGTTAGTTTAATGAAAAATTGCCGGCAGCCTAAAGGTTAAAGGTAAACCCAATTACATCAATTTATATCTACATCTATGTATTTGACAGGTAGTTTATTAAATATTTCTCAAATGCACTTTCCTTGAGTTTATTAAATTATTTGCCACTTTTAGAAAATAGGGTTTTAAGGTTAACGGCCCAGTTATCGTCACTTTGGTGGAGTAGCTGGTTTTTGTATTCAAATAGAAATAAATAAATAAATAAAAATTTTAGTCTAAGACGTTGTGACAATTTTTATTTTATTATTTTGTCCCGGCTGTATTTTATGTGTCTTAAAATAAATTTTTTGCACGACCAAGACTAAAACATAATTTTACCCTTTCATTTTCGGAACTAAACTTGCCGTTTTTCTCCCTAGGGAATAAAAATCACGGCAACCTTGATAATATTAAAATATTATACTTACTATGTGCTTTGCTGGTTTAAAAATTAGGTTTGGTGGTGTTTTGTAATAAATTAGCGATTCAAACCAATTTATTTGATTTTAACAAAGAAAACCTTTAAAAATAACATTGTTATAACAATTTATACATAACTTAAAACTTTTCATCTTCGTCCATTTTTTTGACGTTTGTGTCAACCATATTAATAAAAAACAATTGAAATCGCGATAGCCATAAAACTGACTTTTCGCAATTTACAGGCATCTTGATTAAATTACGAAAATAAAACAACCGATTTTAGACCCGTGGTTTTTAATTTTAATTTTATCTACCTACCTAAATTATGTTTGGTCCTGCAAAAAATAGTGTATATACCTCAGGACTAAACTTGGCTGTTTTAGTCCCTTAAATTTCTGTTTCCCTCGTTCGCTACGCTTGCTCAGGAAACACTAATGCAGCGGGACTAAAACAGCCAGTTTAGTCCCTTGGTATATAAATAACTATTATTCACAAGCATACAGAAAAAAGATCTTTATATGCATTACAAAAAGTTGCAAAATGTATGATTTTTTCTGTTAAAAAAGCTTTTTTAACCTAGGTTAGATATGAATTTATATCTAACCTGTTTTTTGGCTTTTGGTTATACCTCATAGATGGCGAAACTATCGCCTTGTCTGTAAACAGCTGTGGTTTGCAAATAAAATAACCTAACTTTTTTGTTTATTTCTACGAAAAACAATAATAAATAATATTTATTTATATATTATATGGTTCATATCAAGACTAATAATAGAAAATGACAACGAGCCACTTATTTAAATTATTATTTAGTTGAAATTTACAGTGAAGTTAGAATTCTGCAAAATTTCTGTAGAAAATCATTTAAAATGGCGAATTTTACCAGGTAATGTATTATTTATTTATGCTTGTGAATAAAATTCTGTTCTAACCACATAAGGAAATGATATTTCCAACTCTCAAGATACTAATTTGGCCTAGGCTACGGCTCGGCCAAATAGCATCTCTCAAGTTGGAAATGTTTCATTTTCTTATTAGGTTAGAAGTATACTATAAAGTAAGCAATTTCCGAATTGCCAGGTTTTGTGCACAGTTCTTTTTGCGCTAAAAATCTATTTATAACATATTATACTGTTATTAGTACAAATAATTTTGATGTGTCCAATCTGTTCCCTTTCTTTATTCTATAAAGGAATTAAATACTAGTTTTAATAATTTACCATGAGATATTAAGTCCAGTAGCTCTTTAAAAAACTTCAGATCTAATATAACGGCTTACATAAGAAATGACTTGTGATATAATATATCACAAAAGTGTATGGGAGGCTAGCGCGTATGCATAGCAAGTCTACTATCGTGAGTTCGATTCTCACTGGCGCCGATTTGCTTTTTCAGTTAATTAATAATTGAAATTTGGCGAAGGCGATAAGTGAAACGGACACTCCCTAGAAACTGGTTCGAAAGTCAGTATAAGCCGGTGGTTCCCTCTACTACTAGCCCACACAAGTCCTGGACTTAGGGGATGCTTAATTAAGTAGAATAGTACGAGGTTAAACAAACAAACATGTATATATTGTATCGTTCATGAACAGGCAATACCTCCTAACAGACATTTTTGACGAATACCTCCTAACTACATGTAGTTTGCAGTATAAGCTAGAATAGTTTAAATGTAATACCAAAACATTTTTAGGGATAATACCACTTTATTTATATTGCTATAAATATTAAAAATTGAGTAAACAGCAACTCTAAGAAATGTTTGTCGTCGCTCCTGAAAAATTTGTCATTTCAGGAGGTATTGCAGCTTCATGGTCGATATAATATATTATCATGGTCGATATAATATTTTTTATTGAATTTATGTTATTTTTTAGGTACTAGTTATATAATTTATCTTAAAAAAATGGGAAAATCTGAAATCGACACTTGCCGTCAATGCTCAGAAGCACCAGAAACGGCCGAAGACATTATGTGTTTCAGCGAAGCCATTGCTCCCAAAAGGCTACAATATCTAGAACAGGTATACCCAAGACCTGCAGATATATCTAGTAGCTCCCAAAAAACTCTTTGGCTCCTTTGGAAGCCTAAAGTTTGATGTGGACTAAATTGCAATAGATCTCATTGGTCGCAGTGTTTTAAAAGGCAGTACCTTGCCTCAAAACCCCACTTATATTGTATTGTATTGTATTGTATTGTATTGTATATAATTTATAGTTATTATTACTTTTATTGTGTATTTATTCTTCATTCAATGTTTTATGATTTGTTCTACGTTATAAGAAACAATTACAAAAGATATAAAGGACTTGCAGACCTTTACCCTTTGTCCTTATTGATTAACATCATCCAACTTATTGTTGCAAATTTTCAAATAATAGAAATTACTGTCGCCTGGAGACAGTGACATTTATTGGATTAATCAATTTGACTTTTCATCATCACACTTTAAAAACATCATCATATAAAAAATACCTAAATTATTCGTGACTAAAACTTTTTTACAATTTATATCGACAATCTGGCTCAAAATAATGAAATGGGAGAATCAAATTTGGCCGTGGGCAAACACGTAGATGTCATCACCGGAAGATGCATGAGTGTTCAAGCAATGCAAAATCTGTATGAGCTAAAAGAAAATAACCAACTTTGTGATGCTACTATAGTGTTGGATGATGGTTCAGAAATTCAGGTTCACAGGCCTTTACTTTCTGCGTGCAGTTTATATTTTAGGTATAGTTTTTATTTCCAAAAACTGACGTTTTAAAATTTGCACAATCATTTTTAGAGCTCTATTCACTACATCCTTACACAGAAGAGAGAAAAACCGAGTCCATTTGCCTGGGGTCAGTTCAGAAATGCTCCACTCCCTTTTGGTTTACATCTACCTCAGAAAATTAGATATTAACGAAAGCAATGTTTACAAACTACTTATAACCGCAGACTATTTGAGTATATTAGGCGTCTTAGAGTTATGTTGTCAATATTTAGAGAAAACTTTAAATCCTAAAAACGCAATTGGCGTACTGAACTTTGCTAGGAATCATTTCTGTAAAGAGCTCGCTGATAATTCATGGCGATACATCATGAGAAACTTCACTGCTATTGCTAGTCAAAACGAAGAATTGCTATCTTTAGAATTAAAAGATGTTCAGGAAATAATCAACGCTGATGATTTAAATTGTAAAAGTGAAGAAACCGTTTGGGAGTTAATTTTAAGGTGGATAAATCACGATCCAGAAGATAGAAAGAAATATGTTGTAGCTTTAATGAAGTGTATACGCTTAGGTTTATTGGATACGCAATTTTTTTTAGAAAGAGTAAAAGAACATCCTTACGTGGCAGCATCAGAAGACAGCAAGCCAATGATAATAGAAACATTAAAATTTTTATATGACCTTGAAATGATAAGTCACAGGTAAAATTTAGTTGCTTGTTCTCATATTTTTTATAAGTTAATTTTTAAAGTATCCTAGAGACGGGGAGGTCATCACTCCAGAAATCGCTAGACCCAGAGTTCCTCACGAGGTTTTATTTGCAATTGGAGGTTGGAGTGGGGGCTCTCCAACAAATTTCATCGAAACATACGATACCAGAGCCGACAGGTGGGTGAAAGTTGAAGAAGTTGACCCAACAGGGCCCAGAGCTTACCACGGAACTGCTGTGGTTGAATTTAAAATTTATGTAATCGGTGGATTTGATGGTATGGATTATTTCAATTCGTGCAGGTTAGAAAATCATAAAGAAAACATGGTTCACTTTTCTTAATAGTAATTTATTATTATTTATATAGAAACTAAATTCATCTGGCATTTTATAGGTGTCTTTTAGTAGCTATCGGACAGATAACTTGAACAAAAACCACTCATCTTATTCAAAATATATCAAACTGTCCCATTTCTTATTATAATCACTTTTGGAATGACCTGTACGCGGTGTAGGAATATTTTAACCTATAATATGTTATAACCTACAATGTTGTAAAAAAATAGAATTATTATAAGATCAAAAGATCTTAAGTATTGCATTCAAATCTCTCTATTTCTTATACTATTAAATAAATACTTCACTCTTAAAAGAGATTCGAAGCTGACTTAACCAAAGGTATTAATAACTGTTGTATTGCGTAGAAATACAATATTACCTTATTCTTGTAATGTACCTTATTAATATTTTTTAGATGTTTTAGTGCAGTAGACAAAACATGGAAGGAAATTGCTCCGATGCATGCAAGAAGATGCTATGTGAGTACTGCAGTTTTGGACGATCAAATATATGCGATGGGTGGCTACGACGGACACCATAGACAAAATACAGCCGAAAAATACGATCATAAAACCAACCAATGGTCTTTAATTGCTCCAATGAATATGCAGAGATCTGATGCCAGTGCATGTCATTTAAATGGTAATGTTTTTTATATAGTTATTTAAATCTAGATATCAGTTTGCGTTTGTGTTCTTTTTTTTTAATTGTCGTTTATTTTTCTCATCCAAACCTTGAAAGTTTATTGAATAAATTGCATAATACCAGTTTAAAGTAGGGTTCCTAAATGAGAATTATAAAAAACATTTTCGACCATATCATTTTATAGTTTTTTTTTTATGTTTGCTAAATTAAGCGTACGCTGAACAGGTTGACTGGCGATCACTCCAATCGGAGTGCATTGGCTCCCTTTGCTGACGCTGCCCCACTTCTTGCTTTATTATTTTATTGGCGTTTGCTGTTAGTTGTTTGTATGTTTGCGGTATCACAGATGACGGTTTTTTTTTAAACGTGCCTTTGTTGGTTTCGTTTTTTACTTCATATTGAGCAAAACGGAACTGGAATAGTTAAAAAATAATATCGGCCTCAGCCTACAACCACAAAGTTTTAATCGGCAGTCAACCTGTAAATACGTAATACAAGGACAACCTTTAAAACGCTTAATCCGACCAACCATCTAAATTAAAAAAAAAAAACTAAACGAAGCAAGAACCAATCAACAAGTTACTCTAGTACCTTTACTATTTAATTTTGCTGATGCTAGTAATAAGACTTTATTTAAAATTATGGAAAAAAATAATAAAAAAAGGATCGTTTTACATTTTAAATGTTTTTTCTTTCTTTAAAAATGTATTTATAATGCTTAATAGACCTGCAAGAAAAAACATACTTCTCATTCTAATTATAATAAGCAAAAGCTGTTTAAAACTGCACGAAAATGACTTTGTTTATCCTTAATTATAACTACAGCATTTAATTTAACAGATGGTGAGTTTTTAGTGTCTTCATTTACCAGTTAAACTTTACCAAGCCTTTTACACTTAGCAGTGGTATCTCCAAACAATTTTATTGTAAGAAGCAGACAGGTTTATTATTTTTGCTGTTAAATTTGTCTTGAAATTATGCAAAATTGAGAAGGTACTAAGGACAGAAATTTTTAATTTTACATAAAATTATAAAAATATTAATTTATTATTCCATCAATCTATTTTCTAATCATCGTACAGAGTGATATTGGTAGACTGACAGTTTCGGGCTGCTGGCCCTCTTCAGTACCAAGAGAAGGTACGTTGTGCGCACTGTGAGCGCAAATACATATTATCTTTACAATTATTTAACTTTTTCTCTTTAACTTTTTCTCACTAAAAAGCAAACACGAAATGTGCCGTGGTAAAAATGGACCTTGACTTTTTCACAAACACAAATTACAACACTGAGAATATTTTTTATATGTATATGCTGTACTGATAAGTGAAAATACCTTACCCCTACGATGATTTTTTTTACCCCTCTTTTCTCTAATCTAAAATCGTAATGTTATTTAAATAGGTATTTTTTCATACAGTAACCTGCTTGTTTTAACATAAACATACGTTATAATTAAGAGGTATGTGTATTAAATATAAATAATATTCTCTCCCTAAATATAAATTCGTAATACTAGATTAGGTACCGGTGCTTTTTTTTTCAAATTTTACTCATATTAATCCCAATTTTTGGAAAATGCAACTCCTGCTAAAGCAGTCGTTGCATTTTTGTTTTGGGATTAATATTCGTAAAATTTATGTAAAAAACCACCGATACCTAACCTAGTATCACTTATGATATTACCCCTGATAATATAGGCCCACAAAAAAAACAAAGTTCAATTACTCTTAACTAGACCAACGAATTTGTAAAAAAGCTTGCTAACCCTGTAACTTTTTCATTTAAAAAACTGCAAAAAAAAATACTGTACGAGCTAGTTTGAGATATTCAAAGTTCTCTAGCACACAAACTATTGAATTTTGAGAGTTGTAGCAGAGGACTTTTTTAATTAGAAAGTCTAGAACTATAACATAGGGTACGTTTAAGTATTACGTAACGCAAAATTTGGCCATTTTTAACCCCCACCCCCTCATGTAATGCGGCGTAACATTTTTAAGACACCCCACCCCCTCCGATTTGTTACGTACATTTTTTTTTAAGTCAATAAATTAAAAGGAAATTTTGCTCTAAGGTTTAAACCAGTTTTTAACCGGTTATTGCTTCCGTGTTTTAATCAAAAACCGGTTTGAGGTAATTTCCACAACAGGTTAACCGAAAACCGGTTATTGCCTATGGTTTTCCATCTCTATTTTTTTTTTGTTTAGAGGATGTATTGAGCAATAAAATTTGCAACGAATCCGTATCTTAGGCCTAGATAATTGTTAAAAACTTGATCCAATAAACATTTTATAAGTTTATAATTTTTCAAGTGTTACGTAACATTTTTACTGACTCCCACCCACCCTCTGTAACGCGGCGTAATGTTTTCGAGAAGCCCCCACCCCCCTAGAGCGTTCGGTAATACTTAAACGTTCCCATATTCAAAATACAATCAAATTAGACCTAAATTACTTTTCCATAAGACCGGTGCACCACGGTATTCGTGACTTTCAAGATGCACTATCACCTAAACTAATATGTAACAGGTTGAGTGGTATCACGATTTTTTTGAATGCTCAAACATAATATTTAGCGTCGCAGGCGAAATTTATTAAAAATCTTAAGATATCCTGTTTTCCAAAATGTCATACAATTATAAATCTATTAACAAATATTGCGATATTAGACTGTTGAAAATCAAGTTAAGCGTCGCGGGCTATTTTTTTTATTTTTAAGTTCCCTAACAACAATTTAAAAAGATAATTATTTTTAAAATTTTTAGGAATATTTAGGTTTCGCATTTCTCAGATAAAGTTAAGCCGGAAGTGGCATAAATGTTTTTTTTAATGGAACACCCTGTAATTTTTTACATTTTTGAATTCAGCAGATAATTCTATGTAACTGATTTTTTTTACTTTTTTTTTCCTTTTCATTTTT
This sequence comes from Brachypterus glaber, assembly GCA_958510825.1. Classification (NCBI taxonomy): domain Eukaryota; kingdom Metazoa; phylum Arthropoda; class Insecta; order Coleoptera; family Kateretidae; genus Brachypterus; species Brachypterus glaber. The sequence continues at coordinate 52,190,439 of OY294044.1, read as the reverse complement.
ATATTATAAAAACGAGATACACGTAATTTACCTTGTTTTTACTTACTTAACCTTAAAAAAATATAAAACTAACATTAAAATAAAAATTGGATCAGTGACAGCGAATTAGAGCTAAAAAGGCGTTTTTTTCCCTGAACTCCTACTTTTGTATGGCCCTGTAAACTTTATTTGTAGAGTATTTTTCTACTATTTTTCTTATACCAAATTTATGATTTACTTTGAAGATTAGGTAAGTAAAAAGAAGGTAAATTATGTGTATCTCGTATTTATATATATAAAAACAAAATCGAAAACGAAAGAAAAAACCGGCGAAACCGGAAATGAAACAAAAAAAAATATATCTGCCATTTTATAGCCAATGTAAAATTATATAACTCACCCAAGTTTCGTTTTTATCGAATGAAGATTACTCTTAATTTTGGGGTGGCCATAAATAACTCACCCGGTATATTAATTAAAATTGTTGTATTAACTTGTTGATAAATAGTTTAGCGCCGCAGGCAAATATTTTTAGATTTTTAATGACACGCATTTTAAAAACACCTTAGACTTGAAAAAACAAATTATTTTATAAATTTTATGGCCGGCACTCGAACTCGGCTTGGTAATCATATTATCTGCAGGCAAAAACTTTTATAAATTATTTTTCAAACACTTCAGATTTTTCAAAGCAAATTTTATTATTCAGAAACATTTCAAATACAAGTTTCTCATGGATTGGCGTTTTGTAACCATTTTCGCGCCGCAGTCAAAATTTTTTAGAAATCTGCATACCCAAACACTTTACAATTTTTAAAAACAAAACAAAATAATACATTATCTGAAAAGCCAGGGCCACGGCCCCCCTGCCCCCCTCAGGGCGCCCATGCTTGCTACCCTTTTTAAGGCTAGGATAGCAGCTTAGTATTGTACAGTTGTGACATTAAATATCGGGACAACCTCAAAAAAATTCGTGTCATATTTATATTTTTTTCATGGATTAACATGGGATTATTTTAAAAATTAAAAACTAGGTTACTTCGTTTTGACATAACTGAATTATTTAGTTGAAGTTTACTGTCAAAAAATATTAAATTCATAAATAAATGTTTATTGATACATTTAATAAATTTTACACAAATGTTGTATATAAATAATAAATAATAATAAAATTGATAATCTTTGGATCAAAATTGTACTATATGGGTAAAGAATATGTGTTTAATATTCATTAAAAAAAAACACACACACCTAATTTTACTCTTCAGTACAGCTAAAAACTCAGGTTTTATAAATTTTCTACCGCAAACTGAGGCAAGCGAAAAAAAATTCCTAGTATACGGCAACTGCGCATTGTTTTTCTCGGTTTTTCTTATATAATTAAAAATTGCTTTACCATCCATTGTAGCTTTTGACCACCGATGATCCTTTTTCGGTTTGATATAAGAACCTAAGTTTTTCTCAATAAAACATTTCTTAAGAAACAAATCTATTTCTTGAACTGTTTTCACTAAAATTGAACCTCATCCATATCTCCTAATACTAAGGACGACTGAGCATTTTTTCTCTTAAATTTCCACGATAAGTAAACTCATTTTAAATTAAAATAAAGATAAAAAACACTTTTTTTACAAACTACTTGTATAACAGCAAAAAATAAACAAACATTTGACATATTTTGACGTTTTTTAACAAATGACACAAGACCCATTATATTCTATGAAAAATTGTTTGTCCCGATATTTAATGCCACCACTGTACATTTATTACAACCTCTATAATAATAAATGTTAACTTACAAACAAACATTAAAATTAAATTTATTCAGTGCACCCGCCGCATCAACACGTTCTACTATTGAATTCTTCATGTTAACTAAATTAATGTGACTTTCAACTAAAAACTATAAAACAATACACAAAGTAGATTTTACATTATTAAACTTGTAAATATGTTTTAGCTAAAGTGTACTAAGGACTGTTTCTCTATATATTTTACGCCATTAAACTTATTATCAGTTACAATATATCATAGTTATCAACTTTATAACTGTGCAATATATCAAGGGAACATTATTTTGCAGGCAGAATGTTTATGCGAAATATTTTTTTTGCCAAGAAGCTTCCTGCAGCTCTATTCTTAATCATTCGGAATTAGTATATTCTATAACTAGTATGGAATAGACAATATTCCGCGCGAGCGGAAAGTTTGTCATACGAGCCGGAAGGCGAGTATGACGGTCCCGCGAGCGCAGATTGACTATTCCATACGTGTTGTAGACTATACTTTTTCTTCGACTGCAAATATAAAACACTGTATGGCTTTAAACTGCGGACAAGGCTAAAAACGATGTTTTTTTGTTACTCGACATTCTAAATGCAACAAAACACATATTTTTAAATATATATTTGCTAATTTTGAGTTTTCTTTACTTTTATAAACAAGAGATGGCACTACATGTGCTCATTCTAACACTTGATACGGAATATTCATACCGTATCTAGACCTAGAATGGATTCATTATGTGTTTAAAAAGTGTGTGTATTTGCTTACATTCTAAAGCAGTCGTAGAAAATAGTACATTCTATAACTAGTATGGAATAGACAATATTCCGCGCGAGCGGAAAGTTTGTCATAGGAGCCGGCAGGCGAGTATGACGGTCCCGCGAGCGCGGAATGACTATTCCATACGTGTTGTAGACTATAGGTTTTCTTCGACTGCAAATACGAGACTTCCTAAGAAATTCTTACCTATCTTAATATTCAAAAAAGATGTAAATTTCTATTCTATTCTAATTAAAAATATAAAAATTGTAATTTTAGCAGTAGTCCTAATAATGCTGTAATTTTAACAGTAGAGGATCTTAAAATTCAATAATTCAAAAAAAAATATCTAGATTTTTTAATTAAGCATTGAATTTTGATATGTCTATATCAAAAAGAAAATATAGTAATTGAATTGAGCAAAACAATTAAAACCTATTACAAAAACGTAATTCTATTTTTTTTCTAATTAAAAACACACAAAAGCACACATTTGGAACTGCAAGGTCCCAAATGCACTTTAAGCTATTAATGATTAATTGGTATAATGGAATAATTAAACAGCCTAAATTAATATTTGTAGAGACACGTGGCTAGGGAAGGTAAAAAGTTAAAGGGGGATACTTAATATAACGGTATTGGACAGAGCCCGGGTAGTTGTTAGTCTTTTTTTTAGCTTTTATCATAGATACACTTGCCTTGCGTTGTTGTGGGTAGGGGTCTTTACAGCGCAGTCCATTACCGCGACACCGTTACCGTGTCACCGTTACCGCGCCACCGTTACCGCGCATGGACTTTACCGCGCATGGACTTTACCGCGCATAGACTTTACCTCAAAAGCCATTACCGCGAAGAAAATAACAGCCAAGGGGTCAATACCGCGCATGGATTTTACCGCGAAAACCATTACCGCCCATAATTATTTTATTTTTTTTCTAAGAAAAAAAGATTAAATAAAAAAAAAAAATTTTGCAGAAAACAGTTATAACTGACATAGCTGCTGGGTCAGGGTGGTGGTCATTACTAGTTTCCTTTAAAACATTTCCGTCCCTTGCGTCCCTTGTAACAAAGTACGTCGTAATTTACCCACTTACAATTTTTTTATTTTTAACAGTCTTTTCTTTCCTGTCTATGAAATGTTTATATACAGCGAGGAGTTTGCCCCTAGCACTTTTCATTATGTCGATCGACATGACGATTCGTACTAAACTGATATTAATCAGCGGTGTATACAAATCAGTCGATATAAATTAAAAAAAAAACTTCTCACATAAAAAACCCAAACACAGATATATGGGTACATTTAGTAAACGTTCCACTTTATCAATAAAAATCCATACCAAAACCAAAACTAACCAAACCAAACTGCCATCAATCCCACGGAAGTACCCTTAAATAAAATTAAAATAATGTATAATGATTTTCGCTGTAAAAGTCATACGCGGTAAAGACCGTTCGCTTTAATGAACTGCGCGGTAATGGTATTCGCGGTAAAGGACATGCGCGGTAATGGCTTGTCGCGGTAATGGCGATCGCGGCAATGGACTTCGCCGTAATGGTCTTCGCGGTTGTTTTTTCGCTGTAAAGTCCGGCGCCCGTTGTTGTAGAGTGGTGACAGGCGTCTTGCGGTCACTTCTAATCAGTGCTGAATTTATGCTATTTAAAGTCTAAAAGATCGAATAGCTTGCTTATTACCGATGTAATATTAATATTACTATTAGTATTAGTGCCTTAGTATTATAATACTAAGGCACACTACGTTCTGTGGAACACCGACTAAGGCACAGATATAATTTTTATCCAACAATTTTTTAAGTTTTCCCTATTCCACCCCAACTAATAGGTTTCATATTTTTATAGAAATTGAAAGACCTATTATTTCTCCTTTATTACTATAATAATAATTATTAGTAAACATTCACTGGTTATTATTATTATTCACTTACACTTACAGTAATGCTTAACGTTGTTATATCTGTTTTAACTATAACAACCATTGAATGTTTACTTAACTTTCCGGGGTCCCATATGTTTATGGAAAAACATTCAATATTTACTACGGTAACCAATTCTGAGTGTAACTTAGATTCAAAAACTTTGGTATGGAATTCTTGTCAATAGACATAAAAAAGTTCCTCTAAACATATGCAAAAAAATGCTTCCTAAAGAAGCTACTCACCTTCAAATCCCACGAAAATTAGATTTTTATTTAACTTCTCGCGTTTTAAGATACAGAAACGAATTTACATCAATAAAGCCAACTACATACTATTTTTATAAGTCAAGTCAAGAGTCAAAAATGTATCTCTTTTTTTTAGGTAAAATCTACATAACTGGAGGTTTTAACGGGCAAGAATGCATGCACTCTGCAGAAGTTTACGATCCAGAGCTAAACCAATGGTCCCTTATAAACCCAATGAGATCCAGAAGGTCTGGCGTGTCATGCATAGCCTACCACGATCAGGTGTATGTTATTGGTGGATTTAATGGTATTTCCAGAATGTGTAGTGGAGAAAGATTCAACCCACAATCAAACACTTGGTCTCCAATTCCAGATATGTACAATCCGAGGAGTAATTTTGCTATCGAAGTTATAGATGATATGATTTTTGCTATTGGGGGATTTAATGGTACGTTTATTGTAGGTTTGGTTAAAGCACTACATGGGCAGGTTTGTTAGGGTAGGTGGGTAGTTTGAGTGGTTCTGCAGGAACCTACCTACTGTAACGAAGCCCCCAAACTTGGCTTTTTTTAGATAACAAACGTATGAAACGTTTGATCAGGACTTATCTAAAAATTACACTAATATTTTAGAATGTCATTTATTTATTTATAATTTAACAAACAAATAACATTCTGTGAGTTCTTGGTTTGTGGCCGATCTTTACACGCATGACATGTCAGATATGTTTTGGTAATAAACATTGTATAACATTCTACAAATATATATTTGTTATAATAATAAATGCATAATACTAAAATCCTTTTAATATGGTTTATGTATAAGTATTTTAAATAATACTTAAAAAGGTCTTACATATACTATTTTTCAAATATTTAAAGAATGGGATTTGTTCATAATATAATTCAATTAAAACTGGGGCTTAATCATTTAAACACCTAATTATTAAGAGCTATCTTTCTTTTTGTATAATTTAAATTAAACAATGTATTTTGGTTATTTGTATATTTCATCATTAATAGTCAAATTATATAGAAGTTGCAATTATGTGGTTTTTAACATTATGTTATTTAAGATGGTCAATACAGAAAACCTTTTTCCATTTCAAGTACATAAAAAGTTTTATATTACCTCAGTGTTGTAATTGTTGTTCAGTTTTTCAATAGTAAAATAGTTCTTAATACAGATCTTCTTCATAAATTACATATTTAAATTTTGATCAGAGTTACACATAGTTTTAACTCTGACTAACTCAACACTGTCAGCTATACTCTTAATTAAACTTTACACATAACTTTTAGATCTTAACTCAACTGTTCTTTGTTAACCATTCTCTCGACTATCTTCCGACTATTGTATTCGACTATATTGACTATATTAATTATAAAAAATAAGATCTAATTTACATAAGATCTGCTTAGCCATTAAAAAACACGTCACCATATACAAAAAGCACTCTGAGACTTTCTTATCTAAACATTTACATTGTTAAATGTAATCGTAATCGAACTATTTTCTATACCCCATAAAAATATTGCAAATATTCATAATACGAGGAAATTAAAAAATATAATTTTTACTTATTTTAATGTTAAAACTAAAATATTCTAATTAGTGTTGCCGCCTAAGGCCTATCGTCTCGCTATCGTCTCGTTATCGTTGAACAGAACGATAGCGAGAGGTGGAAAAATATCGTATCGTTGTAACGATAATGAGAGGCCTCTCGCCCGTAGCGAGACCGAAGCGAGAGCGATAACTATCGTACAGTTAAAGACAGTCGAATGTTAAAGCCACCTAAAATCAGATAAAATTTTTTGACACAAACGTCATTATTTACTTCTAAAATTTAATGATTTTTAAAATGCAAATATATTCTTCAATAGGCATTATGGAGCATACATTAGCCCATTATAAAAGGCGTTTATCTTTTAAAATCGTATCGCAGCCAGAAACTGCTTCAACATTATCCTATTTTTATAGCAGATATAAAAATATAAACTCCTGGCAGTTTGCACTAAGTACCTAATTAGGCTTATAGTAAGTACGGTAGTATCTGACTAATACGAGGGGTAATTTAAAAGAAGGCAAAAAGGTCAGAGCTGCTGTTAGTAGGATTTGAGTGCTAAAAATCAATGTTAATAGTCTTTATATATTTTGCTTTCCCATTTTTACTTAGTCATAAAGAAAGTATAGTGATAGAAAAAAAGCAAACATTTTTTTACCTAAATTATCTTATTTTTTCCTGAAACGCCGAGAGGTAAAAATGGAAAGAAAAATATATTAAGACTATTAAAATTGATTTTTAGCATTCAAATCCTACTAACAGCAGCTCTGGCCTTTTTGCCTTCCTTTAAATTACCCTCGTATTAGTCAGATACTACCGTACTTACTATAAGCCTAATTAGGTACTTAGTGCAACTGCCAGGAGTTCATATTTTTATATCTGCTATAAAAATAGGACAATGTTGAAGCAATTACTGCCTGCGATACTATTTAAAAGGATAAAAGCTTTTTATAATGGTCACATATATGCAGCAAAATATCCTTTTAAGAAGATATATGCATTTTAGTAACTTTTGACATATTCTTCTTAAATGTGACATTTGAGTCAAATTCATTTAACTAATATTAGATGGCTGAAATATTCAACTTTTACGGTGGAACGATAAGTATCGTTATCGCGAGAGGTAGGGGAGAGGTAGGCGATAACGAGAGGCCTCTCGTTATCGTTTGTCGAGACGATAATTTTTGAACTATCGCATCGTAGTTGCGATACGAGAAGTATTTATTGGCGATAACTATCGCTTTAGGGACAACACTAATTCTAATAAACATTCCCTGGAGATTAGCTAAATATTTTCTGTTCATGAACGTGGCATAAATATTATTTCTGTTTAGAATAATTAAACAACCATAAAACGGCTGTCCACACTCTACAACTGAGTAACACTAAAAAATAAAAATAACTAATAAATCGCAGATCTCCAGGGTGTACTAATTATTATAAACTAAAAAATTCAATCCATTAAAAGACTTTTCTTCGTACCGCAAATCTACGATATCTATTTAAATCTGCACTAAAATCTTGTCATTTATTATAACTAATGTATAGAAAAATATTAATCAAAATATTGCATAAGTTTTTTTAAAATAGCCCTGTATATTGCGTAGACACTTTTAATTACTAGATAAAAAATACATTGACCCTCTCTAGGTAAAGAAACAGATGAACAGAAATGTTTACAGAAACATCTTTTATTGAAAATTCTAATATTTTATTTTCATATTCATTTATTATTTATTTATTTATTTATAGTATCATAACTCTACCTACCCTAACAAACCTTCCCATCCAGTGCTCTAGGTTTAGTGCAATAATAAAGAGTGACCGCAAAGTTAGCCTGTTTTGTCCAAACACCTGTAACTTTGATTGGAATTGATAAAATGTAACTTATAAGTTCTCAAAATTTTTGTTTGGTCATAAACTTGTGCAAAAAGCAAGATTTATTGTTCTAGAAGCTAAACATCCCCTTAAACAAAGGGTTAACTATGGGTTATTTAATTATATTTATTAAACATAACTGGCTGGATCCTTTTAACTCGATTTTTCTTGAGATACTTTATGATTTACTACTTTTTTTGGTGCTTGGGGGTAGTTTAACCCTTTTTGTGGAGGTGGTTTTCATAAAATCCAAGGGTGATACCCCTTTACGTGTTTTTTATATTTCATATTACAGAAAAAGGTTTTTTTAAATTGTTAGAAATATTTTTTGATTTTTAATTTTTTTAAAGGGGCTAAAAAATAAACAATAAACAAAAATTCCAGCTATGTTTAATAAAATTTGAGAAAGTTTAGAGTATAAAATTCAATTCAAGTACTTTTATTTATTTATTTATTTATTTATTTATATGTTTTACAATAAGATAATTGTTTGCAATGTACATTAATCACCATTTCAACTTACAGAATATGTACCTGCAATAATTAAATTTGTTTCCATAGCTACAAATTCAACGTTTAAAGGTAATTTAACATCAGCAAAAGTATTTCCAAGGTCCACTCAAAAGCGTTACTATTTTTGAATTGAACGAAGATGGATTTTTAATGAATTTTTTTCATATGTTCCAGAGTGTTTTTAATTTAATAATTTTTTTACATTACAAAAATTAAATTAAAGAAAAGAAAATTATTTTGTGATATACACAGTGTGTATCAGATCAATAAAACTAAAAAAAAAATTTTAGGTGTGACGACCATATATCACGTCGAATGTTACGATGAAAAAACAAACGAATGGTATGAGGCTACAGATATGAATATATACAGATCGGCTCTATCGGCGTGTGTAATAGACGGCCTACCAAATGTGAGAGATTATATCCATAAACACAGAGATCGGCTTATGGAGGAAAAACGGCAGAAAATGATCGCGCTGGAAAATCAGAGAAACATGGCTGGAGTCACAAATAATCAAGTGAGTATTACTCAAACGTATGCTTTTGTTAATAGCACAGTTTATTCTAAAAATATTATTAGAACATTCTTTGAAGGAAGTATATTCTTAGAAACTTTTTAGAATATGTTTAGATTTTTTGCTATCAGGGTTAAAACTAGCTTCAAATAAAGGGGTATACCCAAGCAACAAAATAGGTAAAAAAGTGGACAAGAAGTTTAATTACACGGGTCAACACAAAATTTGACTTTGGCTCTAAAGTATAAAATTTCGATTTTAGGTCGTAATTACACGAAAAAAAAATTATATGGCATAAAAAAGTTTGCTTTTGTATTTAGAAGACCGTTTGAACGATATTTTTCAAAATCTGTGGTATTATTTTTTATTGGAAGATAGAACCATCGAAATAAATTTGTTTGTCATTTTTATTAAGTTTTACTATCAAAATAACTTACAAAAAAGTAGAAAATACTTTAAAAGTGTACTCTTACTCTTTCTTTTATGTTCATAAGTAATTGCTTTCAATAAACCCCAGACATAGTCTCCCATTATGTTTTCATTGGCCAATACTTGATAACGTTAATATGTCCATTACATTTAATTCACTGCTTAATTAAAAATTGCTCACCTTCCAAACATCTTTTACAATAACTACGAGCAACATTTGGAGCCCATGGCTTGTCTTAATTCCGAACAGGACAGTCAAAGTATGCTTCGTAGGCTTCACAGAGAACGTGAGATGTTTTTAGTTCATATTTTATGTCTCGAACTTTAATAAATTGACCACATACGTAGCAAAATGCATCAACATCATATTTACCTTCGCGATGCCATTTTAACGTTTTCTCGACATGTACACCTGATCGTTTTTTATCACTTGAGTTCCATCTGGAGGCACTGCGTGAACGTAAAAACCCCACTCAGATCTTGCGGTATTTTTGAATGTATTTTAACTAATTGAAATTTATAATAATATTCGAAAATGAGTATTATTACCACAACTATCACAAAAGCAAACTTTAAACCAAAAGAAGGTATTTTCTTTTCGTTTTTGTGCATAATGAACCGAATAATCATAATATAAACTTTAGGACAAAGAACAAAATTTTTGTTGTTGTCGTGTTATTAATTGATAATTAGACTTTTTGTCCACTTTTTTACCTACTTTGTTACTTGGGTAACCTATTTTTATTCTTTTTTAATGTTTTTTAAAGAAAAGCCTTTTAACTGTCCAACGCACGGATCTGTGGCCACGGGAAATATGTTTGGAATGTGTGTGCAAGTGCGAGGCCCGATGTAGGCAAGCACGCTCTTGACGCAAAGAAATGATTGTGAATGATTCCTCCCCCTTTCGTCGAAGACTTCCTTTCATGCGGAGAACTATATTAATAAGCGTGTTATTATAAATAATATTAGTTTTTGTCCCTTTTGCCCTCTATTTTCTCGAACAAGGTTAACTATGTTTCACATGACGCAAATTACAAAGGTTCTGAAACATTTCGTAAACAATTTTCGAGGGGTAAACCGCTCAAAAAAATGGACACCTAAATTCCTTCTAGGAGGTAATCCTTAAGATTTCCTTGAGATTTCCTTTAAGATTAGCTCGAAAATTCTTGAAAATTAACTAAAAGAGTCCCACGTCCCAAGATTTCCTCCAATTTGTACATCTGTACTCTCGCAATTTTGTTAAATCGAGCATTTTGTTCAGGGTTCAAGGTTATAAAAGGTATAAGAAGACTCACAGATTTTTTTTAACATTCACTTTTATCTCATTTTTTTGATGTTCCACAATAATCAAATAACTTTTGAACGGAAAGTTCATTTTTAAAAATTATTTGAACTATCTCCGAAAATGTAGCAAACTAAAAGATAATAATATCTGCCAGTGCGGTCCAAAATTTAACCCACCCCCTATTAACTTTTGAACAAGTTGAGATATCGACTTAAATTTAAAAATTGCAAATAAGATAACTTAAACTATCTTTTTGCATATGTTTGATATTTCCAGCTCTTATGTTAGCAGGGGGACATGGGTGGAATTTTTTTAATGAAAAAACACTACAATGTCTGCCATCTTTTGTCATAGAACCTATATAATTTGACCCATTTTGGGTCAAAGTTATAAAAGGTTACTATTTTCTGTATGTTTTTTAGTCGGTGATATTTCAGAATCAACAGGATAACGTAGCAGCAGCAGTAAATGCGAACATCCAACAACTTAACATCCTGCAACACCTAAACGCCAATTTGAACCCGGCCTTACCAGGAGTACCCCCGGATCCGAACCCGGCTCCCGCCCCCGCCCCGATGGACATTGATGATGAAGATGGTGTATAAAAATATTTTTTTGACAAAAAAATGAACTTTTTTGAAAATATGAACTTTAAAATTTCGAACATTAAACATAGCAGTGAAAAAACTTCTCAGTGATGATTTTTGAAGTCAGTACCTACCTTACCTTAAAATTTACATTTTAAATACTTTAGGTATATCTACTTAAAAATGAATTTTACAACATATATTTTTACACGAAACTTTTTTTTAGTAAATATATGTTCGATTTTATATATTTTTACTTGTGTAACCGAAGTAGATATTTTATTTTTATACATTATATAACTAGAAATAAATTGTTTGTGTTTTAATTATTCCAGTCTTATTACAACAAACAGATTTTTAATTTTTTTAACAAATATTTATAAGTATTTCATTATTCATACAGCCTGTTCCAGAACTCGCCTACAGAAATTTGAGGGTATATTAAAAACCCTCTGAAAAATATGAAAAAATTTTCAAAAAAAATCCATCCTTCCAAAAATCCAAAAAGGAAGCTATTTAATCTGACCAATCCTGTTGCTGATGTTAAATTACCTACAAATTAGTTTTTCCCTACTTATTAGTAACTATGGTTTGGACTTTGGACAATTGTTGACGTGTGCATTGTTTGAGACTTTCAACTTTAGAATCTTTTTAGGTTATTTTTTTTTAAATTTATTAAATTACCTTTACTATAAAGCAGTTAGCCAGCACATTATAGATTACAATATGTTTACAATTGAATTTGATTAAAATCCAAAAACTTAATTATTACTTTATGCGCTGATTCACTTAAGTTTCTTAAATTTTTTTAGGTTATTATATTTTAACAAAACCGACAGAGGCTATCAAATATTCTATCTTTATAGGATCACTCCATCCGGCGGTGTTTTTTTGACATTAATAAATATCTGTCACATTAATCACCTTGTCAATCTATAATGCAATAACTAAATTTGCTTCCATAGCTACAAATTCAACGTTTAAAGTTAATTTAACATCAGCAACAGTATTGGTCCACTTAAAGCTTTCTTATTTTTAAATTGAACGAAGATGGATTTTTTTACATTTTTTTCATTTTTTCCAGAGGGTTTTTAATATACCCTCAAATTTCTGTAAGCGAGTTCTGGAACAGGCTGTATATTTTATATTGTTTTGGATTTTATTCTTTACCTACTTAAAACTGTGATCTTTTAAAAAATGTCATACCCCATATCGAAAAAATTGCATAGGTAATATTTTTTAGGTATTAAAAATTGCATGCGTAATATCAACCTAGTTTTGGGGCTATTGGGAAAGTATAGTTTTACCTGTATACGTACCTACTGTAAGAATAAATGCCTTAACCGTAGCAAAAACAAAAAATCTTCCCACTTGTATTCCTTTATTGCATACAGCATAATTATCCTTTATCCTAAACGCCAACAATACTAGAATATTCCAAAGATCAATAAACATATAAACCGTTAAAATATAGTGTTTTTGATTTAAACTCTAATATAATTTAAATCTTTTAGAAGAATATTTTACCACAAATGATTTAACTTTAAACATTGAAAAAACTCAAATTATATCGTTTAGTAATAGAGACAAAAAAGACCTAGTTTTACCATACAAGGAAATAAATTTAAATTCTGTAGAAGTAAAGTTCTTAGGGTTACACATTGATAGATGGTTGGATTGGAAAGCGCATGTTGATTTTGTTGCTAAAAATATCTCAAAATACTGTTATGCACTTCTAGTGTATAGTAGAAATATTTCTGAAAATACAGGGTGATCCATAACTGGCATGCCAAAATTTAAGAGGTGATTCTAGATCCAAAAATATAAAAAAAGTTCCTATAAATGTTGGTCCGGAAATGAGCCCTAAGGGATCTAGGGCCCTTTAAAATTGTAATAAAAATAAGGTTTTTAATTAATAACTCGGGTACCGTTTAAGCTAGAGCGGCGAGCTTTTGCATGTATACTAGTATTAATAAGGGCAATAAGTTTATGTTAATTTATTTTTTTAATTTATCCAGAGGCGTGCCCAGACGGACAAAATATATGAGGCTTAAAACATTTTTGCCCCAAACTTTTCTATGTGTATGTTTTTTGGATTTGTTGTAAAAAATATAGATTTCTAGAGTAAAAATACATATAAAATATCATATAGTGTAACACTGTAGGAGCAACCGTTATCAAAAAAAAAAATGCAATTAAGAGGAAGTAACATTTTGTGCCACCAAAAACGTTACTTTTTAAACTCAAAGGCTATTACTCCTTTAATATTAAATTTAGGTGGTTTGGTGTATAATACTTTTTTGCTCAGTTTTAAATGAAGAATCACCCTGCAGCATTAAAATTTTATTGGTGCTTTTTTTTGTTCCCCATTCAATACGTCATCTTCGAAGGGCCGTAGCTCCCTTAGGGCTCATTTCCGGACCAACCTTTATAGAAACTTTTTTTCATATTTTTGGATGTAGAATCACCTTTCGGTACCTTTCGGTACGCGAGTTCTGGAACAGGCTATATATTTACCTCTTCTGTATAGGTTTTAGGAATTTTTCGAACAATTTGATCCTTCTTGACCACAGAAATATCCGTGACATCTGGATATACGAAACACACTTCTTTGAATGTAGGTTTCTTCCCTAGAATGTTCACTGTACATTTTCTATCCACCTCATATGTTCATCGTCTATCTTGACGGTATTATTTTAAAACATACAGTGATCCGCTTCACCCCACGAAATGTACTTTTGTCAAAAAAAAAAATCCCAGCGAAACACAAACCATATAAAATAATTCAAGTGTATGCATGTTGTTAAAGACTGTTTTAAATAGATATGATAACTACCTCAATGTAAATTATTCCACTTTTGGTCTAGTTTGTTTTCGATCTTTGTGAATTATCGATATTTTACTTTGAAACTCAATTTTCGTGTACAAGAAACTTATCTAACCTAACACAAAAAAAAAAAAAATAAATGAATATATACCACTGCAGGTGTCTGCTATAGATATTTAAAAAAAATGTAAATTGATCCGCTTCACCCCTTGTAATCCGCTTCACCCCAGATTACAGTATCTTCAAAAGCGATGCAGAATTACGTTGGATCCTTAAAATTTAGCTTCTTGATTTTTAATCCTTAATTGTATTAAAAATAAATTTAAATTTATAATACAAGAAAATTAAATTGTAACCTTCCTAGACTTAATCGAAACTTGTATAATATATATTTATATAAAGATTTGATCTGCTCATAACAATTATACTGTTCAAACATGGTATTTAGAAATGCGTAAAAGATTCAATTTAAAATTTTTAATTTAAATTTCTCTGACGTAAAATATTTATTCTATTATACACTTCATAGCGCGCATGCGCTAGAAGAGTTTTGAATTTTTTTAAATCGCCAAAAAACATCCAAGACAAAAAATTCTTGGATACAAATGTGTTTCATGAAAAAATAAGTAACTTTAAAAATGTGCGTCTGTCCATCCGCACGTCCGTACATCCTTCCGTTTGATGTCACGTTTTTTTTTAACACGATAACTCAAGAACGAATTATTCGATCTAGTTAATCTAACCTTTTAGAAAAAAAAAACAAGTTCTATGAGTGGAAGACCGTTATTTTTATTAAAAATAATTACTCCAAAAACAACTGGTGGTTAAAGTTAAAAAAAAGAATATCGAAAAAGATGTCCTATAATAGGACTTTTTAGGTCAATAAAGTTTTACTAAGAGAAAAAGCACTTTTCCTCTGAGTGAAACATATATTATAAAAATATTAATTTATTATTCCATCAATCTATTTTCTATATTCCTTTTGCGAGTAAAGTCTAAAAACGTTTTCTTAATCAGCGTGCAGAGTTGACTCTTGGTACTGAAGAGGGCCAGCAGCCCGAAACTGCAGTCTATCAATATCACTCTGTACGATGATTAGAAAATAGATTGATGGAATAATAAATAAATATTTTTATAATTTTGTTTAAAATTAAAAATTTCTGTCCTTACTAATTTTACGTCTAAACACCCGTTAGTGGTACTATGTGCTTGAGACACACAAGTCTTCAACTTGCTACCATTCAAAGTCTCCAGATTAGGAGAGGTATGAGTAGTTGTCTACATCTAGAAATAGATGGCGCACAAGTCTACATCAATCTAATGGCTATATTCCTTTTGCGAGTAAAGTCTAAAAACGTTTTCTTAATCAGCGTGCAGAGTTGACTCTTGGTACTGAAGAGGGCCAGCAGCCCGAAACTGCAGTCTATAAATATCACTCTGTACGATGATTAGAAAATAGATTGATGGAATAATAAATTAATATTTTTATAATTTTGTTTAAAATTAAAAATTTCTGTCCTTACTAATTTTACGTCTAACCACCCGTTAGTGGTACTATGTGCTTGAGACACACAAGTCTTCAACTTGCTACCATTCAAAGTCTCCAGATTAGGAGAGGTATGAGTAGTTGTCTACATCTAGAAATAGATGGCGCACAAGTCTACATCAATCTAATGGCTATATTCCTTTTGCGAGTAAAGTCTAAAAACGTTTTCTTAATCAGCGTGCAGAGTTGACTCTTGGTACTGAAGAGGGCCAGCAGCCCGAAACTGCAGTCTATCAATATCACTCTGTACGATGATTAGAAAATAGATTGATGGAATAATAAATAAATATTTTTATAATTTTGTTTAAAATTAAAAATTTCTGTCCTTACTAATTTTACGTCTAACCACCCGTTAGTGGTACTATTTGCTTGAAACACACAAGTCTTCAACTTGCTACCATTCAAAGTCTCCAGATTAGGAGAGGTATGAGTAGTTGTCTACATCTGGAAATAGATGGCGCACAAGTCTACATCAATCTAATGGCTATATTCCTTTTGCGAGTAAAGTCTAAAAACGTTTTCTTAATCAGCGTGCAGAGTTGACTCTTGGTACTGAAGAGGGCCAGCAGCCCGAAACTGCAGTCTATCAATATCACTCTGTACGATGATTAGAAAATAGATTGATGGAATAATAAATTAATATTTTTATAATTTTGTTTAAAATTAAAAATTTCTGTCCTTACTAATTTTACGTCTAACCACCCGTTAGTGGTACTATGTGCTTGAGACACACAAGTCTTCAACTTGCTACCATTCAAAGTCTCCAGATTAGGAGAGGTATGAGTAGTTGTCTACATCTAGAAATAGATGGCGCACAAGTCTACATCAATCTAATGGCTATATTCCTTTTGCGAGTAAAGTCTAAAAACGTTTTCTTAATCAGCGTGCAGAGTTGACTCTTGGTACTGAAGAGGGCCAGCAGCCCGAAACTGCAGTCTATCAATATCACTCTGTACGATGATTAGAAAATAGATTGATGGAATAATAAATTAATATTTTTATAATTTTGTTTAAAATTAAAAATTTCTGTCCTTACTAATTTTACGTCTAACCACCCGTTAGTGGTACTATGTGCTTGAGACACACAAGTCTTCAACTTGCTACCATTCAAAGTCTCCAGATTAGGAGAGGTATGAGTAGTTGTCTACATCTAGAAATAGATGGCGCACAAGTCTACATCAATCTAATGGCTATATTCCTTTTGCGAGTAAAGTCTAAAAACGTTTTCTTAATCAGCGTGCAGAGTTGACTCTTGGTACTGAAGAGGGCCAGCAGCCCGAAACTGCAGTCTATCAATATCACTCTGTACGATGATTAGAAAATAGATTGATGGAATAATAAATTAATATTTTTATAATTTTGTTTAAAATTAAACATTTCTGTCCTTACTAATTTTACGTCTAACCACCCGTTAGTGGTACTATGTGCTTGAGACACACAAGTCTTCAACTTGCTACCATTCAAAGTCTCCAGATTAGGAGAGGTATGAGTAGTTGTCTACATCTGGAAATAGATGGCGCACAAGTCTACATCAATCTAATGGCTATATTCCTTTTGCGAGTAAAGTCTAAAAACGTTTTCTTAATCAGCGTGCAGAGTTGACTCTTGGTACTGAAGAGGGCCAGCAGCCCGAAACTGCAGTCTATCAATATCACTCTGTACGATGATTAGAAAATAGATTGATGGAATAATAAATTAATATTTTTATAATTTTGTTTAAAATTAAAAATTTCTGTCCTTACTAATTTTACTTCTAACCACCCGTTAGTGGTACTATGTGCTTGAGACACACAAGTCTTCAACTTGCTACCATTCAAAGTCTCCAGATTAGGAGAGGTATGAGTAGTTGTCTACATCTAGAAATAGATGGCGCACAAGTCTACATCAATCTAATGGCTATATTCCTTTTGCGAGTAAAGTCTAAAAACGTTTTCTTAATCAGCGTGCAGAGTTGACTCTTGGTACTGAAGAGGGCCAGCAGCCCGAAACTGCAGTCTATCAATATCACTCTGTACGATGATTAGAAAATAGATTGATGGAATAATAAATTAATATTTTTATAATTTTGTTTAAAATTAAAAATTTCTGTCCTTACTAATTTTACGTCTAACCACCCGTTAGTGGTACTATGTGCTTGAGACACACAAGTCTTCAACTTGCTACCATTCAAAGTCTCCAGATTAGGAGAGGTATGAGTAGTTGTCTACATCTAGAAATAGATGGCGCACAAGTCTACATCAATCTAATGGCTATATTCCTTTTGCGAGTAAAGTCTAAAAACGTTTTCTTAATCAGCGTGCAGAGTTGACTCTTGGTACTGAAGAGGGCCAGCAGCCCGAAACTGCAGTCTATCAATATCACTCTGTACGATGATTAGAAAATAGATTGATGGAATAATAAATTAATATTTTTATAATTTTGTTTAAAATTAAAAATTTCTGTCCTTACTAATTTTACGTCTAACCACCCGTTAGTGGTACTATGTGCTTGAGACACACAAGTCTTCAACTTGCTACCATTCAAAGTCTCCAGATTAGGAGAGGTATGAGTAGTTGTCTACATCTAGAAATAGATGGCGCACAAGTCTACATCAATCTAATGGCTATATTCCTTTTGCGAGTAAAGTCTAAAAACGTTTTCTTAATCAGCGTGCAGAGTTGACTCTTGGTACTGAAGAGGGCCAGCAGCCCGAAACTGCAGTCTATCAATATCACTCTGTACGATGATTAGAAAATAGATTGATGGAATATACTATTTTTACTTCAAGCGTCCTGAATATTATTCTTTACGTTAATTTTTGCATTTAATTTATTCATTAATAAAGTATTTTTTTAATAAAGTAGGCCACAAACACGTTCGGAATAAACTTATACCTTCCTTAACCCATTTCGTAGGCTGAATCGTACACTTTTCGAGGTTTTGATGGTAATGGTAATGGTAATTTACAATTTTGGAGAGATTTGTAGGTGTATAAACCATATATTCTTCTTCAATCATTTTTAATCAATTTCGCACAACGTTTTTGCACGGAATCTCGAGTCAACGACCTGTTTACATAATAGACAAACAACTGTGAAGTAAAGTTCTCATCAAAATCAAAGAGTTCTGACG
Organism: Brachypterus glaber; assembly: GCA_958510825.1. Taxonomy (NCBI): domain Eukaryota; kingdom Metazoa; phylum Arthropoda; class Insecta; order Coleoptera; family Kateretidae; genus Brachypterus; species Brachypterus glaber. Next base: position 52,171,477 of record OY294044.1, on the reverse strand, counting down.
ACAGTGGCGGTTTTGCTAACTTTTTTTTACGGTGTACAACAATGAACTCATTTTTTTACTCTAAAAAAAGAGATCACTTTTATCTAGTGTGTTCAGTTATAAAATATGAACATTTTAGTACACTTTTATCTAGTGTGTTCAGTTATAAAATATGAACATTTTGGTAGACTTGAAGAAAAAACTCTTATTATAATGATCAATCCTACCAATTTTGAAAAATAATAATTACTAGGCACAACTTTTTAGAAAATATGTTTACTACAAACAATAGGAAATTAGATACAATTTTTAATCTATATTAACACAAATATAAAATATATAGTGCACGATAATATCTTACGCAGATGATACAGTTTTACTTTTCACAGCAAAAACATGGAATAATGTCAAGCAGATGTCGACGATTGGACTTAGCACTGTAAATTGTTGGTTAGATAATAGTTTGCTTACACTAAACTACAAAAAAACCAAATTTATAACTTTATCACAAATGCTACAAAAAGTTTTATTGACATAATTAAAATACACACTTCCAACTGTTTACAAAACAATATGATGTCTTGTAATTGCACAAAAGAAATTTGTCCTACAGAAAATATCAAATATCTTGGCATTGTGATAAATGAAAATTTAAAATGAAAAACACATATTGAAATGTTGAATTCTAAGGTTCGTAAATACATATACCTCTTTTACCAATTGAGGAAATACTTAAATAAAAGTATTTTAAAAACAGTTTACAAGGCCTTGGTTGAGTCTATACTGCAGTATGGTATTATTGCATGGGGTGGTTTGTACGATGAACTGCAAAATCCCTTAATGTTACCCAAAACTCAATTTTAAAAATAATTTATAATAAAAATAAAATATATTCAACGAAGGAATTATACAATGAAGCGGAACTATTTAATATTAGACTTTTATATGCAAAGAAATCTATAATCTTTACCCAAAATGAAATTATACTTTTTAAGCAAATAAACCATTAATATATGACTGGAAATAAATCCAAAAACAATTTAACAATACAAAAATGCAAAAAAAACACACACAAAAGTTTGTCAACTATCTTGGTCCAAAATTGCACAATTTACTTTCTGATAATTTAAAGTCAATAAATAAAATTCACCTCTTTAAAAAAAAGTTAAATAGGATTATTTTTGAAAACAAAGAAATTATTATTAAAAAAAAAAGTCACCGATAGCTTGGTTGGTAAAACCAGGATATCAACATTTCACTTATTATTGCCTCTATTTCTCACGGCATTCCTGAAGGATTAATGAGACGAAGTAGCTCTATAGAAGAATTTGATTATGGATCATAGTAGCAAAAGGTCTACACATTACAGAACCATTTACAACTAAGTCCAGAAAACTTGTTTTTGGTAAATAATGGTAAATAATCTTCTGCATAATCTTTGACAATAAATTTTATTGAACCATTCCGATAGTATGTTTTTACCTGATTCCGAATATCTTTAAAGTAAATCGCTATATTTTTCCGTTTTCGAGAAAAATGCTCTTGAAAATATTTTTTTCCGTTTTTCAAGTGCTTGTTGAAAAATTATCATAGTACCTACCTGAAAGCTTTTATCCAGGCTTCAATTAGAGCGGGGTTCTTATTTTTTAAAATCGTACAAGGAAAACTTAACAAAATGTTAAGTGGTAAATTTGATAACAGTTGTAAAATACCTCTGAAACCACGTTTTATGCAAACTACATTTGTCTTTGCTAGGCGCAGACGAGTAAAAAGAGCAATCGATATGAAATGAAATGGTTTGCGAGGTGCATACACTATTTTTCCTACGACCTAACACCTAAACATAAAAAAAAAACTGAAAAATTATATTAAAATTAGTTTCGTTTGGACTGGCTTTATCTGACCCAATTAAACCAATTTAACTCTCTTTAGCAGATTATTACACCAAAGTTTTAAAGTTTAGCATGACCGATCATGAGCCCTACAGCAGGGCCCCTGCATGCAAATTCAATATAAATACTGCAAAGTCAACGGATATATTTTTTAATTTTACATTTTTTTATATACATTTTTGTCATAAAATTCTTTTGAATTTTTTATATTGAAGGAGTAATGGGAGTGGGAAAGCTCCCATATGAACCTATGAACATGGGATAAATGTAGATACAAAACTAAGAAAATTTTGAAACTTACCTACTAGAAAGTTTTTTTTTACTATTAAAATTTATTTGTAATCTTATAAAGATTTAGAACTGTTTAATAAAGATAAATTCACATTCTTTTAAACAGCATTGCAGAGGTTTCAATAGCTATTCATTAACTGAACTTTTAAAATGATTTTCAGTTATTTTTTGTATTTATTTTATAGAGCATAGATGTAACTTTAATTTAAACTGGTAATAACTTTTGTAGCTGCTATAATAATTTAAATATGGGCCTCCAAAAATGACATATTTTAAGTTTTGTAACATTTTGGGACGGTTTTTCTCAAAAATGGGAACAGATAGAGATTTTATCTAAAAAAATCGAAATCAGCAACAAAAACACTATTAGAATTGTGCAAAAGAATTTACAATTTGTTAATGTTGTTTAGCATGCAGTCTGCGGAAGAACTTTTACCACTATTTAAGAACTGGAGCTCATTAGGATTTCGTTCTCAGAGGGTTTGAAGTTTACAGACCCTTTGCTCTCATAATTTATCATCACCTAATTTTGCTATTTTTTTCAAACTTATTTCCATTTGTATAAAGTCCTTGTTTAGTAATTTTACTTGTATATTTTAGATCTAAATGTTTCCTAAAGAAACGCTTTTTTCCTAATTATACCAAACAACTATTTAAAATTTTAAATTAAGGTTTATGTAAAACCTACCAGTATTGTTTATTTTCCAGGAAGATTTCAGTTTATTTAATTTGACTTAATAAAATTGTAATGAACTTGCAAATAAAATAATTAAGGCTTAAGCAACAAATAAACGAAACTGGAGCTTTCTTTCGTTTTTTATAAATATTTAAATGACATTCTATTTATACCACATTAACTTATAATTAAGTTTTTTACTGTTGGTGCCAGTGCCCTTGAAGCTTACCCCCGCCCCCCCTAAGTCCAGCCCTGCCGCTATTTTTAAATTCAAAATCTCCAGCAAATAGATAAATACATAAAATTTATTTAAATAATTTAATTATATAATTCATACACATTATACTGAGTGATCAGTAAATGCTATGTCAAAATTTAAGAGGTGATTCTATATCCCAAAATATGAAAAAAAGTTCCTATAAAGGTTGGTTTGGACTTTTGGAAATGAGCCCTAAGGGAGCTACGGCCCTTCGAATATGACATATTGAATGGGGAACAAAAAAAGCATCAATAGCATTTTAAAGCTACAGGGTGATTCTGAGCAAAAAAGTATTCTTCACCAAAACACCTAAATTCAATATTAAAGGAGTAATAGCCTTTTAAAAAGTAACGTTTTTGGTGGCACAAAATGTTACTTCCACTTAATTGCATTTTTTTTGAAAATGGTAGCTCCTACAGTGTTACACTATTGACATTTTTTATGTATTTTTAATCAAGAAATCTATATTTTTTACAAAAAGTCCAAAAAACATACAAAAAAAAAAGTTTGGGGCAAAAATGTGTTAAGTCTCACCTTTTTGTTCGTCTAGGCACTCCTCTGGATAAATTCAAAAAAATAAATTAACATAAAATTATTGCTCTTATTAATATTAGTATACATACAAAAGTTTGTCGCTCTGGCTTTAAGGGTACCAGAGTTATTAATTAAAAACCTTATTTTTATTACAATTTTAAAGGGCCCTAGCTTCCTTAGGGCTCATTTCCCTACCACCCTTTATAGGCACTTTTTTATATTTTTGGATGTAGAATCACCTCTTAAATTTTGGCATGCCAGTTATTGATCACCCTGTATAAGTAAGTTCCATATAGCCATGTGAGGTAAGACGTACACGGTATAAAATTAATGTAAAAATTCCTTAGTTTATTTAGTACTTAGAAGTAATTTAACTATTGTATTTTATTATTTATAATTATGTTTATACTTAGTTTTATATATCTCTGACTTAGTAAAGTCCTCACTTTAGTGACAGATTAGATTTAAATGCTACCATCATTTTCATAGAAAACGCTCACATCTTAGAACCCTGAGGTACCCCAACATTTTAAATTTTTAGTTGTGGTATATGGGTATTTCTGTACGAATCCATACCACCTTGGTGATTGAATGTCACGGATTTTCGTTAAACTTTTTTTATATTATCACCACTCTAACACTAAAGGCCCTATGCAAAAAAAAGAATTTAAAAAAAATTTTTGGCTGAGATATGATTTTTTTAAAATTTTGTAATTTTTCAATTTTTGACGATAAAGAAAACAGCTTTATTTTCAATTTATTACTATAAGTCTGACAATTTTAATCCAAATTTGATGAAATTTGGTGAACCCATGTAAACTTAGATGACAATCTTAAATTTTTTATAACTTTTTTTAATAGTGGGTTTCTGCTCTTCTTCTTCTTCTTCAAAAATATTTTTTTACATTTTTTTATAACTATGTTTAACCCGATTTTTCGTAAAGTGCCCCCCCTACGATTTTTCTCAAATTTTGGTCAAATGTACTTCTAAGTTTCCTTTTTTCAATGACGTAAAATTATTCTGGGCAAATTAGGTTTACTATATATTTTAGCCATTTTAAATTTTTACGACAATGAGGAACTGTGCTGGAAATAGCTGTTTTACAAAAAAAGGCACATATTTTTTTTTATATGTTTTTAATAGTTTAGGTCAAATGCTTCATTTTAAGACAAAAGCAAAATAATTAATTGTTGGTTTTTTTCAAAAAAGGCTTAAGTCCACAATTTTATTACTTTTTTTTCTATGTATTATGTAGGCGTTTTTTTTTCTGGTGTGAACGTTAAATACTAAGTCTTTAACATCAAAAACTATTTTTATTTTTTTTTTAACACAATATATTTTTTGGTTTTGTTTTTGATCTTAAAAATGCCTGAAAGTTGGTAAACTGTCAGAGTAAGAAACTTTTTTTTTGTTATAAATCTTTTTTTAATTCGCAGCTCAGAGAAAAGTTTTCTATGCCGGGGATAAGTCATTAATAAAAATTAATTTAAAAATATTAATTTATTTAACATACTAATTCTTTATTTACAATTTATTTATGTCTTATTATTTAACTTTAATTATTATACAAAGCTTATCAAAATCTTTTAAATTTTTGTGAAGCGCATCCATCGCTAAAATATAATAAAAATTTTTTATTTGCTTGTATTCCAAAGTGACATTGTTCGGTTAGAACTGTTAAGTTAAAAGTGACAATTTTGTTAACAGTTTGTCTTTTGTTTTACTTCGGCGTTCCCTTTTGGAAAATTTTATAGCGGTTGTGCTTGAAAAAACAAAAACAAAATTTTGTTGGCCCCTTATGGAAAATTGTCAGATAACTGACAGAACCAAATTAAAACTAATTTTACCTATTACTTTTACCTTTTTGTGTTAAAATGTGTTTAGAAGCGAAAAAAAAAAATAGCGTATGATCCAAGGACGAGGAATATATCTCAATCTCTGCATGCGACCGAGCAACATTATTTTTCGTCCTTGGATCATACGCATTTTTTTTTCTCTTATAAACATATTTTTAACAAGAAATAAATAATAATGTCATATTAAAAACATGGCAGGCCAGCATCTTGTCGTATATAACTGGCAGTTGTTTTACGATTGACAGGCCGCGGCATGCCGGTTGCCTACACTGTGCGCGCGAAAAAATGTACTTTCCGGCACGCTGCCATGGTAACGTGCGGGAAAGTAAAAAGCTAAGAAATAGGATATTTTGCGGTCAGATGAATTAAATATCAAATTAATTCTGATATAGCTTTTGAGTATAGTGAACGAATATTTATTGGGTTGATTTTAGAAATCGAGAACAATGTATATATTTATAATTTCAATGAGCACGAAAATGTTTATTCCTTTTTAGAGAACCCAACAGTTATAAATATATATGAGAATCAAATAGTAGGCTTAGTTAGGTTAAACAAAAAAGATGGTACATATTATTTAAATAAAAAAAATTCAAAAGATTTTAATAAAAAAAAAACTTTGTATAATAAATTAAAGTTAAATAATAAGACATAAATAAATTGTAAATAAAGAATTAGTATGTTAAATAAATTAATATTTTTTAAAGTATTTTTTTTAAGGATTTATCCCGGCATAGAAAACTTTTCTCTGAGCTGGGAATTAAAAAAAGATTTATAACAAAAAAAAAAGTGTCTTACTCTGACAGTTTACCAACTTTCAGGCATTTTTAAGATCAAAAACAAAACAAAAAAACATATTGTGTTAAAAAAAAAATAAAAATACGTTTTGGTGTTAAAGACTTAGTATTTAACGTAAGCAAATGTTTACACCAGAAAAAAAAACGCCTAAATAATACATAGAAAAAAAAGTAATAAAATTGTGGACTTACGCCTTTTTTGAAAAAAACCAAAAACTAATTATTTTGCTTTTGTCTTAAAATGAAGCATTTGACCTAAACTATCAAAAACATATAAAAAAAATATGTGCCTTTTTTTGTAAAACAGCTATTTCCAGCACAGTTCCTCATTGTCGTAAAAATTTAAAATGGCTAAAATATATAGTAAACCTAATTTGCCCAGAATAAATTTTACGTCATTGAAAAAAGGACACTTAGAAGTACATTTGACCAAAACTTGAGAAAAATCGTAGGGGGGGCACTTTACGAAAAATCGGTTTAAACATAGTTATAAAAAAACGTAAAAAAATATTTTTGAATAAGAAGAAGAGCAGAAACCCACTATTAAAAAAAATTATAAAAAATTCAAGATTGTCATCTAAGTTTACATGGTTGCACCAAATTTCATCAAATTTGGATTAAAATTCTCAGACTTATAGTAATAAATTGAAAATAAAGCTGTTTTCTTTATCGTCAAAAATTGAAAAATTACAAAATTTTAAAAAAATCATATCTCAGCCAAAAATTTTTTTTAAATTCTTTTTTTTGCATAAGGCTTTTAGTATTATAGTAGTGATAATATAAAAAAAGTTTAACGAAAATCCGTGACATTCAATCACCAAGGTGGTATGGATTCGTACAGAAATACCCATATGTAGTTTACTAAGATTGACACTGACATTTTCCGTAATAATTAAGTAAGGTTAAAGCACAGTCTATATTATATAGTGCAAGTCCTATAACTGTCTTTAAGCATATATGCTTATAAGCAAAAAGGTTAACAAATTTTATTATAAATGATATTTATACAGTATGTCTCCAGGTAGAGTTACAAAGAGGAATTTATTTTTTATTTTTGATTTGATCTCAAAAAAAGTCACTCTTTATAACTTGCCCTGCTTGATTTTAAACTCCCAAAACACTAAGCGCTTTTTGTACAACTCTTACGGTTCATGGGATAATGTTTTTTTCTTCAAAATAGTGTCTTCAAAAATATAAAGAAAAAAAAAATCATCAAGAGTGACTTATTTTAAGATATCAAAAATAAAAAATCTTCTTTGTAATTCTAACAGTTGGTTTGTGTAATTTGGTGTAATTTTTGCGTGCCAAGCCTCAATGATGGCCTGTCGTATTTCTTCAGCATTATGACCCAGGAAAGTTAGTTTCTTCCCTCGCTCTGACTCCGGTATGGAAAGGGTTTTCCCGCAGATAATTCATTAATTGCATATCTTCTTCTGCACTACTCATTCTACTTGGAACAGAACCCCGCTTTCTGCTAATCTGTCCAGTTTCCTCAAGTTTTTTCTTTGCTCGCATTATAGTGCTGTTTGCAACATTTAATTCAGTGGCTATTTCACGTACACTTATCCCGTCATTTATTCTTGCTGTTATAATACATTTTTGATAATTTGTAAGCTGCGGCATAACTAATGTGAATTATTTTGACAAGTAATGTCATAATAATATTTGACAAATAAATGTCAAAGAGACCTTGATAAAGTTCAATATAATCTGTAACATTTTTAGGTGTAAGCGTTTATTATGAAAACGATACAATTTTTGTGTGTAATACTTTTTAAAGATCGCAACTGTACCTTTTAATTTTCACTACATTGAATGCATTTTTTAATTACTTGATAAATCGTTAGCTTTCAAATAGTTGATTAAAAGTCCAAACATTCAAAGCAACGAGAATTAAGCCACCTACCGATTAAAACCTCAGTTTTAGAAAAATTAAAATAATTGAATACTGAAAAGAAATTAAGTGTTAAACCTTGTATACTATGTATACTTTTTTAATTATTATGGGTATCTACCTTTAAGGTAATACAGGAACCATAAATGAAATGACAATAAACTTCGCACCAATCTTGAGTAAATATCTCAAACCAGAGATATTTACTCTTGTGTGGAGTTTAATATCACTTTATTCAGGGTCCCTAGTACCTTAATCATAGGTTATATCCCGAGACCTAATGATGTAACCGGCTAAACTGCAAGTAGCTGCGTTTTTGTTAATTTTTGCTTAGAAAATGTTTGAAACTTAATAATTCATTATCAAAAGCTTGAGACCGCTGATCGAGAGTTTTTTTATGAACTATTAAGTTAAAAATATTTGCTTAAAGCAAAATTACCAAAAATACAGATGCTTCTAGTTTAGGTGGTTTAAATCATTAGGTGGAGGGGTATATTTTAAGATTATTTTCTGAAAAAATGTAGAGAAAACAAGCAGCTGTATTTTTGGTAATTTTGAGCTCTCGGCATAATAGTCACTTATCTAAATAGCGATATGCTATTTAATCGCTTTTAAATAACGAGATTCTATTTAATAATTATTGTTATTTTGTATTTTGAAAATTACACCACAGTGTAGGGAAGATTATACTGTCCCTGCTGAAAATGACGGGTCTGGGCGGGTCATTTTCAATAGGGGTAATACAAAATAATACATGTAAGAATAAACATTTACTTCAAAAATAGCAGCACCTAAAGTGAAAACACTTAATTTGTCCCCTTCTAGTTAAGCATTTATTTATAAACAAAATTAGTCTCAACACAAAAGTGGACACAAAAGTGTATCTATATTCTGGAATAACAGGGAAACATGATATTTTATACTATATAATATATACCCTATAAAAAAATTCAGATTTAAACGGATAAAAAATAAAATATTTTTAACCTGTTTGAATTAGTTTAAATTATTTCTATTTGCAGCAAATGATCAATATTAATCCGTTTCAATTTGTTAACCTGTTTTAATTCGCGTTTGCTATTTAAATTTAATTCGTTTTAATTTGCATATGCGGAAAATCATATTTTAATTCGTTTCTATTTGCAAATGCGTAACATATTTTAATTAATTTCTATTCGCATATATGAGTAATATCATTTTTAATTAGATACTAATTGCAAATGAGTAATATGTTTTAATTCATTTCTATTTCGCATATACAGAATTTCATTTTCAATTAGCAACTATTTGCAAATCCGTACCTGACTTAATTCATTTGAACCTTTTTGAATTCGTTTTTGCGAATTGAAAAGTTATTTTCAATTTTCATTTACGAATTGGTTCGGATTCAAACAGATTAAAAATATAAATATTTTTAATCCGTTTTAATTCGCAAATGCAATTCCAAAAACGGATTCAAAGAAATTTAAACAGTTGGATTTTATTTTCAATTTGTTTGAATCTGAAATTTTGTATAGGGTAAAATAAGACGTGCTGAATTTTTTTTAAGATCAAATTTGGATTCTGCGCCTTTAAATTGATAAGAAAAATATATTTTTTGGGCTCGGGAAAAAAGTTTACACTGTGTTCTTTAATTTTATATCTTTTTCATTTATTTACTTTTTAGGAACAAACAGCAAAATAAAAAAATATTTGTATAAATATTTTTGTAGAGAATTTTATAATCTACAAATTAAGTTCTATAAAATTTTTAAAAAAATTTGATAGTTTTGCCACAAATGAGCAATTAGGTAAACTCTGCACTTTCATTTTAACCTTTTTATTTTTTTTCGCATACTTACTCTGACAGTAGGTTCCTGACATATAGATTTTTGAATTCCTCGTATTTTTTTTAATATACACTAAAATTTACAAAATTCTACTCTTTTTTTTAAAGATTTTGAAAAAAAACGTCATTATTACCTGAACTTATATCTCAAAAATTTTAGGTGCTGGAATTTTTCTATGGTCAGATTCGGATTCTACGCCCTCGAATTAGTAAGAAAAATTTACTTTCCGATCGGGGCAAAAAAAAAGTTGCGATTTGTTGCCTAGTGTTATTTATTTTACCCACTCAACTGTCACTTGTCAAATTATTTTCTTGTAAATGTCATAAAAATTTTTAATAGAAATATGAATTCCTAAGCTATTTTGGATAAAACCTTGAATAAAACCTCTCGAAAATTAACCTGCGAGGCGTCAGCCAATTTTTTCATGGGCAATATCTTACTTTACCCACTAGTACCATAAATAACTATTATTTGGATTAATATAAATTAGGACTTTTTAAATTATTCTTGGACTTTTTTTAACGACTTAAATTTATAAGGTTAATCAAGTAGGTACCTACCACATACCTTAAACCCTTTTGATTTTTTTGTAAATTAAATAAAACTAGGCTATTGGGTTATATAAAGACCGTCACCCCGTTGCACCTAATTACTCTTAAAAAATCAAAACTAAGGTTTTAAAGTCTTAGTTTAAAGTTTCTAACTTTTTAACAAGTACTTAAGCACCTTACTAAGGTAGCTATTTTTATGTAATATTTTCATGGTTTTAAAACAGAAATTACACAGGCCTACAAAAAAATAGTTAATTACTCTTAACCCGAGTTAAGATTCTTAACCACTTACTATTTCTATAACGTATTTTTAGGCGTTAAATTAGAATATGACAGATAAAAAAAAATCTTTCTGAACCCCAATTTTTCAAAAAATGTGAAAAAAAAACTAGTTTAAAATTTTTAGTTCTTAAGAATTATAACATAATATAATATTATTTCATAATTCGGCCAAATCTGACCGAAATTACGTTTCCATAAGATGGAAGGTCCTTTGGGGTCAGCGAGGTTTTTTATTGTCAGATTCGTTTTCAGCGCCCAAAAACGAGTAAGATAAAGACAGCTTGGTTAAGCGTAAGTGACTTTAATCCTTTTTCTGCCTGTGTTATTAAAACAGGATGTGATGTGAACTATGTGGCCTATATCTCTGACCTTTTCTACAGTTACTGGTTTCAGTGGAGGACATTGTTGGCACTTACATTCAGCTGCTTCTAAATATTAAAACTCTTAGTTTAAAGTTTTAAACTTTTTAACAAGTACTTAAGTACCACTTTTTATTTCATATCATTAAAACAAAAACTAATAAAACATAACCCTGTAAAAATGGTCCTACCAAATATTATCAAAATCCTATGGGATTTTAATAAGATTAATTAAATAAGCTTAGTATGCGTAGGATTTGATGAGACCGAGATTGTTATTTTCGTAAGATTTTAAAGGAATAGTAATTTCAATTTTTTCAAAGTGACAAAAACCCTACCAAAGTTTATCAAAAACCATGAAAACCTATCAAGTTGATGCCATATTTCCTACAATTTCTTACTTTATTGATGGGATTTTCGCCAAATTTCATAGGACCGTTTACGTAAGATTTGATGAGACTTTTCTTACATGGAAGCATACTATTTCACAGCTGATTTCAGTGGAGGGACATTGTTGGCACTTACATTCAACTACTTCTGGGTATCTAATCTCTTAGTTTAAAGTTTTAAACTTTTCAATAATACTTAAGTAAAACTTTTTATTTCATATTTTTAAAGTTAAAAAAAAACTAATAAATCATAAGCATAATGATATGAACATTCTAATTTACGCGAAAGCCTAAGGTATCAGGATGTGATCTGTGTGGTCTATAGCTCTGACCTTCACAACTGGTGTTAGTGGAGGAATATTGTTGACACTTACATTAAACTGCTTCTGGGTATTTAATCTCTTAGTTTAAAGTTTTAAACTTTTCAACAATACTTAGGTAAAACTTTTTATTTCATATTTTCATAGTTTTAAAACTAAAATTAATAAATCATAAGCAAAATGATATGAACATTCTTATTTACGCGAAAGCCTAAGGTATCAGGATATGATCTGTGTGGTCTATACCTCTGACCTTCACAACTGGTGTTAGTGGAGGAATATTGTTGACACTTATATTAAACTGCTTCTGGGTATTTAATCTCTTAATTTAAAGTTTAAAACTTTTCAACAAAACTTAGGTAAAACTTTTTATTTCACATTTTCATAGTTTTAAAACAAAAATTAACAAATCATAAGCATAATGATATGAACATTCTAATTTACGCGAAAGCCTAAGGTATCAGGATGCGATCTGTGTGGTCTATACCTCTGACCTTCACAACTGGTGTCAGTGGAGGAACATTGTTGGCACTTACATTCAGCTGCTTCTAGGTATTCGTATCTCTCCGTTTGAGGCAGGACTCCATCATCACAATGGCGGAGAGTAACTACAGAACGATTGCGGCCAAAATGGACACATACAGGGTGGTTGGATTTTTTGTATGGAAAACGCCAGTCCGATATCTGGAACAAATAAAAATATCGGTAATTAAATTAACTGAATCTCAAAATATATGGCTTATCTGGTGAAGTCCCTATTATTGGTGTATTATAATGACAGTCTATGTAAAAACGATGTAAGTAAATAAATATTGAAATTAGAAAGGACAGAAAAAGCTCCTGTATTTTATTTTATTCAATACATACAGATAATAAGACAATTACCAGCTTTATTTTAAATAGATAATCTCAATAATAACTTTTTTTTACTTTATTGAGTGGATAATTATTTATTTTACCCACTCAACTGTCACTTGAAAATTATTTTCTTGTAAATGTTAAAATTTTTAATAAAAATATGAATTCCTAAGCTATTTATTGGATAAAACCTTGTATGGCACTCATGGGTAAACCGATATTGCCCTCTCAAAAATTAACCTGCTTTTATTATGGGCAATATCTTACTTTACCCACTAGTACCATAAATAACTATAATTGCTTTATTTAAAAATATGTGTTTTGTTGCATTTACAATGTCGAGTCACAAAAAACATTGTTTTTAACCTTGTCCACACTTTAATACAGTGTTTCATATTTGCAGTCGAAGAAAGAGTATAGTCTACAACACGTATGGAATAGTCATTCCGCGCTCGCGGGACCGTCATACTCTCCTGTCAGCTGGTATGACAAACTTTCCGCTAGCGCTGAATAGTTTCTATTTCATACTAGTTGTAGAATATACTATTCTGGACTAGGTTATTTTTTCAAAAGGTGTTAAAACGCCTCCGTATCTACCCTACATGGTGTTAGTTTAGATTACAGTAAAACGATTCAATCTTTGCATGTATGAGAAGTATGACAGTAAGTGCTGAAAATCATGATGAATAATACATCAAAAACTTATGTAGAAGCACACATACATTCTTAGTTCTTTACTAGGAAATAGTACAAGGATTTATGTCGAATTTGGTTTAGTTTTAAGTTTAAGGAAATTTCTTATGAGAAATGTGATATACCTATGTAAAGATATCGATGAGTAGATAGTATATAGGACGCAAAAGCGTATTACAAATTGCAAAATACGTAGAGTTTTCTAAATCTAGAAATAGCTATATGGGGCACAACTACAGACTTTTTTTATAAAATAAGTATAAAATAAGCCTTGAAGATATGTAATGATACCCATGCCATTATATACTATTCGCAGTAAATGGTATATTGCATTTTCCTAAATACTTGAAACAAAACTTAAAAAAAAAATAAAATAAAAAAAAAGTTTACAATTTTTGGAATTTTATAAACAAAACGGAAAATGATAAAACTAATCTGTTTTCAAATTTGAATTCTGAAATTTTGAAAACTGTAGCAGCAAACAGCGAGTAACCGCCGAAAAAAAGGTATCTTGTCCTGGAGAAGAGAGGTATATATTCCTATGTATTTTGACACGCTTAATCCGAATTTGCCACCAGAATTGGACCGGCGGGTCTTGGTTTGGCCCTAACCTCAAAAAACCTCTCAAAATCGCCAAAATTGCCCTTGAGCTGCTACACTTTTCAAAGCCCTGCAAGGGTAAAAATTTCGTGAATAAAAAAAAAATATAGTTTTTGATGTATTTTGATCGTAAAATTTAAATTTGAAGCCAGATTAGTTTTATCATTTTCCGTTTTTTTTATTCCAAAAAACCATAAAAAATCATGTTTTTTGCATTTTTCCGAAAAATTACTGAGAAACCCCTTAATCTGACTTCGGATTTGGACTTCGACATCGATGAAAAATACATAAACTAGTAGGTATTTTAATATACAATTATTTTTAAACAAATAAAGTCTAAAACAATTTGTTCGACTAGTGCACACGGATGTATCGATGAATGACTCTTTTAAGATTAAGATATATTTTTAAATAAAAGATTAGGATATTAAAATATTAATATTAATTATTAATTATATAGATATTAATAGTATATTAAAGTACTAGTTTCATAACATACTCGCCGCAAGCGGCTCATTTCCTAAACTTGTACTCGTGCGCTAAAAACGTGTCCAAATGAAACGAGTGCTTTATACAATTTTTTCTATTTTGCTCTAAAATTAAAAAAAAAATACATTTAAACTGATGACTGATTTAGGGATTTTTGTTTTGGATTGGCATTACAGTTTACACCATGTTTAAAATTCTAAGAACAAATGATATTTTGATATATTTTATAGCCATCTCTTCTCTTTTTTACTGCAATTAACCAAGCCACAATTTTAACATGCTAAAAATAACCTAAACACAAAATTTTGTAGAAAATTCAACTTAAAAGCGACATTGACATTTGCACGGAAAACGTCAAGCGATAGGCTAGGTCTGTTGCCAATCCAAAAGAACAAAAAGTACAGACCTCGTGTGATTATGAGCTTATAAGAGTCGCAAAATAGAAAAATATTGATGAGCATCGGAATCGGGAAACAAGTTTACTATATCACTCTGTAGGACCATTGGACAAAATAGATAAATGCAATATTTAATCAATATTTTTATAATGTTGATTAAAAGTAAAATTCCCGTTTTTGTGATATACTTATTCACTAATTAAACAGGTAATTAAACACCAATTATGTTATTAAAACAAATTAAAAAGCATACTTGTTTGACATATAGTTAATGAAGTTTTTAATAAGATAAGATAAACTCTGTTTAATCATTTAAAGGTCTCACGCATTTTTTTAATTGATGGATTTTAAATGGTTTCATTTGTTAAAAGCAGTTAATGGAATACTAATACTGAAATAAAACAATTCTCCTTCTGAAAAAAAAAAATAGTCTGTTCGTCTGTCCGTCCGTCACGTTTCTTTATGCACGCTGAAGAATTGAATTCCTATCAAGATCTTGCAATTTTTTATAATGCATATAAATAACGTTTTTCTGTATGCTTTTAAATAAAATATTTTTTATAAGACAATAAAGTAATTTTAATTCTAATTCTACATATTTTCTTTCATTTGTTTTGGTTTTTGTTTATATTGATTGCATTCTAGAGTCGCAAAGTTTTTCTTTTACAAACAATTTTTTTCGTACGTATATCCTCGTTTGGATATATTTCTATCGCACGAGTACACAGTGCATATTTGAATGAAATGACAGCTATGCACACTGATTACACATAGCATTCATTTTGACAAAAGTCATTGACGTTTATAAAACTTTGAAATGTCAAAACTAAATGAAGGTAATTCTTTAAAATTTACATTTTTAAACAGTCTAGACTGTAGATCGAACGAAAAATCTTGTTCGCAACTCGTTTGCGACAAGTCCGTAGTGTACTCGAATGATTTTTTGACTTCGCTTCGCGTCGTCAAAAAACTTAATTTCGGCGCCCCTCACAGACTAAAAAAAAAAGATTAAGGATTTCGATTGAGATCCGGGCTCCACAGAAAAAATCCGGATCCCCTCAGAAACTCAGATATGTATTAATTTTAAATTTACAATTTTGGTGAAGGCGCATACACAGAAGTATTTCGTTCCACGGTAGGCTTTAAGTATACGAATATGAAAAAATCGCGAACCCCAAAACTGACAACGGGACATTTTTCCTAATGCTTTCATAATAACATGTTCGTTGAGAAAAAAATCGTAGGTGTAGCCAGAGTATCCAGAAAAAATAATATATACATTTTTTTAACATTTTTGAGAATTAAATTCGGTTTTTAGGCAAAAAATAAAATAAAATGTATACATCCAATACAAAAATAACTACAAATTTGATGTGTTTATATATCAGAATTTGTCGACACAAAAATTTAAAAAATGAAATTAAATAGCCTAAAAACCGAATTTATCTTTCAAAAAAGCTAAAAAGAATATTATATAATATTTTTTCTGGCCCTGTATCCAATAAAAAATTATGTTTTTTTTTTGTGGGGACATATTGAGCTGCACGCAAAATGTTTTATGATAATAGAAAAACGTTTAGACTTTTTAATTTGACATTTTGGTGGGTCACATATGGGTATTTCTGTACGAATCCATACCACCTTGGTGATTGAATGTCACGGATTTTCGTTTAACTTTTTTTATATTATCACCACTAATACTAAAAGCCTTATGCAAAAAAAAGAATTAAAAAACAAATTTTGGCTGAGATATGATTTTTTTAAAATTTTCTAATTTTTCAATTTTTGACGATAAAGAAAACAGCTTTATTTTCAATTTATTACTATAAGTCTGACAATTTTAATCCAAATTTGATGAAATTTGGTGCACCCATGTAAACTTAGATGACAATCTTAAATTTTTTATAATTTTTTTTTAATAGTGGGTTTCTGCTCTTCTTCTTCTTCTTCAAAAATATTTTTTTACGTTTTTTTATAACTATGTTTAACCCGATTTTTCGTAAAGTGCCCCCCCCTACGATTTTTCTCAAATTTTGGTCAAATGTACTTCTAAGTGTCCCTTTTTCAATGACGTAAAATTTATTATTATTTATTTACTATATATTTTAGCCATTTTAAATTTTTACGACAATGAGGAACTGTGCTGGAAATAGCTGTTTTACAAAAAAAGGCACATATTATTTTTTATATGTTTTTAATAGTTTAGGTCAAATGCTTCATTTTAAGACAAAAACAAAATAATTAATTGTTGTTTTTTTTTCAAAACGGGCGTTAGTCCACAATTTTATTACTTTCTTTTTCTATGTATTATGTAGGCGTTTTTTTCTGGTGTAAACGTTAGCTTACGTTAAATACTAAGTCTTTAACACCAAAACGTATTTTTATTTTTTTTTAAACACAATATGTTTTTTTGTTTTGTTTTTGATCTTAAAAATGCCTGAAAGTTGGTAAACTGTCAGAGTAAGACACTTTTTTTTTGTTATAAATCTTTTTTTAGTTCCCAGCTCAGAGAAAATTTTCTATGCCGGGGATAAATCCTTAAAAAAAATTAATTTAAAAAATATTAATTTATTTAACATACTAATTATTTATTTACAATTTATTTATGTCTTATTATTTAACTTTAATTTATTATACAAAGTTCTTTTTTTATTAAAATCTTTTGATTTTTTTTTATTTAAATAATATGTACCATCTTTTTTGTTTAACCTAACTAAGCCTACTATTTGATTCTCATATATATTTATAACTGTTGGGTTCTATAAAAAGGAATAAACATTTTCGTGCTCATTGAAATTATAAATAGCTACATTATAGTACATTATATTATTATAGTCTTCAACAACAAAAATCACAATAAATCAGATAAATTCAATTATCTATGAAAAGACGCTAGTGTATTTTGACATATTACATGCATAAACCAATCCAAGGCTAACTGATTTACAATTAAAAAGTACCATACCATAATAACGCAGATCAAAAAAAGTTTTTCTACGATCTAATAGAAAAGTTAACATTTCTACATAAACAAATGAAGTTTTCTGACCGCAAAATATCCTATTTCTTAGCTTTTTACTTTCCCGCACGTTACCATGGCAGCGTGCGGGAAAGTACTTTTTTCGCGCGCACAGTGTAGGCAACCGTCATGCCGCGGCCTGTCAATCGTAAAACAACTGCCAGTTATATACGACAAGATGCTGGCCTGACATTTTTTTAATATGACATTATTATTTATTTCTTGTTAAAAATATGTTTATAAGAGAAAACAAAATTGCGATCCAAGGACGAGAAATAATGTTGCTCGGTCGCATGCAGAGATTGAGATATATTCCTCGTCCTTGGATCATACGCTATTTTTTTTTCACTTCTAAACATATTTTAACACAAAAAGGTAAAAGTAATAGGTAAAATTAGTTTTAATTTGGTTCTTTTAGTTATCTGACAATTTTCCATAAGGGGCCAACAAAATTTTGTTTTTGTTTTTTCAAGCACAACCGCTATACAATTTTCCAAAAGGGAACGCCGAAGTAAAACAAAAGACAAACTGTTAACAAAATTGTCACTTTTAACTTAACAGTTCTAACCGAACAATGTCATATGGAATACAAGCAAATAAAAAAATAGTTCATTATATTTTAGCGATGGATGCGCTTTACAAAAATTTAAAAGATTTTGATAAGCTTTGTATAATAATTAAAGTTAAATAATAAGACATAAATAAATTGTAAATAAAGAATTAGTATGTTAAATAAATTAATATTTTTTAAATTAATTTTTATTAAGGATTTATCCCCGGCATAGATAACTTTTCTCTGAGCTGCGAATTAAAAAAAGATATATAACAAAAAAAAAGTTTCTTACTCTGACAGTTTACCAACTTTCTGGCATTTTTAAGATCAAAAACAAAACCAAAAAACATATTATGTTAAAAAAAAATTAAAATAGTTTTTGATGTTAAAGACTTAGTATTTAACGTAAGCTAACGTTTACACCAGAAAAAAACGCCTACATAATACATAGAAAAAGAAAGTAATAAAATTGTGGACTTACGCCTTTTTTGAAAAAAACCAAGAATTAATTATTTTGTTTTTGTCTTAAAATGAAGCATTTCACCTAAACTATTAAAAACATATAAAAAATAATATGTGCCTTTTTTTGAAAAACAGCTATTTCCAGCACAATTCCTCATTGTCGTAAAAATTTAGAATGGCTAAAATATATAGTAAACCTAATTTGCCCAGAATAAATTTTACGTCATTGAAAAAAGGACACTTAGAAGTACATTTGACCAAAATTTGAGAAAAATCGTAGAGGGGGCACTTTACGAAAAATTGGGTTAAACATAGTTATAAAAAAACGTAAAAAAATATTTTTGAAGAAGAAGAAGAAGAAGAAGAGCAGAAACGCACTATTAAAAAAAATTATAAAAAATTCAAGATTGTCATCTAAGTTTACATGGGTGCACCAAATTTCATCAAATTTGGATTAAAATTGTCAGACTTATAGTAATAAATTGAAAATAAAGCTGTTTTCTTTATCGTCAAAAATTAGAAAATTACAAAATTTTAAAAAAATCATATCTCAGCCAAAAAATTTTTTTAAATTCTTTTTTTTGCATAATGCTTTTAGTATTAGAGTGGTGCTAATATAAAAAAAGTTTAACGAAAATCCGTGACATTCAATCACCAAGGTGGTATGGATTCGTACAGAAATACCCATATACTAATACTATACTATAATAATTTTTACGATTTTTTCTCAACGAACATGTTATTCTGAAAGCATTAGAAACAATATCTCGTTGTCAGTTTTGAGGTTAGCGATTTTTAATATTCGTATACTTAAAGCCCACCGAGGTTTGTTGTCAGTTTTTTTTGTATAATACAGTTCAACAAATAACTAAAACTTTTTTTTTCCATTTTTTTTATTTTATTTTAAAGTTACCATTTTTCACGATAAAACTTAATTTCAAAAAATTATTGTGGCATCCATCAACGGACGCAAAAAACACCAAAAATTTATGAATTTCAAAACAATTACGGAAATAATTTAATTTTAAAAGCTTTCATAGTTTTAGTTTGATTTAAACATAATGTTAAAGTTAATGTATTTACCAATTTTAAAAAGTAAAATTTGTCATCATAAATTTAATCATAATCATTGGGTAAATGGTTACCCGAGTAAAATTGAGGCGTATAGTGCAATATGTGTTTTTTTGAGATTTGCGTTTTTTTTATAAATGTTATAAGGACATCTATATCTTTCATTACATACCACCCTCATAACAGAGGGTTTTCTTTTTGGCATGATACAAGCATTTAAAGCACTATTGCATTATTAAAATTATCGCCTTTATTAGTGGCCCACAGGTATAGGTTACCAGTCAAACATATTATTGGGGATGTTGAAAAAGCCAACTGCATCATTAAAAATGTCAATTTTATTCTTAAAAAAGCTAACAAGGTAAGTTTTATAAAGATATTTTTAGAATGCTTTATTAATAAAAAATAATTACAACTTACCTTAAACTTAAACTTAGGTACTTGAACGCATTAGTTGTTCTTCATTTTTAAAGGTAATTACAACAGTAAAAAAACGTTTATTTAACTATTCCAGAGCATTTATTGCATTTATTTTGACTATTCTGTTATTAAATAACGAAGATTTCTTTCACATGTAAAAATAATTAAAATTTCAAAGTAAAATGTGAGGTTAGATCTACTCAAAAAAAACGTGTTATTGAAGGGCAGATCTCGTTCTTAATGCAATAGTGGACCAAAATAAACCCAATGTATAGTAAAGAAAGTAAAGAAAGTAAAATAAATTTGTTTGTCATACATTACCTTAATGTTGGTTGAGTCTAAAAACCCTAACAGAAAAATTTTAAATAAAATAATGCGTCCTAGATCAAAGATTAAAAAATCGGAGAAATTTAAATAGCCATTATCTCGATATTTCCATAGAGTGAGATGGGCCACTCTTGCACTATACGCCTTAAATATTTAAAATATTTACTTCCTCACCGTAATAGAGAAAGACTACAGAAGTTAATAAGAGTACAAATGCATCTCGGGACTAGATATGTGGTTTATAAAAGGTACTGAGGAGCTTTAGTTCAGCTGCAGGAGCCTATAAAAAGTACGAGTGATAAAAATATTTTAAAGAAATATTACGATACTGTAAGGGGCAGGACATCATTTTTGTAATTTTTTGTTTGCTACCATAGGCGTATGTTCTAAAATTGGTTAAATATAATATAAACAATCAATAAAAATAAATAATTTACTTACAAGATACAAAATTCATATTGTTCATAGTTTAGCTAAAAGATGAGATCTGTGGACAGACAGACGGAAGAACGTTTTTTAAACTTTTGTTACATGAACAAAATACTAAAAATATATCTAATTAAAAATTGTGAAGGTTTTATAATATTTAAAAGTATAGACAATATTGCAAGGGGGGATGGCACCCCTGTTATAAGTCAAGGGGGTCATGGCCCCCTGGCCCTCCGGAGATGGCGAGAGATATTAGGTTTTTTGGAACCATAAAAAGTAGATCTAGCTATGATATTAACGATGAGTTGATTATTTCTTACTTCAAGAAAAAAATTATTTTATCGAAGCTGCAATTACGTAAAGACACTCATATTTCGGATACTAGTGGGCGTAGAAGAATCTAATAGCTCCCATTTAATAGCTGAGAAAATTTCCTATACCCATATTAGGAATTCCACGGTCAATATGCGTTTTTCGATGATCTAGCTTGCAGGAAATTCAAAATTAGCAAAAAAAACGATGGTCAAAAATTTTTTTTTTAGGTTAGGTTAACGCAAAGCTATTTTGCCGCAGAATTACTCTAAAACATAAAGCCTTACGAGTACTTTCCATTTTTTTTATTAAAATTGATCGAATTCTTTACTGACGGCAGAATTTTGTCCAAAAAAAAGCTGAATTATCCCACTGTGCGGCGTCTATATGGCGTAAAATGTTAGCAATATTTCTTGCTGTTGTATGATATATGCTATAATAATTTTTATTTAATGATACTCTTTAGTATTCTGTTTATAATTTTCACATTTGATCTATAATAAATTTTCTTAATTAGTGATGTTTTTTAGACCACAAGTATTTCATTACCTATTAAAAACAAGTGAAGATATGCACACGGTATGTGGCTCGATGGGTTAACTTCGTATTTAAACAAACTCTCTTTTTTTTTCATATTCTATTTATTTATGATAAAACTAACAATTTATGACCAAAAATTAAATTTTCTATCGATTGTTTTTATTTGATAAAATATCGATTAAATTCAAAAAAAAAAAAAAACAGACCATGATTGACTCATTATCTCAGTTAAGGCTTACGGAATCAAAAATATTGTTATTAACAAAAATGGAGCTTATTAAATTTTGTATAATTCCTATTCCATTCTTTTTTTTATATCCTTAACCGTTTTGTTGTAATATAGCGTTGAAATTATATTAAAAATATTGGAATGAATCAAATCTAAGGGGCGAATATCTCAAATAAGGGGGCCCTAGTCAAAAATTTCTTGTGATCTTTTTATTTAATTTTGATAAGATATAAACAAAATTTAATAGTAATTATCTACCAAGGTAGAGATTTTTTATAGCCAAGCTTATAAAAAAAAATTAAGAGTGCGAGACTTTTCTACCGTAGTATATATATTAGCTTTTTTACTACTAGCACTATTTAAGTATTTTCATTCAAATAATAAAATAAATTAGTAACAGAAATGATATTTCTTGAAAATTTCATAAAAATCAAGTAGCCTTGATCAATGACATTTGCTCAAATAAATACTTTGCTGACGTTTAAAAATTTAGTTTAAAAAAAAAATTCATAATATTTGACTAATTATTGATTGTATTAATTGATAATAATTATAATAAATAATGGAAAAATCTTGCTGTTAAGAACACTTTAATAAAAAAAAACTTAATATATATAAACAGTTCCAACATTTCGAAGGTAAATTGTCCCTTCCTCTTCAGGGTAAAAATTAAAAATAGAAATAAAAAATTATATAAATTTCAAATCTAATTGTCAAAAAACTGATAGATGAAAATTAATTAAAATAGGTAAAGGTGTAAAGATGTATAGATGTATAAGTGTATAAAGCAAGATTTTTTCATTATTTTATATAAAAAGAACAAGAAATATTAAAAAGCTATTTTCTTGGGTTTAATTAGTAAAAATTTCACAAAGAACTGAAAAATCTAAAGTGACAGAAATCAATTGTTTATAAAATTTACTCCTACTAGGAGAGAAAAAATTATTATTCCTATAGGTGAAGAAAATTAATTTCACAGTCTGAAAACATGATAAATAATGTTCTAAAGCTAGTAGTGAAAAAATCAATTTATAGCATTTTTGAAATAATATAAAAATATTTGTTTACAGTCCACCCGTCTTTGGATTAAAAAGTGCATTTTTCTCGGAAACACTTCATTTTATCGAATTTTGTGTAGTGTACTTTTTTGATCATTGATCAGTTTGTTTAAAGTCGATGTTAAACCATCCAGCCATACATCGTGATACAGTGACCGCCATAAAGTCCGCAACGTATGGAAAAGTTTTTTGTTAATAAACATTTTTAAAAATCTTCTTTAACAAGGATTAATGTAAATTTACAATACACTAGGTGAGACGTTTTGGACCCATCTAAAGTTTATTTTTTTAAGGTGTAGTTATTTTAAACCTTCCGCTCGTAAACAATCTCGAAATTACCATAGCAACGTAAGATAGGCATGCGTCATAAGCGAAATGACTAGGCCCAATTTACTCAACCGTAAAACTTTGACGTGCCATTAACGAGAACAAAACAATGGTTTATTCCTCCAAATTATTGAAATAAAAGCGATTTTATAAGCAAATTTTGATTCTACAGGAATTCAAAAGTGTTTTTAGCAACAGCTTTATCAATTCTCTTTTTTTAAATTATCAAAACATCATAAAAACAAAGTAAGTAAACAAAAATTATAAATTTTGGTTATGTTGACATTCAAAACAAGCCACATGCTTCAGTGTAAATCAGACGTTATGGAGTATTTAGCTGCAAATTTAAAATAACCTTAAAAAAATATAAAAATAAACTTTAGTGTATGGCAAATTTTTTTAAGCAATGTAAATATGATTTTTTTGAGAGATTTTGGAAATTTGAAAATTGTCGTATAATACTCTTCTAGTCACGAGACTGCTAAAGGTATAAAGAATTAAATAAAAAACTTTATTAACCTACTTTATAATTTTAATAAGGCTGTTCGATAACTATTTAAATTTGATTTTTAATATAACTTTTACATCGGAAACAAGTAGTATAGAAATTGTTTAATTAATTTTATCTATTTGCGTTTTATAATAACGTTTTTTTAGTTTTGTTTTAAGTGTTACAATAAGCTTAATTGTAAAACAGTTTCAGTGGGTTTTTTATTCATTGTAAAACAGTTCTGGTGATTTTTTGTTCACAAGTTGGTAACAAAAACCAATAAAAATTGACATGACATTTTTAAAAATTTTAGTATTCTGTATCCACTAGGCTGGGTCGAAAAATCTTTTTTTTAGTTGGGTTTTCGGGTAGGGCTAGAAGGCTTCTTAGTGGGTTAGAAAATAAGCCTGTAAATTGTAAATTTTGACGATGATTGGCAATGGGGAACATCTTCCAGAATCAACCGAAAATCGAAATATTCCACAGTGGGTCAGGAAAAAAAACAGGGACAAAATCCTGAATTTTTGCATACGGCTATTTTTAATACCGCTGATATCGAATAAAATAACGAAAAAATTAAAAAAAAGAATCCGCGCCATTAGGGTGGTCCAAAATTTAATTTTTTCTTCGATCTTTCTAAAAATGTCTCAAATGGCTTCTTTAAATTATGTTGATGTAGACCAACGTCAATAACTTAAAAATTCAAAATGGCGGAGGTTGACTCCCTAATGACACGGATTTTTTTTTTATTTTTTCATTATTTTATTCGAAATCAGCGGTATCTAAAATAGTCGTATGCAAAAATTCAGAATTTTGTCCCTGTTTTTTTTTTATCCTGACCCACTGTAGAATATTTTGATTTTCTGGTTGATTCTGGGAGATGTTCCTTATTGCCAATCATCACCAAAATTTACAGGCTTATTTTCTAACGCATTCAGAATCCCAACTAAAAAAGAGATTTTTCGACCCAGCCTAGTATCCCCAGCATCTAAAGATCTTAAAACAAGAAAAATTAATAAATACGTATGTATATTTTGTTTGTGATTTTGGGCTGTTTTTGATTTGTGTCAGTTAAGTTTAAGTTATTCTCAAATAGTAGAATAAGAGGTGCTCGGCAGGCAGGATGAAAGCATTTAAGAAACCTCTGTACACAGTGTACAGTAATCTGAAGTACATTTTAACTCTTCCTTGTCGAATTTTATTTAAAAGAACTAAAAAAAATTTCTTAAATATACGTTTAAAACTTAAAAAAAAAACTATTATGAATTTTTAATAAAAAAAAAACAAATGAAAAATTTTAAATTTAAGTGTTATTGTTACCAATATAAATACATACCAAATCAGTCATATTGAAATTATTCAAAAGTAAAGTAATTTATGAGCAAAATAAAACGCGCGTAGATAAAATAGTATAAAGAACTATTTCTATAAGAGATTTGGCACACTCGTCCACATGGACGCGTGCGCCAAAATAGTATCTTATACATATACATGTATAACTTATACATGTATATACATGTATAACTGTTTATATTTTTACTAACAAAATATTATCATATTAAAGGTAGTTTTATGATGTTTTACATAGACTAAAGGCGGTAAATGTGAAAAGGGGTAAAAATGGACAAAAAAAAATATATTTTTTATCGGTATCTCGCTTTTAATTATTAAAATAATTATTAAAATAATTATTAAAAGAAAAATAAAAGTGTAATAACTTTCTAGACTAGAACTATTTACAGAACCCTCAATGAGTACTCGCACTTGACCAATTAATTTCTCCGAGTAAAAATTCCATTTTTACGTTTCTCTACGTTAAAAAAAATCTGTTTGTCTAGACACACAGCTGTCTGTCCAGAAAAATTGTGACCACGAGAATGATTTGAGCTAAATACTTTAAATTTGCTGCGATTGTTTTTGGTAAGAATTCGGGTAATAAAGGGTAAAACTTTTTTTTTTAAAATATGTAGTTTTCCATTATTTTTTTATTTTTCTAAAAAAAAATAGTTTTTTTTAGTTTTTTTTTTTCAAAATATTGTCGTTTTTAGTTTTAATAAACCTAGTCCAAGAGGGAAAAGTATTTTTTTATTAGCAGAAGTTTTTTTTTGATTCTTTAACATTAT
Source organism: Brachypterus glaber (assembly GCA_958510825.1). Taxonomy (NCBI): domain Eukaryota; kingdom Metazoa; phylum Arthropoda; class Insecta; order Coleoptera; family Kateretidae; genus Brachypterus; species Brachypterus glaber. The sequence goes on along the minus strand of OY294044.1, from coordinate 52,145,170 downwards.
AAAATCTTACCTAGTTTGAATCGCATCTGCCCCAGCACCCCATAACGGATATAGTGTCCCAAAAAGATTTACCATTTGTGTCCCTCTGAGAAACTCGATAAGTATACAATCATCTAGGTGGGTAATAATCGGGGGTGGGGTAAGGGGTAAAAAGGGGTTAAAGTATTTTATATATTTTTTTTAATTTTTCGTAAAACGATAAAAAATAATTGTAAAATTTATGATTTTTTTTTTTCGTTTTTGGTTTTAATGAACCTATTAGTATTTTTTTTTTCTAAATTCTGTTAAATTATAAAATCTTACCTCATTTGAATCGCATCTGCCCCAGCACGCCATAACGGATATAGTGTCCCAAAAAGATTTACTATTTTTGTCCCTCTGAGAAACTCGATAAGTGTACGTACAATCATCTAGGGGGGTAATAATCGGGGGTGGGGTAAGGGGTAAAAAGGGGTAAAAAAGAGTAAAAAAGGGTAAAAGTATTTTATAAAATTATTTTTTTTTTAATTTTTCGTAAAACGATAAAAAAAACTGAAATTTATGATTTTTTTTTTCGTTTTTGGTTTTAATGAACCTATTGGTATTTTTTTTTCAAAATTCTATTACATTATAAAATCTTACCTCATTTGAATCGCATCTCCCCCAGCCAAAACGGATATAGTGTCCCAACAAGATTTACCATTTTCGTCCGTCTGAGAAACTCGATAAGTGTACAATCATCTATGATACTCTATCGTTTCATTTGGTCTCCTAGTTGGGTAATAATCGGGGGTGGGGTAAGGGGTAAAAAGGGGTAAAAGTATTTTATATACAGGGTTATTCACGGAAGTGGCCTATTAAACGTTTATGGAGAACCAATAACTTTGAAAGTCTGCTAATTTGCACTTTGGGGTTTTTGAATATGGGCAATCGATTAAAAATGTTTTCATGCTTGTGCCACTTCCGGTTGTACCGGAAGTGGCACTCAACTTTAATTTTTTAAATGGAACACCCCATATATTTTTTAATTTTTTTAATTTGCATAAAATTTGCTTTATTTTAATGTATAACACGTTATGTCCATTTCCAGTAGTTTTCGAGTTATTCAAGTTTTTAGCGAAAAATAAGCAAATTCAAGCACCCCTAAAAACAATAATTTCTCCTTGATTTTTTAAATTGAAGAAAAGTTGTTTTGTATTTTGCTCAATGATGGTTAAGCGAATCATTCTAAGCTAAAATGGAATCCAAAATTTATACAGGGTGTCTGAAAAAGCAGGTCAAACTTAACAAAATTAAAATAGCCATAACTCTTTTTTTTTAAATGACACCCTACATTTTTTTGTATTTTTTTAAATAGAGAATTCAATTTTCTTTAAAATAAGTATAGGATACCCTATACCTAACTTTAACCGTTTTCGAGCTATTTGCAAATTTTTTTTGTATTTTTTTAAATAGAGAATTCAATTTTCTTTAAAATAAGTATAGGATACCCTATACCTAACTTTAACCGTTTTCGAGCTATTTGCAAATTAATGTGAAAAAGAAGTATTTTGCAGTATTTCTGCAATTACGTAAATTTTTAAAATTGTATTGTGTTTTTATTTCTTTTAACCTAAATGTTATCGTTCTTATCGTGATAAATTAGTGTAAAATAATGGCAGAGGCTTATTCTTACCCTGTTATTTTGGATTTATTTGCTATTTTTGGTGAAAATGATAAAATAATTAGTAGAACCTGCAGAAACTTTAATACAAAATATCCTGATTTACCAAGAATGTCATGTAAAAAATTTAGAAGAATACACAAAAATTTTTCGCAATTCGGAAAAAAAAATGCAGTGAAATCTCTTACGAAACCAATTACAAACAACGAAAATAACGAAGTCAATGTTTTGGGTTACTTTTATGCATATCCACATGCCTCAATTCCTGCAGCTAGTTACGACTTGGGAATTTCCTATTGAAGCATCCAAAGAATTTTAAAAAACCACAAGATGCACGATTACAAAAAGCAAAAAATACAGGCCTTAAAACCTAATGATTTTCAAAATAGATTGGACTTTTGTGAAAATCTTTTGATAAATATTCAAGAAAAACCAAACTTTTTAAAAAGAATAATTTGGACGGACGAGGCTAAATTTTCTCAACAGGGTATTTTTAACAGAAGAAATGTACACTACTGGGCGCATGAAAATCCAGTTTTAAGGTAAATATAATGATCTTTGAGGTAAATAAATAAAAATCGATTAATTTTTCTGGCCTATTTTATAAAATATAACAAATTTTAACAGAAATACGGCTGTTTCACAATAATTTGCAAATAGCTCAAAAACGGTTAAAGTTAGGTATAGGGTATCCTATACTTATTTTAAAGCAAATTGAATTCTCTATTTAACCAAATAAAAAAAATGTAGGGTGCCATTTAAAAAAAATGAGTTATGGCTATATTAAATTTGTTAGATTTGACCTGCTTTTTCAGACACCCTGTATAATTTTTGGGTTCCATTTTAGCATAGGATAATTCGTTTAAGCATCATTGAGCAAAACACAAAACATCTTTTCTCCAATTGAAAAAATCAAGGAGAAATTATTGTTTTTAGGGGTGCTTGAATTTACTTATTTTTCGCTAAAAACTTGAATAACACAAAAACTACTGAAGATAGACATGAAGTATTATACATCAAAATAAAGCAAATTTAATGCAAATTTTAAAAATTAAAAAATATATGAGGTGTTCCATTTAAAAACTCAAAGTTAAGTGCCACTTCCGGTACAACCGGAAGTGGCACAAGCATGAAAATATTTTTAATCGATAGGCCATATTCGAAAACCCCAAAGTGCAAATTAGCAGACTTTTAAAGTTATTGGTTCTCCATAAACGTTTAATAGGCCACTTCCGTGAATAACCCTGTATTTTTTTTCATTTTTCGTAAAACGATAAAAAAAATTGAAAAATTTTTGATTTTTTTTTCGTTTTTGGTTTTAATAAACCTATTATTATTATTTTTTTCTAAATTCTGTTACATTATAAAATCTTACCTCATTTGGATCGCATCTGCCCCAGCACTCCATAACCGATATAGTGTCCCAACAAGATTTACCATTTTCGTCCCTCTGAGAAACTCGATAAGTGTACAATCGTCTAGGTGAGTAATAATTGGGGGTGGGGTAAGGGGTAAAAACGGGTAAAAAGGGGTTAAAGTATTTTATAAAATTATTTTTTTTTTTCATTTTTCATAAAACGATAAAAAAAACTGAAAAATTTATGATTTTTTTTTTCGTTTTTGGCTTTAATGAACCTATCAGTATTTTTTTTTCTAAATTCTGTTACATTATAAAATCTTACCTCATTTGGATCGCATCTGCCCCAGCACGCCATAACCGATATAGTGTCCCAACAAGATTTACCATTTTCGTCCCTCTGAGAAACTCGATAAGTGTACAATCGTCTAGGTGGGTAATAATTGGGGGTAAGAGGTAAAAACGGGTAAAAAGGGGTAAAAGTATTTTATAAAATTATTTTTTTTTATTTTTCGTAAAACGATAAAAAAATTGAAAAATTTTCGATTTTTTTTTCATTTTTGGTTTTAATGAACCTATTATTATTTTTTTTTTTTTAAATTCTGTTACATTATAAAATCTTACCTCATTTGAATCGCATCTGCCCCAGCACGCCATGACCGATATAGTGTCCCAACAAGATTTACCATTTTCGTCCCTCTGAGAAACTCGATAAGTGTACAGTCGTCTATGACACTCTATCGTTTCATTCGCGTCCGTAGGTGGTTCCAGGCCTTCCGCTTCGATGATGCTCTGGGAGTTCGCCAGGGCAATAAGACTTACCACCGTAAACAATAAGGAAAGAATCATTTCGGAAAAGTTCTGTCTGAAAAGGAAATATCCGTGTATTATAAGTATGAAGATAAAACAAGCCGTGAAGATATGTAATGCTACATAGGTACTACACTTCTGCTCAAAAATATCGGCCCACCTAAAAAAATACACATTTTCAAATGCTAATAACTCCAAAACTATTCAATAGATTTATTTGACCTTTTTTTTATTTTAAAGCTTGAACTTTTAGCTCTTAATTACTGGAATAAAAATTATCAAAAATCTTTTTTTAAACCGGCAGCAATGAAAATTACACAGCTATGTTTTTTTACTGCTTCTTTCGATATGCGCACGGTTTGCCACTGCATATTTTTTTACAATTTAATTAATTGATTTTATAGGCCAATTAAATGGGAGTAATTTCTTTTTTAACTTTTTAATTTTCCTTTTCTCGTTTAGGAGATATACGGTTTTTTCTGAAAATAAACATTTTTGCAAATAACAAAAAAACTACACAGTGGATTTAATTGATTTATTTTTTAATTTGAAGCTTAAGTCCTTAACTTTTATTTATTTAATTTAAGTTTCTGGTGCAAACATGTTTAAACTGGGTTTACATTGCTTAAATAGTCATGTTTTTTTTACCCAATCTTTTTTGATGCAATTTAACCACAAACTCAAATGTTTCCATAAGTTTTAAAACTTATTCTAAAAGCCACACTTATTGTGACTGATTCCTTCTTTTATTTTTTATCATAAGTCTTCTCATTTAGGAGAAATTAAAGTTTTTCGGAAAAAGTGACTTTTTAATCAGTGGGCTAGTGCCACCCCTGTAAAACTGTATATGACGGAAAAGCGTCGATAGAATATAAAGATCTATTGCACTTCTATAACTTTAGCTTAAATAAATACATTTAATTAACACGTTTTCTGCGTTAGCAACTTTTTGGTTCCCAGCTCAGACTGCGTTTTGAGGCATATATGTCGAACGAACTTTGCACAGACTGTTTAAATCTCTAATGGTACTCCAAAAACAAGTTCTAACGTCTTTTTAAGGACTTTTTGCTTTTTAATTTTTTTTAAACAAAATATTTTATCAAATAAAATAACAATAAACAAATTTTAAATTTTATTAAAATTATTTAATAACAATTATAAACACAAAAAAATGTATTAGACGTGTATGTTTTTTTACAACATCCTGTACTCTATTACTCATAGAGAGAATTAAGTTTCTTATAGTATTCTGAGGTATATTTTCCCATTCTTCCTCGACTGCTATAATTAGTTCTGGAATTGTCGCTGGCGCTGGGTTCCTTGATCGAATTCTTCTTTTTAACTCATCCCAGAGATGTTCGATTGGGTTAAGATCGGGGCTATTAGCTGGCCACTCTAAGACGTCGATACCGACATCTCTTAAGTATCGTCTGACATTTGCTGCAGTATGCGGCTTTGCATTGTCTTGCATGTAAATAAAGTCATCGCCTATAAATCCGGCGTAAGGTACGACGTGCTCTTCCAAAATTTCTTCGACATACCTTTCCGCTGTAAGACTTCGCCTTTGCCGTCCACGTTCTTGCCTTATAATAAAAACGGGTTCAGTTTTAGCTTCCAATGATATACCTCCCCATATCATGCACGATCCACCACCATAACTAACTTTTTCTGCAATGCAGGCCTGTGCATAACGTTCTCCAGGACGTCGGTAGACACGCTGTCTTGCATCATTCCCAAATAGACATATCCTGGTTTCATCAGAAAACATAACCTTTGCCCATTGGTTTCTGTCCCAGTTTAAATGTCTTCTTGCAAACTGCAGCCTGGCACGACGATGGTTAGCAGTGAGTTTAGGTCCAGTTGCGGCCTTATAAGAGCAAAGGTTTCTTTCAAAAAGCCTTCGACCAATAGTGGACCTACTTACTGCTACACCTCTTGTTTCTTGAAGCCGTGATCTCAAATTAACTGAATTTAGACGACGATTCCGCAGGGAATTAAGCTCGATAAATCGGTCATCCCGAGCGGACGTGCACCTATGTCTGCCAGCTCCTTGGCGTCGACTAAAGGAACCGGTCTCCTCAAAACGTTGGAATACTCTTCTTACCGCTGCTCTCGTAATATTTAACTGTTGAGCAACATAACGCTGATTGTGCCCTTCTTGTAGCAGAGCTACAGCTTGGGCAGCTACTTCCGGACTTGTTTTCATTTAAATAATACAATTAAATAAAATTTTAACGAGTTAAAAAAGTATTGTCACATAAGTGACAAGTCTTGTCAATCATAAAAAAGTTAGTTACAGGGGTGGCACTAGCCCACCACTTAAAAAGTCCTTATTTACCAAAAAAAACATAATTTCTCCTAAATGAGAAGACTTATGATAAAAAATAAAAGACGGAATCAGTCACAATAAGTGTGGCTATTAGAATAAGTTTTAAAACTTGTGGAAAGATTTGAGTTTGTGTTTAAATTGCAACAAAAAAGATCGAGTAAAAAAAACATGACTATTTAAGCAATGTAAACTCAGTTTAAACATGTTTCCAACAGAAACCTAAATTAAATAAATAAAAGTTTACGATTTAAGCTTCAAATTAAAAAAAAATCAATTAAATCCATTGCGTAGTTTTTTTGTTACTTGCAAAAATGTAAATTTTTAGAAAAAACCTTATATCTCCTAAACGAGAAAAGGAAAATTAAAAAATTTAAAAAGAGATTACTTCCATTTAATTAGGCTATAAAATCAATTAATTAAATTGTAAAAAAATATGCAGTGGCGAACCATGCGCATATCGAAAGGTGCAGTAAAAAAACATAGCTGTACACTTTTCATTGCTGCCGGTATAAAAAAGATGTTTGATAATTTTTATTCCAGTAAGTAAGAGCTAAAAGTTCAAGCTTCAAAATAAAAAAAAGATCGAATAAATCCATTAAATAGTTTTGGAGATATTTGCATTCAAAAATGTGTATTTTTTTAGGTGGGCCGATATTTTTGAGCAGAAGTGTATTTACAGCAAATGGTATATTGCATTTTCCCAAATACTTAAAAAATATATATATTTTCAAAAAAAAAAAATAATAAAAGAAATGTTTACATTAAAAAAAAAAGATCTTTTTTTGAAAAACGAGAAATTTTTGAAAAAATATTTTTTCAAAAAAAAAAAAACAAAAAAAAGACTTTCTTTTAAGTTTTCTTTTTGCGAGAAAACGTAAATTTTTGATTTTTTTGCTCAGAGATATTTTTTAGTTTAACTTTTTTTGTTTTGGGAGGAAAACTTTCAAAATTGGTAGAATTGATCCTTATAATAAAAGTATTTTTTTTCTGAAGAAATTGAGTCAATCGGAATTTTCTTTTAACTTTTTTCGTTTTTTTTTTAAGTTTAACCCCCTATAACTTTTTTGTTTTTGTGGGGATTACTTTCGAAAATAATATTGATCTTCCTTTTATAGGAGTTAATTTTTTCTGAAAATTTCGAGTTGATCGGAATATTAGTTCTTGAATTATCTTGTCTACAAAAACGTGACACCAGACAGACAGAGAGACAGATAGAGAGACAGATAGACAGACAGACAGACAGACAGACAGACAGACAGACGGATAGCCTAACGGACAGGCGGAAATTTTTAAACTTTCTTATTTTTTCATGAAACACATTTGTATTCAAGAATTTTTTGTCTAGGACGTTTTGCAGCAAGGGTTACGGATATCGGATTGGGCTAAAATTTTGCAAGGTAAGCCAGTTTTCCTTTTCCTTATACGGCGTATAATATAGGCATATTTACGCATAAAAGAATATAATGATACCCACTTTGTAACATTTGTTTTAAAATTGCATTTTTACGTGTCTTAATAAAACCAATGTTTTTTTTTCATAATAGTTACCTCCTCCTACGTTGCAATGTGGCAAAATAAAAGTGCAGAATTCAAATCGAAGCTTCGCTAAGTTTTCGAATAAAGTTAGTTTTTTAGTGGTTAAAAAAAATATGCAAACACGGATCTGTGGCTACGGGAAATATGTGAAGAATGTGTGTGTAAGTGAGAAGCCCGTTGCAGGCACGCACGCCTTATAACGCTTTTGACGAAAAGAAGAGAGCGCGCATGATACCTCCCCCTTTCGTCGGAGACTTTGTGTCATGTGGAGAACTATATTTAAATGTAAATGTCATATTAAAAAAACATTAAAGTAGGTATAGAACATCCTTTCGGTTGTCCCTGGGATAACCTACGATGACTTTTCCTTAATTATTTTAAATTTACCTCGTTTTTCGTCACTTTAATGGCGGATGTTAATGTAGGTGTTTGTGGTCTGTTTATCTGTGTAAGTTTTTTTACATTATGTATGTAAGTTTTTTAAAATTATTATTAAATATATATATTGTGTTTTCCTCTTTTGGGCAATTTCGTGAGTATTACCCCTCCCTGAGAGAAAATGGAAATATATTTCGTAGATAAGTAAGTTACTATTTATGTACAAATGTCCTACACAAAAGTAACTATCAAAGAGTATTGCTTTTATTCTGTGGTTTGGTTCTAAAAGGGCCAATGTCAATTTGTCAATTATTGTTGCTATTAGCAACGTAAACTAATGTAATATTTAAAAAACGCTGCTAGCAAGATGCTACTGAAAAATTGACATTGGCCCTTTTAGAACCAAACTACAGTATTATTATTTGTGAAACTATTAGCTTAAATTTAAATAACTTGCACCTAGGTGCAAGTTGCTAATAGCAACATTTCACAAAAAAATAATAAATGCAATACACTTTTGTCGGGGATAGGTGTACATTATTAGTAGCTATTTTTAGGAAATACGTGCAGTATATCCCCAGGACATACCTTCGGGATATCCTTGGAATATACGGTTCGGAACAAAGTAACAAAGTATATCCTGAAGATATCCTACGGATATCTATAGACGAAATCGTATATCCTGGGGATGTCGGAAATCCCAAAACAATAGTTTGAGTCTGTGACAATTTCAGTTACAAAAAAAAAATTTAAAACTACACATTTTTGTTTTATAATAATCATCGTTTTCCAAAATGTGTTAAGTCTACCAAATTCCCCCTAAACCATTTATAAGTGATATAAATTCACAAATAAATGTAAATTAAAAGCATTTAAAAGCTTTTTTACGACGCTTTTATTTGTTATTTAATTATTGACTTAAGCTGTGTGGGTTTATGCAACGGCCAAAAGTGGACTCAATAATTTTTTTTTAAAAACATCTCGAATCATGCATTATTTGATAGCTTCTAAAAATAATTAGATTTTCCTTGGTGCAATTTTTTATTTTATTATTTTTGTAATATTATTTTATTTTATTTATTTATTTTTTTTCGAAAAAGTACATTTTTTAATCATTTCCATTCTTTAGTAAAAGTGTCAATCATGAATAAAAGTGTCGGTAACAGTTTTTTGGTTAATATCTGAACCTTATTTTACCTTACTTAATATATAATAATCACAAAAACAATAAATTTTTGGAAAATACTACTTTAATGTTCAACAGTTTTCACATAAAAGAAAAAAAAAATAATAATAATAATTTCAAAAATATTTAAAAATATGGAGAAGAGCCAGGATATTTCAGGAAAAAAGTATTAGCTTCCCCTATACTAGACTCCTAAAGCCCCAGACTTTTATATTTTTTTAGGTTCTCTTAAAAAAAAGTAAAGGAAATTTTATGAACTATGTTATTTTCTTTATTTTCCTTTTTTCGAAAAACGAGAAAATAAAAAAATATAAAAAAATTGTTCTTACCCCTTCTATCCCGTTACCCCACCACGATTTTTACCAAAAAAAAAACAATCCCAGCCTATAACTCTGGATAAGGAAATTAAGTTTAATTTTTTTAGCTCAAAGCGTTTCCGACTTATTGTTGTCTTAAATGCTGAAATCGTAAAGAAAGGCAATAAAAAATGTAATACTCTTCGGGGAAAGTAAAATATAAAATAATAGTTATAGGGGGCGTTGTATTTAATAAAAAAAAACATGCTTTGTGAAAAATATAATTTACGGAAAAACGCAATATTCTATTCACTGTAAAGAGTGTATTGTGGAATGCGAAGCATCGAACATTATGACCGCTTTTTTTTTAATTATAAATTCCCAAACTACTAAAATGTATCATGCTAAATTAAATTATTAAAAATATAATAAGAAATGTCACCAACCTGTTGTTTTGTGATGATTTCTTGTTGATTTTTTTCTTGCAGAACCGAGTAAGCGTTGAACAAGTTTCTGATTAATAAAAGTTTATACTCCCGCTTCATTATTGGTAGGAGGGTTGGAGGTAAAAACGCATGCGTTCTTTTAAAAGTATTTTACGCCCTTTTGCAATGTGGAAAACATTAGTTCGGTGGAATAAGTATACATTCTGAAATAGTATATTACCTAACAAGCCAAGAAACTTGTTATTTGGAAATAGTTTTGTTATAGACGCATTAGTCTAAGAGCTGGTGACCATTTTTAGTTAATTATTTGCTCCCAGCTGTATTTTATATATGTCTTAAAGTACATTCAAATGAAGCTATTTTAAATCACCAGGTCTTGGATCGGGTTCCTTTCGATTCCAAAAGTCTCGAAAAGGTGATGAAATGGGGTCCCCGAAAAATATATTTTTAACTTACCGAGTCAAACAAATTACATTTAGATTAGTCTATTTTCACAGTTTTAAACAATTATTTATTAGGCTAAGAGTTTAAAAAAAGACTTTAAAACTTTATCTGACATATGTCAACACTAAAAATTCTCTTTAATTTTCATTTAATCAAAATGTCATTTCATAGATTCTCATTTTTTTTTAAATTAGGTAGAGGAAAGTCGCCTAATTTCGGATACCATTTACAATGTATTCAATATTTAATACTCGGTATTACTTTTTGATATTTTTTTTATATAACAGATACAACTTATTATAGCGAACCATGATTTATTATAAAAGCAATTTTATTACAGTTTATTTTTTCCAAAAAACACGGTTAAAAAAAATCAGCGCATTTTTGTGCATTTGAAAAAGGGCTCCTAATTTCGGACATATCCGAAAAAAATTTTTTAAGAGTAGATCTGGATCCCATTGCTTATGTTTCTTGTTATTCCTTCACATTTAAGACGTAATTTAATCATTAAGCGATTTTCTACGAAATACTATAGGAACTATAATTTTAGATTCCCAATTTCGAATATCTTAGTATCTTGAGTAATTTTCGTTTTTTCAAAATTGTTTATCTTAGTTTGTTGTATCATTATAAAAAAAATAATTAATGGTTGATTATCCTGAATAATAATTACCTTGCGGATATCCGAAATTGGGAATCAAATGCACAAAAATGGTCTATCCGAAATTAGGCAACTTTCTGCTTTTTAGATTAGAAATTTGTAGAATGTTTACGTTTTCAAATTGCTTAATTATGAATAGTGGATCAACTTAACTAACATCATAACTTACCCAAGACAGAATCACGAACTTTTATAACGATTATTTATAAAATAAACAAGCATAATAATGCAACTGAGCACAAAACTGCCATTTGCAATATAAACGATTTGTGCTGCCATTTAAAGGGGAGAAGCTCTACCGTTATCATATTACAGGACGGATTTAGTTTGACTTTTGGCTTCACATAAAAGTAGGTTTCTGTTTACCTTTGCAGACAGTATCATAAATACACTACTATCCGAAATTAGGCGCATTTCCTCTATCACTTCTTTTAAAGGCACTTTTTAAATACTGTTCTCACCCCTTGGCCACAGAATTATTGTGTATAACTATGAAAATAGCTTAATCTGAATGTATTAAATGAAATCTATATGACTCGCCAAGTAAAAAATAGATTTTTTGGTACCTTATTGTCATAGCTTTTGGAGCTTCTAGCACCCAGCCGGATTCGGAGTCTAGAAATTTGAAAATAGCTTAATCTGAATATACTTTAAGACATACAGAGGGGTCCACAAGTCACCCCCCCCCCCCTCTTAACTTTTGAACCAATTGAGATATCGACTTCAAATTTGGAACTTTTAAATAAGACAACTTAAACTATCTTTTAGCATATATTTAATACTTTCAGCTTTTAAAATGTGGGCAGGGGGGCATGGGAGCACATTTTTTAAAATAGAAAGGGGGGTCGTGTAATACATCATTTTAAAGCCATTAAAATTCTCCATTTAACTCCATATTTTTAAATTTAAAAAAAAATTGGGTTTAAAATGGGGTTGAAAATGGGTATTAATGTCAAAATTCCTCTAAAAAAAAAACAAATAATTTTTTAAAAATGCCTAATTTCACCATAAAAAAATGTTAATTATACTTTTAAACTAATTTTAGTTGACATAAATAAAAATTTATAAAGAAAAAACTTAAAAAATCGAATGTTTTAGCACAAAAAATTGAAAAATCAAAACCTTAAAAAACATTTTTAAAAATTTTAAAAATAAGTTTAAATAGAGAATTATATAAGCTTTAAAATGATGTATCACACGACCCCCCTTTCCATTAAAAAAAATGTCCCCCCATGCCCCCCTGCCCACATTTTAAGAGCTGAAAATATCAAATATATGCTAAAAGATAGTTTAAGTTGTCTTATTTAAGAGTTCTAAATTTGAAGTCGATATCTCAACTCGTTTGGACTTTGGACTCAAAAGTTAAAAGGGGGGGAGGGGTGACTTTTGGACCGCACTGTATATGAAATATAGCCGGGAGCAAATAATGAAATAAAAATTTTCAACAGCTCTCCGACTACTTGAGGCGAAAGCCGAGTGAGTTTAAAGCAAACAACCGATTAGTTAAAAAGTTACACTTTAAAAGCATACGGAGCTACATTACTGTCCGATTAAAAAAAAAACACATAAAAAAGCAACAAAAAATTCTTAACAAAAAAATCGGAAAAAAGAGATAGGTACTAAAAAAAAATTAACGGAATAAATTTTTACAAAAAAAATTGACCAAAGCAAATTTTTCAAAAAATACCCCATAAAATTTACAAAAAATATTTCAAAGCGTTGTTTACCGTAAATATATTGTTCGTAATTAATGGCGATTTCTCCCGTTAGATTAGACAGGGACAAAAGTTCTACCTAAAAAGGATAGAAGACATACATACACTCCCACTTCCAACCCCAACCAAACAAATTCTGTATTTGTTCTTTGTTGAACAAATACAATATTTACTTTGCCGGGCCAAAAGTGTAACTATATTATTTTTATTAAAGAAATTACTGGCGCTATCTAAATTTTAGTAGAATTATCTTATTCTACAGATTCACATTAGCTATGTTCGTTCGTGCCGCTCAGTGCTACACTTTCCGGTCAACCAAATAAATACTGTATTTGTTGTATGAAAAACAAATACAGTATTTATTTGGTTGGCAGGAAAGTGTAGCACAAATGAGATAGAGATAGGGTAGACGTGTTTTGATTCATAATTCTAGTTGTAGAGAGCTCCATTAGTTTTAAACAATTGGAAAAATGAAAAAAGTTTATAAAATAAGATATAAAATTGACTTTTCCTGTTTTTCTTTGTAGCTTTAGCGCATTATTATCAGAAATTTATTAAAAGAAAACTTCATTGAAATTAATTTTATCTATGATTGAAATTTTACTAGTGTCAAAATTTGACATTTAGTTAAAAATGTAAAAATATTTCAAAATTTATTAAAATATATCTCGGTAACTAATAGTCCTACGATAAAAGTGACAAACATTTTTACACCTGAATTAATTTTAGGAGGAAATCTTCAGATTCCTCCAGATTACCTCCAAAGGTTACCTCGAGTTTCTAAGATTTCCTCTTAAAAGGAGGAAATCTTTGAAGATTTCCTTCAGATTACCTCGTAACCTTGAAAGATTTCCTCCGGATTACCTTCAATTTGTAGGTACCCCTGAATTACTCTGCGGTTTATCCCTCAGGAATTAAACATTATTTTCATTTATGCAAAAAAAAAATTGTCCTACTATAAATAATACGTGAGATATCGCTAAAAATATAGTTTTTGTCCATTTTGCCCCCTTGCCCTAAGCTAATGTTAACCATATTTAATGTGACGCAAATAGAAAAGATCCTGAATCCTTTGGTGAAAGAATTTTTTAAATCGGACATTCCATTAAAAAGTTATAAGGGTTGCCACCCCGGTATGGAAACGATTTTTAGCTCAACTTTCATATAACCCAAGTTTTTTTTTCATATTTTATTTAGAGCTTTGGAATCTTTCTAAGACTAAATTTAAAAAAATCTATCTATGCGTTTTTGAGAAAAACGATTTTCATTTGTTTTAACAAAAAAAAATATTTAAAAATTATTTTAGATATTCAGATTTTACGTCAAAAAGTGAGAAAAAAGTTTTTATAGACGTTTGAGCTAAACGGCTTTTTAAGGGATGATAGATTTTTTTTAATTTGGTCTTAAAAAGTTGCCAAAGCTCTAAATAATTAAATTATGAAAAAAAACTTAGGTTATATAAAAGTTGAGCTAAAAATCGTTTCCAGACAGGGGTGTTACATATAGACCGACCAAATTTTTTTTTTGATTTTTCGGTAGATTTTAATAACGGGTGTTTCCCCCCGTAAAAGAAAAACTAATACTTATTAAAAACACAACTTCTATTCCCGGTCTCTAGAAAAATTTTACGCCGTTTTAAATTGTAAAAACAGACATAACAGCAAATTTTACGCATGATATATCATAAAGGATGTAAAGATAAGTAGTGATAAACTAAATAGGAGAAGCTGGATTATCTTCAAGAAAACGGTTATAATAGAGTGCGCATGAATATGAAAATTAAAGGAAACTAAAGAAAACGTTTATGGGATAACATTATTATATATAATTTATTAAATGCAAAATACAATTTTGCACGTCCAAGACTAAAACATGATAAAGACCTACAGGTAGTTATAAATACATTTTTTTTTAATATTTAATAAATTCAAGTGTCTTGGGTAATTTGTTTTTTTTTTCTCCTGAGGTTGAAAAAATCGGTATTTACAAATCTTCAGCGTGTACACGGTCTTTTATCACAGCTAAATACTGATTATAATCAATTATTCAATTAATAATTATTAAAGCTAACTCTGTTATTCAATAGTATTAGATTTATAATTCCCGATTAATAACTACTTGTAGATACAGTAGAAAGGGGCGTTTACACGAGAGTACAATATAATTAGTAACTACAATCAGGGCCGTAGCGAAGAAGTTTTTTGGGTGTGGGAGAAGGTCAAAAATTACAACTTTGTTTAGCCTAAAACCACAACTTTTTTCCTTGAGAAAATAAAAGGTCCTCTTTTGTTTTGGATCAATGAAATATACAACTTTTCAAGATGGGTGGGGGGACGAGATATTTTAAATCCGCTTTTTTTGGCTTAGAGCCCTATTAATAGAAAACTAATGCACCGCAAAAAAAATTGCTATTGCCAATTTGCCCTAAATATAACGGCGATCATTTTATTCGGTTTTCTTTAGGTAAAAGATGATAAGAATTAAACTGTTTATTTAATCGATGGATTATCTGGATTATCTGTATAATTCTTGGTAGAAAAAATAGTATTCATAACTCGTTGGTAAGTTTCAATCGTGCTCTCGTGTGATTTCCGCACGTGCGAAATATGTCACTTTTCATACCCGTTTTATAATATACTCTTCTGGAATAGAAGTATTTTTAGAATGCACTTGATATATTTAAATAAAATTCTACATGTGACGTTAAAACTCATCAAAACGACTTTAAAGCAAAGTAGTGTTTCAAATAGCGACTATTTGTTTGTCTTTATGTACAGTGCTTGTCTAAAGTTCGCCACCCCCCTTTAACTTAAACGGTTTATGATATCAACTTGAAATTTGAAACACGTAAATAACATAAACCATTTTTTTTTTTGATATTCTGTAATACAGCATTGCTGTATATTATATACTATACTCCGTCCAGTTATGCAAGATAGTAAGAGACGCGGCCCGTTTTACACCACAGAGCGCATAAATAGCATAATTATGCATAACTCGTAGTGTATCAACAATTTAACAGATGTCGGTACTGTTTTCCTCGAAAGGACCTATCCAAAGACTCCCATGACAAGCATAGTACATAAGAATGTAATTCCAGGATTGGCTTGATGTGTCGTCATGTATCTTGTAATGGTTGTTATGCAATACTCTGGATAGGCCTTAAGTTGTAATTGTAACCTAAAAATTTGACGTTTTCCTTGTGTTCAATATAATTTAGTTCATACATACAATATGTAGAATATGCTAATTTAGTGTGAGTGTATAAAGAATAAACCGAAAAAGTACCTTTTTCAATACCATACAAAATAACATTAAGTATAACCATTTTTTTATGTAACTTTCTCTTCTTTTATTAGCTTTAACGACCGTCAATCATTGTCATAGACAAAAAATGTCACAATATTTTATATATTAAAAGGTACGAGTTTTTAACCAATGATGTAGCTTAAAAATCGCGGGAACTTTAAACTACTATCTTGAATAATTGGACGGACTATATATTGTATATTTGATATGTTTAGTGGCACAATATTTTTTGTTTAATTTATTTAATTTATTTATTTATTAATATTAATACAATTATTATTAAGTTATAAAATAATATCACTATTTTAAAATTTTTGACCTTCTTGTTCGTAGAATAATATATTTATTTATTTGTTTTTTCTGATTAAAATACGAACAATTTAGCAAAAAGTATATTGAGCCTGAGTTTGAATAGTTGATATGTTTTTATTTTTATTCTTATACTAGTGTTTTATTGTTTTTTCTACTGCACTCTCAAATGTTAATTTATTTTTGTGCAAGTTAGCATATTAATTGCCTTTATATGGACCCTGTATTCTTTATTGCATATATTACTCAGCAATAAATATTATTATAATTGTTATAAAGACAAGGGGTAATTTTTTTTAAATTGAAAGGTAGATTATGTAATACATCATTTCAAAGCTTGTTATTATACTATTAACAGCGCGTAGGGCTAGAATAGTATTATACGGTAGTTTCTAATTTCCCTAAATAACGGGGAGTTAAACTATTTAAAAAAATAATAAAAAAAATATATAATTTTCAAAAAAAAAATCAAATTTTTCCTTTTCGCAAAAAGAAAATAATTTTTTTTAACATTTTTTTTATTTTTTTTTTCGTTTTTTGCAAAAATAAAATTAAAAAAAAATTGTAAAATTAAAAAAAATATTTTTTCAAAAAAAAAAATTCAAAAAAACTTTAAAAGAAATTTCAAAAATAAAAAAAAAATAAAAAATAAGATTTCGTTTATCAAAAAAAAAAAATCTTTTTTAAAAAAGATGTTATTTTTTTTTTTTTTTTGAAAATTATTTTTTTATTATTTTTTTTTACTTGGGAAAATACAATAAACCATTTACTGTGAATATTATATGATGGAATGAGTAGCATTACATATCTTCATGGCTTGTTTATACAGTGCGGTCCAAAAGTCAAAGATATTTTCAGCTCTTAAAATGTGGGCAGGGGGGCATGGGGGACATTTTTTTGAATAGAAAGGGGGGTCGTGTGATACATCATTCTAAAGCTTATAAAATTCTCTATTTAAATTAACATTTTTAAATTTTTTAAAAATGT
The DNA here is from genome assembly GCA_958510825.1 of Brachypterus glaber. Taxonomy (NCBI): domain Eukaryota; kingdom Metazoa; phylum Arthropoda; class Insecta; order Coleoptera; family Kateretidae; genus Brachypterus; species Brachypterus glaber. Next base: position 52,127,765 of record OY294044.1, on the reverse strand, counting down.
TTTTTAAGGTTTTGATTTTTCAATTTTTTGTTCTAAAACATTGGATTTTTTAAGTATTTTTATTAATTTTTTATTTGTGTCAACTAAAATTAGTTTAAAAGTATAATTAACATTTTTTTATGATGAAATTAGGCATTTTTAAAAAATTATTTGTTTTTTTTTTAGAGGTATTTTGACATTAATACCCATTTTCAACCCCATTTTAAACCCATTTTTTTTTTAAATTTAAAAATATGGAGTCAAATGGAAAATTTTATAAGCTTTAAAATGATGTATTACACGACCCCCCTTTCTATTTAAAAAAATGTGTCCCCCTGCCCCCCTGCCCAAATTTTAAGAGCTGAAAGTATTAAATATATGCTAAAAGATAGTGTAAGTTGTCTTATTGAAAAGTTCCAAATTTGAAGTCGATATCTCAACTGGTTCAAAAGTTAAGATGGGGGAGAGTGACTTTTGGACCGCTCTGTATAAATAAAATCTAAGAAATGCGCATTTTTTAATAAAACAATTAAACGTTAAAGAGAAAATGTAAGCTTTATAATATTATTTCATTAATAAAAACTGAAATATCTAGTACAAGTATTACAGGGATACACAGTTTTGAATATGAAATTAGTCAGTGTTGTAAATTGTACACCAATCGGTATATTAATCAATACACAAATGATGTGATGGGAGATTTAGCTCAGCGGTCAATGGCATCGATATAGCCTGACACTGATCTAATGATCGTGAGTTCAAACCTCACTGGCGCCGATTGCCTTTTTCAGTTAATTAATAATTGAAATTTGGCGAAGGCGTACTCCCTAGATATATTGGTTCGAAAGTCAATTAAAGCCGGTGGTTCCCTCTACTACTAGCCCACACAAGTCCTGGACTTAGAGGATGCTTAATTAAGTAGAATAGTACGAGGTTAAAAACAAACATGTATCACACAACTTTTCTTATGCGTTTTTAAAAGTTCTTAAAAGTATTTGGGAAAATGCACTAAACCATTCACTGTGTAATAATATAATGGATTAAGTAGCATCACATAATATGCTACACCCTATACAGTGCGTGCATTAAGTCTGGAATCACCCGATTAACTTTTTAGTTACAAGTAAAACACAAAAACCCTTGGATAGGTCGATTTTTATTTTTAATTTTGCAAATTATGGTGTAATAAAAGTTATCAAAATTTGCACCCCCTTGCACCCTCACCCCCCAACTTTTTTTTTTCAAACAGCAACCTACCCCTTGTGACACTTCGTTGGAAAGGTAATTTAATAAGCTTTCCAACGGTGTATAATAAAGCCTAATTTGGGAAAGGGCTAATGATAAAATGCACAATTTAGTTTATTATAAAGACATGTAAAGTATAACTTTAGTTCACTATAAATGTTCAAATTGATGTCCTTCAGCTCTTTGACAGTGGACAGTAAAAAAACGGGATTAAAATCGATTAAATAGTAAACATAAAATTGGTCAATAAAAAGAAAAAAAAATGCATTTTTCAACAGGGTATAAAATATTAAAATAAGTTTAAAACAACCTTATTTAGATTCTCAGGAAGGTGCCAAGTAGGAAATAGGGCAACAATTACCATATTATGCGTAATATTTCACACAAACAATGTTTAAATAAAACATGCGTTTTTTCATAGACCCTTTAACAAATTAGGCTGTATCATACACTGTTGGAAAGCTTATTAAATTACCTTTCCAATGATGTATCACAAGGGGTAGGTTGCTATTTGAAAAAAAAAGTTGGGGGTGAGGGTGCAAGGGGGTGCCAATTTTGATAACTTTTTTTAGACCAAAATTTGCAGAATTAAAAATATAAATCGACCTGTCTGAGGATTTTTGTATTTTACTTGTAACTAAAAAGTTAATCGGGTGATTCCAGTCTTAATGCACGCACTGTATAAACAATTTAATGCAAATATAAACTACTACTACTACTAAAAACGGTCGCGCAGCCACACACAAACATATTATGTTTACGACTTGTTAATATAAAGTAGTGTAGTAAAATAAATAGGGTGCACTCTTACAGTAGTTTTAACTGTAATAATTAAAGCAAATTTACAATGTCAGAATGTGAATTTACAATATTTATTAAATTAACCTCAATATTACTGGGTTTAGTAAAATCTCAGCTCATTTCCTGTCGGTACAATAATTTTGCATTAAAATTCGTGCATGTGGTTCAAAAAGCCGACACTTTTTCCCGAAAATTACAAAAGCCCGTAATACTACACATTAACTTCGATGCTTAAATTACTGGGAAATCACAGGTAAAAATTCACATTTTTACAGATAACTGTGAATTTACAGTACCGATTTAAATTTACCACTTTCTTTGCTGGCAACATATGACCTATTTTATTTCCTGTAAAAATACCATATTTGCATTTACAGTGTGTCAGAGAAACCTTTGCATTATCTTACAAAAACTTAGAATGAATGTTTTCCCAGAAATAATTTATCAATACCCAGCCAACATGATCAAGTCAAATTCACTTGAATTTAACGTCACTGGCGACGTCAAATGACCAAATTATCAACATCAAATATACGTATATTTCAGGTGAAAATGTCACATGATTTTGTCGTAACAAGTCCAAACGTTAATTTTGGTGTCGCATCAATCATATGAACATATGAGGAGGTGACTTTCAAAACGCAGTTTTTGATATTTTTGAAAAATTGAGATAATGATGGTGTTTACACATATTCGATCTATTGATCCAAAAAAAAAAATAAAAAATTTGTTATTTCATATTAAAAATTTAGTTATAAAACCACGTGGAAAAACAAAACGCAGTTTTTGAACCAAAGCTTGACTTTCAAAACGCAGTTTTTAATTATACTACAGTCAATATAGGTTTCAACTGCGACAAAATTCCTCAGTCAAAAAAAGTATGTATTCCTATAGATTTTGGGATGGGAAATTCAATAAAAAAAGTCTATCGGTTTTCGAGTTTCGGTTGACCCTTAAACGGCCCTTAAAACACCCTAAAAACTCGTTTTTGCCCCATAACTTTTGATTGCAACCTACTAAAAACAAACTGCACAGAAAATGAAAGAGCACAAAAAATGCAATAAAATTGCTTAATATTTTTTTCCCTTAATTTCTATTGGAAGATATAACGCATTTAAAGTCGTAACTCACTCGTTGTTAAAACATTTTATGACTGGCTGCCATTTGAACACCCTTTTATATATCGGCTTAATATCTTTCAAAATATCTTAAATATATCTAAGGATGATTTATGCAAAATTTCAGCTTAATCTGATTAGGGTTTACGAAACCTCTATACGCCCCCTCTTATTTATATACGCCCCAGTTTTTAAAGGACTAAGCTTACCAAAACGTTTAAAATTTGTAGTAAAATGGTTTTTGGGTCAAGAAACACTATTTAATAAAGTCTACTCCTAAAACATGTTTTTTTCCACATATCTTATTTGTAGTGTTGGACAAAAAATAAAATTACCTAGTGTCATGTTGTGTGTTGAGTTAAATGAAAAAAGCGTTACATAGAGAGGTCCAAAATAGTAAAAAAAGGTTTTACATAATATATGGACAGTCCCTGTATACTATTTGTATCTATACTTACCTAAAAAATATTTTAAAAATCAATATTGTTTGTTTGTTTGTTTGTTTGTTTAACCTCGTACTATTCTACTTAATTAAGCATCCCCTAAGTCCAGGACTTGTGTGGGCTAGTAGTAGAGGGAACCACCGGCTTATACTGACTTTCGAACCAGTTTCTAGGGAGTGTCCGTTTCACTTATCGCCTTCGACAAATTTCAATTATTAATTAACTGAAAAAGGCAAATCGGCGCCATTGAGAATCGAACTCACGATAGTAGACTTGCTATGCATACGCGCTAGCCACTACGCTATGCCTCCCACAAGAGATTCTATTAATAATATTCATATTCATTTAAATGCTGGACTATCAAAACGCAGTTTTTATGCTTTGACTTTCAAAACGCAGTTTTTGATTTTTTTAATATGCAATTTTTTTAATAATTAGTGAAACTGATTTAATTCGCCAATGTAATTTAACTATTCTCTCTAAAATAGATAATACCTGATGTTCATTGGTACTATAAAAGCTGTTATAGTTCCTAAATTAATACTTGGTTGATATCTCGGAATGTGTTCTTTATCAAAAACTGCGTTTTGAAAATCACCTCCTCATATGTCTTATCTTGAATTTCTTTAAAAATTTATTTAATAGTCTTATAATAAATTATTTTATAGTAATATTTAAGGTAAAATCAAATGATTATAAAATAAGAAATTCGTCGATTTGAAACGTGAAAATTACGTCATCTGTTGACGAGAACGCAATTTTGGAAAATTTGAAACTACCTTATTGCCCGCTTACAATTAAAAAAATAATGTGTCTCAATGTATATAACTTTGGAAATACCCAATAGTAACATTTTATTTATTTAACTCTAGAAGGGTAATAAACATAAACCGTATTATAGTTTTAATAAATGGCATAAATGAATAGAAGCACAATACATATTATTTTATTTTGTTATAATGTGATATTAATAAAATTATCTGCATATTATTTTATTAAAACAAAAATAAACAATATTTCAATCAACATGTTGCAAATGTCGCTTTTATGTCAGTAATTATAATAACATACCTCAATTAAAATTACAATGAGCAGGTAACTAGAAACTTTAACGGCATATAAAAAATACATTATATACCTCCCATTAAACAATATATTAAAGTATTGTTAAACTGAGGCCCGTAGTGGAAGCGCTTAGTAGGAGCTGAAAAAATAGGACCAAGAGTCATTACACCCTTTTTTAGGGAGTAGACAGGGCCGACTTTTGCATTTCGGCGCCCTGAAGCAAAAGCTTGGTTTGACGCCCCTGTTTAAAAAATTTAATGACTAAAATTTTAATGACTAAAAAAAAAGTCCTCACCTGAAACAAAAAATTAACCCCTGGCAGAAAATTTTGATGACAATAAAAAAGGTCGTCACCTCTAAAAAAAACTTTATCCAGAAAATTAAAAAAGGTCATCCCCTCTGAAAAATAAAAGGCTTTAAACACGAATATTTAAAAATTTTAAGTTCCCCCTCGCATGTCGTAAAAAGTATCAAAATAAAATATTGTGCAAAATTTCAACCTTAAAAAATAAAATACATTTGAAAATTCTAAAAAATAAATAAATATATTTTTTTTAATTTTTTTATAAAAAGTCCACTCCTAAAATTAAGTACTTTGGTGATTTATATAATTTTATATTGGCCATAAAATGACAGATTTTTTTTTCACTTCCGGTTTTGCCGGAACTGGCATAAATATGTTTTTTTTTTAATCGAACACCCTGTAATTTTTTACATTTTTGAACTCGGCCGATAATTCTATGTATAAAAAATTATCGTTTTTTTTTTACTTTTTTTCATATAAAACGAAATACACATAATTTACCTTTTATTTACTTACCTAAGCTTAAAAAAATAAAAACCTAATGTTAAATTAAAAATTTGATCAGTGACAGCGATATAGAGCTAAAAAAACGTTTTTTTTTTTGTCTAAAAGTCCAATTTCTTTATTCCCTGTAAACTTGTTTTGTAGAGTATTTTTACTCAATCTTTTTATGCCAAATTAATGACATTTATTTTATATGTATTTCATAAAAAATATTATACAACGCTTTTACTAACACCCTATGGTACGGTAAATGGCGTAAAGTAACAATCAGTTTTTAATCCATAGAATTTTCTGCTAAATTAAAAAATATAAAAAATATATTTATGCCACTTCCGGCGAGAACGGACACACACACACACACAATATATACTACAGTCAATATAGGTTTCAACTGCGACAAAATTCCTCAGTCAAAAAAAGTATGTATTCCTATAGATTTTGGGATGGGAAATTCAATAAAAAAAGTCTATCGGTTTTCGAGTTTCGGTTGACCCTTAAACGGCCCTTAAAACACCCTAAAAACTCGTTTTTGCCCCATAACTTTTGATTGCAACCTACTAAAAACAAACTGCACAGAAAATGAAAGAGCACAAAAAATGCAATAAAATTGCTTAATATTTTTTTCCCTTAATTTCTATTGGTTGGAAGATATAACGCATTTAAAGTCGTAACTCACTCGTTGTTAAAACATTTTATGACTGGCTGCCATTTGAACACCCTTTTATATATCGGCTTAATATCTTTCAAAATATCTTAAATATATCTAAGGATGATTTATGCAAAATTTCAGCTTAATCTGATTAGGGTTTACGAAACCCCTATACGCCCCCTCTTATTTATATACGCCCCAGTTTTTAAAGGACTAAGCTTACCAAAACGTTTAAAATTTGTAGTAAAATGGTTTTTGGGTCAAGAAACACTATTTAATAAAGTCTACTCCTAAAACATGTTTTTTTCCACATATCTTATTTGTAGTGTTGGACAAAAAATAAAATTACCTAGTGTCATGTTGTGTGTTGAGTTAAATGAAAAAAGCGTTACATAGAGAGGTCCAAAATAGTAAAAAAAGGTTTTACATAATATATGGACAGTCCCTGTATACTATTTGTATCTATACTTACCTAAAAAATATTTTAAAAATCAATATTGTTTGTTTGTTTGTTTGTTTGTTTGTTTAACCTCGTACTATTCTACTTAATTAAGCATCCCCTAAGTCCAGGACTTGTGTGGGCTAGTAGTAGAGGGAACCACCGGCTTATACTGACTTTCGAACCAGTTTCTAGGGAGTGTCCGTTTCACTTATCGCCTTCGACAAATTTCAATTATTAATTAACTGAAAAAGGCAAATCGGCGCCATTGAGAATCGAACTCACGATAGTAGACTTGCTATGCATACGCGCTAGCCACTACGCTATGCCTCCCACAAGAGATTCTATTAATAATATTCATATTCATTTAAATGCTGGACTATCAAAACGCAGTTTTTATGCTTTGACTTTCAAAACGCAGTTTTTGATTTTTTTAATATGCAATTTTTTTAATAATTAGTGAAACTGATTTAATTCGCCAATGTAATTTAACTATTCTCTCTAAAATAGATAATACCTGATGTTCATTGGTACTATAAAAGCTGTTATAGTTCCTAAATTAATACTTGGTTGATATCTCGGAATGTGTTCTTTATCAAAAACTGCGTTTTGAAAATCACCTCCTCATATGTCTTATCTTGAATTTCTTTAAAAATTTATTTAATAGTCTTATAATAAATTATTTTATAGTAATATTTAAGGTAAAATCAAATGATTATAAAATAAGAAATTCGTCGATTTGAAACGTGAAAATTACGTCATCTGTTGACGAGAACGCAATTTTGGAAAATTTGAAACTACCTTATTGCCCGCTTACAATTAAAAAAATAATGTGTCTCAATGTATATAACTTTGGAAATACCCAATAGTAACATTTTATTTATTTAACTCTAGAAGGGTAATAAACATAAACCGTATTATAGTTTTAATAAATGGCATAAATGAATAGAAGCACAATACATATTATTTTATTTTGTTATAATGTGATATTAATAAAATTATCTGCATATTATTTTATTAAAACAAAAATAAACAATATTTCAATCAACATGTTGCAAATGTCGCTTTTATGTCAGTAATTATAATAACATACCTCAATTAAAATTACAATGAGCAGGTAACTAGAAACTTTAACGGCATATAAAAAATACATTATATACCTCCCATTAAACAATATATTAAAGTATTGTTAAACTGAGGCCCGTAGTGGAAGCGCTTAGTAGGAGCTGAAAAAATAGGACCAAGAGTCATTACACCCTTTTTTAGGGAGTAGACAGGGCCGACTTTTGCATTTCGGCGCCCTGAAGCAAAAGCTTGGTTTGACGCCCCTGTTTAAAAAATTTAATGACTAAAATTTTAATGACTAAAAAAAAAGTCCTCACCTGAAACAAAAAATTAACCCCTGGCAGAAAATTTTGATGACAATAAAAAAGGTCGTCACCTCTAAAAAAAACTTTATCCAGAAAATTAAAAAAGGTCATCCCCTCTGAAAAATAAAAGGCTTTAAACACGAATATTTAAAAATTTTAAGTTCCCCCTCGCATGTCGTAAAAAGTATCAAAATAAAATATTGTGCAAAATTTCAACCTTAAAAAATAAAATACATTTGAAAATTCTAAAAAATAAATAAATATATTTTTTTTAATTTTTTTATAAAAAGTCCACTCCTAAAATTAAGTACTTTGGTGATTTATATAATTTTATATTGGCCATAAAATGACAGATTTTTTTTTCACTTCCGGTTTTGCCGGAACTGGCATAAATATGTTTTTTTTTTAATCGAACACCCTGTAATTTTTTACATTTTTGAACTCGGCCGATAATTCTATGTATAAAAAATTATCGTTTTTTTTTTACTTTTTTTCATATAAAACGAAATACACATAATTTACCTTTTATTTACTTACCTAAGCTTAAAAAAATAAAAACCTAATGTTAAATTAAAAATTTGATCAGTGACAGCGATATAGAGCTAAAAAAACGTTTTTTTTTTGTCTAAAAGTCCAATTTCTTTATTCCCTGTAAACTTGTTTTGTAGAGTATTTTTACTCAATCTTTTTATGCCAAATTAATGACATTTATTTTATATGTATTTCATAAAAAATATTATACAACGCTTTTACTAACACCCTATGGTACGGTAAATGGCGTAAAGTAACAATCAGTTTTTAATCCATAGAATTTTCTGCTAAATTAAAAAATATAAAAAATATATTTATGCCACTTCCGGCGAGAACGGAATTGGAACAAAAAAAAATAAATCTGACATTTTATAGCCAATGTAAAATTATATAAATCACCAAAGTTTCGTTTTTATCGAATGAAGATTAATCTTAATTTTAGGATTGTACATAAATAAAACTCACCCGGTACATCTGGCTTCCATATAGAGCAAATTAAAGTTGTAAATCTGAGCCAAATTGGCACTAAAAAAACGAAATTTGGCATCTTCTACTTTATACGAATTATAACTTACTTAATTTTTAATTTATTAATTTTTTTATTTTCAAATGAATTAGGTCCATTTCAAACTTTATTTCTTTAAGTTGATATTTGGCACAGATTAAAATTTTATGTATCTAATTAAAAGAAATTGTGCCCAATAAAAAAATATAATTTAAATTTTTTTTCAAATTAAGTAGGGCGGACAATAATTTAATTTTTTCTACGACTGCTTTGGAATGTAAGTAAATGCACACACTTTTCAGCATGAGTACATGTAGTGCCATCTCTTGTTTATAAAAGTAAAGAAAACTGTAGCAAAATTAGCAAAAAAATATATATATTACCATGAAATATTGAATAATTTAATGCAATTTAAAGTTTTGCGTTAAATTTACATAAAGTTTATTAGTTTTTCTTAATATTTGACCAGTTTTTTATCAATTTACTTCAAAAAATTAAAACTGCTCCATCTATTGTTAAATGCACATAAAAAAAAATTGTCTGTACACCGGGCGCCACCTATCTACGGGCATGTTTTTCGACCCGCTGAATACGAATTTCAAGTCAGTTTAGGCCGTCCACCCTTCAATTTCGAGTAAAAAAATTTTTTTCTTGCCAAAACATCGAATTTTCGCTATTTTTTGGTTTTTTTTTGCAATTTACTCGAAATTGAAGGGTGGACGGCCTAAACTGACTTGAAATTCGTATTCAGCGGGTCGAAAAACATGCCCGTAGATAGGTGGCGCCCGGTGTACAGACAATTTTTTTTTTGTGTGCCGGTGATATTTAAACCTGATATCTGTCACAACAATCTGACATAACCTTCAATTTTTGCATTATAATTTGTATATATGTACTAATATTAAATAAAAATCTTTTTTAAGTACTGATTTGATAAAATTATTAAATAGAATTAATAGCTTTATTTAAAAATATGTGCTTTGTTGCATTTACAATGTCTAGTCACAAAAAACATTGTCTTTAACCTTGTCCGCAGTTTAAAGCCATACAGTGTTTCATATTTGCAGTCGAAGAAAAAGTATAGTCTACAACACGTATGAAATAGTCATTCCGCGCTCGCGGGACCATCATACTCGCCTGCCGGCTCGTATGAAAAACTTTCCGCTCGCGCGGAATATTGTCTATTCCATACTAGTTATAGAATATACTATTTTAAGCTGAAATTTGGCACAAAATTTTGTTAAGTTATTTTTCACGACTTGAGGTGGGAACAAGTTTAAACATGGAAGCAAAAATGTTGCTGCAAAATAATCCTTTAAGAAAAGTTACCTTCGCCCACTAATTTAAAAATATTTAAATTTATGAATATTCCATGGAGAAAATAATATTTTATTACCATAAAATATGGTTTAAAATACAGGAGTTTCACATCCAAAGTGTCCTAATATTGTGCGGTTTTACACAGTAAAGTGTCACATCTAAAGATCAGTTTTATAATACCTGCTAGCGTGGGGCTGCATATCTTAAAGCTTTTTAAAAAGCACAAAATCTTTGCTGTTCGATATCGCAAGCTTGAAATAACAGAGGTTTAACTGCACACATTCTAATAATAGACCAGGCAGTATCTGTTTTAAAACACCCATGTTTGGGTAAATCGGATATGATTCTATATTTTTGGATCAATAGGTCCAGAATGTCACTAGAAATGATAATTTCACTATGCGCATAAAATAAACCGTGGGCTTCACTTTTAGTTTAACAAAATGTTGCAAAATCGAGAAAATTTTCATTTTTTTTTATTCTTTTCGTGCATATATCTCTGGAACTGTTCATTTCAGACAAATATTGAAAAGGAAAAAAAGTTTTGTAATTGAATTTTATAAATCGAAAAAAACAATTATTATTGTTGCAAAAATAGTAAAAATCACAAAAAAAGGGTAGAAAAATCTAGTTTTTTTTGTTTTTTTTTTCAGATACTTAAAGTATACACAGGACCTTCAAAATTGGCCCAAGAAAACTTTATGGTGTGCTAAATCATCACAACAAATTTCATCAAAATCGGTCTGACAGTTTTTGCACAATAATTTTGCAATTCAGATTAAAAAAAAAATGCAAATTTTCAAAATTATGCAAAATTGAGAGCTCAAACTTTCAAATGATGTTTGAAAAATTAAAATCTGTTAATTAGGAGAGCCTTCGCAGTTGTTTAAACATTTGTCGAATTTTTTTTCTTTGAAAAAAAATATGACTATTCGTTCATTAGTTTCGAAGTTATGATCGTTCAAAGTTGACCGCCATTTACACTGAAACTAAATGGCGGTCAATATAAACGATTATAACTTCGAAACTAATGAACGAATCATCATATTTTTTTTTCAAAAGAACCGTCTCTCCGAGTACTTTTAATATTTAAAAAAAAAACAAATTCATCTAAAAATTCATAAAGTTATTCTATTTGTTTAAAGGCGAAAAAATTCGACAAATGTTTAAACAACTGCGTAGGCTCCAATAATTAACGGATTTTAATTTTGCAAAACATCATTTGAAAGTTTGAGCTCCCTTCTATATGTGTTTAAATTTTCTAGTATGTAAGGGCTTTATGTTCAATTTTACATAATTTTGAAAATTTGCAATTTTTTTTTAAATCTGGATTGCAAATTTTTGTGCAAAAACTATCAAACCCATTTCGATAAAATTTGGTGTGATGATTTAGAACACTATAAAGTTTTCTTGGGCCAATTTTGAAGGCCCTACATATACTTTAAATATCCGAAAAAAAATCCCAAAAAAACTCTACTTTTCTACCCCTTTTTGTGATTTACTATTTTTGCAATAATAATAATTATTTTTTCGATTTGCAACTAATTTTATCATATATAAAATTCAATTACAAAACTTTTTTTCCCCTTCAATATTTGTCTGAAACAAAAAGTTCCAGAGATATATGCACGAAAAGGAGAAAAAAAATGAAATTTTTCTCGATTTTGCAACATTTTGTAAGTAAAAAGTGAAGCCCACGGTTTATTTTATGAGCATAGTAAAATTATCATTTATAATGGTATTCTGGACCCATTCATCCAAAAATATAGAATCATATCCGATTCACCCATCCTAAAACAGATACCGCCTGGTCTATAACTCCTACACTAAAAACGAACATTTTGACTTTCCTCGAGGAAAGTCTTGCGTTAATGACAAAAAATCGAAAATTTTATATTGCTTTTTCTACGTTTCTCGACATTTTATATCCAAAAAAGATAATTTGGGTCATTCCGCTTCAACTGCTACCACAGCATCAAAAATGAAATATTATTATTATTATTATATATTTATTTGGGTAAGGTTATTTTTTAAAATTTATGCAGTATTTCCAAAACTCTTGTGCGTATCTCAGAGGCGTTTTAAGTTAGAATCTCGATATTTGGCATAAATGTTCTTTATCGAAATCAAAAAGATACGTGTTTCAGGAATTTTTGATATTCGACCCTTAAAAAATACTCTCTTGTCCCTTTTATTGGGGGGAAATTATTAAACAAGGTTAGTAAAGAGAGAACTAATTTAAGTTTTTAACCCGTTCGAAGAACGGGCTTCATGGCTTGTTTTTTAAAAAATTTCATGTTTTATAAAGCAAAACTAGATGTAAAAATAAATTTTCCGTATTCTCTTTGTAAAATAAATAAATAAATATTTTCAAGATATTAATTTTTTTTGACCTTAATAATGAGTTTCCGTTAAATCTCTTAAATCCAAAATTGTAGATATGTACATTTTTTAATTTATCGAAAGATAAATATTTATTTTGAACTCTTAACAACTTTGTTTTTTTAAATTGTGCAGTGGAAAGAGAGCTTAAAATAACCCCTGCAAAAATCGTTGTTTTGTCGGCAGCTGTTATTAACTTAGAAACTAACTTGTCTAAATATTTTTAAAAAGAAAACATGTCATATTTTCTTAAGTACGTAAATGGCAATAAACTGATTATTCTTAAAAAAAATATGTCAAAATTTTATTCGAAAATACTCCCTCGATTCCAGAGGGACTTATTAGTGTCACGCCCATCACCGTTCGTGCTTGAGTTTTTAATTAATTTTTATCGAAAAGATATAACAAGCCGTGAAGACATGCTTCGGTATTTCATAGTATGCTCTTCAAAACTGATAATGTATGGTTTTTCTTTCTCGTAAACTTAAAAAATGATTTTCTTTGCTCGATTAATCTCTTTATTTTTCTAAACTGTATTAAAGTAAATAATTAAAATTTGGAGTGCCACCTAGTTAAATCGTTTATTAGTAATTTTTGACGGACATGCGTAAGGTGAGTTCGACGGACAGACGGACGGACCGATGCATCGCGATCAGTTAGGTTGGTTCTTTCAAATAGTTAAAGTATACACGATCGAAGAGTATACTTAACCACCAGTTATCACATTCATCACTTTATTAGGAAGCTGTAAGTTCTAGTGAGATGAGCTTTGGAAACAGATTAAAACAATATCTTCTTAACTTAAGAATAATATATTAAATAAGTGTGATTAAAATTCTTCAAGAACATAAAATAATCAGCAGATGTCCCAAATCAATTTCTGAAAAAAACTAAGAGTAATAAAATTTCTGATTAAATGTAGGTCCAAGCTCGTAGTATAGGATAAATGGACAAAAAAAAGGAAAGGGGGATCCCAGCGCTGAAGGTACCCCACCAGTGTGACCACCACCCCTGAATAGCTGTACACTGTCTATTCAGTCCTCTAAACCCGGGACAGACACACAGACGGATAGACTTACAAACAGATCAACGAATAGCTGGATGGACAGAGGGTTTGACGGAAGAATAAATAGACCGGCGGACAGACACACAGACGGACGTACGGGCATACAAACAGACGGGTGGACAGACAGGCGGACAGACATGCGGATAGATGAGGGGACAGATGAGAGGAGAGACGGTCGGATAGACGGATAGAATGAGAGAAGGACGGATAGACGGACAGACGAGGTACTGACAGATGAACAGAGAGCTGGATGCACAGGCAGACGGATGGTTAGACGGAAGGATAGATGGATAAGCGAACGAACAGAAAAACGGACGGGCAGACAAACGGACGGACAGACAAACGGACGGGCAGTCAAACGGACAAACGAACAGACGAACGGACGGACAGAGGGACAAATAGAAGGAGAGACGGATGGATAGACGGACTTTTTAAAAACTGTTTAGAATAAAAAATAAAAACTTTTGGCTATTTTATACGATTTTGTTAATTAAAAACCGTCGTAAAATGCTCTTTAGTCCAAAGCTGTGAAGAGTATAGTTAGAAATAACTGTCTATTTGAAATATTTATTGAAATATAAACGGATTAACTACACAACAGGGAACTATTGAAAAAATACATAAATAACATGTTTTTGGGTTAATATATGTAAAGATAGGCACACACACACATTCGCTTACTTAAATGTGGAAAAGTAAATAAAATATAAGTATATTTTTTTAAGTTGTACCTATATACAAATAACTGATTCTAGCCAACAAAAATATGTCTGTCTGCATATCTGTCAGAAAATTTTTGACTTGTAAACTTTTTAAGATTAAGGCTTTTTAAACGTAAATAATGCAATATTGTGATGTCTTGTATTACTTTTTTCGAGGAAAGTCTTGCATTAGTAAAAAAACTTTTATTGCTTTTTTACGATATCCAAAAAATATGATTTCCGTAAAAAAAACTATCTGTCGGTCTGACGCGACAGATGGTCTGCCTGTCTTTCCAGGAATTATGTGGCCACGATAACTCAAGAACGTTTCGAGCCTAAGACTTCAAATTAAGAACATGTCTATACAGGTTCTAGACTGGGATTGTTTTTGCTAAAAATCGGGGTGGAGTAAAGTAAGGACACTAGATTGGTTGAGTCTACTTCACTAGTTGGGGAGTGAAGTAGACTCAACTAATCTTATGTCCTTAGAGTAAAGGGGTTAAATGGGGTATTTTTACATAGTTTTTCTTCTTGTTTTACGGAAAAAGGAACTTAAAAAAAAATTAAAATAAATAGGGTAAAACCCCCAATTATTGGCACTTTAAGAAATTTTCCACATAAATTTAATTATAAATTATTAAATATTTCATGTTATCAAGAATAAAATATATTACATCATTTAGTAGTTATTCTACTATATAAAATTTAAACTGAGATCTTAATAATATTAAAGAATTTTTTTAATTAATTACAAGAATACACAATTTTGTATTATTGGCACCTTTTTGCTAATGATTGGCATCCAGATTTTCCTATTATTGGCACCTAATTTTTGCTTTAACGCAACGGAAAAAAATACTGAGTACCTACTTTTTGTTGAACAATAAACATTTTAGTATCAAAATAAAATATTTAAATTGGAATATTGCAGTTTTATACATATTAACTAAAGGCTGTAAACAAAAACTCAAATTTATTTTAGAACTACAAAATTTTAAATATCTTTATATTAAAATTAAAAGGTTACCTAGTTACCTAATATTAATTTGTATCTATAAAATAATACCTAGTTACCTAGGTACACTTATCTAAAAGAATTATTATGCTTTTAGACTAATTTTGATGCGCAAGATTTGCATACAATAAACCTGTGCCAATAATAGGTATTTAATATAATTTGGACACCTATTATGGGCACCGTGATAAAAAATTTAATTCTAAAGAAAAACTAAGTTTATAGACAAAATTAAGTGTAAAATGTGTATTTGATTTTTTTTATTATTTTTTTTATTTTATTTATTTATTTATTTATTTATTTTTAATTAAATATTATTATAACATTAATTATAACATTATTAAAACTGAGTCTTCCCTTTATATCCCATCAATTTCCTTTTTGCAATTTTCAATTTTCCAAAATATCTCAATATTAATCTGAAACAAGTGATTACAAGCACGCAATTATTAATACATAACTATCTATTTTAAGGTCCCACGAGTCTTTTTTTGCGGATAATAAGGTAATATAATCCATTATTTTAATTATCGAAAATTGGAAAATATTAGCTGGAGTTATTGCTGGAAAATTAAAAATTGATTAAAAAAAATTACCAATTGGAATTTTTTTAGTGTACTAGGTGTAGAGGTAAATTCCTTAAGGCAATACTTTCCTGAAGAATGCATAATACAGGGCGTCCAACAATTTTTTACACAGCCTGTCAAAACTACCCCCGTCCATTTAATTTTTTTTATTAATTTGATATTTTTTAATTTTTTTTCTTTTTTCGAAAAAAAAAATATTAAGAACAAATTAAAAAAGTATCTTTCTCAAATATATATTTTTTAATTTTTCATTTCCAATAAAAGAATTGTTTTATTTTTTTTTTTTTAATTAAATCACTTTTTTTAATTAAATTTTTTGTTTTAAGTTTTTTGAGAAAAATTAATTTGAAAGTGAAATTTCACGGTACGAGGACAAAAAATTAAATACTAAAATGTTGAAAACCGGAATTTCAATGATGCAGGGTAAATGTACATCAAAAACTAAGAAAAAAACCTTATATACAGGTACTTCCAAAAATCAATCCTAAGGGAGCTACGATCTCATAATAATGCACCATTTTTAAAGGGCCATAGTAGCTTTAAAAGCGATTTTTCGACATACATGTATAGAAACTTTTTTTCTTAGTTTTCGATATAGAACAAGCATGCATCATTAAAATTTTGGGTTTCAACGTTTAAGTATTTAATTTTTCGTCGGCGTAACGTGAAATTTCACCTTCAAATTTATTTTTTGGTCCAAAACGGCTATTCCTACAGTGTTACAACAAGAGTGCCGATTTTATCTATTTTGACCTGAGGAATCATATAACAAAAATAAAATTAAAAAAAATACACAGAAAAAAGTTTGGGACAAAAAACAGATAAGGCCCCCTCGTTTCGCACGCCCCTGGTTAAAGTAAGTACATGAAAATGACATACGAAGATGGGTCATATTAAGATTAGTTTATGTGCAAAACCTCGTTGCTATATCTTAAAGGGTTCCTGAGTTATTAAATAAAAACCGAATTTTTTAGCCGAATTTTTAGACATGTTTATATGAAATTTTCGTCCTATTTTCTGATGTAGAATTACCCCTTAAAATTTCTGAACCTATTTCAAATACACCGTGTACTATCCAATGCAAATAGTATGTAATGGAATGCGAAGCGTTACATATTTTCATGACTTGCTATTAATATAGATATTACCATTATCAGTAGTACCCGGCGTATTTCCAGCTATAGTCCAGTCTGGAAATAATTCAGGAAGTTTCGATTTTCGGTTTATTGGGTATTGTTTACCGCCGAAAAAAAAACAATTTTGCGACGTTGAACTCGATTTGGAACTGTATTTTTCACAATAAACGGATTTTTCAAAATATCTCAAGATGGGTGCATTCTAGGACAAAAAACGTTTTATATGAAAACAAAGAGGACCAGATATACAACATTATGGTTCCATGTTTTTTTTTGTACGACTTTAAGCTAATTCACGGCAACGTCTTAAACGTTACACTATACGTTTTTACATAGATTTATTTATTTATTTTTTTCGAAAATCCAAAATTGTCGATTAGGCATGCCCTTTGAACATTTTGAGTGTAAAATTAAAAAAAATCTATCCGGCGCATTCTTTTTAATTTACGTAAAATAATTCACACATTTGTGTCCCATTATCTCGAGTAAACCGATTTTCGATTGAAAACACAATTGTATTAATTATAAAGAAACTGCCTAACCGAGTCATAAAGAAAAATGTTGGTTTTTCGAAAAAAAAAATTAAAATCTAAAAACATAGAGTTTAAGTTTAAGGCGATGCTTTGAATTATCCATAAGTCATACAAAAAAATACATGGAACAACAAATGTTGTAAAGTTGGTTCTTTTTAATTTTATATAAAATGTTCTTTGTTCTAGGATGCACCGATCTTAAGGTATTTTGAAAAATCCGTTTTTTGTAAAAAATACATTTAAAAAAATTACAGTTAAAAATCGAGTTTAAAGTCGCAAAATTGAGTTTTTATTTTCGGCCTTAAACCCTACCCAGTAAACCAAAAATGAAAACTCCCTGAATAATTTCCGGGTAAAGGCTCTTTTATTGACCTGAAGACTGGACTATAAATGGAAACACGCACGGTACTGATTATCAGTACCTACGATCGTACTCGAGTAAAATAATTCCTATTTATATAGTTGTGTTGTGTGTATGTATCAAGGTAGTAATTAGGTAAATTTTAAATTTTAAGTATTCATTTTCAGGAACTGGTCAAAGAAAAAATATTGGGGGAGCAATCCCAACTGCCACAATTTTTTTCTCCCAATAAAATTGATGACTAAAAAAAGTTTACTACTCTTCATAATTTGCCAACTATACACCGTGCTTTTTTGGGGGTATTTTTGTTTTTTTCGAAACCCTGAAATTTCTTTACCATTCGATAGTACCTTCCATCTATATGATTTTCAGCGAAAATTAAAAAAATCTACCCAGCGCTTCGTTTTTTATTTAAAAAAAATACTAAACGAGCTGGGAAGAGTAAAACAAGCCATGTACATATGTAATGCTACGCATTCCATTATATACTATTCACAGTAAATGGGTATATTGCATTTTTCCAATTATAAAAAAAAAATAAAAATATACTTTTTGGTTTGAACTTTTTCCACAATTTTTTTTATTTTCTTTTTAGAGTTCGTTCATTCGTTCAAAATTTCATGAAATCTTATAAAATCTCATGTAACTTGACAAGTCCTAATCATCAACACTAAACTAACTTTAGATTTTAACCAATAAAGTGAAATGGGTCATAATTCTGTTTTTCATTGGTCAAATTCTGAGTAAGTTTATAAACTACTATAGTGTTTTTTAGCACTCTTCAGAGCCACATATCGGTAGTAGGGACAACTACGAAAATCAAATCCTTTCCATATATCTCTATATAGAGTTTAAAAATCGTTGTCCCTACTACCGATATGTGGCTCTAAAGAGTGCTAAAAAGCACGAAATCGATCAGTCACTTCGGAGGGACGACTGCGTTAATCAAACAAAAGTCGTTTTAAGGAATAGTAAAATGTTTTATATAGATTTTTTAAATTTGTAAATATCAAACAATTTAATTTAGTTTATTAATTCAGATACCACTGTAAAAGGTGACCTCCTAGCGTTTAGGATTCAATTGGCGGCAATGTCCACCGTGGCATTGATTAATCTGCCCCCTATCGACAGCGTGCAATAGGTTCTTGAAACCAATAACTGCTACCTTTTTTGGACTGTCGATAGGTTTATCCAGTCTCTGCTTTTAGCAGTAGATGTCGCTAGCTGTTTTTGCTTTTCCTTACAACGATTTTTAAACTCTATATAGAGATATATGGAAAGGATTTGATTTTCGTAGTTGTCCCTACTACCGATATGTGGCTCTGAAGAGTGCTAAAAAGCACGAAATCGATCAGTCACTTCGGAGGGACGACTGCGTTAATCAAACAAAAGTCGTTTTAAGGAATAGTAAAATGTTTTATATAGATTTTTTAAATTTGTAAATATCAAACAATTTAATTTAGTTTACTATAATGTTAATGACTGGGTAAACCATCTGTAAAGCTTCATCAGGAATTTACAAATTAAAAAACATGTAGGTATTCTTATGAGAAAACATATATATGGTTTTCGTCGGCACATCTGGATTTCCAGCTAAACCACATAAAATGTGATAAAATATTTTGTTGGTTTTGACAAGAATCTTTGTTGAGCAATATGAAGTAGCTAATGAGTAGAATAGTGCGAAAAGGGTTTATTGGGAAATAGAATAGAATAGATTAGAATAGATTAGAATAGATTAGAATAGAATAGAGTATAGTAGAGTAGAGTAGAGTAGACTAGAGTAGAGTAGAGTAGAGTCAAGTCGAGTAGAGTAGAGTAGAGGAGCAGAACAGAGTAGGGTAGAGTAGAGTATAACAGAACAGAATAGCATAGAATAGAATAGAATAGAATAGAATAGAATAGAATAGAATAGAATAGAATAGAATAGAATAGAATAGAATAGAATAGAATAGAATAGAATAGAATGGAATGGAATAAAATAGAATGGAATAGAAAAGAATAGAAAAGAATAGAAAAGAATAGAAAAGAATAGAATAGAATAGAATAGAATAGAATAGAATAGAATAGAATATAATAGAATAGAATAGAATAGAATAGAATAGAATAGAATAGAATAGAATAGAATAGAATAGAATAGAATAGAATAGAATAGAATAGAATAGAATAGAATAGAATAGAATAGAATAGAATAGAATAGAATAGAATAGAATAGAATAGAATAGAATAGAATAGAATAGAATAGAATAGAATAGAATAGAATAGAATAGAATAGAATAGAATAGAATAGAATAAAATAGAATAGAATAGAATAGAATAGAATAGAATATATGAGGAAGTAAGGATGTTATGAAGTGCGGATTTTATAGAGTAGGGACATTATAGAGTGGGAATGTAAAGAAGCAGAAAAGCCAAGAGTAGCTACGTAGAATATTAGTCTCAATTAAGTAACTTTTAAAATTTATTTGATTTTTTTTTTATCTCTTAATAGTTTCTTTCTAAATTCTCCTTCGATAATATTGAGTCGGAAAATGTTACATGAATATAAAACTTCATGCAAATGTAATTCTGTTATTTGTCTTTGCTATAATATAATCTTTTATTTAATCTTTGTAGGTATGAAAATTAAGTTTGTAATTTTTCATTTTACTACAGTATTAACTTACTTTGACATCTCTTTATGAATATTTTAAACCTTTGTTCATTTCACTGCAGTTCAGTAGTTGGATATGCTTGAATTAAATTTTGTGTTAAATTTATTTAGAATCTTGAATCCAGAATCTATTTGAAATTAGATAGATTGTTGTGTTTAACATGCTAAAAGTTTTAAAAGAGATATTCAAAAATATAATAAAATATAGAAAGTGCATTAAAAATGATAACCAGGCCAAAAACCATCGGGTGTCTGCAGGACTTTGGTTGGAATCCACACTGTATTTTTTTCTTTAAAATGAAACAAGATGCCTTTTCCGATACTGAACCTGAAATAATATGGTATCAGAGGCGCTCCGAGGTATTTTCGAGTGGGGACTAAAAAAAAGGTCCCCGCCTCTCCGACTAATACTACCAATTTACATTTTATTTTCCCAACTACTAAATTTGTGATAAAGAATCAAAAAAACAACAGCACATCGCCTTTACAAATTTCCCAATTACTCCACTTTGTAGGGTATTCCAGCCCAACTGCAATAATTGCAATCATCAACTCCAATATGTTTCTGGACCTGACATTTTCACAACTTAAGCGTGGTTGGGGGTGGCGCCCCTACCCCCCTTTTAGAGTATTCCTCTGTTATGTCGCTATAATATTTCAGGGGCGGATCCAGGAAGTGGTCCTGAGGGGTGGGGGGTAAAGTCCAAAAACTTAACTTTTATATTCTTAAATTAAGAAAAGCTATTTCTTAAGAAAGCCCTAGCACTGCAGGCCAAGATTTTTACAAATTCGATGGTCTATTTTAATTTTAAACCAGTCTTTAAAATTACAATTAATTAAATTTAAAATTTCACAAAAATACAAGTAACTCTAGCGCAGCAGGCAAATTTTTTTACGAATTTCACTCTTAAGTTCTACCCTGGGGGGTACCCCCCGTAGGTCCGCCCATGTAATATTTAAACCCTCGTTAAAAGATAGACTGTACCCCGCGTATCACCATAATAGCGCCTTCGCCAAAATTGTAAAAAAAGTGAAAGATCTTTCAATGAAAAATACATTTACATTTTATATCGCGGAATTATTTATTACAAGTAAATGTTACCGTTATAAAATTTATGGGTAATTAACATTTAAAATGTTTCTTGTTATTAATTAAATCAATTTTTGTAGATCCCTTTTTGGACAATTTTTTAAACTATGGATTAATTTAACCTCTTCAGGGACATAGGCACATATGTGTACGTTTAAAAATAAATTCCGCAAAATGAAATTCACCGAATTCCTTATTGCTCAGTGTCTATAGGTGTTGCCATTTGCTTTGTTTCCAATCACAAGCGACATCCAATGGCCAAAATTCGCACATCTTCAGTTGTTTACTTGTTTTGACAATAAAAAGCATTTCTAACTTTTGCTACTAAATTAATTTAAACAAAAAATTCGTCCCTGAAGAGGTTAAGGTTATATAACCTTATTATAATTTACCTAATAATTAACACTAAACTAACTAGGAATTCGACCAATAAAATGCTAGGTTTGTTTTTCACGGTGTTAAAGTTTATTTTTTTAAGGTATAGTTATTTTAAATTTGCCGCTAAATACTCCACACTGAAGCATGTGGCTTGTTTTGAATGTCAACATAACCAAGAAAAACTTTTCTATTTTATAAATGATTTTTTTATGAACCAAACCAATAAATACTTGTCATTTCACATATTTTTTACAATTTTTCATGAGAATTGTGTTAATTCGTAGGTTTTTATGATAAAAAGCATGAAATGTTAGTTAATTAGAGAATCATTTATTTATCCTAATAGACTTGATAATCCCTGTTTTTCAAAGCAATTGGATGCTTAAATTCAATTAAAAATATGGGAGACGGGCCTATGGAGGCTGCGCTCAATTCATTTCGCAAAATTTTTACGATTTTAAGCATAATTTGTGTATATTTATGTTTATTTTTATGTTTATTTTTAACCTCGTACTATTCTACTTAATTAAGCATCCCCTAAGTCCAGGACTTGTGTGGGCTAGTAGTAGAGGGAACCACCGGCTTTAATTGACTTTCGAACCAATATATCTAGGCAGTACGCCTTCGCAAAATTTCAATTATTAATTAACTGAAAAAGGCAATCGGTGCCAGTGAGGTTTGAACTCACGATCATAGCCCAGTGTCAACGCTATATCGATGCCTTAGACCGCTGAGCTAATCTCCCTTTAATTGACGTAACTATTTTATAGAATTAATAATGTTATGTACCTTTTCAGTCCTGTTCGTTGGTGTTGCACTTTAGAGTCGAACACGTTCTTTATCATATTTAAAAATTAGGGAAAATAGTTTGTTTCTTATAAAATAAATACCTAAAAACACTCAGTTTTAGACAGTATTTAAAATTTACAATTTTTGTTTACTTACTTTTTTTATGATGTTTTAAAACAAAGAGAATTGATAAAGCTGTTGCTAAAAACACTTTTGTATTCCTGTAGAAACAAAACTTGCTTATAAAATCGCTTTTATTCCAATAATTTAGAGGAATAAACCATTGTTTTGTTCTCCTTAATGTCACGTCAACGTTTTACGGTTGTCTAAATTGGGCCTAGTCATTTCGCTTACGACGCATATGTATCTTACGTTGCTATGGTAATTTCGAGATTGTTTACAAGCGGGAAGGTTTAAAATAACTATACCTTAAAAAAATAAACTTTAGTTATTGTGTAAACTAACTTTTGTTTAGAAATTCTTTAAAGGGCTAAGTTTTTATTTTTGTTTACCTCAAAGTTATAAACTTATTATTGCAATTTTTTCCAAGATTCTTTTCTCTCAAATTATTTTAAGATTATTTTCTCTCCTTGATACATTTTTATGGCACAAAACCCAGGAATAATTAAAATAAGCAAATAATATATAAAACAAAAATTTTAATTATTTATTTTTACAATCAGTCAGTCAGTATAATATGTACATATAGAATTTTAAATATACATTAACATTTACATAATTCTTATACTATAATAATATTATATTTCATATTTTATTTATTTTTACGATTTTTTTTAATTATTTTTATTATTTTTTCTTTCTATAATTTTATTAATCCTTTTTACAATGGTAACAAGAACAAGTCACAGCGGATTTAAATGTAAGCGTTTTGACTCCATCCACGCAGAGAACTCTAGCTTCTACAGGTTCTGTATCCATGATATTACAGCACTGTCCAACAGAAGTGACGGGTTGTGTGGGGCTAGCCTTTGGGCCTGAAGGTACTGCCCAACTTTCGCAATATCCTCTACATGCGTTTGTTGTCATATGAAATTCTACACAGTTTGGTATGCTGATTTTTCTTGTATGACCTATAAAAGAAATAATAAATTGAAGGTTTGTTCTGATTTTACGGCACTTAGTGCTACTAAGAGTGCCGATGTATTGAAATCTTCGTCGAAAAGTCAAAATCTTTGACCACGTTTTTTTGATTTCTCGACGTTTTATACCATTTTGAGTCGAAATCAGTAAAAAAAAAATTGCGTTCGTATCTGTCTGTCTGTCTGTTTGTCTGGGTGTAAACTCTCTAACTCCATTTCTACATGAGATATGCGGTTTTCGCATATTGTTTCTTATCGTATTGCGAAGAGCTGATTAGATTTTGGGTGTAAAAGATTCGGGTAAGGGGGTAAAAATAGGGTAAAACTCCTATTTTTAGCGTTTTTTGTTTATAATTAAGGCAATTATTATTGTATTTGGTTAATTTAGCACTTATATAAAAGATAATTTTAAATTGGTCAAAAAATTTTAAAAACAACGTTTTCCTAAAACACATTGTTTTCGAGATATTGGCGTTTAAAGCAGTAAAAGGTTTTTTTAGCATATCTCACATATTTATAACCCGATTTCAAAAAATTATATTTTAAATAAAAGCTCTTTTTAGGCCCTATAAAAAATGTTATATACAGTTTTTTGCTAGAATATAATGTTTTAAGGATACATAATTTAAAATCAAACAAAAAACCTAGTTTGAAATTTGCAAACTAGATGGCTCTAGTGTACAATAGTGCCGATGTTTTGACAGGGTGCTTGCAACGTTTCATCTAGTTTAGTTTAAGAAAGAAATTTATCTACTTTAAAAAGTTATACATACCGGGTGCCACAAAATAGTGGTACACCCCTATAACTTTTTTGTTTATTAAATTGTTTCATATTTTTTCTAAGAAATTACTAAGCCAAGAATAATTTGGCATATTTCAAAGCTAACTAGATTTAAAATTAAAATTGAATTAAAAAATTACATGTTCTGTCAAAAATTGAAAAATTATACGTCGTTGTACTCAGAATTCAGTTTTGCAAAATATGTAAAAATATATAGGGTCTTCTATTTAAAAATGAAAAGTTAAGGTAATTTCCGGCGAAACCTTTTTTATAATTCCAAAAAATGCACTTTATTCAATTATTTACATTTTCTAAATTTTATTTTGATAACTTAATAAACAAAAAAGTTATAGGGCTTTACCACTATTTTGTGGCACCCAGTATATAAACTTTAAAACATGACTTGTATACATGTAATGTAATTGTTGTTGTTTGTTTTTAATTTTAATTATTAGCCTGAAGATGGCCCTACTTTAAAAGGGCAGAAACATGTCGCTATTATTTATATAATAATAATAAAAACATTTTTGGAGAGATAATATCGTCTTAAGTTTATTTAAAACATACATATAAACTTTAAACGCGTTTTTATCAAAATTCCATTCTTCAAAACGGTTCCAGCGATTAAGAAAAAATTACCTATTTAACATATTGACTTAAATCTTTCGAAAATTTGTCAAAAAATCATGTTGGCGAGTTAGCTAGGTAATGTACAATTTTTTTTAAAGCTTGTTTTTATTATTTTATCCCCTATTTTTTACTAATTTGATGCCGGAAAATGGCATTTTTTTGTTTTTTCACTAAAATACGTGTGGATTTTTTTTTAATTTTGACTAATATCGACATTAGCAATCTAAAGGACGTAATTTTTAACAATACTGTTTTTGGGTTTTGTGTTTTAGACTAATGGGGGCAGAGCTATCGCTGGAAACATTTGCCATGTTCTTTTTGCGGTGTCAACTTCAGCGCGTGCTGCATGCTGCATGCACATTTATTTATAAAGGCAAAAAAATAAAAAACATTTTTAATTATTTTCCTGAAAAATCAGAACAAATTCTTTAAAGACATGGCAAAGGATTTTTTAAATATCGTTGTTCTGGCCAAAGAAAAAGTCGATTCTATGATTTAGTTAAGTTTTGGGTTATTTAGATTTAAGGGAGCAAATACCTGTACCTTTATTCAAGACTTTAGCATTTTCTTTATAGAAATATAACACGGAAAAAAAATTCTGGCATGGGACCAATTTTTTCAAGTAAATTTCGGGATTTCAAACCTGTAATCAGATTTTTTGAGTCACGTCAGGATTTTTTTCTATATGCACTAAAATTTATCAATTTACACTATTTTATAAGGTGTTTTTTTTTTCAAAATTTTGGCATTGGAGCGAGCTATTGTGGCATTAACCAAGGTTTATAAGTCAATTTATCAGACATAAATACAAAAGGCAAGAATGCGTATGCTGGAAGAATATTAGTGGGCTCTTAAACATGGCACAGTAGGCAAATGAAAGGAGCTAGAAAAAGAAAATTGATATATACAAACGTTCTTAACTTTTGTTTTTATTATACTACCCATACTTTTGTATTGAAATATAAATAAATAAAATGGTTTGCAAACCCATTTTTTTATCAGTACTACTTCGCTTAAGTGAAACATGTTTTTACTGATAAATTTACTAGATATCTCAGAAAATACTAATTTTCTCCGTCTTTATCCTATTTAACAAAAAAATAGTCTGAACTAGCTAATTTAGAGACCTGTCGCCTATAAAGCTGATGGGTGGGGGGTAATTTTCGTGATAATGGGTATATTGGGGTTTTTGAGGTTGCTGAAAGAGAATCTAATTATAAAAAAATTCCAACTCCACCCCCAAAGGGATGGGGGATAGTTTTCGTGAAAATTGGTATATTGAGGTTTTTGAGGTTGCTGAAAGAGAATCTGATTATAATAAAATTCCAACTCCATCCCAAAGGGGCAGTGGGTAGTTTTCGTAAAAATTTGTATATTGGGGTTTTCAGGTTGCTAAAAGAGAACCTGATAATAAAAAAGGTCTTACTCCACCCCCTAAGAGGGGGGGGGGGGTATTTTTCGTGAAAATTGGTATATTTTTAAGGTCGCTAAAAGTAAATAATAATAAAAATACATTTTACGCGCGGTGGTGTAAAATGGGAAAGCTCTTTTACTGGGCAGTGTATTTACAGTGCGATACCCCAGGCAACCACAAGATGACGGATCACGTCTTTATCACGTGAGAAAGACGTCGAAAAGGGGGTCAAGTCGCAAGCTGCCCAAAATATGACCTAAATGAAACGTCATACGGTGCCCAAAAAAAAAACGTCGCTTCAGTAACGTTTTTATCACGTCAAAAAATAGTCAGACAAGTGACGTCAACAAATAAATAATTAGAAGTACCTGTATTTGAGTATTTGACAAAAAGACGTCATGTCATGTCAATTTTTAAATATATTTTTTTTTAATGAAATTGTGATGTAAGAAGCAAAATTGTTATTAGAATTATGGCTGTAAAGAGATATGAAGGAGAAGAGAAACTATGGAAATGGAGTGGAGCGCGAAGAAAGTAATTTATAAATTTTATGTAAAAATCAATCAAAATTGGAACTGCAGTTTTTTTTTTCAAAATTAATGGAGAGCCCCTAGCACAAGCCAAGAGCTTATTTGGGGCTCTCCATGCCTATGTAACACTATAAGAAATAAACAAAGTATGTAGGTATTTCTAATTATTTATTTATTGACATATGTAAGAACATATATTCATATAATAGAAAAATAATGCTTTTTTCCTATTTACTTTTTACTGTCGCAACTAGAATTTTGTTATGTATCCATTTCTCACATTATATATATATATATATATATATATATATATATATATATATATATATATATATATATATATTTTAATTATCTTTAAGCATTTATTACAATTAAAAGTCAATAAATAAAAAAAACTCATGTAATTTTGACTTTATCGATAAGATATATTCATATGAAATAAGTTTTGTAGTTATACTTGAAATTTTCAATTATGGCGCGTTATTCCGACAAGCCTATTTGCTGAACCTATTCTTCTCCAGCCAAACTTTATTTTTAAAATAAAAGGATAAAATCTTTTATAGATAAACAAGTAAGTAACTAGAAATTTTATTTAAAAATAACATTAGACGGTTTCGGTATGGGGTTATTTTATTAGTGGGTACATAATTAAAAATGTTTATTTGCACGTTTATCACGTTTCATCCACGTCGAAAAGATCACGTTTCATCCACGTCGAAAAGAACACGTTTCATTCACGTCGAAAAGATCACGTTTCATCCACGTCGAAAAGATCACGTTTCATGCACGTCGAAAGATCACGTCATTGTGGTGGGACTTATTCACGTGATTTTAACGTCAATAAAACGTCATTTGGAAACGTGATTCCAGGCATCGGGTGACGTTTTTTTCACGTTTCTGTAACGTGATTTGGTTGCCTGGGACACCGGGTGCACCGCGTTGGCATATCCACTGGATAATGTCCTCAGTCAAAGTGCACGCATGCGCCGTGACTGAGGAAATTATCACGCTGGCAGAAAAATGCCTCATATATTGCATAGCAGGGTTATGCCATTGGTATGAAGCGCCTTTTAGAGATATAAGGAGATAAATCTCAAAAAAAAAAAAAATTAACCGCTACTAAGATATATTGTATATTTACCTACCAACTTTGTGACAGCCAGGTTTTTGCCATGTATCTTTTGAACTAACCGAGGATACTAAGAATGCATGTGATAAAGATAATATTGTAAATAGGCACCACATCGTCAGCATCCTGAAAAAAAAAAGATAGTCTAAAAACAAATATTTAAGTACTATTAATAAATTCAAATTATTATCAAATATACAAAAATTGTTGCTATTTATTATATTATTCACAGCGCCTGAGCTAAAAAATAATATTATACGGTAGTTTCCAATTTCCCAAAATCGCCAAAAAACGCCCCAGACAAAAAATTCTTGGATACAAATGTGCTTCATGAAAAAATAAGAAACTTTGAAAATGTCCGTCCGTCCGATGTCACGATTTTTGTGGACACGATAACTCAAGAAAAAATTATCCAATCGACTCGAAATTTGCAGGAAAAATCAAGTTCTATGATCATATGAGGGGAAGATCCCTATTGCTTTTCAAAGTTATCCCTCCCCAGAAAAAAAGTTATGGGGGGTTAAACTTAAAAAAAAAAAAACAAAAAAAAAAAAAATTTTCGTTTTTCGCAAAAATAAAATAAAAAAAAAACTGAAAAATTTTGATTTTTTTTTTTTTTTTGAAAAAAAAAATATTTTTTTTTAAATTTTTCGTTTTTCGCAAAAAAAATTAAAAAAAAAAGTGTCTTTTGGATTTAAAAAAAAAAAATCAAATTTTTTTTTAAGAAAAGACCTTTAAAAAAATGTTTATTTTTTTATTGTTTTTTTTTATTTATTTTTTTAAGTATTTGGGCAATTGCAATATACCATTTAATGTGAATAATATATAATGGAATGAGTAGCATTACATATCTTTACGGCTTGTTTACATGTATATAAACTATTAAAAAATTAATAAAAAATATAAAACGTGAAAAAAAACATTTAGAATATTACAAGGTTGCAACATCAAATTAAATTTTCCTGTGTATTCATATGATAATTTCTGTCTGCATTACTTTGATAGTATTATCCATGATAATTATCATAAATTTTAATTACCATACTAATATGAACACTATTTCATGAAATTAATTGGATTGAATTATTACCAAGAGGTTTAAATGCCATGATTAAGTATATCATACTATCGCGGTCGTAAAGTGCACCTATCTTAAATGTCAATTGATAAAACTACCATAAAAAAATATGATATATTTATAAAAATAACCACAGATAAAAATAATAATATTAATATCATAATAATAATAAATTTAAAATAAAGGATGACGGGGCTTAATTAATATAAATAACCTTTGTATAAACCAACAAAAAAATATGAGAGAGAATATGTTAGCGTCAACTAAAGAACTTGTAACAATCATGAGACGAGAAGATGACAATTATACTCCTCTTAAACTTAATCATCCCAACTATCAGCTTGACACATTAACACCTCATGGTTTTATACATGAGTGGCAAGGAAGAGCACTTCATGGTAGATACCCAAAATTGCTTGATTCCGAAAAGGTTGATAAGGATGCTTCTTTAATTTGGTTGAAAGAAAAGTAACTATATCCTAAAACTGACTGATAGAGTTATGAAAACTAAGTCCTTACTACAAATGATCGCCAAATGATGTACTTGAAAATGCTGATTATGTACTCTATTGGGATAAGCCAATTATTACAGACCATACGATTGATTTTAATAGACCAGATATTATTTTGATAAATAAAAGAGACAGAACTGAAATAATTATAGATATAGTACCATTGTCTCACAATATCTGCAAAACAGAACGGGAGAAGTATGAAAATTTGGCATATGAATTAAAACATCATTGGCAATTAAATAGGGTAAAAATCTATGCATTTGTTATATCTGCAGATGGAATAGTTGGAAAGCAAGAGCTTAACAGGGTAAGCAGGTAAAAAGTGCCCCAGCCCGATTTGAGCTGAGTATTTGTGCAAAAGTTTGCTCCCATAGAGGTCAGTTGATTCCCAGATTTTCAGCCCCCAACGACCCCCAGGGGGGTCAGAATTAATTTTTTTAGTTCGACATGAATCAATTTTTGCTCCGGTCCTGCTGATCCGATTGACTTCAAATTTGGAACACATAATAAGGACTATAGGGATAGTCTACAAAAAAAATATTATCGATTTGCGACTCTTCTAACCTATAAAAAAATCACTTGTATTTTTTGAAGGGCCGAAAAGGCCCATTTTTGGCCGAACACACCGGCCATTTTTTTTTATGTTATGTATTCGTATTCGATCTAAAACATATCAAAAATTTAATTTTTTTCATGTGGTAGAACAGTGTCAAAAAAAAAATAAAAACTGCGTCAGGTACGCATTTGTAGTAGTATAGAATTAAGAATATTATTTGGAATAATCGAATTTTTATTTAATATAAATAGGTCCAAAAATAAATATTGAAAATAAATAACAAAAAATGTTTATTCTAAGAAACCAAGCAAAATTAAAATCATAGTCAATTGACGATCATAAAAATTAAAGTGTAAAGTATATACAGGGTGTATTTGAAATAGCGTAGGAAATTTTAACAGGTGATTCTAAATGATAAAATATGACAAAAAGTTCCTATAAATATATGTCTAAGAATGCGTCATAAGGGAGCTACGCCCCTTTGAAATTGGCTAAAAAAATCGGTTTTTATTTAATAACTCAGGAACCCTTTAAGATATATTAACGAGGTTTTGAACGTGAATTAATCCTAATCTTTGTATTTTGACCTGAGGAATCATATTTCAAAAATAGAATTGCAAAAAAGTTACACAGAAAAAAGTTTGGGACAAAAATCTGATAAGTCCCCCCCGTTTCGCACACCCCTGGTTGAAATAAGTACATGAAAATAACACATAAAAACGGGCCTTGGTAGGATTAGTTGAAGTGCAAAACCTCGTTGATATATCTCAAAGGGTTCCTGAGTTATTACATAAAAACCGATTTTTTTAGCCAATTTCAAAGGGGCGTAGCTCCCTTATGACGCATTCTTAGACATATATTTATAGGAACTTTTTGTCATATTTTATCATAGTTAATATAACAAGACCGAGGGATTTTTTCGGCTAATTTTGTTGTTTGTATTTACGAAAGCTTTTTTGCTTAGCAACGCACGAGACACAGTGAATGCATATAAAAACCACGACCGCGTAGCGGGAGGGGTTTTTG
The DNA here is from genome assembly GCA_958510825.1 of Brachypterus glaber. Classification (NCBI taxonomy): domain Eukaryota; kingdom Metazoa; phylum Arthropoda; class Insecta; order Coleoptera; family Kateretidae; genus Brachypterus; species Brachypterus glaber. The sequence goes on along the minus strand of OY294044.1, from coordinate 52,096,042 downwards.
CATTCGCTGGGTCGAGTGCTTGATAAGCAAAAAGGTTTTCGTAAGTACAAACAGAAAACTTAGACGAAAAAAACATCATGAGGTTGCGTTGTATTTGTTAAGAAAAATTCACAATTCAAATAAACAAAATTATAAACTTTAATTAAAAATGAAAATAACCACAAGAACAATTTTTAAAACGTTTCTTTATAATATATTATATTAAGCTAATTAAAAGTACAATTGTGAAACACACAATTTTCAAATTTTAGTCCTTGTTTTGTATTTGGTGCAATAATGCTTGAAGATGAACTAATGGTTGTTGTTGCCCTATCTTGTGCTAAATTCTTGTCTTGTACCAAAGGTAGTACTGGTGCTAAATTAGATTCTATATTAGATGAACGAACTTTATCTAATATGGTGGTATGATGTTCTTCATTTAGTTGTAAATATGGCTTTATAGATGAGGAACTTGAGTGGCCACTAATTTTTATTAATTCTTGCTCTTGTACTCCTTGCCTAACCATTGTAATTTGTAATTTTTCTCTTTTTTGTGTCCAATCCAGCCTTTTTCGCAGATCTTTTATTCCACTTAGAAAAAGTATTTTTTCCAACTGGGCTATTCTTGTACCATATTCTGGTTTCTTTCCAGTTAGGATTCGCAGTTAAAAAAAATCGATTAGTAATTATATTTTTATTCCGTTTTTCTACCAGTTTTTTATATAATCGAACAGGACATTTATCAGCATTCTAGGTATTTGGTGTAAGCCATTTATTGTCACTACATTTTTGATCTCCTCCTTGACAAGTTTTCGTAAATACCGGATTGTAAATAATTCTTCCAGATTTCTCACCGTTATTTTTCATTTCTTCTTGAAAATGCCCCAATAAACAATTTACACCTTCGCCGCCGCGCCAAGCTAATTCAACAGACGCGATGTGAAAAAATTTCATCTGGAGTCCACTAGGAGTATTTTCATCATTTGCGTTAATCATTAAATGGTACTCGTCCACCTCCAGAGCAGATGCACTTAATTTTCTTTTCGCTGGGTTTGATTGGAGTTGCTTTCTAATTGTGTTTTTAGCCATTCTAGCGTTCGAAAACTCTACATCTATAAAAGGATTAAAGCTTCTTTGGTATTCGGTAAAATATTTTTCCTGTAAAATTTTTGCCGTCGCATTCCATATTGTTTTTACGGAACACTCTTTGTATTCTTCCCCGTTAACTTTCCTCATATTTATAGCCCATGTTTTTAATACTGATGCTATTTCATCGATTGTGGTTGTGCTGTCCAATAAATAACCTTTTTCCTCGCAAAATTCAGTAAACTGCTTCCATATAGAATTTTTCGTCCTCACAGTGTTAACCGGCACAGCTGATTTTAAAATTATTTCCACATTTTCTTCAGAAATACTAGCAAATCTATCGCCCATTTTTAAAAGTTTACTATGAAGACGCGCAAATGACTTATTCACAAACTAATTTGACAGTACTTTTCATAGGTGCTGTGATATTGTACAAATATTATTTTCTTGGTTACCCGCAACTAAAATACATAGTAACGGAAAAAATCCTCAGTACCAGGGATTTTTTCGATTTAAAAATAGGTGATTCGCTGAAAAATGTACCCGATTCGTGACTGGATTGGTTGAATGACATAATAATAATGAAGTGTGAATTTTTCATGTAAAATCACCTGTTAATATTTCCTACGCTATTTCAAATACACCCTGTATATACTTTACACTTTAATTTGAATAATGATCCTCAATTGACTATGATTTTAATTTTGCTTGGTTTCTTAGAATAAACATTTTTTGTTATTTATTTTCAATATTTATTTTTGGACCTATTTATATTAAATAAAAATTCGATTATTCCAAATAATATTCTTAATTCTATAGTAGTAGCGTACCTGACGCAGTTTTTATTTTTTTTGACACTGTTCTACCACATGAAAAAAATTAAATTTTTGATATGTTTTAGATCGCGGGTGTGTTCGGCCAAAAATGGGCCTTTTCGGCCCTCCAAAAAATACAAGTGATTTTTTTTATAGGTTAGAAGAGTCGCAAATCGACAATATTTTTTTTGTAGACTATCCCTATAGTCCTTATTATGTGTTCCAAATTTGAAGTCAATCGGATCAGCAGGACCGGAGAAAAAATTGATTCATGTCGAACTAAAAAAATTAATTCTGACCCCCCTGGGGGTCGTTGGGGGCTGAAAATCTGGGAATCAACTGACCTCTATGGGAGCTAACTTTTGCACAAATACTCAGCTCAAATCGGGCTGGGGCACTTTTTACCTGCTTACCCTGCTAAGCTCTTTAGAACAAATTTAAAAGAAATTGGTTTACCGCAAAAATTTTTAAATATTGGTCAAAGAGCTGTCCTTCTACAAACTGCTCACATAGTTCGAAAGTTTCTTGGATAGATATAAAATATTGGAAAAGGATGAATTTCCTCTCCATTGTAATTCAATAATAAAACTGGATGAAACTTTTCTGGCTGATGCTGAAAATGTCAATTGATATACTGAAAATAATAATAATAATAATAATAATAATAATAATAATAATAATAATAATAATAATAATAATAATAATAATAATAATAATAATAATAATAATAATAATAATAATAATAATAATAATAATAATAATAATAATAATAATAATAATAATATTAATAATAATAATATCAATAATAAAAATAATAATAATAACAAACATAATTAATGTTATAAATTGTGAAAGTGTAGGCTCCTAGGGCCCTGTATTAATTTATTAGAAAGAATCGTTGATTTCCTTGCATAAGGCCTTCATTAGGAATCGAAAATGACCGCATAAAACGAAGCCTATTAATTTTATATCAGAAGTTCGTTGTTGTTTGATTCATTACAGAAGAAAGGCATTTACTAAAACAAAAGATTTATTTAAATAATTATTTTTTGTAGCAAAACTGAAAAACTATTGTAGTCCAGTCAAATAATAAATGTAAATTGCATGCAATAAATGGACACGGGCTGATATTTTAAAGAGTAGTGGTGGATGGTAACAGAACACTCCTGTTAGTTTTTCACCGGGTGATGCGTAAGTGGTGTCCGCTATCTTGAATTTTAGGGGTGACTGGGGTATCCTCGGTACCTAAAAATGCAAATTACCTATTTTGTTAAGGAGCAAATTTCCGAAAATTATTGTAAAAATCATTTTTTTATTATTATAATAACAATCGAGTTATATTCAAAAATAGCCATGTTGGAGGTAAAATTGTTTTTTTCGATTTTTTAGCCAAACTATTTATTAGAGGATAAGAGTGTTAATGAGCAAACTTGTACCTTTTAAAATTCTCTATAAGTTTAATATATTATGAATTTTCATAGGTATTTTGGTATGGTTACAGAGGGTGCAACTTGCCCTCTGTAACCGTAACAAAATTCTTATAAAAAATCGTATATATGAAACTTATAGAGAATTTCAAGAGCTACAAGCTTGCTCATAACCACTTTCATCCTCTCATGAACAATTTGGCTAGAAAACAAATTTTACCCCAACATGGCTATTTTTGAATATAACTCGATTATTATTGTTATGATGAAAAAATGATTTTTACAAAAATCGTTGGAAATTTGCTCCTTGACAAAATTGGTTATATGCATTTTTATCGTAAGATGCACATTTACTAAGATAACTGCACCCACCCCTAAAATTCAAGTGGACACCCCTTACGCAAATTATCCGGTGAAAAACTAACATGAGTGTTTTGTTACCATTCACTACCACCCTTTAAAATATCAGCCTGTGTGCATTTATTGCAATTTTAACATAGGAATTCCTCGTTATTTGACGGGACAATTGTGACATACTAAAATATTAGTTCGACATGATTTAGCTTTAATTTAAAGAAATGATTTCGTAGAAATAACAGAGTCGTCCTTTAATTTAATATGTTAAAAAATCGCCGTATCTGCGTAAATGGCAATTTAAAATTTTGGCGAAGGCGCTACTATAAGCTACACACGAAATGACCCATTCGTCAGTTTTCGTCAGTTTCAGCAGATGGGTCGCCAAAATTTCAGGTCAAGCAAAACTAATTTTTAGATGAGCTTTTTTTATTCTTTCTGTCAGGGGTAAAGCTTTTTTTTGGAGTTGAAAAAAATTTTTGGTAGTCAGCAAATCTAAGGCGAGTCGGCAAGATTTTCAGACCAGTCGGAAAAAATTTTAGATGTGAAGAGCTTTTTTTAGTCATGAAAATTTCTGTCAGGGGTAGGTATAGCTTTTTTATAGAGGTAAAAAAAAAAATGGTATTCAACAAATATGAGGCGTGTCGGAAAGATTTTGAGACGAGTCGGCAAAATTTTAGATGTGAAAAGCTTTTTTTAAAACATCAAAATTTCTGTCAGGGGTAAAGCTTTTTTTGGAGGTGAAAAAAATTTTTGGTAGTCGGAAAATCTGAGGGAGGTGAGTCAGCAACATTTAAGACCAGTGGGCAAAATTTCAGACCAGTCGGCAAAATTTTTGAATGTCATCAAGGTGAAAAAGTTTTTTTTTAGAGTCGGCAAAAAAAAATTCTACTACCCAGTGGGAAATTTCAGCAAATAAATCGGCAAAATTTCAGACCAGTCGGCAAGTTTTTAGATGTGATGAGCTTTTTTTGGAAATTTTTGGAGGTAATTTTTTTTTGTAGTCGGCAAAAATTTCTGCTAATCGGCAAATCTTACCTTCACACCCCCCAGTTGAGACCAGTAGGCAAAATTTTAGATGAAAAGCTTTTTTTTATTTAAACATCAAAATTTCTGTCAGGGGTAAAGCTTTTTTTGGAGGTGAAAAAAATTTTTGGTAGTCAGGAAATCTGAGGGAGGTGAGTCAGCAACATTTAAGACCAGTGGGCAAAATTTCAGACCAGTCGGCAAAATTTTTGAATGTCATCAAAGTTTTTGAAGGTAAAAAGTTTTTTTTTGGAGTCGGCAAAAAAAGATTCTACTACCCAGTGGGAAATTTCAGCAAATAAATCCGCAACATTTCAGACCAGTCGGCAAATTTTTAGATGTGATGAGCTTTTTTTGGAAATTTTTGGAGGTAATTTTTTTTTTGTAGTCGGCAAAAATTTCTGCTACCCGGCAAATCTTACCTTCACACCCCCCAGTTGAAAACAGTAGGCAAAATTTTAGATGTGAAAAGCTCTTTTTTAAACATCAAAATTTCTGTCAGGGGTAAAGCTTTTTTTGGAGGTGAAAAAAATTTTTAGTAGTCAGGAAATCTGAGGGAGGTGAGTCAGCAACATTTAAGACCAGTGGGCAAAATTTCAGACCAGTCGGCAAAATTTTTGAATGTCATCAAAGTTATTGAAGGTAAAAAGTTTTTTTTTTGGAGTCGGCAAAAAAAGATTCTACTACCCAGTGGGAAATTTCAGCAAATAAATCGGCAACATTTCAGACCAGTCGGCAAATTTTTAGATGTGATGAGCTTTTTTTGAAAATTTTTGGAGGTAATTTTTTTTTTTGTAATCGGCAAAAATTTCTGCTAATCGACAAATCTTACCTTCACACCCCCCACGGCAAAAACCTCGAAACGTCCCTGGAGATAAGGCTTTCTGTAACTTTTTGATTACAAAAAAACATAAATAATTACTGTAAAAGTTACAAGTACCTATATAATAAGTAAACCTAAAACATCGATAGGGCCGAAAGATTTCACTTCCCCCTATAAAAGTCTTGCGTAAGGTGTCATTCTTAAAATAGGTAACGCACTTAAAATTAAAAACTCAAAATTCAAATCTTATTCATACCTACAAAATTAATTTTAATGTAAATTTACATTTACATAAGTTTTAATTTTACAATTTTTTTTCTAAAATGGAAGATTGGTAGGTACCCTGGTTTTTGGTAAAAATCAGGGTGGGACGAGAAGCTTTTATATAAACTAGCGAAAATAATGATTTTTTTCAAAAAGTTAAATTACCAAAAACATCAAGTGTTTATAATTATTATATTAATTTTAGTCAATATGTTTTTACTTTTAGGCGTAAACAAATAATAATTGTATCATAATTAAATATTAATTTACTTTTAATGGAGTTTTGTTGTTTTATACGTAATTGCCTAAAAGATACATACATTTTATATAAATTTTATTGGACCTTTTATTAGATAAAAATAATATTTTCCTTTTATTTATGTTTATGAACTACTTCATAAAGTTATAAAATTTATTATAACTATTATTTCTTAAGAAAATAGTGTGCAATTGCATGCAACTTTTCCTTCTAAGGTTAAGCTTAAAAATTGTATAGGTTTTGTTTTTATTTTTTTAAGTTTATTACAGAATATTTTTATTCGTTAAATAATTTGTAAGTAATATTACAAATTAATGATAAAAGATTTTTATTATTAATATATAAGAAGTATTTTTGATGCCCGTAATAAATTATGAAAGTAAATATTAGTGGCATATCGGACGGAAGAGAAAATTAGAAAAAAGTCAGGTCTCAGTCTGAATTCGAACCAGAGTCCCCACGGTTTCCGGCCTGGCGCTCTAGCAACCGAGCTACCGAGACTCCCGTTCGAAAACTAACTAATTGGACATGTCTTCTTTTCTGGAAACCGTGGGGACTCTGGTTCGAATCCAGACTGAGACCTGACTTTTTTCTAATTTTCTTTTCCGTCCGATTTTTATTATTTTATTTATCTCGAGATTTATCTATTTTTTTTACATTATTTTTATTTATTTTTTAATTTGTAGCCTCCCGAAAAAGTAGTGATTAACAATAAACTACAATTTAAAAAAACTAAACATAGCCACCTAATAAAGGAAGAATAACATAATAAAGTCTAAAAATTATTATATTTTGCACAGCTTTGAAATAACCTTTCAGAAAATTCTGTGTTACTGAAAAATTTAAAAATATTTTAAATAAATAATGTTATCCAACGCAATAAAGATATTTATTATTATTATTTAATAATATCCACCGAATTTTACATGTTTTGAGCATAATAAGTACACCGCTTTATAATGGGACACCCTGTAGGTGTGCCTGGAAGATTATTCGAGAACGATTTGAGATAAAGGAAAGTTAGTTAAGTTAGTTTTGGCAAAAATCAGCGGGGTTAAGGGTAACAGGTAAAATCTGTTATTTTTTATAAAAGCTTGTTTGTCAACATTTTTGTTATAAAATTTAACTTTTTATTAAATACTACAATGTGTGTATTGTATACAAAATGTTGTCATACTAACATAGAGACCGTGCTGGTACATTTGGATTCCCACGCAACGTGTGTTTATTAATACTTTTGGGAGAATTAGCTCAGCGGTCTAAGGCATCGATATAGCATTGACACTGAGCCAATTATCGTGAGTTCAAACCTCACTGGCACCGATTGCCTCTTTCAGTTAATTAATAATTGAAATTTGGCGAAGGCGTACTCCCTAGATATATTGGTTCGAAAGTCAATTACAGCCGGTGGTTCCCTCTACTACTAGCCCACACAAGTCCTGGACTTAGGGGATGCTTAATTAAGTAGAATAGTACGAGGTTGAAAACAAAAAAAAACTGTAACATTTGGTAAATTATTCATTTTGGAGTGTTACGCCCATGTTAATGGTATAGGAAAATAGCGTTCCCGGGGGGATCAAATTTTGCGTTACGTAACACTTGAACGTTCCTTAACTGTCATTACAGCCGCAGAAAAAAATACACTTTCTTTTAGATATTTTATTATATTATTATTAAAGATTATTTGTTATTTATTATTTTTAAGGACAGTTTGTAAAAAAATGATAATATAATAAAATATTTAAAAGAAAGTGTAATTTTTTATGCGGCTGTAACGACAGTTACCATGGAAGTACCCACATATTTTATGCGATAAAAGAAAATAATTAGTTAATTCATAAACTTAATAAATTGGTCGTGATATTGATTTTTAGTGGGGGGTCTTGCAAGGGGGATAGTAGGGGTCTTAGAAAACCTTAATTTTACCTATTCCTAAAATAATCCTATTTTTTTTTTAATTTTCATATATTTTTTTAGTTGTAGGTATTCTTTAATAAATATTTTCATACAATACAAAGTGCACATGTTACTTTTTAAAATACACCTAAATATCATTTACCCTGAGTCCAGGTGTATATAAGTGGTATACTAAAATCTCCCCTAACAAGGGAGGGGGAATGAGAAAATCTTACATAATGAGGGGGCCCCCGGGGATGAAAATCCTTTAAAAATGCCTTACGTAATTTGTGCACGGCCCCTTAGCTTAATTAGGTCTATTTAAATTTGACAATGGAGAAAAAAATTAGCCAGAGTACCTACTTAAATTATGATTACCTATTACATATATCTATTTTCCTAAATTTAAAATCTATATACAATTATATACATGTTTGTATATATGTATGTAGTAAATAGGTAAAGTAAAATTGCGCGACTTTTTTGATGCGGAAGTAAGAGGAATATAAAAAGTTCAATAGAATTTATTTTTAATGGCATGCAGTAAAAATATTAATTAAAAGTTTTTAAAGAAAATACTAACATTCATTAATTAGCAATTATTATTTTTTCGTTAAAAAGACGAATAAAAAGCGAATAAAACTTACCTGGCCAACTTCATGGCGATGGTCTTGATGGCGAGACGCAACTTTGAATAAGGCTCTAAACGACAGCTATTTGCATTTTCTATCCCACTTCCAGCGCTTTTCTCCCCCTCCTTTATACACCCCCGGATGACGTTTTTCCGCGAAAATTCAACAACAAAATGCCCAATAAAAAATGTACCTAACATTTGTATTCCTATTGCTTTTTTGCTTAATGTGTCGTACTCGTGGAATGAAGAAATAAATTTTTAATGTCCTAGGTTTATTTTTAACTTGTAAAAGATTATAGTAAATTTTAGTATATTACATTGTTTCGTAAAAATACATATTTTTGAGATGTAAAAAAATGATTATTTTTGAAAATACTTACTATTCAATAGCTTTAGATTACATTTTACTTTTTATGTTCAAATTGAGAAAGTAGAATTTTGATTTATTAGAAAAGTGAATGAATGGAAAAATTTAAAAACATTTAGTTGCAATAATTTTTATTATTGTCTACGTTTTGATCATATTAAGTCCATCTTTCCCCTCCTTTATACACCCCACATGAAATTTTTTTGCCCAAAGTTGAACAAAATGCCCATGCCTATTACTTGTTTGCTTAATGTGTCGTACTTGTGGAATGAAGAAATAAATTTTTAATGTCCTACAATACAATACAATACTGCGACCAATGAGAATGTGAATCCCCTTTGGAATTTAGTCCACATCAAACTTTAGGCTTTCAAAGAAGCCTAAGAGTTATTTGGGGGCTACTTGGGATATATCTGCAGGTCTTGGGTATACCTGTTCTAGATATTGTAGCCTTTTGCGAGCAATGGCTTCGCAGATGCACATAATGTGTTCGGCCGTTTCTGATGCTTTTGAGCATAGACGGCAAATGTCGATTTCAGATTTTCCAATTTTTTTAAGATGATATCTTAAAGGGCAGTGTCCGGTTAACAGCCCTGTATAGGTCTTTAGGTCCACCTTGCTGAGATCGAGTAACTTTCTTGTTCGTTCAGGTTCATATTTTATGAATATTTTGGCCTGTCTTAAGTTTTGGTCTTTCCAATATCGAGTTTTGATTTTGGATTCCCATCCCTTAATTGCCTCTACCTGATGGATTTTGTTAAAGTCACAGAAAGGTTCAGGGCCGGTAAATTGAGTTCCAGCTCCCTCTCTCGCGAGAGAGTCCGCAGCCTCATTGCCTTCAACACCCTCGTGTCCTGGCACCCACTTTATCCTAATGTCCTAAGTTTATTTTTAACTTGTAAAAGATTACAATAAATTTTAGTGTTACTTTCTTCCCTAAAAATACATATTTATGAGATGTAAAAAAGAATGACTTTTTTGAAAACATAACACAATACCTTTAGATTTCCTTTTGGTTTTTATGTTCAAATCGAGAAAGTGGAGTTTTGATTTATTAGGAAAACGAATAAATGGAAAAAATTAAAAATATTTAGTTGCAATACTTTTTATTATTTTTTATATACCCCCGGCTAACGTTTTTCAGCGAAAATAAAATTGGGTTGTTTTTTTATAGCTTATATTTCTCAAGAATGGCTACAAGATTTATTTTTTCATAAATAAAATCTAATTTATTTGCTTAATGTGGGAAAAAAATAAATTTTATGTAAAAACCTAAATTTGTTACTTTTCTTGAAAAAGTTTTTCCTTCACAACTTAATTTTTTCAAATGGCAACCCCCTTGGACGCTCTTAACCTTTTGGTGCGCTATTGCAAGGGCTACAAAATGGCGTACTTTTTTTGCTTTTAATTCCGTTTTTGCCGAAAATTAGGTCAATTAGGTTTTTTTTTTAATAAATTAAAAACTAATTAAATGATTTTTTTTAGGTGTAAAATTGTTTTCTTATTTCAAAAATGCAAGAATATACAGGGGTTGTCGTTTAAAAAAATAAAATTGGTTTAGTTTCCGGCGAAACCCGAAGTGCAAAAAAAATATTTTGCACGCCATTTTGAGCCCTTGTTAAGAAATATATATACAGGGTTATTCACGGAAGTGGCCTATTAAACGTTTATGGAGAACCAATAACTTTAAAAGTCTGCTAATTTGCACTTTGGGGTTTTCGAATATGGCCTATCGATTAAAAATATTTTCATGCTTGTGCCACTTCCGGTTGTACCGGAAGTGGCACTTAACTTTGAGTTTTTAAATGGAACACCTCATATATTTTTTAATTTTTAAAATTTGCATTAAATTTGCTTTATTTTGATGTATAATACTTCAAGAAGAAACTGTCACGGGCAAAGTTTTTTTTTGGAAGTGAGGACCTTTTTTTTTAGTCATCAAAATCTGTCATGAACCAAGCTTTTTTTTAGAGGTGAGGACCTTTTTTTTAGTCATCAATATTTTGGTTTGGAGCAAAAACTCTCACTTTGTGACTCACGGAGAAAGCTTTTTTTTGAGGTGATGATCTTTTTTTTGGAAGAAAGTACTTAGGCTAAGAAAAGTTATAATTTTTGACCTTCTGCCCCCAACGAATCTTCTTCGCTACGACCCTGCAAACATCCATCCGTCCTTCCCACCGTCCGTCAGTCTGTCCCCTGATAACACACTTCATCCTAAGAAGGTTTATTAATCGTTCCCTTGAAAAGGTTCTTAGCATAATGCTGTAAACATGCTAAGCAGGTTCTTAAAAGGTGCACTGCTGTAGTAGCACAAGTGCTTCTACTCTAAACATTCTTAGCATGATTAGAGTATTTTGCTAAGAATATTCCCAATACATATTCTTAAAATATTCTAATGGGAATATTTTTAGAATAATGCTATAGTGCACATGCTAAGCATGATTAGAGTATTTTGCTAAGAATATTCTCAAATACATATTCTTAAAATATTCGAATTAGATCTAATGGGAATGATTTTAGAATAGTAATATGGCGTTATATTATTTTAATTTTATTAGGTTAGAATTACAAATATTCTTAAAATTGTAGTTAATAACATAAGTTTTATCGTAGTAGTAGTAGAAATGGATGTATTTTTAGACATAATGTCTATTTCCGGCTATTTATTTTAAGAATATTCTTAGAAGGTTTTTGTGATATCAGGGCTGTAGCTACTTATGAATAATAGCTTATAATAGGGAAAAATTATAAACGAAAAATTCAATACATAATTTACTAACCCGAGTGAGTAAAGTAATATTGATAATGTTTAAAGCTTATCTCGAGTAAAGCAAGTAAGCTGCGCCTTCGCCAAAAATGCAAATTTTCAAACTTGGCGCTCTTTTATTAATTTAGTGGTATTTAATTTATTTAATTTCATACAGGTGGCGCTACTTCGGTAATAAACTGTCAGCTGATTATTGACGTTTCCAAACATAAACATTTATTTCATTTGCGTGTTAATATTAACTTTTTAAACTATTTCTAACATAACCCTTACAACAGAGCACATCGAAAATGATCGAAATGACTTTGGAAGAAGATTTACCCGAAGAATTCCGCGGTGGCAAGTTGTCAATTAGTGGTGAGAAACCTGCTGAAAATTCTAATATCAGTTCACCTGTTGAAAAAGTGGACAAGAATCAGATGAAAACACCTAGGATTAATAATTGCCAATGGGGTTCGTCCTTTATTCAGCCGCTATCAGCAATTCCAAACAAACGTAAGTAATATTAGATATCAGATTAGATACCATTGGTACCTTAATTAAAATTATTTCTATAATGAAGCTTTTTGTTTATTTTCGTTACTCAGTTATGTATAAAGATGTCTTTACAGACTGGGCTTATTTTATGCCCTTCAGTAAGCAGTTTCGGTAAGTATTTTTTAGCTTACGTATCTGTCAAGGAGTAAACCTATGGACCAGGGGTGCTCTGAAGTAATTTTATTGGGGAGACAAACCATACTTCCCGAATTAAAATTGAAAAATTTCCCAACTCCCGTGCTACCCCTGCAAAAATTTTGATAAAAAAAAATAAAAGGTCCTTACCCCCAAAAATTGTTTTACCTCTGCCAAAAATTTTGATGACAAAAAGAAAAAAAAAGAAGGTCGTCACCCCCAAAAATTGTTTTACCTCTGCCAAACATTTTTGGATGGCTAAAAAGAAAAAAAGTCCCCGCCTTTTAACTGATTGTACTACTACCAGTTTCCCAACTGTACTCCAATTTTCCCAACTAAAGAAAAAATCTAAATTTCCAACTGTACCCCTCAATTTTTTTTTATTTATTTATTTATTTATTTATTAACGGATATCCTTTTTTACAAACATTTAAGTACAATAGAATAAAACATGTTATATGGAAACTAGAATATTTAACTGGACACTTATAATTAATATAATAATTTTTAACGTATAATTAATATAATACTCTTTTAATGTTATTTTTAAATTTATTTAAACTTAAATAAAAAATATCACAGTCATTGATTGTGTTTATTAAATTGGTCATTCTACATAAAGGAGAGTGCATTCCATAGTTTGTTCGGTGAAATGGAACAAAAAATAAATTATTAAACCTTAAGTTTGCTAATGGAACACAGATAGAAAATTGTGAAAGAATTGGTGGACATTTTATTATGAAGTGAAAAACTTTGTAAATAAACATAATATCGTAGTATGAACGACGTTTCTCCAATAAAGGTAAGGTAAAATAAGTTAACAACTCGTTAATGTTGCTATTTGCATAGTCAATGTTATTTTTGAAACACAGTAATCTAATAAATTTTTTTTGAATATTTTCTAAACGTAATATATGGGTTGTATAACTTGGCGACCAAATCAATGACCCGTATTCTAGGCCTGACCGAACAAGACTAGTGTATAAAACAATTAGACATCGTGTATCAGTAAACGTAGTAGTATATCGTTTAATAAACCCTAAATTTTTATTTGCCTTAGTAACTATCTTGTCAATATGATCAGTAAAATTTAATTTGGTATCAAGGTGAACACCTAAATCTTTAAAAACTTCAACTCTATCGATTGGGACATTATCTATACAATATACACCGTAAGTGGGCATTAATTTCCTAGTGAAGGTCATTGATTTACATTTTGAAATGTTTAAACATAACCAATTTGACTTACACCAGTTATTAAACAGAGTAAGATCGTTTTGAAGATGAATCTTATCAGCAAGACATTTAATAACCTTGAAAAGTTTGCAATCATCGGCAAATAAAAGGAATAAGACAGTTAAGATTTTTTTGACATCATTTATAAACAACAAGAACAGTACTGGACCCAAATGGGTACCCTGGCCAACACCTGAGAGAACATCGAACACGTCTGAGATAAAGCCATTTAAATATACAAACTGTTTACGTCCATTTAACATAGAGCTTAAACATGATAAGAGTGGACCATTAATATGGTAAAATTTTTCTAGTTTCAATAGAAGCAGCGGTACTGGTACCTTCTGCAAGTCGGTGAAAATACATTCAACAACGTGTCCCTTCTCTAGGGATGTTGTTATTAAATTAGTAAATAAAAATAAGTTGGTTTCAGTAGACTTACCCGATATGAATCCATGTTGTTCGTCAATAATTGTATGTTTGACATGCTGCATTACTTGATTTGAAACAATAAAATCGAACATTTTAGCAAAATTCGAATTAATACATATTGGGCGGTAATTACTGATATTCGACTTACTGTTTGATTTGTAAATTGGAATGACTTTCGAGGTTTTCCATGCTATAGGATAATCACCATTGTTCAAACATTTTCTGAAAATAATTAACAATGGCTCAACCAAAGAAAGGCATTTCTTAATAAAGGTCCCAGGTATACCATCGGGTCCACTAGTGTTGTTGTTGTTTAATCTAGAGATGGCTACATGTATGTCATTTTCGAATAAATCAAAGAAAGAAAAATTATTTAATGTGGAATCATAGCTAGAATCTAAGGTATTCAAATTTGAGTCTTGATAAGTACTTTTGAAAAAAGAAGCGAAAGCATTACATATATTTTGACCGCCTGAATAGGGATTTCCTTGAAAGTTTATAATGTTTGGTACTTCTGTATCAGTTTTAACGGATTTTATATATCCCCAAAAATTTTTTGAATCATCAATAATGCCTTCTTGTATATCTGTTATGTACAAGTCGTGATCTAATTTTAATTTTTCTTCGCATGCCTTTCTTAAGTCAGAAAACACTTGATAATCAAGGGGCAAATTTGATGACTTAAACTTTTTATGAGCTTCTTTTTTCTTAAATATGAGATTTTGCGTATCCTTATGAACCCAAATGGGAAAACTAGACTGTTTTTTTACTGTTTTTGGGACGTATTTTTCAAATAATTTATTTAAAAAGTTATAAAATTGGGTAACAGCCTCGTTTAGAGGCAAATTATTAAGAAATTTCCAATTAATTTTGGAGATTTCCGTATTAATAGTATTAAAATCAGCCTTGTTAAAATTATAAGATTCGATGTCATTGCTGGGCATTTTTATGTAGTTAAACCCAGATATAATAATATAATAATTTTCCCAAATATTCCCAACAAACAAGTAGATTTTCACACCTGAACAGTGGATTTTTCCAGCTGAAGCATGATTGGAGAAAGTCTTCACAAAAGATGAAATCTTTATGGTTTACCCCTCAGTATCTAAATAATAAAAATTAACTTGACAATCAAAGAGTCGAGGACAATGGGGCTGCGTTATGCAGAAATCTACCAACCCACATTGTGAGGTGACAGTAGGTTACAGACCATTTTACCCAATATCTTTTACAGGAATTGAGTTAAAGATTACATATTTTGTACATGTTCTGATACATAAACAAGTGCAAAAAATGTTTAATTTTAATTGTTTTAGTCAAAACGTTTAAAAATTATTAGGGAAAAAGTTCAACAATTTACTGTCATCTCACAATGTGGGTTGGTAGCTATCTGCATAACGCAGCCCAATTTTAGGATATTAGTGTATTTACTTCAAAAATAATTCATATTATATATTTTTTTTAATAAGCATTAATAGTCAAAACCACTACCACCTGTATGATGTTGATACTTTTTTTCTGGGGCTCTTACCTCATAAAATTAAGTAATTTTTTTCAGTAACTAGCAAATTTTTAGACATTATTTGTCAGTACAATTACTAAATTTGTGCCCCTCTTTACCAAAAGTGACAAAAAAAATGGTTGTCAACCCTTCAAGAATTCTGCTAAAATTATAATTTATTTTAATTTCCCTGAGGTAAAAATAAAAAAAAATATTGCTACTTTTCACGATTTTTGGAGTTTTATATGCAAAAAAGATCATTTCTATCAGTCTGTCTGTCTGTCTCTTCGGAAATTTTGTGATCACGACCACAAGTTTGGTGGTTATTTTTATTACAAGGGCTTTATTTTAGTTACAGAAACATTTTGGTCTTCAAAAAGTAAGGAAAGCAACGAAGTAACAGTGACATCACCGAAACCCACATCTACAACCAGTATTCAACCGTCATGTATTATCAAAGAAGATGCCAATAATTACTTCACTTTTCGTGATGGTGTAGTGGAGAATGCAGTGAAAGAGTGTGTGAGAGAATTTTTAGATGAGGAAACTGAGGGACCCATTCTTGCTTCCTACATGCTCACCCAGTAAGTGTTATTAAAAAAATAAATAAGTAACATAAAAATATCCAAAAATATATATAAAAAACAAAATTAAAGAAAATACCAAATATATAAATTCTGAAATAAAAATCCAAAAAAAAAATATTTTTTTAGTACACTGCACATTAAATTCCGGACACCTAGAAAATTGACATATTTTAAATTCAAATATTTCGAAAACTAATTAATGGATTTGACTGATTTTTTTTTGTTTTGAAGCTCAAACATTCTCCACTTTTTTTTGTTTTAAGAATGATTAAAATTTTTTTTTTTTTCGTATTAACAGCAACAAATAATGTACAACTATGTTTTTTGCCCCATCTTCTAGGACTTGCATGGTACACCACTACAACTGTTTATCAAATTATTAAAGTCTTTCTTATTGCCGCAGTTTTAATAAATATTTTCTTTTTTATTTTTTTTACATTTTTACTTCTGGTTTAGGAGATATCAGGATTTTCCTGGACGTCATTTTTTCAGTTAACTTAAAAAGTACTACATGAATTTATTGATGTTGTGCTTTAAATTTGAAGCTTAACCGAGTTACGTTTTTCTTCTAATCAAGTTTATCAAAAACATAAATTGGGTTTGAAAAACTTGAGTAGAAGAAAAAAGACGGCAGTTCTGCGAAATCATCGTTAAGCCTCCGTCAGACGGCAATAAAAAGTTGAGCTTCAAATAAAAAACTCTGCTGATTTAATACTTTTTGAGTTGACTGAAAAAATGACAACTTTCAAAATCCTGATATCTCCTAAACCAGAAGGAAAAAAGTAAAAAAATAAAAAAGAAAATATTCATTAAAACTGCGGCAATAAGAAAGACTTTAATAATTTGATAAACAGTTGCAGTGGTGTACCATGCAAGTCCTCGAAGATGGGGTAAGAAACATAGTTGTACATTATTTGTTGCTGTTAATATGAAAAAAAAAATTAATCATTCTTAAAACAAACAAAAGTAGAGAATGTTTAAGCATTAAAACTAAAAAAGAATTAGTCAAATCCATTAATTAGTTTTCGAAATATTTGAATTTAAAAAATGTCAATTTTTTAGGTGTCCAGAAATTAACGTGCGGCAGTGTGTATTTTTTATTTAACTTTCAATTCTTTTTAGGTCACATACTAAAAATATGTAATGTATTGCACTTTAGAAGCAGCTCCGATGTAGCGTTATGTAACGCTCTTTATTATATATAAAAATATAAAAACTGTCTGTTTTTTTCAGCCAAAATTTTTTTAATAAAAAATAAATAAAAAATAACTGTTTTTTTTGTAAAATATAATATTTTTCTTTTTAGGATAAATCACTGGGACACAGAAAAAGAAAGACTAATACTGCTAACCTCCAAATCTCTTATTGTTGCCAAATACGACTTTATCGCCCTAAAACGATTGGATTTCAAGAAACTGCCATTAGTAGACATTGACCAAATTTATATCGGAGATTTGGTCTACCCCAATGGTTCCCTAATTCCGTGAGTATTTTTTTACTTCTATTTAGCAAGCAATTTTACGTAATAAAACTTTGGCGGTATGCAAGTTTTAGCAAGATTTTCAGCACTTTTAGTAGTCAATTTTGCATAAATTAAGACGCTACAATATAGAATTTATATACAGTACATTAACATAAGGGATTGTTTGAATGATGCTAAATTTCTTTTTTATTCTGTTTTGGACTTTCATTGTCTTTCTTTACTAAATGGTTCCACTATGGTCTGTTTCATCAAGCAAGAGAGTAAATTAAAAATCGCACAGTAAATATTTTTACAACAGGTTTGAATAACATATTGAATATATTATATGTTTGTTTATAAATACACGGTGTATTTGAAATAGCGTCGATAATTTTAACAGATGATTCTACATCATAAAATCTGACAAAAAGTTCCTATACACATATGTCTAAAAATGCGTCATAAGGGAGCTACGCCCCTTTGAAAGTGGCTAAAAAAATCGGTTTGTATTTAATAACTCAGGAACCCTTTGAGATATATCAACGAGGTTTTGCACGTCAACTAATCCTACCAAGGCCGTTTTTATGTGTTATTTTCATGTACTTATTTCAACCAGGGGTGTGCGAAACGGGGGGGGGCTTGTCAGTTTTTTGTCCCAAACTTTTTTCTGTGTAACTTTTTTGCAATTTTATTTTTGAAATATGATTCCTCAGGTCAAAATACATAAAAAAAGGTACTCTTGTTGTAATACTGTAGGATTAACCGTTTTCGAGAAAAATTCATTTGAAGGTGAAATTCCACGGTTCGAGGACGAAAAATTAAATACTAAAATGTTGAAAAC
Source organism: Brachypterus glaber (assembly GCA_958510825.1). Taxonomy (NCBI): domain Eukaryota; kingdom Metazoa; phylum Arthropoda; class Insecta; order Coleoptera; family Kateretidae; genus Brachypterus; species Brachypterus glaber. The sequence goes on along the minus strand of OY294044.1, from coordinate 52,077,614 downwards.
CAAAATTTTAATGATGCAGGGCGAATATACATTAAAAACTAAGAAAAAAAACTCATATAAAGGTACTTCCAAAAATCAATCCTAATGGAGGTATGGTCTCCTAAATATGCACCATTTTTAAAGGGCTATGGTAGCTTTAAAAGCGTTTTTTCGACCTACATGTATGGAAACTTTTTTTCTTAGTTTTTGATGTAGAATAACATTGCATCATTAAAATTTTGGTTTTCGACATTTTAGTATTTAATTTTTCGTCCTCGAACCGTGAAATTTCACCTTCAAATGAACTTTTCTCGAAAACGGTTAATCCTACAGTATTACAAGAAGAGTACCCTTTTATGTATTTTGACCTGAGGAATCATATTTCAAAAATAAAATTGCAAAAGTTACACAGAAAAAAGTTTGGGACAAAAAACTGATAAGGCCCCCCCGTTTCGCACACCCCTGGTTTAAATAAGTACGTGAAAATGACATACAAAGATAGGCCTTATTAGGATTATTTCACGTGCAAAACCTCGTTAACATATCTCAAAGGGTTCCTGAGTTATTAAATAAAAACCGATTTTTTTAGCTAATTTCAAAGAGGCGTAGCTCCCTTATGACGCATTTTTAGACATATGTTTATAGGAACTTTTTGTCATATTTTATCATGTAGAATCACCTGTTAAAATTTCCTACGCTATTTCAAATACACCCAATATTCGAATCTGTTTTGAAAATATTTACTGTGCGGTTTTTAATTTACTCTCTTGCTTGATGAAACAGACCATAGAACACTAACAAACTTACTAATAAAACCAAGCCCGCGGACACGAGACAATTGCCTTCTAAATGTGGAGATTCGTACATAAAAAGATAATAAAACTAATACCCAACGTGCGAAGATATTTAAATTGGGATTAGCACAATATACCACATACCAGTGGTCAGAGGCAGAAATAATACACAAGGAGCAACATTAATGTTACCAAATGGTATAAATAATAAACAAAAAAATGAGGGCATCTGTAGTAATCTTTCAGTAAATGTGGACATAATCTGGAGACCTATTTTAGACAAGATACCAGAACTGACACTTAACTGACCAGCTCATATATAGTATGGTTTCAGAATTTTTAACATTTAACACTTGAAGGGTTAGAGAAACCACTCAATCAAATGTTGTGAATTAATAAAGACAATGCAAGTCGAAAATGGTATATAAACATTATAGCACCTACACAGAACTTGTCCTTTTAGTTTCTATTGAATAGATCAATCTCAGACTTTTTTTTGTAAATTAGATAATAAATGCAACCTTCCAAAGTGTATTTTTCATGTCTCCCTCCCTTCCATTCCATGTATCAAAAAATTAAATCAAATTCAAATACTTAGTTTACTCAAGTCCTTTAAAATGTTTGAAAAATTACAAAGACTATGGAGCCGGTACAAAATTTCATAAACATTCAATCTTGAATGCCCGGTAAAATAAGCCGCCCACTCTACACCATCTTAAAAACATCTGGCTACGCAAGACGCTTTAAACTTGTAACCAAATCTCACTTTTCGTGAGATATCGAAACTACTATAACACGTGTTTTATATATCCAAAATTTACTAACATTTTCTTTTTACCCATGCTTACCAACAAAACAAATAAAACACTAGGAGAATTAATGGATTTGCAGATGGATTGTCAAATGTCCTTGAAAACTGCTTGTTCAGTCGCCGACAGACATCAACAGAAAAACCTCAGATTGAAACTATCTATCAACCTAGGTACTAAAAAAATGGAATGCCATTTAATTTTAAAAATATTTTTATTTTGTACTTTCTTGTTCCTATTTCTTTTTAGTAATTTTACTTTTCCATTTATTTTTTTTTATTTGAGAAAGCCCTGTAGCCTATTCATGCAAAAAAATTCAATTTTTTTGCATTTTATGACGTTTTTTATCAATAAAAATCGATTTCGAGCAAAAAAACTCACCTAGCAGGCTCTTGTTTAAAATACGATAATATAATAATATAATATACGATGATAGGCCGTCCTCTTCGTTTTCCGTTCCGAAAGGGTTAAGCCCTGTAAAAAAACAGGTAGAGACCAGTAAGATCCAGTAGATTGCGATTCGTTTTCTACTGGTCTCTACTTGTTTATTTTGACAAGGAGGTTAGATCACATGTAAAACCTTATTTCTATATCTTAAAGAGTTGCCAAGTTATTAAAAAAAAACGAATTTTCGGAATCCCTATTTGAAGGAAGGGGTGAGCACTCTTACAGCCGAGCCAGGGCCGTATCTCTGGAGATTTGGTGGGGGGGAGGAGGTCAAAAATTACAACTTTTTTTAGCCTAAAAACACAACTTTTTTCCTCGAAAAAAAAGTTAATGATTAATAAAAAAGGTCCCACCTTTTCTCAAAAAAGTTATCAAATTAATTACTCCTTCTGGTTAAGTTATATTTTTTCAAGGTTTGAGAATCCCTACTTTTATATTTCTTAATCTATGAAGTTTACAACTTTTTTCACAAGATTAAAAATTTATATATGTTTATCCCATGAAAAAATATGCAACTTTTATATTTTTAATCCATGAAATATGCAACTTTTTTGATTTAAGATAGGTGGGGGGAGGTTCCCCCCATCCTCCCCCCCATAGCTACGGCCCTGAGCCGAGCTTACGAGCCGTTTTTGGACGTAAACTTATAACTTTTAAAATTAGGTGTGTTAGTTCTATAACACCCTGAATTTGTAATAGCAAATTTTCTGACTCTTATTTATTTTCTAAATAATAAGTTATTGTTTAATATTTTTATTAGGGAACGAAATATGAAAGGCATTCGAATTTTATTCAACAAGGGATCATCTTTAAACTTCAAAACTGCATGGAACCCTTTCACAGATGATGTACCTTTTTGGACTTTTACATATCATCCACTGTTCTTCCACAAAGGTAAATTTAAGTTACTTAGGGAAAAAAATAAAAGGTTATTTTATTTTTATTATTCTTATAATATTTATTTATTTATTTATTTGCCCAACAGATACAAAATCCTTTTTATAGGACAAAGCTTAAATAGGACTTTTTTTATAGGATAAAGCTTAAATAACAGAGAATAACAATAATTTAACTATTAATAAAAATAAAACTAATTATAATAATATATTAACAGAAGTGAGAAGATTACATACAGGGTGTATTTGAAATGGGGTCGGAAATTTTAACAGGTGATTCTACATGATAAAATATGACAAAAAGTTCCTATAAACATATGTCATAAGGGAGCTACGCCCCTTTGAAATTGGCTAAAAAATCGGTTTTTATTTAATAATTCAGGAACCCTTTGAGATATATTAACGAGGTTTTGCACGTGAATTAATCCTAATAAGGCCCATCTTTGTATGTCATTTTCACGTACTTATATAAACCAGGGGTGTGCGAAACGGGGGGCCTTATCAGTTTTTTGTCCCAAACTTTTTTCTGTGTAACTTTTTTGCAATTTTATTTTTGAAATATGATTCCCCAGGTCAAAATACATAAAAAAGGTACTCTTGTTGTAATACTGTAGGATTAACCGTTTTCGAGAAAAGTTCATTTGAAGGTGAAATTTCACGGTTCGAGGACGAAAAATTAAATACTAAAATGTCGAAAACCAAAATTTTAATGATGCAATTTTATTCTACATCAAAAACTAAGAAAAAACTAAGAAAAAAAGTTTCCATACATGTAGGTCGGTTAGTTTTTAATGTACATTCGCCCTTCATCATTAAAATCTTGGTTTTCCACATTTTAGTATTTAATTTTTCGTCCTCCAACCGTGGAATTTCACCTTCAAATGAATTTTTCTCGAAAACGGTTAATCCTACAGTATTACAACAAGAGTACCTTTTTTATGTATTTTGACCTGGGGAATCATATTTCAAAAATAAAATTGCAAAAAAGTTACACAGAAAAAAGTTTGGGACAAAAAACTGATAAGCCCCCCCCCCCCCCCCCCCCGTTTCGCACACCCCTGGTTGAAATAAGTACACGAAAATAACACATAAAAACGGGCCTTGGTAGAATTAGTTGACGTGCAAAACCTCGTTGATATATCTCAAAGGGTTCCTGAGTTATTAAATAAAAACCATGACGCATTTTTAGACATATGTTTATAGGAACTTTTTGTCATATTTTATGATGTAGAATCGTCTGTTAAAATTTCCGACCCTATTTCAAATACACCGTGTATATAAAATAAAATATAACTACAAAAAAATAGCTTAAATATTGAATGATTTAAACAATAATAATCAAAAGTAGGAGAAAAAAATACATACTACTTATAAAACAGAGGTAACTTTGAATTCTTCTAAATAGGCCAGTTGACCCACAGACATACTCTTTTACATCGGCACTTAGTGCTACTAAGAGTGCCGATGTATTGAAATCTTCGCTGAAAAGTCAAAATCTTGGACCATGTTTTTTTCACATTTCTCGACGTTTTAGACCTTTCTGAGTCAGTAAAAAAAAATTCGTCCTTCTGTCTGTCCGTCTGTAAACTCGATAACTCAATTTCTATAAAGATATCGACAAGCGTTTTTTTGCATATTGTTTCTTATCCTATTTCGAAGAGCTGATTAGATTTTGGGGGTAAACGATTGGGGGTAAGGGGGTAAAAATAGGGTAAAACTCCTATTTTTAGCGTTTTTTGGTTATAATTAAGGCAATTATTATTGTACTTTATTAATTTAGAACTTATATGAAAGATAATTTTAAATTGGTCAAAAAATGTTACAAACTATTTGTTCCTAAAATGCATTGTTTCCGAGATATTGCCGTTTAAAGCAGTAAAACGTTTTTTAGCATATCTATTATTATTATTTATAAGCCGATTTCAAAAAAATATATTTTAAATAAAAGCTGTTTTTAAGCCCTATAAAAAATGCTATATACAGTTTTTTTGTTAGAATAAAACGTTTTGGAGATACAGACTTTCAAACTTTAATAAATTATGCAGGTGTATTAATGGTTGTCTATTCACGTGATCACACAACTTTCCTTTTTATAACGTTTCAAATTAGTGCCTAGTGCCGATGTTTTGACAAGGTGCTTGCTGGTTACAAAAAGAAGTTATTTTTTTCTTTGATTTTTTCATTCCAGGGAAAACGCTGTGAGAAGGTCTTATAAAGTAAAAGTGACGTAACTATTTAATAGTTGACTTTTTTTGTGTGTGTACAAAATCGTTTTTTTTTCTCACCGTTATAAAAAATCCATTAAAACAAGTTCAAAATATTTTTTTTATTTGTGTGGGGTTGGTGGGTTATGTATCGGTGATGTAATTTTGTAGGGGGGTGAAAGCCAAAGTAGCAAAGAATTACACAGGGGGGAAGGGGTCAACAATTGTCTAAATTGTAAATATTTGTTGAAAAGCCCCCTATGCATATTGTGTTTTTAAAATAAACCATTCAATTTTGTCTGCCAATATTAATTATGCACTTTTTGCATATGATTGTTATTGTTTATTTAACTATAATGAAATCTAAAAATAAACAAAATAAATATATTTGTGGGCGGAAATGACTATACGTTAAGTATTTAATATTTATTAATTACTATAACTGAAATTAATAATAATCACGGGTCGGATCGAGGTAGCCATTTACCGGGGGCATGCAAAAATTATAATTAAAAAAATACTCTTTTTTCAAGTAAATAGACACTTTAAACTATTGTTCACCAAGTGGAATGTTATGTCGACGCTGTTAATACTCGGTAAGTCACTTGATCTTGGTCCATGACTCATAGAGAAAGTCTTTAATTTTTTTTTGAAAATTGTTTCCCTTTTTAATAAAACGAATAATTAATTTAAAAAAAATACAATATTTTTGTATTAACTACTCGTTTTTTAAAAAGAGAATCATGGACCATGACCAAGTGACTCACTGAGTATTAACAGCGTCGACATGACATTCCGGTTGGTGAACAATAGTTTAAAGTGTCTATTTACTTGAAAAAAGAGTTTTTTAAAATTCTAATTTTTGCATGCCCCCGGTTGGATACTTCGATCCGACCCGACCCGTGTTAATAACATTTAAAGTTTGCAAAAAAAAATAGGAAAATATATTGACAATAATTGTTTGGACTTTTGTGTTTTTAACTGAAAAATTTCCCTAGCAACGACAAATAAGGCGAAATTTTTCATGAAGTTGACAGGGGACGTTCTTAAAATACATACGCAAGGGCGTAGATGAGGGGAATTACCTCTCTCCCCCCCCCATAGGACAAAAAGAATTTTCTTTCATTTAAATCTGTGATCTTGGTATTACCCCTTAAAGGGCAGTACTTAGCGTTACGATGCGTCACAAGGGGGAAGTGGGGGACTGATGTAGCGTTACGTAACTCTATTATTTTTAAAGGAATAAAAACGGTTTTTTTACCCAAAGTTTTTTTTAGGGTTTCTTTGCTATAATAGCAATATCGAATTAATTTATTGCGAATTAATAATTGATAACACAGGCCCACAAAAAAAAGTGGAATGTACTTTACATGTGACTAGGCTGCCCTCAAGAATTTTGAGCCGCTTCCGAATCCGGCCTTAGAATTTCCCCTAGACCCCAAAATTTTCCCCTAGGCTAGGGAAAAGTGCGAAATCTTGGATATTTCAGGCTCCGTTAAATTAATATTTATCCACGGTAACGTTAATGAAACAATGTGGCTTCTACGTATTTCGAGTCAATAAATTTAAATCTGACATTAGAATTTTTCTGCAGTTCCTCAAAACTCCCATAGCCTTGGGAATAAACTGAGCAAAACTTAAGGTCTTCCGCAAACTTAGTTTTGTACCGAAAAGCTGATATCTTTCCGTATTTTGAGTTGCTGAGTTTATATCAGATATGATGTTAGTATAAAGTTTCCTACATTACCTCAGAATTACCCTAGCCTAGGGGAGAAACTTGAGGTTTCACGGAGGTTTTATTTTTACACGGAAAAGCTGGCATCATTCCGTATTTTGAGTAGCTGAGTTCAAATCTGGCATCAGAATTTTTCTACAATGCCTTAGAATTCCCCTAGCCTAGGGGAAAGAGAAAGAGAAAAACTTGAGCATCTACGGAGGTTTTATTTTTGCTCGGAAAAGCTGGCATCTTTCCGTAGAAGCTCAAGTTTTTCTAAATGTTCCGCTCTTTCCCCTTGACCTTAATAATACTAAACTACAAGCTAAATCTCGTCATTCTAGCTCATAGGGCTCCATAAATATTAAATAAAAACCCTATTTTTGGTATCCCCTTTAATGGGCCATAACTCCCTTAGGACCGATTTGCGGGTCTATTTTTATATAAACTTTTTTTTTTAATTTTTTGATGTAGTATTTGAACCTTCAAGAATGGACGCGAGTTTTGGGACACCCTGTATAACCCCTTCTATTTCTACTGAAACAAAAGTAGATTCCCTCGAAAAAAATTCTGTCGATCTTCCTCTCTGTGGCCACGAAACTCGAGAATGTTTTGAGCTTAGAATTTTTCGTCAAAATCGGTGTGATAAAAACTATTACTTTTTGTGGTAGCTGGCTTAAAATGAACGACGCATGTAAAATGGTTATTTTCTTAACTATTGTATTGTGTATTAAGTAGCATTTTATCCACGCAAAGAAGATATTCTTAAGTAGATAAAATCACTTAATACACGAGTTGAGAATTTAATTTTATCCAACACCTTTTATTTTTAAATAAAAATCTATAATTTAGCGAAAAATTATGTCAAAAATATTAAGATTAAGTTTTCTTAATAATAAAATAATAGGTAGCCATGGCCTAAGTATGCCTATTAAAAATAAACAATTGCTAGTTTTACATTTCTTACAAACGTCAAAATGGACGCGGTGATGACAGAATTTTTAATAAAAATAGTATTTTATTCAAAAACTAAAGAATAATTTGGGGTTTTCTTTAATTTTTATGGTTTAGTTAACGTGCTTCTATTTATAGAATAGTTATAATACTTAATTAATAGGGTATGTAACTAATTTTGGGTGAGATCAAAAGCTGTACGTAAAAGAGTGGGTGAAAAATTTTTTAGTCACTAGTGGAAAAAAACTCACTTTTGACATTTAAAATAGTGCTCAAAACAAGTGTTTCTGTGAAGGTGTTGGATAAAAATATTTAACACAACATTTAAAATTGCAGAATTGTATTTGGTTTGGTTTTAAAATCTGATATTTTATTATTTTTTTCAGATTGCACTGAAGAAAAACTGAAAAAATTGTACAATCTCGACTCATTCATCGACAATCTTACACTGACTATGATGGAGTTGAAACACACCGACCAACTCAACATGGTATATCAACAAAATATCCTCCTAGATAACTATATTGGTCTAGGATCACTTATACATAATCGAAATTCTTTGGGATTTTTTAAAGTTAGGGGAAAATTTAGTTTTTAAATGTGTAGATGAAAAATCAAAATTGCTAATCAGTACAGTTAATATTTTACGAACTGGTCTCTTGCTGGAATGTTTGGAATGCAAGGTCGCCTATACACGCAAAATTTTATCTCTTCTCTTCCCCGCGCCTCACATTCCAGGTGCCAGTTAGTAAAATGTAGACATTAAACGCTGGGGCCAATCCATCCAGCGGCGGTTTTCTGGGTCAAAACAAAAAAAAAATGACCCAAGGCGAAACTAGGCTTAAACGGTTTCTTATAAGTCTGGCTTTTATTTCAGACTACATTTAAAATAATCCATCGACGAAAAAAATATTTGTTCATCTTTTTATTTGTTCAATGTATTTTTTGAACTAAATTTTTTAAATTGGCCAATATTATTAAACTTTTGTTAAAAACTGAATATTTTAGTTGTTTTTATATAATTTGAGTCGCCGATTTCAAAAATATTTATGCAAGGCGTCCTTCACTTGTGAAGTTGATAATATACATAGATTATCATAGATTGCCATGGTTTATTTTTTTTTAACAAAAACTTTTACAGCCAAACTGATATTATTTTTAAAGTCAGAGACCCAAAATTAGATTAAAACAGTAAAAATGTCTAAAAAGTTTAATAAATTTGGTTAAAAACTACACTGAAAAAATTAAAAGTTGATTATATATATTTTTTTTCGATGGATATTTTAAATTTGGTATGAAATAAAAGCATAAGGAATCTTTTCAGGCTAGTTTTTTGTTATCGACGTAAAAATCGCGCCGTGCGCTAGATGAAGTGACCCTAGTAAAAACATATTTGGTTCGACATTTACAGAGCAATAATACTGTGCGACAAAATCGAGGATGATCTTTTAGGCAAGAGATCTGTCAGCATTATTTCAAAATATAGGTCTAATATAGTCGAGTCCCCAAGGGGTTTCGCTACTTTAGATCATTTAAGCGATTTTTTTGTTTTAAAGTTTTCAGCTCACGCTAATATACAAGACCCATTTTTTAAGTTAGCCTTTCATAACTTTGGGAGGTGAATTCCTACCAAAATACATAAAAAAAATCATATAAACTTTTATAAACTTAGGAGTCCCCAAGGGTTTCGCTACTTTAGATCATTTAAGCGATTTTTTTGTTATTTAAAGTTTTCAGCTCACGCTAATATACAAGACCCATTTTTTAAGTAAGCCTTTCATAATTTTGGGAGGTGAATTCCTACCAAAATACATAAAAAAAATCATATAAACTTTTGTCCAAAAATGCTTCGTAATGGAGCTGCGTTCCTTCAGTGTCAGGCCCGCAAATTAGGTTTTCGTTTAATATCTCAGGAACCCTTTGAGTTACATATGTTTTTCTATCAACAAGGCTTATTAATATACAGGGTAGCCCAACGAAAAGTTGACATGGGGGTTTTTGGTGATAAAAATAATGTAGATGTAAAAAAACACTCGGACAGGTCGATTTTAGTGTGGAGGGGACCATTTTTTTTCCTATTTGCAACATGAACAACTCCTAAAATTTGAATAAGGAAAAGGGGTCGAGTCATACATCAATGGAAAGCACTTTTAATTCTCTAAACAGTGGTATACGGCTTTTTAAATTTAAGTGAACTGTTTCAAAAAAATTGATACTATTTTTATGTGGTACTTTTAGCCAGGGGCGTGCCAAAAGGGAAGGCCCAAGCACTTTTTTTCCCAATTCTTTTTTCAGCGTAACTTTTTTGCTGTTTTTTAGTTTGAATATAATCCTATACATAAAAAAGGTTATGATGTAATCATCTAAGACTTACTGTCTCTTGCCTAAATTTTCTGTCACACAGTGTAATTATAAAACACAGAGCGATTCTAGTCTTATTAAAGCAATAGAAACAGAAAAAGAGAACACAATGTGGACAATGTTGTATCACATATAAATGAAGCATCTTTAGGTTGACCACCGGAAATAGTATATCGAGGTCTTCATAACATAGGGACGTATACGCTATTTTTTGTTTTTTTTTTTTTAATTTTGATAGTTTTAGGTTTGGTTTACTACCAAACCTTAAACTATCAAAATTAAAAAAAAAAAATTGATAGTTTTAGGTTTGGTTTGGTAGTAAACCAAACCTAAAACCATCGGGGATCGATCTTTACCTCAAAAAAATTTACCTCGCAAGCAAATACCTCGAAAAAAATTACCTCGAAAGGACATTACCTCCAAAAGACGTTACCTCGTAAAAAATTACATCGCATAGACATTACCTCGAAAGATTTTACCTCGAATGGGTTTTACCTCGAAAAGGGTTTATGTTTATGTTTGTTTTTAACCTCGTACTATTCTACTTAAGCATCCCCTAAGTCCAGGACTTGTGTGCGCTAGTAGTAGAGGGAACCACCGGCTTTAATTGACTTTCGAACCAATATATCTAGGGAGTTCGCCTTCGCCAAATGTCAATTATTAATTAACTGAAAAAGGCATTCGGCGCCAGTGAGGTTTGAACTCACGATCATTAGATCAGTGTCAGGCTATATCGATGCCATTGACCGCTGAGCTAAATCTCCCAAGGGTAGTTTTTAATTTTCCATCTGTTTCTTTGCGATTATTGTATCTTGTAGTGTTTTTGCTCATATTTTATTATTTATTGATTCAATTTAAAGTTAATATGGGCAATTATTTGCTTTTAGTTTTAGTACATATATCAAAATGAATCGGTTAACCTATATCGAGGGTTCAGTGTATAAAAACTTTGTGTATAAGGATGGTGTGTACAAAGACAATTGTTTTTTGGAAATGTGTTGAATATGATCAAATTGCTGGCAAAGAAAAAACATTTATAGTTTTTAGTTTTTTTGATTAATTTTTATACAAATTTTGTTGTGGATTATTTGTTTAAATAACTAAGTTTATAGCTGTTAAATTTTTCTTTTTCCAAAAAAGATTGTTTTGGTTTGTCTTTTTTTATAATTTTTAAAAAATCATGTCTTTTAGAGATAATTTTTTATGCGAGGTAATGTCTTCCGAGGTAACGCTCTTTGAGGTAGTTTTCGTGCGAGGTAATGGGCTTTCGAGGTAAAATTTTTCGAGGTAACGATGTGCGAGGTATTTTTTTTTTGAGGTAATTGCTTGCAAGGTAAATTTTTTCGAGGTAAAGACCCCCCAAACCCAAAACCATTAAAATTAAAAAAAAATGGTGTATACACCTCTATGTTAAGAAGCCCTTGATATTATTCAACGAGCGTATAATCATTTCTATTAATTAATTTAATGAGGGTTAATTTTACGAGACGAGCCGATAGAGTGGCGTAATCACTCAAATGATTAATAGCTATTTACGCGAAGTAGAATATTATACTTTATTCACGGCCGTTTAAACGGTTTATTTTTACAGACCTTTGTTTTATAGGCTTATTAATCACAGCCGTGAATAATAGTATATTATTCAATGAGCGTATAATAATTGCTATTAAACATTGAGGGTGAATTTTGATACACGAGCCGAAAGGCGAGTGACCTAATCACCCGAAGGATTAATAGTTATTATACGCAAAAAGAATTCCATACTTTGTCCACGGTCGTTTTAAATTTTAAACGGTTTATTTTTACAGGGTCGTGATTAATAGGCCTATTAATCACGGCCGTGTATAAAAGTTGTTTTCCCATGCGCACAATTCCAAACCAATAAAGTATAATGAACCTATTGTTTTAAGTTTACTGTTTAGTATTATTGATTTATGTATACTGTAGGCATATCGCGTAAACCGGCTTTTTATGAACGGAGTACCTAATGCATCGCACTCCATAGTATACCACTCAAAATATATTTTATGACATATCAGTTTTTTTTTGTTTGTGCATTTCTATGAATTTTGGTAATGTTTTCTAAAATTTGTTTATCGGACTTTTTCCCCCATAAGTTTATTTTTGAAGGGAAGAACTTCTCCTCATAAAACTTAATTTCGATCGGATAATCCGTTCTTCAGTTATTGTGTACTCAAGATTTGTGTCATACGGACTGACGAACGTACTAAGTGAAAGTTGTTCGAAATTAAATAAAAAAACATTTCTGTATGAAAGTTTTGGATTCAGGATAATTTTTGTGGTCCTGTGAACATTATATTAAGAAAAAGCTATTTTTTGCGATTTGTTTTCGTCCGAAATAATAAAACATAATGCATGCGTATGAGAGATATGACGGCACAAAAAGCCAAATCGTGGTTCGTTATTTTTTATTGTTATGCAAGTCTATGGATAGCGGTTTTTTCGATATGCCTACAACAAATATATTAGACCCAGTATCTCAGTTATTAGTAAAAATATAATTAATCCAAAAATTAATTAATTAAATCCTATTTTTTTCGTATCTAACTAATGACTGAAATGCTGTTTTATTTTGCTGGTAGTTTACCATACTTAAAACTGATAGTTTACTATACTTAAAGCTTTTAAGTAAGGTACACTTTCATGCATCCATGATGATTTAACTAAAAGTTGTATTTTAATGTGATCTTTAGTTAAATTGGGTTTTTTAAATTGTTTAAATTGTGATATTTTTTAATTGAGACAATCTATTCTAAAATTAATAAAAAACTGTTCAATGTTTTGATCAGGGAACTACCAAATATGTTACTTCCCATATACACAAGACAAAAAAAAAACGGTTAATATAATAACAAATTAACAAAATGATATTAATAATAATATTTCCTACAGGATGCTTCTTGAAATTTATTTAGGGTTATTTGTGATAAACACTCGGAAATGAAGCAAATAAAAACTTTAATGCATTGCATGCCAACGTTTCACGTAATATTTAGGCTTCTTCAGGGCTAAATTATTAAATATGCATTAAAACAAACAAATTAAACAAAATTGATGTAATGTTTTTGTTTAATTTATTTATTTAAATACATATTTAATAATTTAGCCCTGAAGAAGCCTAAATATTAGGTGAAACGTTGGCATGATTATGTAATGCAATAAAGTTTTTATTTGCTTCATTTCCGAGTGTTTATCACAAATAACCCTAAACAAAATGATATTTTGAAAATATGTCATCCCTAAAAACTTTTTCCGCCTTAAGCCAGTAGAGAGAGAGATATGGTATTGGTCTTGGTCCAATTTATTATAATTAACCAAAATACAAGTCAATTAAAACACTTAATATAATCAAGTAAATTCTAAATCCTAATGCTTACATCAACCAACAAAAATCACACAATATTTACTTGCAAACATTTTTAATACTTGAATGCTAGTCTAAATGCCATATTAAAATTGAAAAAAAAAATAAATTTTTTATTGAAGTTTTTAAATCCGGGTTCAGAAAATAGTTATTTATGGTACTAGTGGGTAAAGTAAGATATTGCCCATGAGGCTGACGCCTCGCAGGTTAATTTTCGAGAAGGCAATATCGGTTTACCCATGAGTGCCATACAAGGTTTTATCCAATGAATAGCTTAGGAACTCATATTTTTATTAAAAATTTTAATGACATTTACAAGAAAATAATTTGACAAGTGACAGTTGAGTGGGTAAAATAAATAATTATCCACTCAATAAAGTAAAAGCCACGCGGGGGTTATTATTCAGTTTATCTATTTAAAATAAAGCTGGTAATTGTCTTATTATCTGTATGTATTGGATAAAAAAACATATCAAATTAACGATTTCGCCCAAAGAAAAATATATTCAAATTAAGTAGAAAAATCATGTGCGCATATGAAAAAATAATTTTATACAAAATTAAAGCTAATTTAATATTCTAGAAAAATGTTAACAGGCTTTTTTTTGTAGGACTGCAACTTTCGCCACATGCGCCTGTTTTTTTTTTAATTCTTCTTTTTTCGAAAAACAAAAAATGTTTTATTTTTTTTAATTAGTTTTTACCCCATTTTTATCAGAAACAATCTCAATCTAGAACGTCTAGAAACGTAAAAAAAGCAATAATATGTTTTCTAAATTTATTTACTAATGGCATACTTTCTTAGGGAAAATGTATATAGACCATTTTATAGAGAAATTAATAAACTAAGTAGGGTTTAACAACCCTCAATCAGTAATCAGGATTACCAACGACTGAAAATTATGTAAGGGTTTACCTGAAACAATCATAATCAACACGACCAATCATTTACTTTCCAAACCTACAATATAAGACTGTTGCGTACAAAATTATGTTTAGTTTATAAGAAATTCAAAATTTTGGAATAGAATTGTGTCAAACAATTAATTATTAATCAAGACAGGTTGATTCATTACCCTCTATACAAACTTTAGCAATGAAAAGTAGATTTAATTTGATAAAGAAATATCATATAAACGTAGATACTATTTTTCTTTTTTCAGAAGTTATAGCGCTTTTTAAATTTTTAAGTTGAAAAAACGTAGTAGCCATGATTTAGCAAAACAAAATATAGTAATAACAAAAAAGTCCAAACCAAAATTTAAATAATCACCTGTCAAAAATGGTTTGTTTATGTCAGTGGTCAGCGCTACATTTAGTTGAGATAAAGAGTGAAATTCTACAGAGGAAGACAAAAGTATCATTATTATTATGTTTTAAAATAAAATGATGCATATTTTTAATAAAAATAACATTATAAATTACATTTTAAAAAGGCTAACCTAAAATATGCATCATTTTATTTTAAAATATAATAATAATTATACTTTTGTCTCACTCTGTAGAACATCTCTCTTTATCTAATCCAAATAGCGCTGATCATTGACATAAATAAACTATTTTTGCTAAATCATGGCTACTACGTATTTAATTTTAAAACCGCTATAACCTTTGAACAAAGAAAGATAGTACCTACGTTTATATGAACATTTCTACATGAAATTAAATCTACTTTTCGTAGTCATGGTTTGTAAAGAGGCTAATGCATCCACCTGTATAGTACCTACCTATATTATATATAAATGTTGCACTATTTAATATTACTTATGAAGCACTATTTAAAGCATATATTAAAAAATTCATTATTCTCAATAATATTTATTGATATTTTATACTATACTCAGGGCATGTGATGAATTTTATAAAATATAATTAAACATTAAATGTTTAAGATGTAATTATCACTACTCTGTAAATTATTATATTTAGGCATATGAGGAGGTAACATGCAAACCGTGTTTTGTCACATCCAAAAGTTTTTTCAGGAAACACAAAAAACTTATTTAGAACAAATTATAATATTTTCTTGTTATTAATAGCTTGTACAGATTCCAGATACAATGTAGATTGAAACCCTAGTTTTTAACAAATATTTTAAATAGGACAAAGCTGGTTTTAATTGAAAAGTGAGGTTGGTTTATGTGCAAATGACATAGAGTGAATAAGAAATTATCAAGAACTCATTTCCCAAAAAAAGTGGACAAAGCACGGTTTGCATATTAACTCCTCATATGTGCCTAATTACTATTAAAAATAAATCGAATGTTAAATTAAGTACTGTTAAAAATTAAAACAATTTTTGAAAATAATATATAGATTGTGAAATGTACACATTTTTTTAATATTGATCTTAGACGGTAGATTGTAGCAAGTACCAGAGTGCCTTGTCGACTATTGACGTTTTCTTTCAAGAAAATGATTGGAGACAAAAAATCTAGTAAAATAGTTATTTGCGCTCCTACTACCCAGGTAGCAAAATAACATGACATTCACGTGAAACCCACGTTAATATGTGACATGTGATGTTAAGATTGTAGTCTCATTTAACAAGAATGTAGCATGGAGGGGATGTCCTAAGTCCGCCCCTAATAACATCACACAATGACATCCCGAAAATAACGTGTTTGTGACATCATAAATCCACATTCCTGCGCTGTTATATCTAATATCTTATGGATGCCGTTACTGGTACCAGTACCAGTACCATGGTACTTTAACATTTAAATAATATCCTAGGATTAGCTTTTTCTAAATAAAACCATTAAAAACGCTATAACCCTATAAAAAAAAATCGGATTTAAAATCAATCAGTAATTGAAACAGTCACAGATTGAAACAGATAGATTCTAAATACGAAATTGCAGATTAAGCGGAGAATATATTCCTTTAATCCGTGTCCGTGGTCTTGAGAAGTCCGGCAGAGCCCCCTTTCCATTGGAAATCGTATATTGTGTATACTATTTCCTTATAATAATTTACATCATCAATAGTTTGTTTGGGTCTTTAACATAATCTTATATCGATTTTTTTGCTTCAAACGTCGGTGAGAAGCAAAATAACATGACATTCTCGTGAAAGCCACGTTAATATGTGACATGCGATATATTCACAGCGTTGCTAAATATTTGTTATTAAATATCATGGTTGTCACGTCTCACGTGTTACGTTGTATGTGATGTTAAATACATGTTATTTTTCAATATTATGTGATGTTATGATTTAGTTTAAAAATACACCCAAAAGTGATGTTAATTTCTTGTAACATAACATCCCTTGCTACCTGGGTAGAGCTGGCGCATTACGTTTTTCTCACTACCAAGGAGTTAAAATCGTATTTTATTAATAATATTTTTGACATTTATATGTGTGACAATTCAACAGATCATTTTTTTATGGAATGACTCTATAAATTAAGAATAGTAGTCTTGTGTACCCAGGTAGCAAAATAACGTGACATTCACGTGAAAGTCACGTTAATATGTGACATGTGATGTTAAGATTGTAGTCCTATTTAACAAGAATGTAGCATGGTGGGGATGTCCTAAGTCCGCCCCTAATAACATCACACAATGACATCCCGAAAATAACGTGTTTGTGACATCATAAATCCATATTCCTGTTATATCTAATTTCTTATGGATGCCGTTACTGGTACTTTAATATTTAAATAATATTCTAGGATTTAGCTTTTTCTAAATTAAAACCATTAAAAACGCTATAACCCTATAAAAAAATCGGATTTAAAATCAATCAGTAATTGAAACAATCACAGATTCAAAAAGATAGATTCTAAATACGAAATTGCAGATTAAGCGGAGAATATAATCCGTGTCCGTGGTCTTGAGAAGCCCGGCAGAGCCCCCTATCCATTGGAAATCGTATAATGTGTATACAATTTCCTTATAATAATTTACTCTATCAACATCATCTTATATCGATTTACGTCGGTGAGAAGCAAAATAACATGACATTCACGTGAAATCCACGTTAATATGTGACATGCGATATATTCACAGCGTTGCTAAATATTTGTTATTAAATAACATGGTTGTCACGTCACATGTGTTACGTTGCAAATGTGATGTTAAATACATGTTATTTTTCAATATTATGTGATGTTATGATTTAGTTTAAAAATACACCCAAAAGTGATGTTAATTTCTTGTAATATAACATCCCTTGCTACCTGGGTATAGGTCCGCTTCGGTCCACATAATACGACCACACAGAAAAATTCACTTATCTCTATTAGAAGCGCAAATAAGTTTGCCATTTCCCTAGATTTTTAATGTCTTCACTCTTTTTAGTGACAGAAAACGTCACATTAGGTAACGTTCAAGTATTACGTAACGCTCCTGGGGGGGGGGGTCATTTTGGAGTGTTACGCCCCTGTTAATGGTTTAGGAAAATAGCGTTACAGGGGGGGGGGGGTCCAAAATGATCAAAATTTGCGTTACGTAATACTTGAAAGTTCCCTTCAGGCACTCTTGCAAAAACCTACATGCTATTAGGACAATGATAATGGTGCAGGTGCAGGTCGCTTGCAAAACAACTTAACACTACGATATTTCAAGAACGCTTTGACAGAGAGACTTGAAATTTGGAAGAATGATTGATGAAAAAGTAGTGAATTTTTTTCCAAATTTCTCAAAGTCTCTGTGTCAAAGCTTTCTTGAAATATCGTAGTGTGAAGTTGTTTTGCAAGCGACCTGATATCTCCTAAACCAGTAATGGCAATTTTTTAGGTGGTGCGATTGTTTTGCGTCCAAGTGTATACCTTACATATTTAGAGTCCCTGGAAACTTCAACGTCTTATATTTATTGATGATGTATCATTTTAGGAGCAAAACAGTATATTAAAGTACTAGTTTCATAACATACGTTTTCCTACGACCTAGTTAGTAGTTACTAACTAACTACTAGTGCGTAACCTAATACTTGAACGCTCCCTTATGGGCCTATAAGAACACAAAAAATGCGTGTGATTATGAGCTTATATGAGTCGCAAATAGAAAAATATTATTTATCCGCCATGGATTGCACTGTTGGAGACCCTTTATTTTCTGACACTTCTATTATGACAGAAATGTCAGAATACAAAGGGAAATTGGCGTTGATTGCGCTGACTTTTCTTCCAGGAGCAAACCAGTTATTATTATTTTGATTCCGCAGTTTTGGTCATATATGACCTAAGGACGTACATCGTTCTGGGTAACAGATAGTTCAAACAAAGCTTTTATTGGACCTCCCCAGTCAAAACAACTTAAGTCACTTTCATCAGGCTCATCTTTAACAAAATTAATTTTCTTATCAAAGTTTATTTCCGGATACTCAGACTTAATAACAGGCATTTCAACCATTTTCTTCACTACTTTTGGAACACTATTCTTCTTAAACATGTTACCTGGAATAACTTCAGATACTTCAACAAGTTTACTTTCTTTCGGTTTTTCGTTTGAAGCTAGGGACAGCCTTTCTACCTCCACCATTAACTTTTCAATGCAAATGTTGTATTTAGTCAAATACTTTCTTGATTTTCTCTGTATTTCTTCCAAAGGTTTATTTATATCAAACTTATATAACGTGTCTTCGTCAGAAGAACTTGAGAGCTCTGTTTCATCCAAATCCATAAGAAACTGACTGTTTGAAAATGTATCAGTTAGGATTCCCATATTCACATGTTTTGAACAGTCTTGCAAACTATCTCTTTCTGAAACTGTAGTTTCAAAACATGTGTTATTATCTTGGGTTTCTAAAATAGTACCTTCAGTACATTTGCTACCCCTCTGGGTTTTTGAAACTGAAGCCTCAATACATAAGCTGTTATCTCGAGTTTCTAAATTTGAGTTTAAAATACAACTGCTATCATTTTGAGTTTCTTGTACTGTGGAAGTAATATTATCACTTGAATTTAAAGTATTTTCATACTGATAGCGTAACTTGTCTGGCGTTTTTTCATAGCAGGTTTCTTCAATGATATTTTGAGTTATAACAGTACTATCTACTATGTTATTTACATAATCATTAGTATTTTCATGTCGATTGCATAGCTTTTTCGGCGTTTTTTCATAGCAAGTTTCTTCAATGATATTTTGAGTTATTATAGTACTATCTACAATGTTATTTATATAATCCATAGTATTAGTTGGTGTAAAATTTTCTAATATTTCCATATCTTCTGGTTTTCGTTTTGAACTTTTTCTTACGTTGCTTTTCATTGTCTTAGAGTTCTTGTTAATAGTTGATGATTCAATTGGATCAAGTATATCTGTATTATAATCTAATTTTTTAGCTAAAATATCATTATTTGTACATAATACATCAGAAAGGCCTTCAGTTATATTTAAATTACTATGAGCTTCATTAAAATCTGGAACTGCGTGGTTTTCAGGTACAATAGTAGTATCAGATATTTGAGAACATTCTTCATTGAGGTTTGTATTGATACTTTTACTTGATATATTAAATTCTTCATTATTTTGCTTAAACTGGTAGTTATCTTGTTCCGCCAAAGATTGAGTACACGAAAATAAATCTTGTGAATATATTTCTTCAGGCGTTTTAAAGTTATTATTAGATATCAAATTTACAACTTTGCCAATATTTGATATGCCATTTAAAGTAGTATTTCCATTGAATATATTGCTACTGTCACTAATATTTAAGGAGCATGATCTTTCTTGTTCATTTTCATACAAGAAAGCCCCAGAAAACTGTTCAATCTGTTTTGAGCTAGTACTTTGCGTTTTAAAGTTATTGTTAGAACACAGACCAACTATTTTATCAACATTGACACTTGAATTATTAGAATACAGATTTGTGTCAAAGATATTTATATCGTTGCTTAAATGATCTGAAAAACTTTGACTACTTTCAAAATCCTTTACATTTTTGTTGATTTTACGTAACACGACTAACAGATTTCGTGAGCGTTCTTCGTATTCTTCATCGATAAAGTAAAGCGCTTTTAGTTTAGAAATACATTCCATCAAATTTGCCTTTTCAAGTAGTTTTTTACCTTCTATGTGTTCAGACACTCTAATTTGAATTAAATCTACACATTTTTTTGAATCCATTTCAATTTTTTTTTGAGAATCACTTACAAATTTATGTTCTGAGTAATATGTTGAATCAGAATCAAAAGAATTTGTGCGTTTTTGCCTAATTTTACTCATTATTTTCGACATTTTGTGAAAATAGCGCACTCAAGGAGCACTTTTTATATTGACAGCTGACACAATGTTTTTCTATCACGGCCTACTATATTTTAAAACAAAAGAAAAACAGTTTCTTTTCGCAAGGCGTGTTTTAGATAGCATGGGTGTTTTGTGGATAAATGCGGCATAAAATGTGATTTAAATTAATTAAAAAAAAAACTTATAAATACTATATTTAAAGTTTATTCGATTGTACTAACGAATTAAGTACAAAAATGTCGTGAAAAAATATATAAGTAAGCACTAAGTATTATGTTTATAAAAAATGTTTAAATGCAATGATTAATACTAAGGAATGCATATCTAACAAATGGAATTAATTCTGTACAAAGGCACTATACTGAAAATCTTTAAAAAAAAACAAAATCGAATTAAGGCCTATTTACAAATACGACGTAAAAACGTAAACGCAAAAGAACCAATGCATGCATAAATGGTACAATATACAATTGCCAATTGTATATTGCACCATTTATTTGCATTTGCATTCGTTATTTTACGTTTTTACGTCGTATTTGTAAATAAGCCCTAGTATAAATTTAACGTTATATAAACGTTTTTTCTAACGCGTATTTAATGTATAAATGTCCTGATTTCTAACGTTAGAACTCCTAAAGTTAAAATAACGTTAGTTGTTTAACGTTAAAATAACGTTTATCTAACGTTTGGTAAATTTTATAACGTTAGATAAACGTTATTCTAACGTTAGACCCTAAAGTTAGGCATCTAACATTCAAACCACATTCATCTAACGTAAGGTCAAGTCGTTCTAACTTTATTTTCCACCATGGAGGCTTTATACAGGATGTGCCATGGTGCACCCTCTAGCGGTCAAGAAAATTAGCCATCAGATACTAAAAAACGATTAATACGAAATTAGTGAAAACTGGGCCTAAAAGTTTTGTTTGAAAACTAAATAAAAGTTTTAGGATCGATTTTTACCAATTTTAAAGTAAAAATTGTTTTTAAATTTTTTCCGACAGCTGATTCGCAATGGTATTGCGTAAACTGTTCTGCCATGACAAGGTCAACCATTATGTAAAAGAAAACATTTGGAGAAAAGTTTATTCACTTTTCTTGCATTACAGTGTATCCCTTTCGTAATAAATCAGAAGTTTTAGAACCTCTATTTTCTTATAGCAGATATTCTTCCAAAAGTATTTGTAACATTATTGTGAAAATAAAATAGTCGAACTTATTTTTATGAAATTGGTCTAAAATTCTATTAAGAAAATTTTAATTTCCAAAATTCAATTTTTGATAGCACTCTTAAATTGGCTCTGTGCGTTTGCTGCCTTAGTAAATATCGTGTCTGTAAAGAAAATATTTGTGGCATGTCAAACAGAATAGAATATTTATAAAGAAAAAATCCAAGTCAATGTCAGAGAAAAAAATTGTGTTTTAATACAGACATTCTATAGATCTACCAGTGTAGCATAATATATAATATAATATATTATATTTTGTCCAACATACACAAATAATATTTCAGTAATAAATTTAATTTCATTAAGTATTAATTTATACTTATTTAAAATGATTTTCATGAGATTTCTACTTATATCTAACTTAATTCTAAAGAAATAAAACTGAAAATAATAGTACAAAAAAACACTAAATTAAATTAAATTGGTAATGTACCAATATAATTTGGTAATAGGGGTCGAAAATGGCAGTTGACATGGTGGCACCATCTAGCAGGCACGAAAATTAGCTAGCTGTTAGGTACCAAAAAACGGTTGTTACACTTATATTAGTGAAAACCGGACCAGAAAGTCTTGTTTGAAAACAAAATAAAACTATTTGAACCGATTTTTACTAATTTCAAGGTAAAAATCGTTTTAAAAAACTTTTTTCTGACAGCTGGGGAACGTTCAAGTATTACGTAACGCAAATTGTACCAAAAATCATACACTTCATACCCCTGTTCTCGCGTTATTAAATGCTGTAGAGATTTTAAATTTTGGCTACCCCCCAACATACCCACTACTTAGGGGGGGGTAGCCAAAACATGAAAACTCTACAGCCTTTAATAACTCAAGAAACGGGGTATGAAGTGTATGAATTTTGGTACAATTTGAGTTACGTAACACTTAAACGTTCCCTTAGCTAGAAGATGGTGCCACCATGTTGGGATTTTTTTCCATCCTTGAGCCCTATTTTCTTATAAATATCTTATTTATATATTTAATTTTCTTTGTTTTTAACAATCACTTAATAATATTTTTAAGTAAAAAATAATACTTATGTATAGTTACAAAAATGTGATAAAATGAAAGAGTGAATGATAATTTTTAAAGCTGCTTTTATATACCTAATAAAACCTAGGTACCTATCTATTTTGCATTGCTATTACACACCATCTAGCGAAGGTTCTGGAAAGTTGTCCAGAACAGCCGCTGGTGACCTAATTGATATACTTGAATATCTGTGGAATGCAATTTAAGAATAATTTGCGCATGTCAGTCTTTTTTGTGAAATTTTCTGCCAATAACACAGAACAACATAGTCTCTTTTTCTGTTACAAGCCCTGTATTAAACTTAACGAAAAAAGTTAAGGATATTGTTAAGAATGGTGCTTTCTCTGGGAAAAATTAGTTAGGAAAAAAATAATAAAATGTCCATATTCTATAATCATTTCTAAAAAAACAAATAAATTTAATCAATAATTGAATTATTCAAAAATATTTATATTCGGTATTTAACAATATGTTTTCCTTAATGTAACAAAAGAGAAATTATTGTTGAAAACTGAAAATTAATTAATAGAGAGCAATTCACCTCTGTTGGCTATAACCGCTTCAACTCGCCAAGGCATACTTACAATTAAGCGATTTAACTGATCTTGGTCCAAGACATCCCATAAATCCCGAAGAACTTGCTAGTTCCTTACGTCATGAAAATGTGGTTGACAATCAATTACTGCTCTACCAAGCATGTCTCAGACATGTTCAATACAGTTAAACAAGACAATGATAAAGCGGAGCATTTTTTGTTTTTTCGATTATTTTTTCTCAGAGAAACCAATATGTCCTTAACTTTTTTCGATCAGTTAATATATTATATATCATTAGTATGAGAAAATAATTTAAAAAAGTTAAACATAAAATCAAAGTTAGGATTATGGATTTTGGACGCCATTTCTGAAAACAAATGAATAAATTGATTTAATCACTGAAAGTTGACAGTTCTAGTGGATGGCATTTTAATATTTTCAAAATGTGTGAAAACATCGGTAAGTTGTTTATTTACGAATAATATGTTATATTCTATTATAATTAATTCATTTATATTTGCCATGCTCATTTTTATCCAATGGCAAAATATTGTTGCATTTTGTCCATTAAAAATTATAAAGGTCGATTCAGGCATAATTATCCCTAAATAAACTACGCCATTCTGGCCTTTTGATTGGTCAGTTGAGAAACCATTTTTCTTTTTGGCCAATCAAAAGGCCAGAATGGATTAGTTTAGTTAGTGATAATTATGCCTGAATCGACCTTAAGCAATGACATGTCTTTGCAGTTCAAAGAAAATCAAATGGCAGATATCAATTGTTTATAAAATTTACTCCTACTAAGAGAGAAAAAATTATTAATGCTATAGGTAAAAAAAATTGATTTCAGTCTGAAAAAATAATGGTATATTCTAAAGCTAGTAGTGGAAAAATAATAAATTATGTTATAACTTATAAGGAAAGTGCATTAAAAAACATCCAAAAAGGCTAATAACCCAGTTTCGTTTTCATCAAAATTTTAAATAAAAAGCTTACAGAAAATGTAACTATGTTGAACTGTATATCTGATCATTCTTTTTTTCGCTAGTTCATTTTAAAAACCAGCGTAGAATTGAAACTTTGTAAAAATCTATAATTTTTCATTGTAAGGAACTTTTTAATTGTATCTCTTTCAATATCATCGATATTCAAATGCACAGCAATAACTCTAATCTTAACTCTGTCGAAAGGTATCGTCTCCAAAACCTGCAGCTCTGTACCGGCTGCCTCTAAGCTAAGATAGTCAACATCTGTCACATTCATAGCTAACAAAATCGAATACAAGGGAAAACATTTAACTCTGGTGTTAAACCAGTCAGGATCTTCGATGTTATTAGCGTGAATGCTGTTAATTTTAACACCGTCGTATTCTTGGTGTAAGGTTACCTCTTTGGGGTATGGTGTGGGGCTTAGACAAGCGTGGATAGCTTGAGATTTGTCCCGATTGTGTCTGCGTAGAATGAAGTAGTGTCTGGGGTCTGGTTGGATTAGCAGGCCTTTCCACTCGAGGTGCTTTTCGAACCATTCGGTTTTTGAGGTTTTTCCGTCACCGTATGCTCCGGATTCAACAAAAACACCATTTTTCTATAAAGAAAATATCATACAGATTAAAAAAAAAATCAGCGAACAAATCCTGCAAATTAACAATTTTAAATGAAGGGATTTAAAATGGCGGCAAAAATTTTAAAAATTGTATATTCTGGTAAAAAAGTGGTATTGGTTTGGACTTTTATTGAAGATATAATAAATGTTTTTCTATGTTGCGACTCTTATAAGCTCACACGCATTTTGCGTGTTCTTATAGGCCCATAAGAGGTCTCCACTTTTTTTTCTGTTGGGTTGGCAACATACAAAAGCCTATCTCTTGACGTTTTGCGTGCAAATGTCAATGTCGATTTAAAGTTTAATTTTTTACAAAATTTTGTGTTTCGGTTATTTTTTATCGTGTTTTAATTGTGGACTGGATAATTGCAGTGAAAAAAGAAGAGATGACTGTAAAATATATCAAAATATCATTTGTTCTTAGAATTTTAAACATAGTGTAAACTGTAATGCCAACCCAAAACAAAAATCCCTAAATCAGTCATCAATTTAAATGTAAGTTTTTTAAATTTTAGAGCAAAATAGAAAAAATTGTATAAAGCACTGGTTTCATAACACGTTTTTAGAGCAGTACTTTAGAAAACTCGCAGCAAGCGGCTCGTTTTTTAAACTTGTACTCGTGCGCTAAAAACGTATGTTATGAAACTGGTACTTTAATATACTATTAATTTTTCACATAATTGCCTTGACTTTATAGACATTAGAGCACTGGATAGGCATAGGTTTTTTAGGGTAGGTAGTTTACACACTAGGTTTGGACTTTTTTTACACACTAGTCACCTACCCTAACAAACCTACCTATCTAGTGCTCTAATAGACATTAAACGAAAATTTTATTGATGATTAATCTTGAAATATTACTTTGGATTTGAATCTTCTTTTGTTAAATTTAATGGAAAGCCCCTATAACAAGCTAAAGCTTATTTGGGTATCTTCATGAAGCCCCTAGAACAAGCTAAAGCTTATTTGGGTATATTCATGAAGATACCCAAATAAGCTATAGCTAAAGCCCCTAGAACAAGCTAAAGCTTATTTGGGTATCTTCATGAAGCCCCTAGAACAAGCTAAAGCTTATTTAGATATATTCATGAAGATAACCAAATAAGCTTTAGCTTGTTCTAGGGGCTTTAGCTTGTTCTAGGGGCTTTCCATTAATTTTAAATAAAGAAATCAAATCCAAAGTAATATTTCAAGATTAATCATCACTAAAATTTTAGTCCTGCATGACTAAGGGTTCACTGAACAAATAAACAGTGTGTAGTTATTAAATCTTACCTTATTATTAAAAAGTTTTGCAATAAAACTTGTGTCTTCCGAAGTATCTTCCTCCGATTCTAGGGGTTTGTGATGGGTTTCTCTTGCAGGGGTAAGATGAACTTGCTTAATATAAGCTACCAATAAAGGATTATCTTGCGAGACTCCAAGGAACTCCAGATCTTGACTCATATTTACTCTAAATTGGTAATGTTTCATTGCTAAAATGGAATAAAGTGAAAATATTAACTTTTGAAAGATGGATATAGAGATTTCAAGCTTGGCACAGATAAAGTATATGACTTTTTTGTCTCCATCAAAGGAGACTACCGAGATCTCCCTATAAAGAGTGGCCTGTAGGAGGATAACCAACACCTTATGGTGGATTGAACTGTACTTTAAACTGATTCGTATGCACGTAATTTAAGTTCCATAGGATGATGGGAACATGATCATGTGAGCTTTCAAGGGACATGAATCAATCTGCGGGGAAACGCTTATTTTAAACACTATATTGGCCTTACATCACATTCATGTGGGAACTAAGCGTTTCCCCGCCGACTGCTTTGTGTCCCTTAAAAGCTCACATGATGATCCATCTAAAACCATCAGTGGTTTTAACCTTGTAACTTGTCTTCAACAGGCCAATCTCGGTACTCTCCTTTGTTCATTTTGAGTGACCCAATCACCAAAATATAAAAACTTTTTAAAAAACTCGAACGAAATTAAATATGTATTTATATGTTTTATTTGTACTAGATATTGTTTTCGTCAGCGTTGAAGGTATTAAAATGTTTCAGAGTTAAATGCATTAAATTCCAAACAATTTTTTAAAAATCTGTCCGTATAGACAGCCTTAGTAGATTATTTATAGACCAAATTTTTATCATTTAAAATAACGAGAGATATTACTTGAGTGAGAAAATCTGGGACTTCATTTAATGTATAAATTAATCTAAACACGGGGAGAATAAAATTATGACGAAAAATACACCTTAAAAGCTTTAAAAATCCTAAAAACGGGTAGGAGTCTTTCGTTCGAAAAACATAACTACGCAACCCAAACATCGCAAACCAAAACTTCGCAAAACCAAAACTTCGGCTGGTCATTACTTCGCAAACCAAATTGACGTATACTCATAACATCGTGTATCTAAAACTTTACATGGTACAAAACTTTGCAAAACTATACACACACAAAAATATTGCATATTATTGTTTTTTTTATTATATAGGTACCTAATAAATGATATAATAACCAAATTTTTAATATTTCAAATATTTATTTGATTTTGCAACACAATATTATAAAAAAAACAACCCACCCAAAAATCTACACTGTATAATATACCGGGTGTTTTTTTTAACCTGAAACTTTTAAATATCTCTAATACCATGCATTTTAGAAAAAAAGATGTCAGACAAAAGTTGTTTATTTTAATGGAGGAAACAAAATGGCGTATTTATTTTTTACGGATATTTACGTCTTCAAGGTCATTTCAAGGTCAACTTTGTTTTTTTAAATGGCATATATTTTTTTACTGTTTTTAATTCTCCCCAAAAAAATTAAAATCTTTTGTAAAAAACTTTTTGATCGGACTTTTAGTTGCAGAGATAACACAGCCACACAAAATTAAAAAAGTTGGATCTCCCACGAACTTGACTAGTCAATTCCTATGTATTTTGAGCCGCTGAATCCGAATCAGAAGTCAGAATTTGAAAGTTAGCTCTCATTTTCAACATAACCTCAAAAAACATACTTTTCGCAATGATATGATATGTTTTTTGTGGTTATGTTGAAAATGAGAGCTAAATTTCAACCTCTGATTCGGATTCAGCGGCTCAAAATATATAGGAATTGACTAGTCAAGTTCGTGGGAGATCCAACTTTTTTAATTTTGTGTGGCTGTGTTTTCTATGCAACTAAAAGTTTTTTACAAAAGATTTTAATTTTTTTGGGAAGAATTAAACAACAGTAAAAAAAATATATGCTTCCATTTAAAAAAAACAAAGTTGACCTTGAAATGACCTTGAAAACGTAATAATCCGTAAAAAATAAATACGCCATTTTGTTTCCTCCATTAAAATAAACAACTTTTGTCTGACATCTTTTTTTCTAAAATGCATGGTATTAGAGATATTTGAAAGTTTCAGGTTAAAAAAAAAACACCCGGTATATTATAAAGGAAAAATAAACAATGAAATGAATTCAATCTAAACGTAATAAAGTTAATGGTTAATTACCAAAAAAAAAAATAATAATAAACTGACTTATTTAAGGGGCTTATGACACAATTTGTTTTAGTTTTTTTTTTGGTAATTAGGGAACGTTCAAGTATTACGTAACGCAAATTTTGATTTTTTTTTTTGCGTATTTTTGCGTTTTATGACTTTTTATGTCGATATAAATCAATTTCGAGCAAAAAAAAAAATTCGATCGGTCGGTCGGTCGTTTT
The DNA here is from genome assembly GCA_958510825.1 of Brachypterus glaber. Lineage (NCBI taxonomy): Eukaryota > Metazoa > Arthropoda > Insecta > Coleoptera > Kateretidae > Brachypterus > Brachypterus glaber. Next base: position 52,048,766 of record OY294044.1, on the reverse strand, counting down.
GTCCGGGAAATGTTGTGTGCACGATAACTTAAGAACGCTTTAAGGTAGAAATTTGACATACAGGTATGTTACCAGAAGTTCTCATTTAGGATTGTTTTTGGTGAACATTGGTGTGCGGCAAGGGGGAAAATTAATTTTTTATAAAATTGAAAATTGCTTTACATATAGGGGTTTTTAAGGTTGCTAAATTTGAATCTGATATTAAAAAAAAATTAAGTCCACCCTCGCGGGGTGAGGGGGTAAATATTTTTAAATATTTTCAATATTTTTCGTCAAAATTGGTATATAGGGGTTTTTGGGGTCGACGAATCTGAATCTGATGTTTTTCTAATTTCATCCCATGAGGGGCGGGGAGTAGTTTTCGTGAAAATTGTTATATTGGGGTTATGAGGTTGATGAAAGAGAATCTGATAATAACAAAAATTTAACTCCACCCCCTGAGGGACGGGGAAAACTGCTATATGTATTGGGGTTTTTAAGGTTGCTAAAAGTGAATATAATAATTAAAAAAATCTAACTCCACCCCCTGAGGGGCCGGGGTAGTTTTCGTGAAAATTCGTATACTTATAGGGGTTTTGGAGGTTGCTGAAACCGAATCTGAAAATAAAAAAAATCTACATTCACCCCCTGAGGGGCGGGGGGTAGTTTTCGTGAAAATTTGTATATAGGGGTTTTTAAGGTGAAAATAAATCTGATAATAAAAAATCCATTTCACGCGCGGAGGTGAAAAATGGGAAAGCTCTTTTAGTGGGCAGTGTATTTTTCCTGCAGGTCCCTTTTTGCATTACCACTTATAAATATTAAATATTATTTACCTGTATGATCCATGTATATTATTAAAATCGTCATAACTGTAACGAAAGCCACAAAACAAGCTGCAATCGGCAATAATTTCTTCGTCATACTCGGAGTCGGATCAATGCTTCCCACTTTTGTTGGTGTAGGCGGCATCTCGGGCATATTTCGCTGCACCGGAGTGGCAGGTCCGTTTTCCGGGTGACTCATTGGTTTTTCTTTTTTGTATAACCTACTGAAAATTTTCATGGTTAAGTTTTTAGAAAATTTTACACTAAATGAAATAGTTATGTATGATCGTTTGAAAACTCTAAAAGCAACTGATAGTTTGTTATTAATTGGTTTTAATTGAGAGATACTAGTATAGCTAAGTATGGCTGAGTCCAATTAATTTCGACTTAGAGGGTTACGTGTAACATGCGTAAGATTTTAACACTTTGTTGTCCGTCCGTCCGTATACGGACATATATGTCTCAAATATTATGTACAAGATAACTCAAGCACGAAACATTGGATCCACGGATTGACATAAAACTTTTAGAATAATCAAGTTCTATGAAAACATCCTTTTCTCTCAGGAAGGATCATACCCTAGGTACACTAGATCTAGTTCTTAACCCTGCTGAAAAATAACGTTAGAACGACTTGACTTAACGTTAGATGAATGTGGTTTGAATGTTACGATCTAACCTTAGAATGTTTATAATGGCAAGGCAAAGGCGTACACAAAAATTTGGATAGATCGGAATTTTTCCGTAACTAAATCCTAATATTACTGGATTGGCGTTAGAAATAAACGATAACATAACGTTAAATTTCTATTAGGGAAGCGTCAAAAAACAAAATCGCATCGGTTGCCATGGAGAGTTTCTTCTAGAAATTAAACAAATCCAGCCGTTTTGAAGTTGATTTTTTGCTAAATCGCAAAATCGTAAATGTCAATAAATAACCTAATTTTTTGACGTAAAAATATAATTTGTGTTGTCTGTCGCCTTGCTAACTTTTAACCATAGACAAAATAAACTTTGTCTATGCTTTTAACAGACCTAGATCTAGTGGCCCTTCCCTATTCTTTTAAAAATAAAAAACTACAGTAGGTAACATTTCTTAGGGAAAATTTTATTTTATAAACAGAGGATATGTATAGGGGACCTAAGCGGTTAAAGTGATCATATTGGCTGAACAGAATTGGAATCAGTCCACAAAGTAGTTATTAATTGAAAAAGTCTATAGACTTGGATTATAGGTCCTGGTCGGATAGGAGTATTCATTTACCGGGGGCAAGCAAAATTTTGAATTAAAAATAGTATACATATTGTTTTACTAAGAGGAAAAGTGAAGGTTTTATTACTAGTCTGTAGAATTTACAGACGAGTAAAAAAGGCACTTTTCCTCTGAGTGAAACACTAGTTTTTCTTCATCATATTTTTTTTCCTTTTATCTAGTGTGTTCAGTTGTATACATTTTTATCGTAAGATGCATATTTAGCGAGATAATCGCACTCACCCATAAAATTCTAGATAGCGGACCCTACTATCCACTACTACCCTTTAAAATATCAGCCCTTGTACATTTATTGCAATTTAACACTGGAATTTCTCGTTATTTGACTGGACTAATAGATTACATTTCATCAACCGGACAGGTCATGTCAACGCTGTTTTTACATAGTCATTCACTTGGAACATCGATAAAAAAAACAGTTATTTATGGTACTAGTGGGTAAAGTAAGATATCGGTTTACCCATGAGTGCCATACAAGGTTTTATCCAATAAATAGCTTAGGAATTCATATTTTTATTAAAAATTTTAATGACATTTACAAGAAAATAATTTGACAAGTGACAGTTGAGTGGGTAAAATAAATAATTATCCACTCAATAAAGTAAAAGCTACGCGGGGGTTATTATTGAATTTATCTATTTAAAATAAAGCTGATAATTGTCTTATTATCTGTATGTATTGGATAAAAATATTTATCTAATACATCCAGATAATAAGACAATTACCAGCTTTATTTTAAATAGATAAGCTGATAATTGTCTTATTATCTGTATGTATTGGATAAAAATATTTATCTAATAAATCCAGATAATAAGACAATTACCAGATAAACTCAATAATAACCCCCGCGTGGCTTTTACTTTATTGAGTAGATAATTATTTATTTTACCCACTCAACTGTCACTTGTCAAATTATTTTCTTCTAAATGTCATTAAAATTTTTAATAAAAATATGAATTCCTAAGCTATTTATTGTATAAAACCTTGTATGGCACTCATGCATGAGTGCATCGGTTTACCCATGGGTAAACCGATATTGCCCTTTCGAAAATTAACCTGCTTGGCTGACGCCTCGCAGGTTAATTTTCTCATGGGCAATATCTTACTTTACCCACTAGTACCATAAATAACTTTTTTTTGAAAAAAAAATATATATATATATAACATTTTTTAATATTTTTTACACAAACTTTTTTTATGTTCTAAGTGAATTACTAGGTCAACATGAAAGTCCGGTTGGTGAAATATGATTTAAAGTTTATATTTACTTTAAAAAATAGTTTTTTTTTAATTCTTATTTTTGATTGGCCCCGGTTAATGAATACTTCGATCCGACCAGTGGTAATAATATATACTTAAATTGAAACTCTCAATGAGGGCATATGCACAGGCTCGCATAAAAACATAGTACATAAAAATGCGATGCCGTGATTGGCTTGAAGTGCCGCCATGTATCTTGTAAGCCAATCACGGTACCGCATTCTTATGTACTATGTTGTTATGCGAGCTTGTGGATATGCCTTGAATCATGCAATATGGGGAGAAACAATGCATCGCAATCCATTGTTTTAGAATATGTGCCTACCTAGGTAGGAATTTGTTAGTCATATTTCTTTAAAGACGGTAAAGTTTTATTTGCTTTGATATGAAATATAGTCACTCTATCGATTATAGATTGTTGTACAGGGTGATCCAACTTTGAGTACACAGGCTCAAAATTTTTTTTTTTACGATCTAATAGAAAAGTTAAAATTTCTACAAAAAAAAAATAAGTTTTCAGACCCTAAAATAACCTATTTCTCAGTATTTTACTTTGCTGCTTATTAACATGACAACAAGCGCCAAATTGAATAGAGCTCTCTACAACTAGAATTATGAAACAAAAGACGTCTACCCTATCTCTATCTCATTTGGTTGGCCGGAAAGTGTAGCACTGAGCGGCACGAACGAACATAGCTAATGTGAATCTGTAGAATTAGATAATTCTACTAAAATTTAGATGGCGCCAGTAATTTCTGTAATAAAAACAATAAGGTTACACTTTTCGCCCGGCCAAGTAAATATTGTATTTGTTCAACAAAGAACAAATACAGAATTTGTTTGGTTGGGTGGAAGTGGGAGTGTGTGTATGTCTTCTATCCTTTTTGGGTAGTACTTTTGTCCCTGTCTAATCTAACGGGAGAAATCGCCATTGTAAGGTTGTATCGTTTCCGCACTTGGTTGCTTGACTGAACTCCGCTTTAAGACGCTCAGTCAACTCTTTCGCACTAAGTGCGGAACAGTTCGTTGACTATTATGTCCTAAATTATAGTTAATTTCTTAGTGTATTAAGTGGATAAAATCACGAGTTGAGAATTTAATTTTATCCAACACCTTTTATTTTTAAATAAAAATCTATAATTTTGCGAAAAATTATGTCAAAAATTAAGTTTTCTTAATACTAAAATAATAGGTAGCCATGGCCTAAGTATGCCTATTAAAAATAAACAATTCCTAGTTTTACATTTCTTACAAACGTCAAAATGGACGCGGTGATGACAGAATTTTTAATAAAAACAGTATTTTATTCAAAAACTAAAGAATAATTTGAGGTTTTCTTTAATTTTTATGGTTTAGTTAACGTGCTTCTATTTATAGAATAGTTATAATACTTAATTAATAGGGTATGTAACTAATTTTGGGTGAGATCAAAAGCTGTACGTAAAATAGTGGGTGAAAAATTACACTAGTGGAAAAAACTCACTTTTGACATTTAAAATAGTGCTCAAAACAAGTGTTTCTGAGAAGGTGCTGGATAAATGTAATTTTCCTACGACCTATACTGGAAATTCAATGCGACTCGCGTAATTTCGTCGAAGCTTCGCAAAGGCGTACCCCTTATACGAAAGCAGCAGAGATATGAGTCACTGCAGGTTTTACTGAATTTCCAGTATAGTTAGTAGTTAGTGCCTATTTCCCACCCGTTGCCTATGACAACGGTTGGAAAGTGACAATCAGCTGATTTTACATATTTGCTGTCAGAAAATAAGTTAACGTCACATAACACATAACCTCAAATTGACAAACTAATTTTAAGATAATTTTTGTATTTTTTGGATTATTAGGTCGTAGGAAAAATAGTATACACACCTCGACGCAAACCATTACAGTGCACATCGTTTGAACTCTCGTGCACTAAAAGCTAGGTTGGCGTAGTCGGTGCGACGCACCGAGTGCCTAATATACTAATTAGCCACTCTTATAAGCTCATAATCACACGCATTTTGCGGTTTTTTTAAGAGGTTTGGACTTTTTTTCTTTTGGGTTGGCGTTTTCTGTGCAAATGTCAACACCGCATTTAAGTTTAGTTTTCTACGAAATTGTGTTTTAAGTTAATTTTTACCGTGTTAAAATTGTGGCTTGGTTAAGGCATATCCACAGGCTCGCATAACAAGCATAGTAGATAAGAATGCGGTACCGTGATTGGCTTACAAGATACATGACCACACATCAAGCCAATCACAACATCGCATTCTTATGTACTATGCTTGTTATGTGAGCCTGTGGATATGCCCTTACTTGCAGTGAAAAAGAGAAGAAGCTGACTAAAATAGTATATTAAAGTATTAGTTTCAAAACATACGTTTTTAGAGCACGAGTTTTCTAAAGTACCAGTAAAAACATGTTAAGAAACGAGTGCTTTATACAATTTTTTCTATTTTGCTCTAAAATTAAAAAAAAATACTTTTTGATAACAGATTTAGGGATTTTTGTTTTGGGTTGGCATTACAGTTTTCACCATGTTTAAAATTCTAAGAACAAATGATATTTTGATATATTTTATAGTCATCTCTTCTCTTTTTCACTGCAATTAACCAAGCCACAATTTGAACACGGTAAAAAATAACCTAAACACAAAATTTTGTACAAAATTAAACTTTAAGGCAACGGCCTATAAGAACACGCAAAATGCCTGTAATTATGAGATTATAAGAGTCGCAAAATAGAAAAAAGATATTAAAATATCGTTTGTTCTATGAATTTCAAACATATCGAAGCTTGTAATGCCAACCCAAAACAAAAATCCCTAAATCGGCAATCAATTTAAATGTAAGTTTTTTTAATTTTAGAGCAAAATAGAAAAAATAGTATAAAGCACTTGTTTCATAACACGTTTTTAGCGCATTAGTACTTTTAAAAACTCGCCGCAAGCGGCTCGTTTTCTAAACTTGTACTCGTGCGCTAAAAACGGGTGTTATGAAAGTAGGTAGTAGGTAGTAGTACTTGAATGTACTAATTTCCCCGCCCATGAAACGGGTTTCCATGACAATTAATCAATTTATTGTCAATTTTTTTTCAAAAAAAGCTTATCAACATTGGCAAAAATGCCAAGAAAAAGTGCAAACACAAAAATTTCACCTGGTTTTCAAGAAATTGTCAAAAAGGAAATTTACAAAATAGTGATAAAATGTTTCAAAGACGTGAAAAGCAGTTTAAAAAGTCTAATTATCATGTTGGCTATGAGATTTTTACATTCTCGTCTTTTTTCTGTCAAGTTTTAAAATAAGCCGCTTTTTGTTATTTTAAGTTAAAATACGTGTTTTTTTTTAAGTTTCTTGTTTAAAATAGGTAAGTTTATTTAAATTATTTTACACAAAAGGTGTTACACTTAATTTGGAAATAAAAATATTTATTACATTCAAAATTATTTAATAAAATTCAAAACCTTTAAGGAAAAGATTGTGGAAAATAAATCAGAAGCAATATTTTTTAATTACACAAAATTACGTATTTAATGTGAATGTTTTGACAAATATAATAATTGAATACCTAATTCAAGTCTTTTCCATGGGTTACAAGTCAACTTATTAATATTTTAAACATAACCTCAAAATATTTGAATTTTAATTTTTAAAATGGCAGACTAACATCCCTACTCCCTAACATCCCTTCTCCATAACATCTCTACTCCAAAACAACCCTACTCCGTAACATCTCTACTCCATAATATCCCTACTCCTCTTCATTTTGTGTCTTATTTTATTGCGCTAAATTTAAATTGCCAGATTACTATTGGATATATACTAGCGCCTACGTCCCAAATGCAACTCGGTCTTTCGCGCTGTTGCCAAATTGTGCAATTTAATATTATATATATTTTGCTTTGGTTTTTGGTTGTTTTGGTGTTTTTTGCAAAGAAAAAACACCAAAACAACCAAAAACCAAATATAATCAATAACCACTTCTACCATAAAATGGTGTGTGGTTTTAAGTCTTTATTTGTAAACGAATTTTGCCCATTCTTTTTTATTTATTGCTTTTCTTTTTTATTTCTTGCTTTTGCACAATTTGGCAACAGCGCGAACGACCGAGTTGAATGTGGGACGTAGAGGTTGGTTTGGATATATCACCAACCATAACAAAAAGTCCCTAGACATAACTAATTTTAACGGTTTTACGATTTAAAAATTTCGTATATGGTGATTTTGACAGATACAGCATTATGACTCATAATTTATGAGTGTGAGTAAGAAAAAAGATAATTGCTGAAACCAGATATTTGGATGCGCAAGAATAGTATTATACGGTAGTTTCGTTTGGAGTTTTCTCAAAAATCGCCCTGGACAAAAAATTCTTGGATATAAATTTATTTCATGAAAAAATAGGCAACTTTTTTTTTAATGTCCGTCTGTCTGTCCGTCCGATGTCACGGATAACTGAAGAACGAATAATCCGATCGACTTTAAATTTTCAGGAAAAATTAAATTCTACGAAAGAAAGATCTCTAATGTTTTTGAAGGTAATCCCCCCAAAAACAAAAAAGTTATGGGGGGGGGGTTAAATTAAAAAAAAAAATCGAAAAAAGCTGAAAGAAATTTCCGATTAACGTAACTTTTTTCAGGAAAAATTACTTTTATTATAAGGATCAATTCTACTAATTTTAAAAGTAATCCCCCCAAAACCAAAAAGTTATGGGGAGTTAAACTTTTTAAAAAATCGAAAAAAGCTAAAAGAAAATTCAGATTAACGTAACTTTTTCAGGAAAAATTACTTTTATTAAAATGATCAATTCTACCAATTTTGAAAGTAATCCCTCCAACAACAAAAAAGTTATGGAGGGTTAAACTTTTCTTAAAAATTAAAAAACTATCATTTAAAAAAGAAATCGACTGTGTGCAAGAGGTTCTTGGAACCTTAGATGCTTGCTTTTTTGAATTTCGTTAGGTTTTATCCAGTCTCTGCTTTTAGCAGCAGATGTCGCTAACTGTTATTAGTTCCTTACAATTATTTTTCTACTCCATATATATAGCATATGGAAAAGGTTTGATTTTCACATTTGTTCTTATACTGATATGTGGCTCTGAAGAGTGCTAAAAACAAAGAACTTTTACATGTTGAAATCTACCGTATGCTTTGTTTGAAGCGTGAACCAACCACGGTGAGGGGCTGGTGGGGAGTGAATACTCCGTACTTACACAGTACGCGTAAAGATGGAGAAAGAATGTATAAACTCACAGTCTAATGTCGTAAAATGACTGACAGCGGTACAGTGTTGCCGATTGGAAACATATACTTTGGATATTTTATTGTAAATTTTAAGAAACATTAGTTCTGTATGAGTTTTATATGAACTAGTAGTTTAATTTTAATAGATTTAAATATACTATATTATTAAACATAATTATAGTATACACAATAAAGTTTTTTACATTTTTAATTTAAGTATAATGATTTGAATTCATGATAAGGTGGAAACTACGCAACATCGCTACTAGGTAGCCTGAAAGTCGACTAGCGACATCTACATTTTACACCACAAAGGTGTATCGCTTTTCTGTTAGTAAATAAACAAACAAAAACATGACACCTTCATAAACATTGGTCTGAAATTACTTCTTGAGGTAAAAGTTCTTTGGCTAAAAAGCACAAAATCGAGCAGTCACTTCGGTTTGAACGACTGTATTAATCAAAAATAGTTTTAAGGATTAGTAAAATAGAAAATTATTACAAATTTATCTGATTGTTGAAAACAATTAAACCAATAAATACCATTTTTATTTTAAGTATGATATCAATTTAAAAAAATATCCGCTCATAAAAAAAAGTTTACGGTGCGAGAAAAAATAATACAGGGCGTCCCCGAACTCGCGTCCATCCTTGAAGCTACATATACCACATCAAAAAATATGAAGTAAAGATTATATAAACGTAGACCCGCAAATCGGTCCTAAGGGAGTTATGGCCCATTAAAGGGGATACTAAAAATAGTGTTTTTATTTAATATGTCTGGAGCCCTTTGAGCTAAAGGGACGAGGTTTTACATGTAGTTTAGTTTTATAAAGGTTTTATTGCAGGGAAATAAGGCAGCACCGGGGGCACGATATATACATCTGCTCGGACTGTCAAGCCGCTCTAAAGGCATTGTGCAATCCCAGAACTAGGTCACTCCTAGTCAGGGAGTGTGCTGAAGCCTTGGAAGAGTTCGCAAGGACCAAAAACGTTCAACTGGTATGGGTCATAGTGGAATTCCCGGAAACGAGAAGGCAGATGAACTTGCAAGACTTGGATCAGGGATGGCCTGCACGGGGCCGGAACCTATATTGGGTGTTACAAGGAAGCAGGTAAAGACCGCTCTCGATGAGTGGGCTTATACCAAGCTAAAGGAGGGCGGTCGACGGTTGCCGGCAAGCTAGGGACTTCCTTGCTGGCCCAAGCAAATCAAAGACCTACTGGTTGCTGGAAAAAGGAAGAACTGCACTCAGACAACTTGTAGGGGTCCTTACGGGCCACTGCAAGCTAAGGAAGCACCTGGCAACAATGCGGATTCTAGAGAGTCCGCTATGCCCAGAGTGCGGAGAGGATGAAACATCCTCTCATTACTTAGCCGAGTGTGTCAAATACGACAGGAGCAGGTTGCAAGTCTTTGAAACTCAAAGACTCAACCAAGAGGAACTAAGAGATTCTTTTTACAAATTATGGTTTCTTTAAGTAAAAATACATAAAAAAGATCCTCTTAGTGTAATACCGTAAAGCCAACTGTTTTCGGGAAAAATCCATTTAAAAAAAAATTAAAAGACACTCCCCTAAAAAGTGTTACTATTTAAAGAGTCCATAACTCACTTAATATTTTGTTTTGGGCCAGGGTGTAATAACCTTTTTTTCTTAGTTTTTAATGTGGAATCGCCCTGAAGTGTTAAATTATTTTATTAGCGCTTTTTTTGGGCCCTATTTAAGAGACCTACAGTCCATTAAGACCGATTTGCGGCCCTATGTTTATATAAACTTTTTTTCATATTTTTTGATGTAGTATATGTACCTTCAAGGATGGACGCGAGTTCTGGGACACCCTGTATATAGGGTGGTCCATTTAGCATCACAATCCTATTAATATCATCACGGCTTGTTATTTTTAAGGTAAAATGTCAAGCTCAAAAACAAAAGAAAAAACGTACAACCTCCGTCGAACTGTCAGTAGACAGCAAAGAAAACACTTGTACGACTCGAAAGGCGTCCTTATTGAAAGTGGAGCTGACCAGTGCGACTGTTTGATCGAGGAGTGTCCCGGGTGTTTTTTCCCATGCCCCAAATGTGGGTCCCAGAAATGTGGGAAGGAATGCAGATGTAATAGGACGTTTATCTACGATTCTATTATTGATAATGCAAATCATGAAGATATCACTAAGGTGAAGATGAACCCTATTTATAATATCAAACCCATTATCATTCAGTAATCATTTAAAAACAATTAAAACTTTAATTTATGTTCTTACAGGTTTATTTTTTTGACTGGGTTAAGGTATATCCACAGGCTTGCATAACAAAACATAAGCTCACATAAGAACATAATAATAATAATGAAGCTGAAGTTTGCAACGTTTTTTGCAACGAAAATTCAAATAGTATATTAAAGTACTAGTTTCATAACATTCGTTTTTACCGCACGAGTACAAGTTTAGAAAACAAGAAGCTTGCGGCGAGTTTCCCAAAGTACTAGTGCGCTAAAAACGTGTTATGGAATAAGTGATTTAATATACTATTTTAATTTTCGTTGCAAAAAAACGTTGCAAACTTCAGCTTCATTAATAATAATAACATTGCGATGCCGTGATTGGCTTGATGTACCGCCATGTATTTTGTAAGCCAATCAAGGCATCGCATCCTTATGTTTTATGTTCTTATGCCTGCTTCTGGATAGGCCTTTATGCATGATCCGATTTTACTAGGAAAATTAATTAATTACGCTAGTTTAGAAGGGTTTTATGCGCAACTTTATTTTAATGTTTTCTTATCTATTTTTTATTCTGAATCCAAATCCGGCAAGAAAAAAATCGTTGGTTCAGTTTTTGAGATAATCGACCCTAAAGATTTTATAAGGGGAAAGTTAAATTTTCATTTAATATTTACAAAAATTGATATTAGGAGGTTTTGAGACTCGGTAAAAATGAATTTAATATTAAAAAAAATCTATCATCACCCCCCGTAATGGGGTAGAACCACCCGTGTTATATATCTTTTTAAAAAACCTGATAAGATTTGGTACCTGGGGTTTTTCATCTTGCTGAAAAAGAGTTTCATATTCAAAAAATTCTGCCTTCCCCCTTAAGGGAGTAGAACCAACCCATATTTACATTTTTTTTAATTAAAAAAAAAATGTAAATATGGTTGGTCCTATGTGTTATAAGGGCGAAAACATAATTTTTAAAAAAATTAATTCATTTTCAGCGAGACGAAAAACCCCCAGGTTGTAATTCTTATCTGGTTACCTAAAAAATATAAAAACAGGTGGTATAAAACACGACCATACCATATAAAAATACTGGTGCTACATATTTATACCACCACCCCCACCCCATCCTGGAAGAAATTTTTCATGCAGACAGACTCAAAAGTGTTCTTTGTATCCAAAAATACCAAAAACTTAAAAAAAGAGTAATCCGTTCTACAAAAAACAATACGTCTCGAAAGAGTTAAATCCGAGTATTAATTCCGAGATTAACACTTATAAATCCCTAATAAATCTTATACACTACTTAAATATTTACAATGGTGAACAACTAGCAAATCTTAATAATTTACTCAATAGTGGACAATACAGACAACAGTAATAAAATCAGCTCTGATAATTTTTCGAGTGTACAGTAGAAAGGACCCAGAATACATATTGAATCTAATCTAAATAAAATATATTTGAAACAAATGACAGCCAAATTATAAATTAAACAATTGAATTCTATCAGATTCTAACCTCAAAAATTAAAAATTCATGTGCCTTTTCGACAAGTCAGAAACTACTTGCAAAATAAAAGGTAAGTAGGTACTCTGTTTAGATATAGCTTTTGCAGTAGTGGTTCTTAATTTTTAAAGGAACTGTTAGATATATAGATTTAACTGAACTTTATATTTTTTCACTTACCAATTCGTAAAAACTAATTAATTCCTAATAAATCCCTAGTAAATCTTATACACTAAATATTTCACCATCATTCACACTGATAAACAACTAGCAAAATGTGGTACAAAGAATTTTACTTGACGGTACATCCTGGGTACGCAAACCAGGTGTTATTCTAATCGATAAAGTTGAGGTAGTGTCAAGAAGGAAGCTGAAAACGTGCGAAATTGAGCCTTAGAGGCTTGCGCCTCCCACTAATGTTTGGTTGACGTAGACAGGGCCGGAGTAAGGGATTAAGTAAAATTTTACCTTTCATTCATAGCATTCAACGCTGAAAAATACTTTCCCTTATCCAAGCTTGGTTTAAAATTTATAAAAAATTGAAAAAAAAGTTGAAAAAAAAAGAAGAAATTTATGAATACCAAAAAACAATCTCAGCCTCGATCTCAGCCGAGAACTTTGGATAAGAAATCTACAAGTCTTTTTAAGTCCAGCAGCTCTATTCTTGACCATTAGCAGAAATATTTCGCATACACAGTTGCTATGGTACAACCAATCACATATATGTGATATATCAGCTTCCTTATAAGGAAGCTATATATAGCAACAGCGTATACAGCGTACTCGCATACAGAGCGGTCCAAAAGTCACCCCCCCTCTTAACTTTTGAACCAGTTGAGATATCGACTTCAAATTTGGAACTTTTAAATAAGACAACTTAAACTATCTTTTAGCATATATTTAATACTTTCAGCTCTTAAAATGTGGGCAGGGGAGCATGGGGTACATTTTTTAAATCGAAAGGGGGGTCGTGTAATACATCATTTTAAAGCTTATAAAATCCTTCATTTAACTCCATATTTTTAAATTAAAAAAAAAAATGGGTTTAAAATGTGGGCAGGGGGGCATGGGGTACATTTTAAATGGAAAGGGGGGTCGTGTAATATCATTTTAAAGCTTATAAAATTCTCCATTTAACTCCATATTTTTAAATTTAAAAAAAAAAAATTTTTGGTTTAAAATGGGGTTGAAAATTGGTATTAATGTCAAAATTCCTCTAAAAAAAAACAAATAATTTTTTAAAAATGCCTAATTTCATCATAAAAAAATGTTAATTATACTTTTAAACTAATTTTAGTTGACATAATGAAAAATCTATAAAAAAAACTTAAAAAGTCGAATGTTTTAGCACAAAAAATTAAAAAATCAAAACCTTAAAAAACATTTTTAAAAAATTTAAAAATGTTAGTTTAAATAAAGAATTTTATAAGCTTTAAAATGATGTAACACACGACCCCCCTTTCCATTTAAAGAAATGTCCCCCATGCCCCCCTGCCCACATTTTAAGAGCTGAAAGTATTAAATATATGCTAAAAGATAGTTTAAGTTGTCTTATTTAAGAGTTTAATATACTATTACAAAACGCTATAAACAGGGATAGGTAAATAAAAAGTAACTTACTTGGACTAAATTTTTTTGTTAGGTCCCAGGACTATATATATTATTATAATTAGTCCATATGGGGCCCCATATGGAATAATTAGCTTAAAGCATTCTCGAAGGGCCCGGGTAAAAACTATTACTTTTTGCGATAGTGTGCGAACATGGCACAAACTCAGAGGCGCACCCAGGGGGTGGCTGGCGAGCTGCAGCCCCCCTCAAGCCCTGCATTTAGAATTTTTCTTAAACTCTTTTTGATCAAAATTTTAACTTTGTTTGCTTAGGAAAATAAAAACACTGTTCATATATATGAACATATAATATTATATGTTTTGTTCGAGGTTTTGTTTGTTTTTACACACCAAATATAATAAAAGTTTAAGAGAAAGTCCTCTCGATCAGCTCAGATAGATGTTTATGTTTTTGTATTACTTAAAATTCTTTTTTTAATAATAATTATTAAAAAATTATTAATCTTTTTTATACATTGAATATGAACTATGAATATATGGTAAAAGTAATCTTTTGTTTGAAACAGTGTTTTTAAGAAGTTTAGAGTTTATTTATTTTTTCACTTTTTTAATTTTTTGCCAGTGTTTTGTAATTTTTATTACTTGCTTTCATATAGTAATTATTACCAGTCCGGCTCTGTTTTTAATCTATCGCATTCTATCTTTTATTTCATCAGTCTATGGGAGAATACCATAGAAGAAGAAAAGAATGCGTTTTGTCACGTTATGGTATGTATTTAATTTTAATATAATTAAGTTGTATCCAATATTGTTGGTTTAGAGGAAAATACCGCAAATAATGCTAAAATACCTTAAAGTTTGTTACCCTTTCAATAAATATTTTTCCATTAGTGTAAAAAGTTCACGGTGTGAGCTACGCTATTGAAAAAAAGATTTTAATAAAGAAAAGTAACGGAAAAACTTGACCAAATGCGAATTTCTCTAAACAAAAAATTGACCAAAAATTAAATTTTGCAAAAATAAAAAATTGTTATTTTTTTTCCAGTGCCTTAAGGTCAGACAAATTTAGTAGAATAAATTTATTTTATCCGTTTTTTTTTATTCAGTAAAAAATATATGTATGTAAATAAAAAAATTAAAAAAGGAAAAAATAAAGAAAATCAATGTTTTTTTTACATACAGATCGCTCGAGCGGTCCAAAAGTCACCCCCCCCCCTCTTAACTTTTGAACCAGTTGAGATATCGACTTCAAGTTTGGAAATTTTAAATAAGACAACTTAAACTATCTTTTAGCATATATTTAATACTTTCAGCTCTTAAAATGTGGGAGGGCATGGGGGCACATTTTTTAAATGGAAAGGGGGGTCGTGTAATACATCATTTTAAAGCTTATAAAATCCTTCATTTAACTCCATATTTTTAAATTAAAAAAAAAAAAATTGGGTTTAAAATGGGGTTGAAAATGGGTATTAATGTCAAAATTCCTCTAAAAAAAACAAATAGTTTTTTAAAAATGCCTAATTTCATCATAAAAAAATTTTTAATTATACTTTTAAACTAATTTTAGTTGACATGAATAAAAATTTATAAAAAAAAAACTTAGAAAATCGAATGTTTTAGCACAAAAAAATGAAAAATCAAAACCTTAAAAAACATTTTTAAAAAATTTAAAAATGTTAGTTTAAATAGAGAATTTTATAAGCTTTAAATGATGTATCACACGACCCCCCTTTTCATTTAAAAAAATGTCCCCCCATGCCCCCCTGTCCACATTTTAAGAGCTGAAAATATCAAATATATGCTAAAAGATAGCTTAAGTTGTCTTATTTAAGAGTTCTAAATTTGAAGTCGATATCTCAACTCGTTCAAAAGTTAAAAAGGGGGGGGGGTGACTTTTGGACCGCACTGTATACATTATGTAGCGCTAATTTATTGCAAAATCCCATGTTTTTATTTGGTTAGCAGAAAATTTTTTTTCACATCTTTTCTCAGTAGGTATTATGTAACAAAAAATTGATAGTTGAATTTTTCCAGCGTGAACAGACAAGTTTAATTAGATTTTCGGTAAGATTTTTTTATCGGTCTTGGTTCCAAGTTTTTTTTATATGATGTAGGTATATTTTTTGCACAACATTTGTGGTAAAAATTTCTTATGGTCAAAATTTTTTTAACGATTTTTTTTAGCAATTTTTTGCATTTTTTGGGCATTTTTCTTCAAGAAGTTTTTTTCTGGACAGCGGAAAATTTGTTTTTTTAATTTTTCTCAGTATTTTAAGATTAAGATTAAGATTTAAGAAAAGGGGGGTCGTGTAATACATCATTTTAAGCTTATAAAATCCTTCATTTAACTCCATATTTTTAAATTAAAAAAAAAAAAATGGGTTTAAAATGTGGACAGGGGGGCATGGGGTACATTTTAAATGGAAAGGGGGGTCGTGTAATATCATTTTAAAGCTTATAAAATTCTCCATTTAACTCCATATTTTTAAATTTAAAAAAAAAATTTTTTTGGTTTAAAATGGGGTTGAAAATTGGTATTAATGTCAAAATTCCTCTAAAAAAAAACAAATAATTTTTTAAAAATGCCTAATTTCATCATAAAAAAATGTTAATTATACTTTTAAACTAATTTTAGTTGACATAATGAAAAATCTATAAAAAAAACTTAAAAAGTCGAATGTTTTAGCACAAAAAATTAAAAAATCAAAACCTTAAAAAACATTTTTAAAAAATTTAAAAATGTTAGTTTAAATAAAGAATTTTATAAGCTTTAAAATGATGTAACACACGACCCCCCTTTCCATTTAAAGAAATGTCCCCCATGCCCCCCTGCCCACATTTTAAGAGCTGAAAGTATTAAATATATGCTAAAAGATAGTTTAAGTTGTCTTATTTAAGAGTTTAATATACTATTACAAAACGCTATAAACAGGGATAGGTAAATAAAAAGTAACTTACTTGGACTAAATTTTTTTGTTAGGTCCCAGGACTATATATATTATTATAATTAGTCCATATGGGGCCCCATATGGAATAATTAGCTTAAAGCATTCTCGGGTAAAAACTATTACTTTTTGCGATAGTGTGCGAACATGGCACAAACTCAGAGGCGCACCCAGGAGGTGGCTGGCGAGCTGCAGCCCCCCTCAAGCCCTGCATTTAGAATTTTTCTTAAACTCTTTTTGATCAAAATTTTAACTTTGTTTGCTTAGGAAAATAAAAACACTGTTCATATATATGAACATATAATATTATATGTTTTGTTCGAGGTTTTGTTTGTTTTTACACACCAAATATAATAAAAGTTTAAGAGAAAGTCCTCTCGATCAGCTCAGATAGATGTTTATGTTTTTGTATTACTTAAAATTCTTTTTTTAATAATAATTATTAAAAAATTATTAATCTTTTTTATACATTGAATATGAACTATGAATATATGGTAAAAGTAATCTTTTGTTTGAAACAGTGTTTTTAAGAAGTTTAGAGTTTATTTATTTTTTCACTTTTTTAATTTTTTGCCAGTGTTTTGTAATTTTTATTACTTGCTTTCATATAGTAATTATTACCAGTCCGGCTCTGTTTTTAATCTATCGCATTCTATCTTTTATTTCATCAGTCTATGGGAGAATACCATAGAAGAAGAAAAGAATGCGTTTTGTCACGTTATGGTATGTATTTAAATTTAATAAAATTAAGTTGTATCCAATATTGTTGGTTTAGAGGAAAATACCGCAAATAATGCTAAAATACCTTAAAGTTTGTTACCCTTTCAATAAATATTTTTCCATTAGTGTAAAAAGTTCACGGTGTGAGCTACGCTATTGAAAAAAAGATTTTAATAAAGAAAAGTAACGGAAAAACTTGACCAAATGCGAATTTCTCTAAACAAAAAATTGACCAAAAATTAAATTTTGCAAAAATAAAAAATTGTTAATTTTTTTCCAGTGCCTTAAGGTCAGACAAATTTAGTAGAATAAATTTATTTTATCCGTTTTTTTTTTATTCAGTAAAAAATATATGTATGTAAATAAAAAAATAAAAAAAGGAAAAAATAAAGAAAATCAATGTTTTTTTTACATACAGATCGCTCGAGCGGTCCAAAAGTCACCCCCCCCCCTCTTAACTTTTGAACCAGTTGAGATATCGACTTCAAGTTTGGAAATTTTAAATAAGACAACTTAAACTATCTTTTAGCATATATTTAATACTTTCAGCTCTTAAAATGTGGGCAGGAGGGCATGGGGGCACATTTTTTAAATGGAAAGGGGGGTCGTGTAATACATCATTTTAAAGCTTATAAAATCCTTCATTTAACTCCATATTTTTAAATTAAAAAAAAAAAAATTTGGGTTTAAAATGGGGTTGAAAATGGGTATTAATGTCAAAATTCCTCTAAAAAAAACAAATAGTTTTTTAAAAATGCCTAATTTCATCATAAAAAAAATGTTAATTATACTTTTAAACTAATTTTAGTTGACATGAATAAAAATTTATAAAAAAAAAACTTAGAAAATCGAATGTTTTAGCACAAAAAAATGAAAAATCAAAACCTTAAAAAACATTTTTAAAAAATTTAAAAATGTTAGTTTAAATAGAGAATTTTATAAGCTTTAAATGATGTATCACACGACCCCCCTTTCCATTAAAAAAAATGTCCCCCCATGCCCCCCTGTCCACATTTTAAGAGCTGAAAATATCAAATATATGCTAAAAGATAGCTTAAGTTGTCTTATTTAAGAGTTCTAAATTTGAAGTCGATCTCAACTCGTTCAAAAGTTAAAAAGGGGGGGGGGGGGGGGTGACTTTTGGACCGCACTGTATACATTATGTAGCGCTAATTTATTGCAAAATCCCATGTTTTTATTTGGTTAGCAGAAAATTTTTTTTCACATCTTTTCTCAGTAGGTATTATGTAACAAAAAATTGATAGTTGAACTTTTCCAGCGTGAACAGACAAGTTTAATTAGATTTTCGGTAAGATTTTTTTATCGGTCTTGGTTCCAAATTTTTTTTATATGATGTAGGTATATTTTTTGCACAACATTTGTGGTAAAAATTTCTTATGGTCAAAATTTTTTTAACGATTTTTTTTAGCAATTTTTTGCATTTTTTGGGCATTTTTCTTCAAGAAGTTTTTTTCTGGACAGCGGAAAATTTGTTTTTTTAATTTTTCTCAGTATTTTAAGATTTTTTTTAATTTTTTTAATTTTTTTTTTCTTGGATCTTTTTTAAGGTACCGTCAACTGGTGTGACTTCGTACGGTGTGGGTGACTTCGGACACTTTTTCGCAAAACCATCTGAACCAAAGCACGTGCGCACAAGTTATGGGGTTGTGTGCACAAGTTGTGGAATTAAACCCCACAACTTTTGCACACGTGCTTTGGTTCAGAGGGTTTTTGCGAAAAAGTGTCCGAAGTCGCCCACACCGTCCGAAGTTAACCCAGTACCTAAATAGCGGACAGAATACTTTTTTCCATTTTTCTCAGAAACTTTTCTTATAAAATTTTTGTATAAATTTTTTTACATGATTTTTTTTTTGGAAAAAATTCATCTCGAAGCACGTAAAACAGAACGAACTTTTAGTGCCAGTATTAAACAGTACCCGGCGTATTTCCAGTTATAGTCCAGTCTTCAAGTTAATAAAAGAGGCTTTACCTGGAAATAATTCAGGGAGTTTATATTTTTGGTTTATTAGGTAGGGTTTATGGCCGCAAATAATTAACTTTGCAACATTAAACTCGATTTCGAACTGCCATTTTTTAAATTTATTTTTCACAAAAAACAGACTTTAAAATATCTCAAGATCGTTGCATCCTAGATCAAAAAACTTTTGATATGAAAATAAAGAGGACCAAACCTCCGACTTTTTTTGTGTCATATATTTTTTTGTACGACTTATAGCTAATTCACGGCAGCGCCTTAAACGTTACACTGTGGGGTTTTAGATTTTTCTTTATGACTCGGTTAGGAAGGGATTTTTATGCTTAATACAATGGTGATTCAATCGAAAATCGGTTTACTCGAAATAATGGGGCACAAATGTGTGAATTATTGCAAAAAAAAAACAATTTTACTTAAAGTACAATTTTGGTTTTTCGAAAAAAACATTAAAAATCTAAAAATTTATAGTCTAATTCCAAATCGAGTTCAATGTCTCAAAATTGTTTTTTTTTGCGGTCCTACCCAAAAAACCGAAAATCGAAACTCCCTGAATTATTTCCAGGTAAGGCCTCTTTTATTGACATGAAGACTGGACTACAACTGGAAATACGCCGGGTACTGGTATTAAGACTAAAAAAAAAATAATTATTTTGTTCGTATTTAAAAAACCTACTTACCGATAATTTATTCATTTATTCAACCATTAAAATATTACCACAAAATTTTTTTTTCTCATTTGAAACAATAGAAAAAAACAATCGAGTCCGATATTAAAATTCATAATCAGTAGCCGGCGTATTTCCAGTTGTAGTCCAGTCTTCAGGTCATTAAAAGGGACTTTACCTGGAAATAATTCAGGGAGTTTTGATTTTCGGTTTATTGGGTAGGGTTAATGGCCGCAAATAAAAAAACAATTTTTCAACGTTGAACTCGATTTGGAACTGTCATTTGTTCAACGTGTTTTCACAAAAAACGGATTTTTAAAATATGTCTAAAAACGTTACACTATACGTTTTTAGATTTTTAATGTTTTTTCGAAAACCTAAAATTGTTGTTTATCGTCGGTTAGGCATGCCCCTGCGAACATTTTGGGTGAAAATTAAAAAAATCTCTCTGGCACTTTCTTTTTATCTTACGTAAAATTATTTTTTTTTAAATAATTCACACATTTGTGCCCCATTATTTCGTGTAAACCGATTTTCGATTGAATCACCATTGTATTAAGCATAAAAAACCTTCCCAACCGAGTCATAAAGAAAAATCTAAAACCCTACAGTGTAACGTTTAAGGCGCTCCGTGAATTAGCTATAAGTCGTAGAAAAAAATATATGACACAAAAAATGTTGGAGATTTGGTCCTCTCTATTTTCATATCAAAAGTTTTTTGTTCTAGGATGCACCGATATTTAAAAAAGTCTGTTTTTTGTGAAAAATAAGTTAAAATAAATGACAGTTCCAAATCGAGTTTAATGTCGCAAAATTATTTATTTTCGGCGTTAAACCCTACCTAATAAACTAAAAATCTAAACTCCCTGAATTATTTCCAGGTAAAGCCTCTTTTATTAACTTGAAGACTGGACTATAACTGGAAATGCGCCGGGTACTGTTCATAATCTTTGAGCCCGGGCTGGACTATGTTCAGCCATTTCTATCAATATTTTTCAACAACAAAAAAATCTATTTTTCCTACTTTTTGATTGAAGAATTTCCAACTTTTTAAATTTTCCTTCAATTTACTTTTTCGATAAAAACTCCAAAAAACTCTTTCTGTAAGGACCAGACTTCTCGTTAAAAAATTAAAATTAGAAAATTAATAGGCTAGGGTTTTATAAAATAGGGTTATAAGGTTTTTGCTATAATTGCTGAAGAAATTATTTATAAATCGAAAAATCGATATTCCAGACCATAGGCTACGACATTTTAAAGTCCCAGGGGGGCCCAATTTTTTTTAGGAAAAAAATTATATAAATTTTATTAAATAAGCAAAAAAAGACTAAAAATATATTTTAAAATGGTGAAGCTTATATGTATACCTAATATTTAAAAGTATATAACATATTCCAAGGGAGGCCATGGCCAAATGCCTCCCCCCGGAGTCGGCGGGGTTTAAATAAGTCTTAAAATTAAGCAGTTGCATCTAGTTGCATCGTAATTAACAGGGGGATTTCTGCTATCTTTGGGGCTATTTAACATGTACCCTAAAGTTTATTTTTTTAAGCTATAGTTATTTTAAACCTTCCCGCTTGTAAAAAATGTCGAAATTACCGTACCGTAAGCGAAATGACTAGACCCAATTTACACAACCGTAAAACGTTGACGTGTAATACAACCTACATAGGTTAGAGGTTAAAATTCAAAACATAGGAATGGGATATCCTAGACCTGCCTAATAGCAGATCCTGTGTTTTATAGAGAAATTAGAATACAGGATTGGTTGGTCGGATAGCCCTAGCAGCTAAGACCACGAATTGAAAGGTCAAGTCAACGTTGACGTGCCATTAACGAGAACAAAACAATGGTTTATTCCTCTAAATTACTGGAATAAAAGCGATTTTATAAGCAAGTTTTGTTTCTACAGGAATACAAAGGCGTTTTTAGCAACAGCTTTATCAATTCTCTTTTTTTACATCAAAACATCATAAAAACAAAGTAAGTAAACAAAAATTATAAATGTTGGTTATGTTGACATTCAAAACAAGCCACATGCTTCAGTGTAAATCGGACTTTGTGAAGTATTTAGCGGCAAATTTAAAATAACTATACCTTAAAAAAATAAACTTTAGTTTAAATAAGTGTATAATTAAAACGTATTAATAATTATGCCTATAGGCAAAATGGTCCATTTAAATATTAATATATTGCTTTACAGGACGTAGAAAATTGATCACCGGGTATACACTGGCCGTGGGCCCGACTTTCTTGTATATATGGGCCTTTTCCTGCTAAAATTTGCCCTATTTTTTTTCTTAAAAATGGGCCGTTTTATGAAGATGGATAACTAGTAAAAATTGCAAAAAAAAACGTTAAAAAAGAACTTTAAAAGGCGGCTTAATTAATACAAATTTCTCGATGTAAATTGAATGGAAAATACCTATCGCAAAAACCAATTCACCAAAGGCTCTTTATTTTAAATACATAATTACATGCGTTGTCACATATTTAAGCATTTTACATAACCGACAATTCTACTGTACACTGCTTTATTGTATACCTACTATGCGGATTATCTACTACTTTGAAAACCATTTACCTACTTTTTCAGGTAGGTTTAACATGAAGTAGTTTCTTTATTTTAAAACTCGATATGCCATTAATACAGATACGTATTAAGGTATTTTCAGTGCCGGATTAACTATGGGCCGGGGGCTCGGGGCCCACCCAATACTGTTTGGATAAAAATTTAAATATATAAAAAATACACTGCCCAGAAAAAGAGCTTTCCTATTTTTCACCTCCGCGCGTGAAATGGATTTTTTTATTATCAGATTCACTTTCAGCAACGTCAAAAACCCCCAATACACCAATTTTCAGAAAAACTACCCCCCGCCCCTCAGAGGGTGGGTTAGATTTTTTTTATTGCCAGATTCTCTTTCAGCAACCTTAAAAACCCCAATATACCAATTTTCACAAAAACTACCATCCCACAGGGGGTGAAATTAGAAAAAAATTATTATAAGATTCAGTTTTAGCGACCTCAAATATCCCAACATATAAATTTTCATAAAACTACCCCCTGCCCCTCAGAATCACTTTCAGCAACCTGAAAAACCCCAATATACCAATTTTCACGAAAACTACCCCCCGCATCTTTGGAGTGGAGTTAGAATTTTTTTATAATCAGATTCACTTTCAGCAACCTCAAAAACCCCAACATGACCGTTTTCACAAAAACTACCCCCCACCCGTCAGACGGTGAAATTAGAAAAAAATTATTATCAGATTCATATTCATCGACCCCAAAAACCCCTATATACCAATTTTGAAGAAAATATTGAAAATATATAATAATATTTACTCCCTCACCCCTTTGGGGGTAGAGTTAGAAAAATTTTATTATCATTTCAGCAAGCTGAAAAACCCCTATATAGCAATTTTAAATTTTTCTAAAAAAATGTATTTTCCCTCCTTGCTGCATCCCAATGTTCACCAAAAACAATCCCGAGTGAGAACTTTTGGTAACATACCTGTATTCCAAATCTCAAGTCTCTACCTTAAAGCGTTCTTAAGATATCGTGCACACAAAATTTCCCGGACAGACCAATCGATTGATCGACTGACAAGTTTTTTTTCCTCAAAATTGAGTTATATCGACATAAAACGTCATAAAACGCAATATTTTTACACGAAATTTTAAAAAATTTCAAAATGAGAAAGCAATAAATAAATGTTAAGTACTGTCGTTAGGGAACGTTCAAGTATTACGTAACGCGCCTATGGGGGCTGGGGGTCGTTTTGGAGTGTTACGCCCATGTTAATGGTATAGGAAAATAGCGATCAAAATTTGCGTTACGTAATACTTGAACGTTCCCTTAACCATAATGCTTTAAATTGTTAATATCTATATACCTATATATAACAAAAGAGTTGACCGTCAGGGACAAAGCTTTAGTCTTAGGGTATTTTTTTGGGCGCGCCGTCATTTTGTAGGGGCGCCACGTTTGGTAGAAACCGTCAGGGACAAAGCTTTTTTTCTTGATGGGATTTTTTGGGGGGCAATGTTTTTTGTAGGCGCACAAAGCTTTATTTTAGGGTGTTTTTTCTTTTGCTAGGGGCGCCAAATTTGAGGCTTGAAAGGCCGGCCCTGGGTATTACCCCCCCCCCATAGAAGAAAAAGATCTACGCCCTTGTGTCTTTGTAAATATCCCTAGTAGAAATTTTACATTAGAAGAACGTTATCCCGACGTAGTTGTAATGTATAATTTGTAATATATGTCCCGATTCATAACGTTGGTAACTTAACATTTAGGTCTAATATTAATATAACCTTTATCATTACTTAGTTCCTGCGAAAATACTTGCTTCATGCTGGATTCATTGCTGGATGAAACCAACCGTTGCCTGTCTCGTACAGTTACAATCTTTAAAAAGTACTACACCCAAAAATTGTACCATTTAAATGTAACTTGCCACTAAAGTCAATTCATGACCTAACTAATTCAGAGATATATAAAACTAAATGTAATAGTCATCTTGTTCGACACATAGTTGTGTCAAATGAGTCAACATGCAACACTTAAGCCAGCAACAAAAATCAATTTTAACAATATATTTTGGGGCTAATAAGGAAAATGGTCGAGAAATTAGAGATTCAGAGCTAAAATATATAGGAATGAAGATTTGTGGTCCTTAAAAGTTTTAACTGCTATTAAATAAGGTACCTTATTGCTTTTCGTTATTTTATTAATTATATATTTTTACTTCTGTTATTATTTTTTAGTTCTATATATTTCTATAAATTGTACAAATAGGAATATATTTTACGAGAAATGAATGTGTTTTATACCGTTTTTAAATCCACTGACAATGTACATAACCCTGAAAATTTCATGGTCAGTAAATCACTTGAAACACCTAAAATTTTAAAAATTGGTGTACCTCCAGGTCCAGTGATGTAGTACTTTTTTTTAATTCCAAGTGTACCTGTAATTTGATACCAAAATTAAGTAAATTTTCGATAATCTGAATTATGCGGTAAACCGAACAGTGAAACATACATGCATGTACTTTGAAGTCCGAATTTCATTGTTCGGATTACTGCCTCATTCGGAGTATCGAACATTCGAGTTATCGCGACATTAACTGTATGATAAACGCGTAGGCCCAAATATATATAAAAAAAAATTGAAAAAAGAATAAATGGTCACCAGCTTGCCGACTAAACTGAAAAAAAATATTTGGTTGAAGAGTCCAAAAGTACTAGTATATTGGGTTTATGACGTTAGATAAACGTTGTTTTAGTAATAGATCCCTAACGATATAGACAAAACATTCTCCTAACGTTAGGTAAAGTGCGAGGTAAAGTGGTTTTAACGTAAATTTCTATAAGGGAAGTCCCTTGCTTAAGAAAAATAATCACTTTATTTAATTTGCAATACGTTTTTTGGACTATATGGTGAGTCAATGTAACCAACTATTGCATTTCAGAAAGTTCAATATCATAAAATGAAATGTTGTTTATTTCCTCTAGAGGAAAGCTTAATCATAAATGGTATTATGCAGGAGAGTTTCAATCATGGCGTTTTCCCGGTAAAATGCATTGCCAATCCTAAAAATTTTGATGTTTAATTTGAAAAGGGACTCTATGGTGATATAATGATGTTTAATTTTCTTATTAGGTTGGAAATATACTATTATTCATAAAGAAATTCAATCTGCTTAGCGAAAGAATTTTTGAAAACCGATATTACATTCAAAAGTTAACTTATAATTATAAGGTTTACATACCATAAGACAAAAAGATGGACAGACATTTTTTTACTCTTTACACTTACCACCTCTAACTAGAATAGTTGTGCTCTTTTCCACACCACCCAGGAGGTAAAGCACTAGGTGCGTTACGGTTAACGTGCCGTTCCCCAGTGAGAAAACCTCAGTTCCCCTCTGAGGATCCCTCAGTAGGCCTATACACGTGGAGTATAATCTCGTCAGGCTACAATTTAACATACACTATATATACCTAACCCTTGTTTGACAACTGCCCACTTTGTAAGTTCGGTCTCACCGATGTCAGGGTTGGTACTACTCTCTCTTTCGAGATACCTGGCGTGTATGAGAAAAAGTCGACCATCCAGAGAGAACACCTCAAATATCCGTCTGTTCCTTTGTCTTTTATTCGCGGTTATCCTTTCCCCCTTGAAGGAATTTTTGCGGATATTGACAACCTGTTCGTGTAACCCTACCTATCCATTCCCCCTTGAGGGAATTTTTGCTGATATTGACTACCTGTTCGTGTAACCCTGCCCATCCATTCCCCCTTAAGGAAATTGGTGCGGATCTTGGCTATTTAACTATATACTAAATTAAACCTAGGGGAAACTATGCCAACAACCCGGGTTCGTTTCCCGGGTGGGGGAAATTGGCTTGGCTTGAATGGAAAGAAAAAACCTTAACCTTAAAAAAACTTACTGTTACTACCTGTCAATTTTACCTTAAGGAACCTTACAAGTTCTGATTACACTATCTGTAAAAGTTGTCCTTCAAAGATCTAAAATATAAAATAACACATTATACATAAAAATTAAAACTTTAATTAAATCCTTCTTTCTGATATATCTGAAATAAATAATATTTACATATTAGTATTAGTCTACCCCAGGTTATTCTACACGCCCCATGCTACCTTAAAAAAATATACTATGTTATTATATTAAGGATATTATCCTTAATGTTTATGTTTATAGGCCTATAAACTTACATTTAATATACCTAGCGTATTTTTGCATAAAACAATATGTAACTATCCTATAATTTTAATCTGATTGTAGATTAAAATTGTATTTGTACCTGTAATAAAAATAAATACCTGAAAACAATAAAAAGTCCAAACGAAAATATCCTGTAAAACATATCAAAAAAATACCAAACCAAAATTATTATAAACAATATCCTTAACAATTAAAAAATATTAATATACCTAGTAAACTTTCAAATAAAAACTAATATTACATTATAATGTAATTAATACCTGAAAAAAAATAAATGTTTAGAATATTTAACCTAAGAACACTTTTTTTTTCAAGAAAATACCTAATGCACAATATAGCCTATATATTATTTAGCATTATCTGGAAAAAAAATAATAAAACCAACATTGTATAATATAGTTCTTCATTATGGGGTTTCTATAGAACATAGAACCTTATCATTTTAACCCAGTGATATAATGCCTAAAAGTAAATAATAGTACCTGAGACAAATAAAATACCTACAATAAAAAATAATACCTGAAAAAAAAATATACATAAAAAAATATATGTGTGTAAAATAAGAACACAAACAACACAATAGAGTATATAATAAATATAGTTCTTCATTATGGGTTTCTATAGAACATAGAACCTTATCATTTTAACCCAGTGATATAATGCATAAAAGAAAATAATAGTACCATTAAGAAATAAAATACCTGAAATAAAAAATAATACCTGAAAAAAAAATATATAAAAAAATATATGTGTGTAAAATAAGAACACAAACAACACATTAATTACGGTTCGCAAAAAAGGTCAAATAAAATAAAAAATTGCCCAACAACTTTGAAAATAAAATTTGATTCCTGGCCCTTTCCTTAAATAGGAAAAGCAAAAATTAAAAAATTTCAACGACAAAATTTTTTTTATCGCACTTTTTTCTTTTGAGTATTATAAAATAGATACACGCTGATTTATAATTTTCCCAATTCACCAATATTTGCTACAGTTTACTTTTTTCTGCTTAAACTTTTTACCTGTAACTCAAAAATTAAATTTTAAATAATATCTAACAAATAGGACCCCCTTAGGGGCCCTTAAAGAGGACGAAAGCCTAAATTTTTTAATTTTCCTGGGTTTATCTTGTATGCTCTATTTATATACCAATATAAGCTATTCTAGTAGTATATTATTTTTTTTTTTAAATAGGGGGGTTTGGGGGGTCTCTAGCCAATTTTCAGATTTTTTTTTAGAATTTTAATGTACAAAAAATATTATAATATTATAAATATTTTCTAGATATTGTAAAAGAGTGTTTAAAATTTCGGTTTGGGTGTTAATTATTATATAATATATATTATCATATATTATATTATATATTATTATTATTATATATTAATAATAATAATATATATATATATATATATATATATATATATATATATTGGCACAGAAAGCATACTTAAAACAATTGCCCACTATATAATTAATATGCTTAAAATGCGTTCATTTGTATTAGATGATTAATTCTACAACTGTTTTTTTTTCTTTGTTTTTGATTTTCGTTTTTTTTTTTTTCTTTTTCAACATGTAAAAAAAAAAAGTTAAACAGATTTTAGAGATTTTTTTTTTTTTTATTTTAGGGATTTTTTTTTTATATACTTTTATATATATATATATATATATATATATATATATATATACTCATATTCCATCAATAGGGAGCCCGAAATTGCATGTTCGACCTGCGATACGAAGCCCACTACCGACATACGAGGCCCGGTTTTGGGCTTCGAATTTTTTATAGTGTATATCGTTTTATTGGACCTTAAATATAGTAGAAGAAGAAGACTTGAAAAATTGCCCAGGGCTTCCTATTATTCTAATACCCATCAAAATATACGCGCCTGTGTTCACGGAAGTTGAACTAGATGGCGACACAGTAGAACTGTATGTTGCATGTATTTTTATGTAGTTGTCATATGATATGAGTCCCTAAGATTTGGCAACGTTGTTGACTACTTCAACTTAAATTGTTCAGCACTGTAGTATTAATTGGCGCTAAATCTTTTGTGGTCATGTGCTTGTTAAAGAAGAAATGAATAGGTCTAAGAAGATATTAGAGCTTGCTTTAAAAGCTCAAGGTAAGTTAACGTAACATACCTAAATTCAATAAATAACTTTAAATATTTTCTATATTTCAAAGAGTTTTTATTGTAAGAAAAAAACTGTCTATCAAGTTCCGTTAACGGACTCTCGTGGGATTCACAGTGGGAAATAACGATCTTTTCCTGCGGAACGGTAAAAAAAGAGTACTTTAAATTATCCGATCGGGCTGAAATTTTGTACGCTGACTTAAGGGACCTTTCTGCACCCCATCATGAAATTTCAACCCCATCAAACAATATTTAAGGGTGGCTTCCCCCTTTAAAACAATTTTTTTTCAGCGGAACGGTAAAAAAAGAGTACTTTAAATTATCCGATCGGGCTGAAATTTTTTACAGCGACTTTAAGGACCTCCCTGCACCCCATTCTAAAATTTCAACCCCATCGGAAAATATTTAGGGTTGGTTTACGCCTCTGAAACGATTTTTTCTGCGGAATGGTAAAAAACGAGTACTTTAAATTATCCGATCGGGCTGAAATTTTTTATGCTGACTTTAGGTACCACCCTGCACCCCATTCTAAAATTATAACCCGATCGGAAAATATTTAGGGTTGGTTTACGCCTCCGAAACGATGTTTTCTGTGGAATGGTAAAAAACGAGTACTTTAAATTTTCTATGCTGACTTAAGAGACCTTCCTGCACCCCATCCTAAAATTTAAACCCCATCGGAAAATATTTAAGGGTGGCTTCCCCTTTGAAACATTTTTTTTCAGCGGAACGGTAAAAACAGAGAACTTTAAATTATCCGATTGGCCTGAAATTGTTTGTGGTGACTTTAGGGATCTTCCTGCAACCCATTCTAAAATTTCAACCCCATCTGAAAATATTTAGGGTTGGTTTACGCCTGCAAAACGATTTTTTTCTGCGGAATGGTAAAAAACGAGTACTTTAAATTATCCGATCGGGCTGAATTTTTTTATGCTAACTTCAAGTACCCCCCTGCACCCCATTCTAAAATTATAACCCGATCGGAAAATATTTAGGGTTGGTTTACGCCTCCGAAACGATGTTTTCTGCGGAATGGTAAAAAACGAGTACTTTAAATTATCCGATCGGACTGAAATTTTGTATGCTGACTTAAGAGACCTTCCTGCACCCCATCCTAAAATTTGAACCCCATCGGACAATATTTAAGGGTGGCTTCCCCCTTTGAAACATTTGTTTTCAGCGGAACGGTAAAAAATAGAACTTTCAATTATCCGATTGGGCTGAAAATTTTTGTGGTGACTTTAGGGACCTCCCTGCACCCTATCCTAAAATTTCAACCCCATCTGAAAATATTTAGGGTTGGTTTACGCCTGCAAAACGATTTTTTTCTGCGGAATGGTAAAAAACGAGTACTTTAAATTATCTGATCGGGCTGAAATTATTTATGCTGACTTTAGGTACCACCCTGCACCCCATTCTAAAATCATAACCCGATCGGAAAATATTTAGGGTTGGTTTACGCCTCCGAAACGATGTTTTCTGCGGAATGGTAAAAAACGAGTACTTTAAATTATCAGATCGGACTGAAATTTTGTATGCTGACTTAAGAGACCTTCCTAAAATTTGAACCCCATCGGACAATATTTAAGGGTGGCTTCCCCCTTTGAAACATTTTTTTTTCAGCGGAACGGTAAAAAATAGAACTTTCAATTATCCGATTGGGCTGAAAATTTTTGTGGTGACTTTAGGGACCTCCCTGCACCCTATCCTAAAATTTCAACCCCATCGGAAAATATTTAAGGTTGGTTTACGCCTGCGAAACGATTTTTTTCTGCGGAATGGTAAAAAACGAGAACTTTAAATTATCCGATCGGGCTGAAATTTTTTAGGGCGACTTTAGGGACCTCCCTGCACCCCATTCTAAAATTTCAACCCCATCAGAAAATATTTAGGGTTGGTTTACGCCTCCGAAACGATTTTTTCTGCGGAATGGTAAAAAACGAGTACTTTAAATTATCCGATCGGGCTGAAATTTTGTATGCTGACTTTACAGACCTTCCTGCATCCCATCCTAAAATTTTAACCCCATCGGAAAATTTTAACGGTGGCTTCCCCTTTGAAACATTTTTTTTTCAGCGGAACGGTTAAAAAAGAGAACTTAAAATTATCCGATTGGCCTGAAATTGTTTGTCGTGACTTTAGGAATCTTCCTGCACCCCATTCTAAAATTTCAACCCCATCTGAAAATATTAAGGGTTGGTTTACTGCTGCAAAACGATTTTTTTCTGCGGAATGGTAAAAAACGAGTACTTTAAATTATCCGATCGGGCTGAAATTTTTTATGCTGACTTTAGGTACCACCCTGCACCCCATTCTAAAATTATAACCCGATCGGAAAATATGTAGGGTTGGTTTACGCCTCCGAAACGATGTTTTCTGCGGAATGGTAAAAAACGAGTACTTTAAATTATCCGATCGGACTGAAATTTTCTATGCTGACTTAAGAGACCTTCCTGCACCCCATCCTAAAATTTAAACCCCATCGGAAAATATTTAAGGGTGGCTTCCCCTTTGAAACATTTTTTTTCAGCGGAACGGTAAAAACAGAGAACTTTAAATTATCCGATTGGCCTGAAATTTTTTGTGGTGACTTTAGGGATCTTCCTGCAACCCATTCTAAAATTTCAACCCCATCTGAAAATATTTAGGGTTGGTTTACGCCTGCAAAACGATTTTTTTCTGCGGAATGGTAAAAAACGAGTACTTTAAATTATCCGATCGGGCTGAATTTTTTTATGCTAACTTTAAGTACCCCCCTGCACCCCATTCTAAAATTATAACCCGATCGGAAAATATTTAGGGTTGGTTTACGCCTCCGAAACGATGTTTTCTGCGGAATGGTAAAAAACGAGTACTTTAAATTATCCGATCATACTGAAATTTTGTATGCTGACTCAAGAGACCTTCCTGCACCCCATCCTAAAATTTGAACCCCATCGGACAATATTTAAGGCTGGCTTCCCCCTTTGAAACATTTTTTTTCAGCGGAACGGTAAAAAATAGAACTTTTAATTATCCGATTGGGCTGAAAATTTTTGTGGTGACTTTAGGGACCTCCCTGCACACCATCCTAAAATTTCAACCCCATCGGAAAATATTTAGGGTTGGTTTACACCTGCGAAACGATTTTTTTCTGCGGAATGGTAAAAAACGAGAACTTTAAATTATCCGATCGGGCTGAAATTTTTTACGGCGACTTTAGGGACCTCCCTGCACCCCATTTTAAAATTTTAACCCCATCGGAAAATATTTAGGGTTGGTTTACGCCTCCGAAACGATTTTTTCTGCGGAATGGTAAAAAACGAGTACTTTAAATTATCCGATCGGGCTGAAATTTTGTATGCTGACTTTACAGACCTTCCTGCACCCCATCCTAAAATTTTAACCCCATCGGACAATATTTAACGGTGGCTTCCCCCTTTGAACCATTTTTTTTTTCAGCGGAACGGTAAAAAAAGAGAACTTTAAATTATTCGATTGGGCTGAAATTTTTTGTGGTGACTTTAGGGATCTCCCTGCACCCCATTCTAAAATTTCAACCCCATATGAAAATATTTAGGGTTGGTTTACGCCTACGAAACGATTTTTTTCTGCGGAATGGTAAAAAAACGAGTACTTTAAATTATCAGATCAGGCTGAAATATTGTATGCTGACTTTAGGTACCACCCTGCACCCCATTCTAAAATTATAACCCGATCGGAAAATATTTTAAGTTGATTTACGCCTGTGAAATGATTTTTTCCTGCGGAAGGGTAAAAAAAGAGTACTTTTAATTATCCGATCAGTCTAAAATTTTGTACGCTGACTTTAGGCACCTTCTTGCACCCCATCCTAAAATTATAACCCGATCAGAAAATATTTAGGGTTGGTTTACGCCTGCGAAACGATTTTTATCTGCGGAATGAAACAAAACGAGTACTTTAAATTTTCCAATCGAGCTGAAATTTTTTATGCTGACCTAAAGGACTTTCCTGCACCCCATCCTAAAATTTCAACCCCATTGGAAAATATTTAGGGTTGGTTTACGCCTCCGAAACGATTTTTTCTGAGGAATAGTAAAAAACGAGTACTTGAAATTATCCGATCGGTATAAAATTTTTTATGCTGACTTAAGGGACCTTTCTGCATCCCATCATAAAATTTCAACCCCATCGAACAATATTCAAGGGTGACTTCCCCCTTTGAAACTAATTCCAAATTATGTTGATATTTTTTTACACCAGACCAAAACATCACTTTTTTAATAAAAAACAAAATAGTTTCATTACATTTTAAACATTTTAAATATTAAAAATAAAAACTACTTTTATAACAATATTATTCATTTATCATTAAAAAACAAGCGTTAAACTTTCATACAAAGACAACTTAAATAATTATTATATCGAATTTATAAGTAGGAAATATTGGCAACATCGCAGGGCTTCAAATAACTGTGAAAAATCAAAAAAATATGCATTTGGGCTTGCTATGACCGGAAAATATAATAGGGACTCGTATTAGCGTTACACATATATCTTTTTTCCTTGCCCCTAAACCCGGGCTTCGAATCACCTATGCTATGTATCGGGCCTCCTATTGATAGTTCTACGTGTATATATATATATATATAAAAATTTTCTTTTGTATAGAAAGAAAAAAGACATCAC